>CM057348.1:541657958-542857958 GCA_030015575.1 Agapanthus africanus
AATTTTTTTTTTTCGGATTCTGCATTGGCTGCGGGTTAGCGGCGAGGGCACTAACAACTTTTAATGGTATCAGAGCCTCCCAAACACTCTAAACTAGATTGTTACGACTTTCGAATCCCTCCAATTTTGCTCCGCAAAAACTGTATCTAAAACCAGTAAGAAAACCATGCCAAACATAATGTTTTGACTCCCCGCGGGCTCTCGGTTTAGACCGAGAAGCCGCAGGAAAGTGCGTCGGGACCTCAGGGATGTCCCTTGAGTACCTAGGGAGGGCCCACACCCCTGAGACCACCCAAATGGTAGCCTTGGGGGGTAAGGACCCGAAGCTTACTCAGAAGGTAGTTTCGGTTCTGCCTACCCCTTGGGCCACCTTAGGGTGTCCTAGGCTGTGGGTACCCCCCTAGGTGCCTCCGGGTCAACGTTAATTTCGTGTCGGGTTCCTCCGCGAAGTTTCGGCTCGATACGAGACCATTTCGGATTCCCGGAGTGGTTTTTAGCATGGAATTTTTGTCGATTTTTAGCACTCTTGATTTTCGGTGTTTTGGAAAATTGAAGTGTTGGCTATATGTGTGCGGTATTCGATTTTCGTAGGTTTTATGTTGGTTGAGTGTATCATAATATTTGGTAAAACGTCGTCTAATTGCTATATGTATCAATTAGACGGGGTTACGAAATTGATACTCACAAGTTTGCATGTTCTGTGATGGATATTGCTTGTTGGTTATGGTTGTGTTGGATTCGTCGTGATGGATAGCCCGATGTATGCAGTATTAGATGATATTCTCTATGGTGTAATTTATATTCATATTGTGTGATGATCTTCCGACATGTGGATTGCCGTCATTGTGGGTTTGTATTATTCTTTGGGGTGCGTCCAGGTTGCGGACGTAGTCACCGTTATATATTCAGGTTCTCATAACATGCACCAGGATTACCCTACGGTGGAGGGCTCGAGTAGCCGGGTTCTACAGGGTAACAGTCTACCATCTCATGGCATTGTGACCGCAGTGCCTTACTCTAAAATTGGCGGGCTATTTGCCGCACTCGTAGGGGGTATAGGATTGATCCGTGGAGGGACGCCCAAGTCACCGGATTTTGGAAGTGCTGAGTGGCCCACTCACTTCGTTGATTGGGGTTGCCTCACTTCTAGAATTGGCGGGTGGCTTGCCACACTCGTAGGGGTCTAAGATCCGATACTACAGGCTATCCACACGACCGGGAAAATTGTATTTCATATTTGGCTGCATTAAAATATACTTTTCCTAGATTATCCGCATTTCCATACCGTGTTTGTAACAAATTCAATTTCAATATACAGAAAATTGTTTAAAAGTTAATGTACAATTGGGGTATTTGCAATCCTATGTACACTGTAAATATTTTTTTTATTATTTTTGAACAGCAAGAAAGTACTTGTAGCACATTGGTAAAGCCTTGCACTGCTGTGAAGTAGCCTCTATGATCGAATCCTCCCAGCCACATTATCTTTTAATTAAATTTTCTTTTAATCTTTTAGAATCACAAGGGTTTGCACGTGCACTACACGTAATATTGTTGGGTTACGGCAGCGCCCCGGCCATCAAACTGTGAGCAAATGCGGAACAAAAATTTACAAAAACTGGCGCTACCACAACCCGATGCCGGATCTACCTTTAACCCTAAACTAGCAAGCAATATAAAGAGTTAGGAATGGTTATACCGAATGAACCAAGTCCTTCGGGTCTTCAACCATCATCCCAAGCTCCTAGTGGTCGCAGATAGAATTTGGTTGCCGGTCCTTCCTACATCTACGATGATCCACCCGAGGCAGACGGCGCAAGCTTCAGCCCTGCCTAGCAAGGCAACCGACGCTCTAAGGTTGCTAGCAATGGAGAGTGAAGGTGTAGGATTATCTCACTATAATTTTTCTCTCATCAAAATGCTCCAAAGAGCAACTCAAGAAGAAGAATGAGGGGTGAGGAAAACAATGGCATGAGCAACCATGGAAAATGGCTAAATCTCTCAAGAGAGAAGAGAATGAGAAAATCAAGTGAATTATTAAGTCTAGAAAAACAAGTATGACATGTAAAAAGATATGTCACGACCCGAAAAGTACGGAACATGACCGACACTTAAATTACGAAATGTCACGAGGCGTACGTAATCTAAGTAAGCCAAAACCCAGAAATCAAAAACAAGAAGCAGTTTAGTGAAGGAAAAAACAATTTAAAGCAAGTAGTTTTAACAACATAGGCCGAAGTATGTATTTTTAAAATCTCAAGTATTTTCTGAAAATTTCGGCAGAGTCTCCTTTGTAAATACTAGCCCCAAACGGGATACAACATGAATAGTACACGAAATAAATAAAAAGGTATCCCCAAGCGGGAGCTAGCTCTTCGTCAATCGACGGTCACAACCACGCAAGCAATATAATATACAGCGCCAAAGGGCGAGGATTAAAACTCAAAAGAAACTCAAAATCAGCATGAAAAACATAATAGTACAACGCGCGGCTCTAAGGTCGAAATAATAACAAGTCTGGTCTTCTATTTCTATCAAATATACAATCTGCTTGATAGAGTTTCTAGATACAACTGAAATAATAAATAAACAATGGTGGTCCTGATGCAAAGAACCCACCTACCAAAGCGATCACCAGGAAGGAACAGCGTGCCAGCAAAGTCGCAACGAAACCTGTACGGCAAAACCTGCAAGGAACTGTGGCACAACGGGGGTGAGTTGCCAACTCGTGAGTAGAAAACATCTACCAGCAGAAATCGCATGTAGGACGCTATCCTAGGTCAAAACTTATAATATCCTCAATAAATATCCTGATACATCTACATATAAGTGCGATACCACGTGCTTGTGTCCGTGCCTCAGATAGCCACATATCAGATATATGATGTATGAAGGCATGAATATGATATGCAAATGCTATACAAATGAAAGCAGAATACATCATGATGGAAAAACTGTTTTCTTATTTAATGAGATTTCTATATGTATATCAATCAAGTATCATCAATGAATGCAACAGAGAAATCAGTGTCAAGTATCGACACCAAACATAAGTCTCATTATCTCAATATCTTAAATCTCAAATCTCAAATATCAATATCTCAGGCATCCGTATCATCTACGGGATCGGCCCGCGAGCTCCGGCAGAATGGATCAGCCTATAACCATCTCATGACTCCGGCCGGTATCCTCCGGATAACCGACGAGTCCAAATAATATCACCGGTAGGTAGTGCTCCCCTACCAGGCTCATTGAATACAACTCGAGCTTCTTGCCCGGGGGTACCATACAGGGCCCACCATGTACCCGAGACGGTTCATCCAACTCCTCGAATCGGGTCTCGAAATCCAACATCAATCCTGAAAACTCATGGTGCACGACTCATACATCACGGGATAACCGCAACTTGCATTTTTAAAAGGATAATAAGTTTATAAATCCTTGCGGTTTCCCCCAAATCCAGAAATCTCAAGAAGAATCCGAAATCGTCAATATCATGATATCAATAAACAATGAAAACCGGCATAAATCTCCATAATACTGCATAACCAATAAATATATGGATGCATCTGATATCATGCAATAAATTAACTAGCATATGAAAGCTTAAACATGTAGCAACTATCAGTGTGTGTAGAACATACGCATCATCGGTAATGGTGCTGGTGTCCTGACAGCATGGTTCATAATCACTAAGTACACAATAAACATGCAATGAGACGATAACAACATGATAAATGGCAATGAATAGTAATTGCAACAATAATATGCGGAACATGAATGATAACGTAACAATAAGGAATCTACATCGCTATACCTGTGCTATACTGTTTTGTCGTTTGAAAGGGTATGAATTGTGGCGTTTTGAAAATAAGGGCTACGGTGTTTTTTAAGAAAAGGTACATCTTTTGAAATATCCGTAGTATCCCTTGACATGTCTTTAAAATCCTCACGATTCGTTAGTTTTGGAAATAGGTATGACTCGGGTCCAGTCTAACATCTACTAGGTAACTACAGGTCTAACTAACAACCAATCGGAAGGGGTAAGGAAACTACCTAAATCTGAGTCGATATATATGTGTATAATAGTCGGTGATCCTGCCTCAATGGTATCCCATACGATACCCCTATATAATATAACATTCTCGAGTCAAGAGAGCGGATCTATCGTCAATACATAGCTCGTACGGTAAATCCGTCGTACGACCTCCCAAATCTGGGTACGGGTCAAATGTCACATATATCACATTATTCATCTGGTATCCTCTGTATCAAATATCATGATCGGGGGTACTGATCTACGTCTAGTACAATACCGATACCATCTATGTATGCATGCGTGTGTATGAAAACACCACGCTTAAAGGACCCGCTAAACATATCACGTCGTAACTCGAATATGAACCCTGTCACATCACCGATCTCACGGCCTCAAGCTCAATCTCATCGACTCATCTCCAATCCCATGTACTTATCCTCAAAATCCATGTATATGCATACGTGTATATATATATACACACATAGTCCCATACCCATGTGTGTGTGTGTACATATCCCCATATACCCACATGTAAAAAGATGTATGCAAATGCATATGTGCGTGTGGGTGTGAACCTATTCTAGGGTTCCCGACTAAGAAACTATGCTAGTTTACTCCTAATTAAGCTAAACTAAACCATGAACACAATAATCATCTCTTGATAACATCCACGTATCATGAATCACATATATAACACATATATATATATATCATAACTATACTACGAACTGCGGGGGTGCTATACGCCATCCACCCGACTTCCCCCGTAGATATATATCTACTCACCTGATCTTCGCTTGCCGATGCCAATGTCGCCACGCGCTTGCTTGTCATCTCGAAGTCCTCGTGAGGGTACCTATGTATCATAATATATCGTGTCGCATTAAAATCCGACCTATGACCAAAACGACACACGAATCTCACATAGGTCAAAACTATGGTTTGCTCTCTCAAATCAACCCAAAAACCTTCGACATCGGCGTACAAATACCGATTGATCGAGAAAAACACCAAACGTACCAATCATGGTTTCAAAAATCACTAATTATATATGAAATAGGGTTTAAATCATCAAAACATTAAAATTAATCAAATCGTTTTATTTCCCAAAAATCTAGTTAGCATAAATTCTCATTTCGGTTCAAAACTTGATGTTTTAACCAATCTAAATATTTTAACAATTCTAATGGCCAAAATGCTCACTTAACATCATAATTAGGTCACACAAATATTGACTACTATTTTATCTCACCAAAATATATACATTTTAAAAAACCTAGTCTGCATTATATAATTATTACAAATTTAAATTAACAAAAATGCAAACTAACAACTAGATTAGTTTTAGCATGCATTAACATGTTAATCTAAACATTGTAACCTTAAGCAAGTGACAACCACCCTAATTGAATCCAAACCCTAGATTTTAAATTCAAAGCCATCTCTTGATAATTTTTCCATGAAATTAAACCCTAATAAAATACCTAATTAAGTTTGATTAAGATAATTTAGCAACAATTAAAACATCGGTTAAGATTATACCTCAGAGATCATGAGATCCCACATGCAACTTGTCCCCAAAATGCAAACTTTTCACCAAGATCCATGCTTGATAGGCTAAGGAAAAATGGGTAGGGCTTGGATTTTGATTTTTGGGAGGTTTTGTGTTGATTTTTGAAGGATATCTTGTGGATTTTTAAAGGGAAAAGAAGTGTGAATTTAGGGGGGGGAGGGCTGAACAAGAGGCTCGGCCAGAATTTTAAGAGGGAGAGAGAGAGTGTGAGATGAGTGTGGGTGTGGAAAAATTCCAAGTCAAACTCTCCCCAAGTCAACACACAAACTTCTTCTCTCTTTATTCTTTATTAATTCCCTTTTCTTTTCTTTTGAGGTGAGAAATTTGGGGGGGGGGGGGGGAAGTGAGGGCTGCTGCTAGGGGAGTAGAAATGGGGGTGTGTGGGTTTGTATGGTGAGGAAAAATGATAAATACTATATCCCAAGTCAACCTAGAACCATACCTCAATTCTATTTAGCTATTTTTCACCATTTAAGCCTTTATAGTTTATATTTTCTAAAACTATCTTAATAATTTCTTTTCATTTCAAAAACAATATTTTACATGTTAATTTAATGTGTCATGATGCACAAAATTAGTATCAACCAATTCCAATTTGTAATTATCCCTAATTAAATGTATTAGTGACGGCTTAAAATAATATTAAAATAATTAATTTCTGAAAAACTTTCAGAAATTTAGAAATTTTACAAGTGGCTCAATAAACACCAAATACTAGCTATTACATAGCTAGAATATGTATATTTAATTTTATATTAAAAGATATTTATATCCTGATTTTTACGGAAAACGCCCTTTGTTTTACCGATTAACCGAAATTTCACCTGAACGATTTTCAAAACGTTACAATCTTCCCCCCTTAAAGAAATTCGGTCCCCGAATTTAAATTAAAACTCCCCTAAATACCAAAACATTTCAGCAAACCATCAAGTCGCCGGGGCTCCGAAATCATAAATACATTTAACACATCATAGCGCAATGCATGCGCATGAAAAACGGATATATAAACCAAAATCAAAACTCCGTTAAGCATCCCGCAATCATCGGAGTTATGGTGATGACACAATGTCTAGATCCAATACGAAAACCAACATGAGATACCTCAACTAAACATGTAAACATCCTTAAAACATCTGAAAGAAATGCATGCCAAACCCTTTTCAAGTTGTTGTGCGATGCGCATATCGTGGCACAGTGGCGGACGTTTATTGTAAGAAAATAACTATATATATATATATATATATATATATATATATATATATATCTTTTATTTAACATACATGTTCCGCCGTTTTGAAAACAATTTAGAAGGGTTTCCCTTGTAAAAAGTTTCGTGTCATCACGGACACGTAGGTAAATACTGAGACTATAGCTCCTCTTTGGAAATCCCTTCAATAACTATCAATGCATGCAAAAACATAGTCAGGTACTGTCCTCGGACTAGTCCTGCTCAGCTACTATACCAAAAGTAAGTATCAAAAATATACTACTCCAAAAGAAATCAATCCCAAAATGTGCATATGAATGCTACGTGCGTCTGGTGCGCACGGAAATCAAAATCCATGAGTGTGCCATACATGTGCACAGAAACAAAATCTAAGTGCAACGGATGTGCACGAAACACCTATCGAAGGCAGCGGATGTGCCTGACAGCAATACCAGGTGCATCTGATATGCACGAAAAATCTCGATTTAGTGCATCTGGTGTGCACCAAAATTGCCTCAAGCGCCCAAGTGTGCGCAAGAATTCAAATCAAGTGCACATGGTGCACGAAACAAATATCGAATATCAAAATTGAAATCGACGGTATACAACTTATCTCAATCCAAATCCAAATCAGGTATGCCGTGGTATATAATCTCACAACCATGTGCATCAGCGCGCACAAAATCGAATCGAAATACTAAAAGTGCATGAAAACTATGCCGAAAACATAAGTCAAATCACCTGCATACCATAGGCATGAAATAAAAATCAACATCTCTTATGACATCAAATCAAAGTCCAGTGCAACTGTGGTGCACAAAATCTCAATCATGCAAATAAATCGCCCAAATATACTGAAATCCAAAGTGACGGATACGTGATAGTCAATCACAAAATCATAAATCATAAATGCTGTCATCGATATGTCCGTCCTTCAAGGTCAAGAAGATATCGGTGCATCAAATGCTAGCAGAGCATGATATCTACTTGCCTTCTGATCATGGCCTGTCGCCTAGTGCCCTTAAGCTCTCGTCTCTCACTGCAGATTGCTAAGTACATAGCTCCTCGGCTCAACGGTCTAATATGGAAACGATAATGGAAGTAGTCCTCTCTGGCACATCCTCTAAAGATCTCTGGACAACTCTTATGGTCACTCATAACATGTCTCGTCGACGATGCTGAACTTTGGCCTGCTGGGTGTGTGCAATATGACCGATCCTGGGTCCAAGTCTTCTCGTATAGTATCCCAGAAAGGTCCTGTCAAGGTCTTTCCCCATATCTCGTTTCTGCCGAACTTCACGGAAGTTGTCATCCTTTACTATATCTATTTCTTGTTCCGAAATGGCTGCATACTCATCACGACTCCTCCTGGAAGATATATCCATAGTCAACACTTCTGCGTATCACATCTCTGATGTCGGCGGAGTGGAACGTCATCTCATCAAGATCTCGTACGAACCTCTTACTCTACTTTTCTTTAATGTCGACTGATTCGGACTCATCTCCTCGTGACTTCATGGACTACGCTCCAACGGCTATACTCGTATCTGGAGTCTCCCAAGCAATGTATCCCATCATATGATATCCGAATGATGTCAAACTTTTCGATCGATTCGTCGAGTTTCCATAATCCCCCAAAAGCTCAACATCTTGGGTACAGTTTAATAGTATTGAATATATGCCACAACACCTATGGACCAACCGTAGAAGGGCAGACCCAAGCCTCACTAATAGCACCGCTGAACTGCCGCAAACCCTAAGGTTCACCGGCGTTCCATGGTCATTATGTCGAGTTAGGGTTTCATTCTTCTAGAGGGTCCGTAGAATTGCTTGCATTGTTTTCCGAATACTTTAAACTTGGAAAATGGGTTCCTGACATTCGATCGTCTCTATCGATTCTCAACTTATCAGCGTGAAGTCGTCTCTAGCTGGAATCAATCTATCTGATGACCTCGCATCGGGATAGGCAATGAATCACTTGTCTTAGTCTTTCATCTTTGGTGACTAGCGATCTTCTATCATATCTCTAAGTACAACTCGTGCGGCAATAGCTCCAAACTTCTGGGGCAATATCTCGTCATTCGCAGCAACAATTGGCTCATTTGTCCGCACGCTGAACCGTGTCTCAATTGTCAAGTAATCGGTGTATTGACGGTCATCACATTCTGGCTGGCCTCTAACAGTGGCCTAATCCTCTGGTGCTGATTTGCACGTCCGAGAAATCTCGTAAAAGCGATCCATCAAACGCTCGTGGTGCGAAAACACAATAAAATGACGCCTCTATGCACTCGTATGTCCCTGGATTCATGCCCTGGCCAGTCCTCGTTCGTGACGAGCTCGTGCTGACCGCAACTCTAGCCGCAACTCTCTCTGCCCGTACAACCGCCGTAACAAAACAATAACTAGTACTGATGAGGATAGATCATAGGAATGAATATAATACTATGCAAGGAAATGTACATCCTAAGGCTTCTTAAGCGGAGTATCGTATCGTAAATATGCCGCGGAACATACGTACGGTACGTCACTCTACTCAAGCTACCTACTCTATCAACCAAGGGTCATCCTACACTTCGAAGGTAAAACCTAACTCTCTGATACCAACTTTGTCATGATCCGAAAAGTACGGAAAATTATCGGCACTTAAATTACGAAACGTCACGAGGCGTACGTAATCTATGTAAGCCAAAACCCAGAAATCAAAACCAAGAAGCAGTAGAGTGAAGGAAAAACCAATTTAAAACAAGCAGTTTTAACAACATAGGCCGAAGTATGTATTTTTAAAATCTCAAGTATTTTCTGAAAATTTCGGCAGAGTCTCCTTTGTAAATACTGGCCCCAAACGGGATACAACATGAATAGTATACGAAATAAATAAAAAGGCATCCCCAAGTGGGAGCTAGCTCTTCGTCAATCGACGGTCACAACCACGCAAGCAATATAATATACAACGCCGAAGGGCGAGGATCAAAACTCAAAAGAAACTCAAAATCAACATGAAAAATATAATAATACAACACATGGCTCTAAGGTCGAAATAATAACAAGTCTGGTCTTCTATCTCTATCAAATATACAATCTGGTTGATGGAGTTTCTAGATACAACTGAAATAATAAATAAACAATGGTGGTCCTGATGCAAAGAACCCACCTACCAAAGCGATCACCCGGAAGGAACAGTGTGCCAGCAAAGCTGCAACGAAACCTGTACGGCAAAACCTGCAAGGAACTATGGCACAACGGGGGTGAGTTGCCAACTCGTGAGTAGAAAACATCTACCAGCAGAAATCGCATGTAGGACGCTATCCTAGGTCAAAACTTGTAATATCCTCAATTAATATCTTGATATATCTACATATATGTGCGATACCACGTGCTCGTTTCCGTGCCTCAGATAGCCACATATCAGATATATGATGTATGATGGCATGATTATGATATGCAAATGCTATACAAATGAAAGCAGAATATATCATGATGGAAAAACTATTTTCTTATTTGATGAGATTTCTATATGTATATCAATCAAGTATCATCAATGAATGCAATAGAGAAATCAGTGTCAAGCATCGACACAAACATAAGTTTCAGTATCTCAATATCTCAAATCTCAAATATCAATATCTCAGGCATCCGTATCATCTGCGGGATCTGCCCGCAGGCTCCGGCAGAACGGATCAGCCTATAACCATCTCATGACTCCGGCCGGTATCCTCTGGATAACCGACGAGTCCAAATAATATCACCGGTAGGTAGTGCTCCCCTGCCAGGCTCATCGAATACAACTCGAGCTTCTTGCCCCGGGGTACTGTTGGAGATAGTGCCCTCAGAGTCAATTATTGGATCACAAGCACGTGATTGCAATGATTGATGGAGGACCTATCCCGATAGGACAGTCTTACTCGAGATGATAGTATGCTATCTGGTTTATCTTTATCATCGTGTACTGCTTTAGGTGACCTTTCAGGTCACTATTGCGCATTGATAGAGCCCATAGGATTCTTGCTTGACTGCCAGCAGTATGAGGGCGATCATATACGTGGGAGCTGGTAGTCTATAAGCACATCCTTAAAAGGTCCCTAGTCGTGGGAGTTTCGAGACAGGGCATCGATATTCCAGAGTAGACTAGTGTATACAGTTGAGACCCCGACGAGGGGCGGTGGCCGGTCTCACAAGCTATTGGTGTCAGTTGGTTCACCTAAGATGTATACAGGTGCTCATTGGGTTATGAGTACACCGGACAGGACTCGCCGGGAACCTGCTAGTTGGTTTTATACCTGACTTCAGATAGCAGTTCCCTGGTGACATGTGTATAGGTTAGTTCATCGACCTGAGATCGTCATTTGTCTCGTGTGAGTTCCCACTGTACTTTGATTACTAAGCTACCACGCTCAAAGGAGACGTGCAAACATCTTTTAGTTGGGTACATTCCTAAGCCACATGGAGGCAGTGAGCGGATCTGCAGGGGTTCGTCTCTCCCGGTATTGGGGGTGAGGTCGCGCTGTGTCTAGGAGAGCCATTACACGAAGTCCTTAGCCAAGGCAGGAGATTTACTGGTAGGTATTCCAGTAGTATCTCACGGTGTTCTGGGCTACACTCCGACACAACTTGTACCGCTTTTGGGGGTCTGACTTTTACCAACCCCCTAGGCCCGCCATGCGATGCTCATAAACGAACGGTCCGGACTGTACGGATATTGTCACTGACAGGCTCAGTAGGGTGTCAGGATGAGTTCGCTCATCGACGTCCCTTTTGGTCAATACCTGGTTGCCCGTTACGTATGGCTAATACCTCTGACGTACTAGTGGTTAAATCCACAGCCAAAGTATTGACGAGTCTTTAGAGTCCCCCACAGACCGTTTTCTCAAGTTTCGGGCGAAACACTGTAGAGGCCGTATGGAGATATGGCAGGGTTCGATCAGATACGTGCCGTATTGCACGGATCATGATCGGACGGATAATACTAGCAGGCTTTGGTTTAAGCCGGATCCTAGCATTGTACAGTGTAGATTTTGTCTCATTGCATTTGTATTCAGTCGGAATACAAATGCGGGTATGTATATACAGTAGCGGGATTTTCCTGTAATTTATTACGGGATCGGTTTTCTAAAGTTGCCAGTTTACTTTCCGTTTCGGCCATTTTCCTTTGTTTCTTTCCTTGGCTGAAAGTTGGTGGAGGAGGGCTTATTTGCAAGCATGCAAATTTGATTTGTGGAGGGTGTTATTTGCATGTTGTAGCGTCATGATGGTTCCACCATGCATTGACTTCTTGCTTCATGATTGGGCATCATCATTGCTTGACTTTTGGGTTATGATTAGTTTGTGGAGTGTTGGATTTGGTTGGTGATCATTTCTTCTCATTATCACTCTCTCTTGCATTATTGGTACACACCCCCCTTTGGATTTTTTCCCTCTTTCTTGACCTCATGAGGCCGGCAACATTTTGATGGGGGCTGCCCATTTTTTTTGGTGGGGCATACTTGCAAAAATCCCCAAGTTCATCTCAAAAATGTTATCATCTCATTCCTCCACCAAATGGCAACTTCAACTCCTAGAGACACATAGAGTTCTACACTTCATCTACAGCACTTCTTGGGCACGTCGGCTCGCCAACTTCGTACCCGAGTTGCCTCGGTCCAGAGGTGGGAGCCCGTAAAAGAACCCGGCGATGTGGTGCCCTTCCGACAAGGAGTTGAAGACCGGAGATTCCGCGGGGAGATCGGGACGATGACGAGAAGACCGAAGGACACGGATCGCTCGGTATATCTCTCTACCCCTTCTCTAGTTAGCTAGGATTAGATTAATGGCCCGATCCGGGATTTTAGTGCGCGGTGGTGCCGGTTTAAAAGTTAAAGTAAATTATCGTTTCCGCATTTTGGCCTCGGATTGACGGCCGGGGCACCGCCGTGCACTTACAGTGGTATCAGAGCGACGCCATTAACCTAGTCTAGCTTGCTCTAACATGTTTACAAGTTCGATTGATCGGATTTTCCAAAACCGCGTTTTTCAAGTATCAGTTTTCTGTCGAAATGTTTTTGGCTCGAAATTTTTTTCAGTATGTTGCAGAAATCTGAGCAGGCAATTTTAAGCCTTCTGTAAAAATTTGATACAGTGATTCCACAGAAGGACCGCGGAACCGCGGCCAAACCCCTATTATGGCCGCGGTTCCGCCGCAGGAAAATGTCATCTCTGTACCATATTTCTACAGTAGATTTGCGAATTGAAATTGGGGTTTTTGGTATATTATTTTTAGGCCCAGATTTTCTTTGAGTGCTACAGTAGTGCTTGGGGCCCACTTCGGTAAATTTGATCGATCAAAAATTTTAAACATATTAGTTCACAGTATTTACATTATATCTGCAACCGTGAATGTCATTTGATCGGTAAATCCTGTCTAACGGCTATAGCCCTTTTAGACGGATTTGCGAACGTGACATTCACGTTGATGTTCTGTGCTGTTGCGGATTGGTCGTGGGGATAGCCTGGATGCAATTGTAGTACAGTTTTGGTTGTATTATGTACATTTGATATTGCGGGACGAGCATCCGACATGTGGACTGCCGTCACTGCCTATTTGTTTATTATTCTTTTGGGGCACGACCGGGCTGAGGTCGATGTACCCGTTGTGTGTATATTTTACTTTCTGTACTAGGATTACCCCAAGGTGGGGTGCACGGATAGCCGGGTTCTAGAGGGCAACGGGCCCGCATCTCATGGCGTTGAGACGGAAGGGGCCTCACTCTAGAATTGGCGGGCTATTCGCCGCACTTGTAAGGGGTACAAGTTGACCCAGGAGGGGTGCCCAAGTTACCGGATTCTGTGAAGTGCTGGGTGGTCCATTCACGTTGCTGAAGGGGGCTGCCTCGCTTCAGGTTTTGGCGGGTAACTTGCTGCGCCCGTAGGGGTCTAGGATTTCATTGCACAGGCTATCTACCCGACCAGGGGAACGTCGGGTTTCAGTAGCGGCTCTATGAAACCCGGGGATCCCAGATATCTGTATTGTTCTGTGATACTTATTACATTTCTGTGATGTTGCATTTTATCACGCCTTGAGCGAATATTATATATTGATATATATACTAGTAGATGTTGTATATGTTTTGCATCCGCGCTAGTCCAGTCCCCGCTCTGTCGTTAGTTAAGTAACCTAACGGGTAATGACGGGACCCGGTGGCGAATGCGGATGGCATATACGTACATCATTATTTTCGTTCTTTATTGGTGTGATCAATTGATGGGACTGCATTGATTCAGATCAATGCAAGCTAAACAAACCTAATCTGATGTTGTTGGAACAATTTTTCAAAAAGCTGTTATTGCAAGGACGTTCTCTTTTGTTTTGGACAGTGGTATTCAGTTGGAATATCCTGCACCTCAGTCGACGAGGCAAGGGCCGAGATCCCTTCACCGGGAGTGACCCCTTGGTTTAGGAGATAGTACACCTATTACGCAAATTGGATAATCTTCTTCAAAACCTTAGGCTGGTGCCGAACGGTGGGGAATGAAGAAAACCAATTAGCATAACGATGGTGTACAGAAGGTATTAAGTAAAGGCATATCAAGGGATTAGTAAGAGGGCAAAGTAAATTGCAACTACTATTCACGACCAAACTAAGTATTTCATTACCACTCCCACTTCACCTTTGTATTTCTCCAGGATACTCCGTATCACTACGAAAATCCACAGTTTATTGGATACTCCATCGTATGGTTATATACGAACTCGAAAGGAACTTGTTCCAGTTCGGGGATGGATTCTGGTTCAGGAGAAATAGGAATAAGGTTTATTCGGTTGTCTTTTATCTTCACCTTTTCTCGCATTGCGAGTGCTCCTAGGATTAGGACAGTACACTTATTATGCTTATTGGATAGTCTTCTTCCAAACCATAGGCTGGTGCCGAACGGTAGGGAAAGAAGAAAACCATTTGGCCTAAAGGGGTGTGCAGAAGGTAATGACTAAAGACATATGAAGGGATTTGGAGAGATGGCAACGAAATATACGGTTATAGTTGTGAATCTGGATAATGGAAGAGGCATTACTAGGAATACCAGGATACCCCATCGAAACATTTTAATGTTTCATTTTCACTGTGTACTGTTAAAAGAAAACTGATTTCCCAATTAGACACTTGCTCCAGGGTATGTATTTACCAGGTATGAATCTCACATTTGTATGGTTTTACAGATGATGAATGAGAGTAAGTTATTGGGAATTAGGTGATCATCCTCACTATATCGGAATTCGTTGTAATTGGTGATATTTGAGAAAGTCACCTGGGTTGTTTGCCGAATGGCAAATATATGGTTTTGAATATCTGCTGTTATGCACCAATTTCAAATTGATACATCTGTACGTCTATTTTTTAGAGTGAGATATACCTTTTTGAAATTATGTCCATGACATTTGCCTATATCAGTTGATGGTTAGGTAAGGAGCATTAAACGGCGGTGTAATTCTTCTTAACCATAAGTACAGTTTTCAACCTACGACGCACAGGGTTTGAGTTATTCAACTTAGTGGACTTGTACAGAGTATTGTATGTTGTCCAGCGTCCATTAGGACAGAGGGGTTGGTACTCGTACTAGATTCTGTTTACTTGTGACTTCTCTGGGTCTTAGACATGTGTTTCGTAGAAACACAAGGTCCAAGTTTTGAGAAGTTATAGGTATAAGAATAGAGTAGAGAACCAGGTGTTGCAAGTATCGAGATTCTTCAAGGTGATCGAAGATGTAGATACTTGTATAGGGTATCCAGTCGATAGTAATGATTAAGAGAACTTGCTTCTCTTTCAGATTACTCATAATTAGAAGCACTCCTAAGTTGAGTAATGCTGATCGGCCTCTTTCCATTTAGTTGACATGCACTGGAGACAGCTGCATGATTTGAATCTGGTTCAATTAAATCAGTGCCTCTAGTTCTATATTGGATATAGAACAGTTCATATCTTAACGATGTTAAGGTATGGGTAGTTGTCCGGCTTATGCTTAAAACCAAACTCTGGATAACTCAAGGCACGTTTCTGTAATGGCTATTTGTGGGTTGACCCAGGCTATGACGAGGGTTGACTTTCTACCATCTGGAAGATCAATAGTGATATTGTTCTAGACTCGCCACAGTTTTAACAAAAATGGATTTTTTCAGAAAACAGTAGTGGGAGTATGGTAGAACTGGAAGTGATTCCATAACCGCAGATGATTACTGAAAATTTGATAGGAACCTAAAGATTCAATCTGGCTTGACATTCTATTGACCACTCCGCAGATACGGTGGGTAACCTCAGGCACCCGAGGGGTACTCCGGTAGCCTCAAGGACGGTGACAGGGAGGTTCTTATTTACCCAGACTTGCCATTGCTGTTGTTCCAGACTGTGAGACCCGGCAGGAGGATGAGTATAGCGTCGTTCTGAACTAGCTTTAGATGTGCACGTGTATATGACTCTGCCAGAGGGTTGTCGTAGTCAGTGGGAGCAGCGGAAGCATGATGGACAAGTGGCTTATGTCTATTTATAGACTAAAGCAGATATAGAGGAGATAGATCATCTATTTCTGATGTGACAGTTATAGGTTTGACTTCATCAGAATAGGGGATGGATCTGTTAAGAAGAGAGTAGGGTGTGATGTCCTGGTATTTGAATGACATACACAGAGTAGGAAGTGATATTCCTATACTACGATCGGTTATACTTCGGTTGTCACACAGTGGTTTCCCCACATTAGATATGGATATTATATCAGACATTCTGGTTACTAGATCTATGGTTTTAGATCTATATTTGGGAAGTGTCCCAATCAGGGTACTTAGACAGCATTCTAAAGGTGTTTTAGAATAGACGACTCCTGGCACGGTAGTGTACCTGCAGGTGATGGAGTCACCCTCTCTAAAGGTGTCTTACAGACTAAAGTGGAAAGGGATGTGCATGATTGGCAGATCACTTGCTTAGGCAATTGAGTCAATCATGAGATGTTAAGTACCACACCAGATGTTGTTTTTGCAGTAGATGCAATAAGCCGATATTGATCCAATCCTGGAGAAACAATCGGGAGCAGTTTTAGAACATAAGTGGATGTTCTAGGGATATGATAACAACAGTCTCTTTCGGGAGACAGTTATCATTCCAGGCTTCCAAGGTGACCTGGATGACAGATTGGTTGTCAGAGTTATAGTTTTCCCTCTGACGAGGGGCAGTATTTTGGACAGGTGGTCTAAGGGGATACTGAGAGAGGCATGGCGCAGGATACTGATTAAGTTCAGTTGACGATACAGTCTAAGAAGTTTGGATTTGGAGTTCACTTATGAGCTAGGTCCCATCAGACATCCAGACACATTCTAAGACATGTATTACTCATTTCGGGAGATGGCATTCTCCGCGAACTTGAGATATAGAGAGACATAGAAAGAAACATAAAGGCGGATCCACTCACTGAGGCTATTCCTCGAACGCAATAGTTTCGCAAACGGGTTTTGTGAGACTGATTAGTAGAGGAGTTGGGTGTTCGGTATCACACGGGCTGTGAGTATGTGACATCGCAATAATTAGCCTTGAGTGCAAGTGGGAGATTGTTGGAGATAGTGCCCTCAGAGTCAATTATTGGATCACAGGCACGTGATTGCAATGATTGATGGAGGACCTATCCCGATAGGACAGTCTTACTCGAGATGATAGTATTCTATCTGGTTTATCTTTATCATTGTGTACTGCTTTAGGTGACCTTATAGGTCACTATTGCGCGTTGATAGAGCCCCTAGGATTCTTGCTTGACTACCAGCAGTATGAGGGCGATCATATACGTGGGAGCTGGTAGTCTATAAGCACATCCTTAAAAGGTCCCTAGTCGTGGGAGTTTCGAGACAAGGTATCGATACTCCAGAGTAGACTAGTGTATACAGTCCAGACCCCGACGAGGGGCGGTGGCCGGTCTCACAAGCCATTGGTGTTAGTTGGTTCACCTAAGATGTATACAGGTGCTCATTGGGTTATGAGTACACCGAACAGGACTCGCCGGGAACCTGCTAGTTGGTCTTATACCTGACGTCAGATAGCAGTTCCCTGGTGACATGTGAATAGGTTAGTTCATCGACCTGAGATCGTCATTTGTCTCGTGTGAGTTCCCACTGTACTTTGATTACTACCCTACCACGCTCAAAGGAGACGTGCAAATAGGTTTTAGTTGGGTACAGTCCTGAGCCACATGGAGGCAGTGAGCGGACCTGCAGGGGTTCATCTCTCCCGGTATTGGGGGTGAGGTCGCGCTGTGTCTAGGAGAGCCATTACACGAAGTCCTTGGCCAAGGCAGGAGATTTACTGGTAGGTATTCCAGTAGTATCTCACGGTGTTCTGGGCTACACTCCGACACGACTTATACCGCTTTTAGGGTCTGACTTTTACCAACCCCTAGGCCCGCCATGCGATGCTCATAGACGAACGGACCGGACTGTACGTATATTGTCACTGACAGGCTCAGTAGGGGGTCAGTATGAGTTCGCTCATCGACGTCCCTTTTGGTCAATACCTGGTTGCCCGTTACGTATGGCTAATACCTCTGACGTGCTAGTGGTTAAATCCACAGCTAAAGTATTGACGAGTCTTTAGAGTCCCCCACAGACCGTTTTCTCAAGTTTCGGGCGAAACGCTGTAGAGGCCGTATGGAGATATAGCAGGGTTCGATCAGATACGTGCGGTATTGCACGGATCTTGATCGGACGGATAATACTAGCAGGCTTTGGTTTAAGCCGGATCCTAGTATTGTACAGTGTAGATTTTGTCTCATTGCATTTGTATTCAGCCGGAATACAAATGCGGGTATGTATATACAGTAGCGGGGTTTTCCTGTAATTTATTACGGGATCAGTTTTCTAAAGTTGCCAGTTTGCTTTCCGTTTCGGCCATTTTCCTTTGTTTCTTTCCTTGGCTGAAAATTGGTGGAGGAGGGTTTATTTGCAAGCATGCAAATTTGATTTGTGGAGGGTGTTATTTGCATGTTGTAGTGTCATGATGGTTCCACTATGCATTGACTTCTTGCTTCATGATTGGGCATCATCATTGCTTGACTTTTGGGTTATGATTAGTTTGTGGAGTGTTGGATTTGGTTGGTGATCATTTCTTCTCATCATCACTCTCTCTCTTGCATTATTGGTACACACCCCCTTTGGATTTTTTCCCTCTCTCTTGACCTCATGAGGCCGGCCACATTTTGATGGGGGTAGCCCATTTTTTTGGTGGGGATTTTTGGTTCTCTTCATGCTTGCAAAAATCCCTAAGTTCATCTCAAAAATGCTATCATCTCATTCCTCCACCAAATGGCAACTTCAACCCCTAGAGACACATAGAGTTCTTCACTTCATCTACAGCACTTCTTGGGCACGTCGGCTCGCCAACTTCGTGCCCGAGTTGCCTCGGTCCAGAGGTGGGAGCCCGTAAAAGAACCCAGCGATGTGGTGCCCTTCCGACGAGGAGTTGAAGACCGAAGATTCCGTGGGGAGATCGGGACGACGACGAGAAGACCGAAGGACACGGATCGCTCGGTATATCTCTCTGCCCCTTCTCTAGTTAGCTAGGATTAGATTAATGGCCCGATCCGGGATTTTAGTGCGCGGTGGTGCCGGTTTAAAAGTTAAAGTAAATTATCGTTTCCGCATTTTGGCCTCGGATTGACGGCCGGGACGCCTCCGTGCACTTACAGGTACCATACCGGGCCTACCATGTACCCGAGATGGTTCATCCAACTCCTCGAATCAGGTCTCGAAATCCAACAGCAATCTTAAAAACTCATGGTGGACGACTCATACATCACGGGAAAACCGCAACTTGCATTTTTAAAAGGATAATAAGTTTATAAATCCTTGCGGGTTTTCCCCAAATCCAGAAATCTTAAGAAGGATCCGAAATCATCAATATCATGATATCAATAAACAATGAAAACTGGTATAAATCTCCATAATACTGCATAACCAATGAATATATGGATGCATCTGATATCATGCAATAAAGTAACTAGCATATGAAAGCTAAAACATGTAACAACTATCAGTTAACAAGCTATGTCAGTGAAATAGTGTTTTTTCTAAAGTGTACGTGACATGGCAATTACCGATGATGATGTGTGTGAGCCGGCAAGTAAGTGTGTGTGGGACATACGCATCATCGGTAATGGTGCTGGTGTCCTGACAGTATGGTTCTTAATCACTAAGTACACAATAAACATGCAATGAGACGATAACAACATGATAAATGGCAATGAATAGTAATTGCAACAATAATATGCGGAACATGAATGATAACGTAACAATAAGGAATCTACATCGCTACACCTGTGTTATACTGTTTTGCCGTTTGAAATAGTACGAATCGTGGCGTTTTGAAAATAAGGGCTACGGTGTTTTTAAGACAATGTACGTCATTTGAAATATCCGTAGTATCCCTTGACATGTCTTTAAAATCCTCACAATTCGTTAGTTTTGGAAATAGGTATGACTCGGGTCCAGTCTAACATCTACTAGGTAACTACAGGTCTAACTAACAACCAATTGAAAGGGGTAAGGAAACTACCTAACTCTGAGTCGATATATATATGTGTATAATAGTCGGTGATCCTGACTCAATGGTATCCCATACAATACCCTATATAATGA
Organism: Agapanthus africanus; assembly: GCA_030015575.1. NCBI lineage: Eukaryota > Viridiplantae > Streptophyta > Magnoliopsida > Asparagales > Amaryllidaceae > Agapanthus > Agapanthus africanus. The sequence goes on from CM057348.1 coordinate 541,678,408, forward strand.
CATTCTTGAGTCAAGAGGGCAGATCTATCATCAATACATAGTTCGTACGGTAAATCCGTCGTACGGCTTCCTAAATCTGGGTACGGGTCAAATGTCACATCTATCACATTATTCATCTGGTATCCTCATTATCAAATATCATGATCGGGGGTACTGATCTACGTCTAGTACAATATCGATACCATCTATGTATGCATGCATGTGTATGAAAACACCACGCCTAAAGGACCCGCTAAACATATCACGTCGTAACTCGAATACGAACCTTGTCACATCACCGATCTCACGGCCTCAAGCCCAATCTCATCGACTCATCTCCAATCCCAAGTACTTATCCTCAAAATCCACATATATGCATACGTGTATATATATATATACATAGTCCCATACCCATGTGTGTGTGAGTATACATATCCCCATATACGCACATGTAAAAAGATGTATGCAAATGCGTGTGCGCGTGTGGGTGTGAACCTATTCTAGGGTTCGCGACTAAGAAACTATGTTAGTTTACTCCTAATTACCCTAAACTAAACCATGAACACAATAATCATCTCTTGATAACATCCACGTATCATGAATCACATATATAACATATATATATCATAACTATACTACGAACTGCGGGGGTGCTATCCGCCATCCACTCGACTTCCCCCGTAGATATATATCTACTCACCTGATCTTCGCTTGTCGATGCCAATGTCGCCACGTGCTTTCTTGTCGTCTCGAAGTCCTCGTGAGGGTACCTACATATCATAATATATCGTGTCGCATTAAAATCCGACCCATGACCAAAACGACACACGAATCTCATATAGGTCAAAACCTATGATTTGCTCTCTCAAATCAACCCAAAAACCCTCGAAATCGGCGTACAAACGCCGATTGATCGAGAAAAACACCAAACGTACCAATCATGGTTTCACAAATCACTAATTATATATGAAATAGGGTTTAAATCATCAAAATATTAAAATTAATCAAATCATTTTATTTCCCAAAAACCTAGTTAGCATAAATTCTCATTTCGGTTCAAAACATGATGTTTTAACCAATCTAAATATTTTAACAATTCTAATGGCCAAAATTCTCACTTAACATCATAGTTATGTCACATAAATATTCACTACTATTTTATCTCACCAAAATATATACATTTTAAAAAGACTAGTTTGCAATTTATATAATTATTACAAATTTAAATTAACAAAAATGCAAACTAGCAACTAGATTAGTTTTAGCAAGCATTAACATGTTAATCTACACATTGTAACCTTAAGCAAGTGACAACCACCCTAATTGAATTCAAACCCTAACTTTTAAATTCAAAGCCTTCTCTTGATAATTTTTCCATGAAATTAAACCCTAATAAAATACCTAATTAGGTTTGATTAAGATAATTTAGCAACAATTAAAACATGGGTTAAGATTATACCTCAAAGATCATGAGATCCCACATGCAACTTGTCCCCAAAATGCAAACTTTTCACCAAGATCCATGCTTGATAGGAGAAGGAAAAATGGGTAGGGCTTGGATTTTGATTTTTGGGAGGTTTAGTGTTGATTTTTGAAGGATTTCTTATGGATTTTTGAAGGGAAAAGAAGTGCGAATTTGGGGGGGGGGGGGGGCGGGACGAACAAGAGGCTTGGCTAGAATTTTAGGAGGGAGAAAGAGAGTGTGAGATGAGTGTGGGTGTGGAAAAAGTCTAAGTCAAACTCTCCCCAAGTCAACACACAAACTTCTTCTCTCTTTATTCTTTATTAATTCCCTTTTCTTTTCTTTTGAGGTGAGAAATTGGGGGGGGTGGGCGGGCAGTGAGGGATGCTGCTAGGGGAGAAGAAATGGGGGTGTGTGGATTTGTATGGTGAGGAAAAATGATAAATACTATATCCCAAGTCAACCTAGAACCATACCTCAATTCTATTTAGCTATTTTTCACCATTTAAGCCTTTATAGTTTATATTTTCTAAAACTATCTTAATAATTTCTTTTCATTTCAAAAATAATATTTTACATGTTAGTTTAATATGTCATAATGCACAAAATTTGTATCAACCCATTCCAATTTGTAATTATCCCTAATTAAATTTATTAGTGACGGCTTAAAATAATATTAAAATAATTAATTTCTGAAAATTTTTCAGAAATTTAGAAATTTTACTAGTGGCTCAATAAACACCAAATACTAGTAATTACATAGATAGAATATGTATATTTAATTTTATATTAAAAGATATTTATATCCTGATTTTTACGGAAAACACCCGTTATTTTACCGATTAACCAAAATTTCACCTGAACGATTTTCAAAACGTTACAAGATATGTGGCCACAATAATTTTCAACCCTGAAAATATCTCCTCATTTTTACAATAAACAAATGTGTGCCATGCCTCTCTACATACCAAGCCCATACTCATGCCAACTCACCCTCCACCTCATTTCCCAAATTGATTTTCTAAAATGAAAATCAAATAATGAGGTGTCCATCTTCTAGAAGCTATTCCGTATAAATACGGAATGCAACCCGGTACACGTATCGAAATACATATACGTGTATTCGTACAAAAATACGAATAGCTAAGAGGGAAAATGAATAGTGAACAATAATACTAGAATACATACATACATACATACATACACACACACACATAAATTATTAAATCAAAACCTGATTTAATAATCCGACTTAATCCTAAGCCGCTAGTATTATCAACCGTCCAATTAAAGTCTGTGCAGCCTGAACACATATTTAATCGGACACCTGTATGCACCAACATACGTCATCTACACCATATCGCCTGAACCGTGAAAACCCATTGTGTGGGACTTTAAAGACTCGTCAATACGCTGGCAGTGGGTTTAACCACAAGCACGTCAGCGGCACTAGCTGTACGTAATGGCTACCCAGGTATTGTACGAAAGGAAGGCCGACGAGCAAACTCATCCATGCCCCTACTGAGGCTGACAGTGACAATCTCCGTACAGTCCGGTCTATTCGTCTAAGAGTATCATATATCGAGTCTAGGGGGTGGATAAAGTTAGACCCTTAATAACGCGATAATTCGTGTCGGTATGAAATCCATCAGCACCTGAGAAACTACTGATCCTAGATCAGTAATTCTCGACTAGCTTGGCCAAGGATTTCTGGTGATGGCCACCTGTGCACTGCGCGACATCAACCCCTAATATCAGGAGAGACGAATCCCTGATGATCCGCTCACTGCCTCCATATGGGTCGGGACTGTACTCAACTAAAACTTATTTGCATGACTTCTTGAGCCGTGGTAGGGTAGTAATCAGTGCACAGTGGGAACTCACAAGAGACAAATGACGATCTCAGGTCGACAGACTAACCTGGACACATGTCACCTGGGAACTGTTATCTGACAATAGATATAGTACCAACTAGCATGTTCCCGGCGAGTCTGTCCAGTGTACTCATAACCCAATGAGCACCTGTATACTATCTTAGGTGAACAAACTAACACCAATGGCTTGTGAGACCTGCCCACCGCCCCTCGTCATTGTCTCGATCAGTATACACTAGTCTACTTTGGAGTATCGATGCCCAGTATCGAAACTCCCACGACCAGGGACATTTAAGGATGTGCTTATAGACCACCCAACTCCCATGTATATGATCGCCATCATAATGCTGATAGTCAAGTAAGAATCCTATGGGCTCTATCAACATGTAATAGTGATCTGTAATACCACCTAATGCTGTACATGATGATAAAGACAAAGCAGATAGTATATTATCATCTCGAGTAAGACTGTTCTACCGGTATAGGTCCTCCCTCAATCATCATAATCGCGTGCCCGCGATTCAATAATTGACTTGAGGACACTATAGCCAACAATCTCCCACTTGCACTTAAGGCTAATTATTGCGGTGTCGCATACTCACAGCCCGTGTGATACCGAACACCCAACTTCTCTACTAATCAGTCTCGCAAAGCCCGTTTGCGAAACTATTGCGTTCGAGAAATAGCCTCAGTGAGTGGATCTGCTCCAGTGTTTCTATCTTTATCTCTCTATATCTCAACTTCACGGAGAAAGACTATCTCCCGAAATGAGCAATACCTATCTTAGAATTTGTTTGGATATCTGATGGGACCCAGTTCACAAATGAACTCCAAATCCAACAAACTTCTTAGACTGTATCGTCCATTGAATTTAATCGGTATCCTGCGCCATGCCTGCCTCAGTATCCCCTTGGACCACCCGTCCAACATATTGCCCCTCAGAAGAGGGAAAACTATAACTCTGACAGTCACTCTGTCATCCAGGTCACCTTAGAAACCTGAAATGATAACTGCCTCCCGAAGGAAGTTGTCGTTACTATATACCAAGAACATCCAGTTATATTCATAACTGCTTCCCAATGTTTCTCCAGGATTGGATTAATATATGTTTATTGCAGCTAGTGCAAAAACAATATCTGGTGTTGTACTTGATATTTCATGATTGACTCAATTGCCTAAGAAAGTGATATGCCAATCATGCAAATCCCTCTCTTCATCAGTCTAGAAGATATCTTTTTAGAGGGAGTGACTCCATCATATGCGGGTACACCACCTCGTCAGGAGTCTTCCATTCTAAAACACTTTAGAATAGTGTCAAAGTACTCGAATAGGGACATTTCCCAAATCTAGATCTAAAACCATAGATCTAGTGACCAGAATTCCTTATATTTTATCCAAATCCTATGTGGAGAAACAACTTTGTGACAACCACAGTATAACCGATCGTAGTATAGGAATTTCACATCCTATCAAGTGCATGTTATCCAAATACATGGACATCATATTCTACCACTTTCTTACCAGATCCATCTCCTATTCTGATGATGTCAAAACCTATGACTGTCACATAAAAAATAGATGATCTATCTCCGCTATATCTGCTTTAGTCTATAAATAGACACAAGCTACGTGTCCACTATGCTTCCACTGCTCCCACTGACTACAACAACTCTCTGGCAGAGTCTTATGCATGTGCACTTCTAAAGCTAGTTTAGAACGACGTTATACTCATCCTCCTGCCGGGTCTCATAGTCTAGAACAACAGCAATGGAAAGTCTGGGTAAACAAGAACCTCCATGTTACCGTCTCTGAGAAGACCGAAGTACCTCTTGGATGCCTGAGGTTACCCACCATATCTGCGGAGTGGCTAATGGAATGCCAAAACCAGTTGAATCTTTAGGTTCTATTAAACTTTCAGTAATCGTTTGTCGTTCTGGAATCACTTCCAGTTCTACCATACTCCCACTACTGTTTTGTGAAAAAATCCATTTTGCTAAAACTGTGGCGAGTCAAGAACAATATCACTATTGATCATCTAGATGGTAGAAAGTTAACCCTCATCATAGCCCGGGATAACCCACAAACTGTCATTACTAAAACGTGCCTTGAGTTTATCTAGAGTCTGGTTTTAAGCATAAGCTGGACAACTCCATATACCTTAACATCGTTAAGATATGAACCATTCTATATACAATATAGAAACAGATACACTAATTTAATTGGAACCAGATTCAAATCATGCAGCTGTCTCCAGTGCATGTCAACTAAGTGGATTGAGGCCAAGCAGCATTACTCATCTAGGAGTGTATCCACATATGAGTAACCGGAAAGAGAAGCAAGTTCTCAAAACCATTACTATCAACGGAATACCTAGCACAAGTATCTATATTTTCGATCACCTTGAAGAATCCTGATACTTGCAACATGTGGTTCTCTACTTTATTCATATACCTATAACATCTCAAAATTTGGACCTTGCATTTCAGTGAAACACATATCTAAAAACTAGAGAAGTTACAACTAAACAAAATATAGTGCGAGTACCAACCCCTTTGTCCTAGTGGACACTGGACAACATAAAATACATTGTATAAGTCCCCTGAGTTAAATAACTCATACCCTGTGCGTCGTAGGTTGAAAACTGTACTATGGTTAAGAAGAATTACACCGTTGTTGAATGCTCCTTACCCAATCACCAACTGATATAGGCAAATGTCATAGACATAATTTCAAAAAATTATATCTCACTTTATAAAATAAACGTACAGATATATCAGTTTGAAATTGGTGCATAACAACGGATATTCAAAACCAAATATTTTCCGTCAGGAAAAAACCGAGGTGATTTCCTCCAATATCACCAATTACAACGAATTCCGATATTATGAGGATATAATCACCTAATTCCCAATATTCTACTCCCACTCAGCATTTGTAATGCCATACAGATGTGAGAATCAAAGCTGGTAAATACATACCCTGGAGTCAGAATCTAATTGGGAAATCAGTTTTCAATTAACACTGCACAGTTAAACTGAAATATGAAAATGTTTCGAAGGGATATCCGGGTATTCCTAGTAATGAATTTTCCACTATCCAGATTAATGACTGTAACCGTATATTTCCTTTCTATCTCTCGAATCCTTTTATTTGTCTTTACTTATTACCTTCTGTACACCACCCTTAGGCTAAATGGTTTTCTTCCTTCCCTACCTTTCGGCACCGGCCTAAGGTTTGGAAGAAGATTATCCAATAAGCGTAATAGGTGTACCCTCCTAATCCTAGGAGCCCACGCAACCTGAGAGAAGGTAAAGGCAAAAGAAAACCGAATAATCCTTATTCTATTTCTCCTGAACCAGAAACCATCATCGAACTGGAACAAGTTCCTTCGAGTTCGTATTACCGACACTAAATGTCAAGTTATTAGGGGTCTGACTTTATCTACCCCCTAGACTCGATATGCGATACTCATAGACGAACGGACCGGACTGTACGGATATTGTCACTGTCAGGCTCAGTAGGGGTTTCAGGATGAGTTTGCTCGTCGGCCTCCCTTTCGCTCAATACCTGGGTAGCCATTACATACAGCTAGTGTCACTGACGTGCTTGTGGTTAAACCCATTGCCAGCATATTGAGAAGTCTTTAGAGTCCCACACAGAGGGTTTCACTGCTTTGGGTAAAACGTTGTAGAGGCCGTATGGTTTTATGGCCGGGTTCGATCATATTCGTGCACTTGTGCACGGATTATAATTCAGACGGATAATACTAGTGGGCTTTGGTTTAAGTCGGATCCTATTATTATATTGTCGGATTATTTTCGTCTTGTAGTATTCGTATTCTTTCGAAATACGGATGCGGGTATGTATATACGGATGAGGGGAATTCTTGTAATTCGTTAAGATTACTTTAGTTGATACCATTTCTTTTTTGTTATAAACATTTATGTTAAATGTTTATTTGGTGGAAAGTGTGACTCATTGTTTTGGCTTTGATTCATGCATGCCACATGGGTGTGACTTATGGTGGTGGGTCATGTTATGACTCATGGTGGCATGATGAATTCTTGGTTTGTAGTGTGAGATATTTGTTGTGAGCCATAGGATATTTATTCTTGAGTTGGTTTTCTTGAGTTTCTTGCTCATCACAACAAATAAGACACACAAAACAACACAAGAAAAAGAGGCAGCCGCATTCTTTTTTTCACTTGCTCTTTGCTTTGCTTCACACTTCTCCCATGGCATCTTCTTCAACCTCCACCCTACATGTTTCATGTGTTGAGAAACCTAGGGTGTATTGAGACAATCTAATCGCAAACACTCTCTAATTCATATTGTCTATCTAGGTTAGCAAACAAGACACTTGAATTGCTTCGGTTTTGAGGTAGGAGCCCGTATTACAAACTCTCGAGGTGGATCTTCTTCGATGGGGGGAGACCGGACATCAAACATGATCGAGGAAGGCACAAAGAGCTTGGGACAGAGGTTGAAGACCGAAGGACATGGAGCGTTCAGTATAATCTCTCTAAACTCCTTTTCATATAGCTAGTGTAGGGTTAATGGTACGATCCGGGAATCGGGTTCCGTTAGCGCCGGTTTCTAAAAGTTTTTGTTCCGCATTTGGCCACGGATTGATGGCTGGGGCGCTGGCGTAATCCAACAATATGTGCGGGACCGAGATTAATATGTGTATGTGATACCGTATTCCAATCTCGCGATACAGGTTATATGTGATATAACCGGATTGTTGAATCAAGTGTTGATTCAATGATATGTTATATGTATATGTGATATGCATATAAATGATATTAGTCGGTTGTATGCGATACAGCCGGGTTATTAAATCAAGTGTTGATTTAATAATTTAATTTGTAATTATATATTGGATATATTAATATACATTAACTAATATTAGCTCAATTAAGAAAATGTTTTCTCCAAATACATTTATATATATATGATATATATTAATGTATTTAATTTTCTGTCATTCTAGATGATACATTGGACATAGGTGTATGAGACTGATACCAAAGTAAAGATAATTAGGGTGTTTAAATATTAGGGGATAAATCAAAATTAGGTGGAAATTAGCATGGCTAAGATGCTTGTGGAAGCATGAAGAAGCTTTGACTAAAGTCCACTAATTTTGTTTTACTCTAGATATTTATTAACCTAACCATTATGTTTAGCCATGGTTTAGTCTCTACATGAATTATAAATCATATTTTCTCACCCATGGTTCAAGGATTGATCACTTGAGATCATTTTCTTCATCTCCTTCAATTGCTCTCTAGCTTTGAGTGAGAAAAGAAAACAAAGAGAGAGAAATTATTCCAAAGCGAGCAAAATTCCTACTTCACCAATCTATACCAAACTATCCATTTAGTATAGGTTGTTTCTTCACCAGTTCATCAATTAGTGAAGTGGTAGCTTGAGTTAGAGATTCTTCGACGTAGATCATCTTCGGCCTCGAAGATCTTTGAGCAAGCTCGTTCCTTTCACCTAGCGGGGACAAAGGAGAGTCCGGGAAACCACTACTTAGAGCAAAGGGACTACTACACGGAGCTTTAGATGTGAAAGACCGGTCTACAAAGGTTTTATTCCCATTTCACTTAGTGTAAAGTTGTTTACATGTTAGTTAAACCCTAATTATCTAGTTACATCCTTATTCCGGATTGCTTAGCACTCTAGGTTTTTTAAATTGCATGCTAGATGTCATAGAAAACATAATGAGGGTGCTAAGGAACCCTTCAGTGGTATCAGAGCTACTAGGTATTGGATGTCGACCTATTGGGTGTTCTCACTGTGTGACAGCATGGCGAAGCAAAGGCCCTTACCCCCAGGGCGTCCCGAGACCGGAAGGTATTCCGGCGGGTTGTAGTCCTCGCGAGGGGGAATGCGTAAAAAGTAGCTGCTGAGTGACCCATAGGTGACATGGTGACCCCATTGGATGGGGTGGCTGCCTGACCTTCAGTGGCATCAGAGCCAAGCTAGAGAATTAGATGATGTTAGTTAAACTTCGAAACCGAAACAACTCCGAAACAGTCGAAACATAACCCTAGTTTCTGTCGAATTTTTCTGAGCCTCTAAATTTTTTTTAAATAGTTGCAGAGTGCTATTTATTGTGTAATAAGAACACCAGAGAAAAACGAACCAAATTCCCCGCATTTGTACTGGAGAAACATATCAAAAACCGGTCTGGCCGGTTTTATAATGTGATATGGGCTTCATTTTTCTTTGGTGTTCCAGTCTTTGGGGTTTGGTGTTTCAGGTATTGTTTGATTTTGCCAAGATTGCATGTGATGCTATCTTTTCTGTAATGGTAATTCGGAGTGTTTGCTATTCGTAATTTTAACATCGTTTCGGGTTTATATATGTGATACAATATTTGGAATCCACAATAATTAGTTTTGTAAAAACTAGTTTGAATTTTGTAAACCTAGCAATTTAGTCTCATTTGATCGGTTGCCACGGGGTTTTGAACTCTGTCGTAATCACGTAGTGTACGTGGATACTCACTGGGTAACATTACTAGATAGTCACGCCCCAAAGCCCCGACCAAATTACTGTAGGTGAACCCCGTTGCCAAAAGCATCCTCCCGGGTGTTCGCGGCCGCGGTTTTCCGCCTAAGTGCACTTCGTCGACGGCATCGGGGGGTGCTGCCATCTACTAAAGTTTCTGATGAGTATTCGATCAGGTTGTCGAGAATCTTTTTGAATTATCCGACTGGTTATTGAAAAGTGTTTTCAATATTGAGACTAAAATGCGGGGTTTATAAGGTTAGGCATGAAACAACACATAAATTCTTTTCTGGGACCGTAAATGTAATATGTGATGTATCGCCGGTTTCGTTGCTATATGTCAACGACAACTGGAACACGCATATTTACTTATGTTGATGACATGTGATGTTATGTGTTGCTGCGATATGTTATATTGGATCGGCGTGTTTGAATAGCCGGGGTTTTTTGCTTGAGATGAGAGTTTTTCATATTCATTCATGAAAAACTTGTATGTCATATTCTTTTATTGGGGCACTTCCGGGTTGAGGATGATGTCACCATTGATGTATATTATTTACTTTCCCGCATTAGGATAGACCCAATGCGGGGAGCACAAGTAACCAGGTTCTAAAGTCCAATTGGAGACCATCTCGAGGAGTCGAGACCGGGTCTCCTAACTCTAGAATTGGTAGGGTTGCTTGCCGCTCTTGTAGGGGCCTAGGGATGCGGGTTTTTCTATTCATCACGACCGTGAAATCTGTATTTTTTTAATGGCTTAATTTAAAACACGGACCTCCTAATATATCCAATATTTCATATGTTGACTTCAACTGTAATGTTCTGTGATGAGATCATATAACTGCGTGAGACGAATGCTTAATATTATATATATGATATATAATAAACGTTGCTTATGTTTTGCATCCGCGCTAGTCTTGCCCCTGCTCTGCCATTAGTTATCTAACCTAACGGTGCATGACGGGACCCCATGATGAATGCGGATGGCATAAGCGTACGTTATATAAGTATTTTTGTTTTTTTATCTGTGATGCTTAGGAAGCATAAAAATTGGGACTTCATTAATGAGATTAATGAAAGAAAAGAAACCTATAGATGTTGTCAAATTGAATTTTCAAAAAGGTAGCTCTAGTTGTTACTTTGCATAGCGGTATTCCTTGATGAATATCCAGCACCTCATTCGATGAGGAAAGAGCCGATGTCCCTTCACCGGGAATGACCTCTTTAGCAAAAGTAGCAGATGCTACACCCACTCGGTTTATTTTGAAAAAATCGATTTTAAAAGCAGAGCTTAAACCACTCCCTTTTCAAATCACTAGATTCTACAACGATATCAAGTTAATTACGCAAAAGGTTTTCTTAAAAACCTGTCGTAGCACTCCGTCATTTCAGATAAGTACTATTTAATATTCATGCTACGTTTGTTGGCCTTCATCTAGGCGTGGTGTGCTGTAGCTGATTAGTGCTTATCTGCTGCATATGATGCAATTGGATTAGGGTTGTCGTGCGTCATTGTTGGCCTTCGTCAAGGGTCGTGCGGGTGAGTTTAATTCAATCACGAAATGTACAGGTTGAACATGACTAGCGGCCTATGGTTTGTTGGCCTTCTTCAAGGTCATAGGACGTTAGGGGCAAAATATTATTGGGAATTTCAAGTGTTGAAATTTGCAATGAGATTCCATACCTTCTATGAGATAGTTGGATCCCGATACCCACTGCGATTAAGAGTTACTCCTGGGAGAGTTTTGCACATTATAATTAGCCGATCAAGTATAGAAAGGTGTCAATAGGGTTATGCCTCTGGGAAAACGAGGTTTATTTTAATTAGGTCCATGCGAAAGAACAGGGAACCTCCATCAAAGTACCGACACTGGCCTGACTGAACGATTGGCGAATTTGTAGGGTGTACTTAATCCCGTCTAGTCTTACCTTCTAGGGTTTGAAAGAAGATTTGATAAAAACAGTGGGAGCCATCCTAATTAGATAAAAAAAAATAACCAATCTATCCTGCAAGAGCATTCGCTAAGTGTTTTCTTCTCTCTCTCTCCAGGTAGCGACCATGACATACCTTAATCAAGATAATAATATGGATGTATTGACCGAACCCGCTTGTTATACTGGGCTGGGGAACGTTGGTTCCGCTCTATCTTATAATTGTTATAAGTCCGAGCAGGAAATAGGAGAATATCCGGATTCCCACGCCATCCAAACGAGAAATGAGCATGCTGATGCATCTTCTTTGGGTGTGTTAGTTACCGAGAACTATTTCTCAATACACTCTACATCCTGGGTATTAGATACCGGATCGGGATCCCACATATGTAATATGTTACATGGGCTAAAGAAAGGTATAGAACTGGGAATAGGTGATCATTCTGTAAGAGTAAGGAATGGTGCAAATGTTGCAGCCAAAGCAGTTGGTGAATATCAACTTGTATTACCAAATGGTAATACATTGATTCTATATGAATGTTATTATATACTGAACCTGATATGCAATATTATATCAGTTTCTTTATTATGTAAAGAAGGATATAATCTTGTATTGCAGGATAATGTTATGAACATTTTCCTGAATCAAAAGTTGAGTAGATCAGGCACGTTATATAATGGCATATACGTTCTAAATCAAACTACAGTTCTCAACGTACAGAACACACACAGGAGGAAAAGTTCAGAAATGAACGAATCCTTCTTGTGGCATTGTAGACCGGATCATATCAATTCAACACGACTAGCTAAGTTACATAAAGATGGATATTTAAATCAGTTTGAATTTACATTTTATGAAACTTGCCGTTCTTTCCCTATCAAGTAAGGAAAGAGGACGGCGTGCAACTCAGTCATGTCTCAAAGGTAAAATGATTAAAACTCCGTTTACTAGACATGGAGAAAGGGTTACTGAACTCTTGGGAATGATACATAGTGATGTATGCAGTCCTATTCCAGGAATGGTTCCTCGTACTTCATTACATTCACTGATGATCTCTCTAGATACGGACATGTGTTCCTGTTGAAACACAAGTCTGAAGCTTTTAAGAAATTCAAAGAATATAAGTGCGAAGTCGAGAACCAAATTGGTAAAAGTATTAAAATCCTACGATCTGATCGGGGAGGAGAATACCTGAGCACGGAATTCCGTGATTATCTAAAAGAGAATGAGATTCTCTCTCAGCTTACTCCTTCGTATACACCACAACACACTGGTGTATCGGAGGAGAGGAATCGCACACTATTAGATATGGTGCGCTTTATGATGAGTAAACCAGAGTTGCCTGTTTCCTTTTGGGGTTATGCGCTTGAGAAGCCGCATACCTATTGAATAGAGTTCCATTCAAATCAGTGCCTACCACTCCATATGAGATATGGAATAGGAAGAGACCATCTCTTAAACAAGTTAAGATATGGGGTTGTTCGGCCTATGTTGAAAAGAAAAATCCGGACAAGCTCTAGGCAAGGTCAGTTCTGTATTATTTGGTTGGATATCCTGAACATTCACGAGGGTATATCTTCTACCATACTGAGGAGCAAAAGGTGTTTTGTTTCTCAGCATGCCACCTTTTTACAAAAGGAATTTCTTATGTAAGAAATTAGTGGTCATGAGGTAGAACTGGAAGGAGTTCCAGCTAGACAAACTAACAGCTGATGATTTGGTAGAACCGGAGGATTCAATAGTTCCCGACAAACCTCAGCCTCTCCGCAGATCTAGTAGGGTTTCTCATCCGCCTGAAAGGTACTACGGTTTTCTCAATGACAGTGGGAACGAGGATTTCATCATGGAAGATGATGACTCAACTATTTTGGAGCAGGCCATCACAAGTGGGGACTCTGTGAAATGGCTAGATGCTATGCGATCTGAGATGGAATCCATATACACTAACAAAGCAGTGACTTTGGTAGTTGCACCTGAAGGGGTAAAACCCATCGGGAGCAAGTGCATCTTGAGAAGATTCTTGGTGTAGATGGAAAAGTTGAGACTTTCAAAGATAGAATTGTTGCAAAAGGTTGTCGTCAATAACCAGGTGTGGATTTTGATGAAACCTTTTCTCCAGTGGCTATGCTTAAGACCATCCAGATCCTACTTGCCATTGTTGCATACCATGACTACGAAATCTGGCAGATCGACGTCAAGACCGCTTTCTAAATGGTGATTTAGAAGAGAGTGTGTACATGACACTGCCAGAGGGCTTCGAAGATAGTGGGAGCAGCGGAAAGGTGTTCAAGTTGCTTAAATCAATATACGGATTAAAGCAGGCATCGCGGAGTTGGAACATCTGTTTTGATGTGGCAGTCAAATAGTTTGACTTCATCAAAATGGTAGATGAACCTTTTATATATACAAGAAGGTTGTAGAGAGTAAGGTTGTCTTCCTTGTATCGTACGTGGATGACATACTCTTGATAGGAAATGGTGTTCCTATGTTACACCTGGTCAAGATCCTCTTATCACAAAGATTCTCCATGAAGGATTTGGGTGATGCCTCCTACATCCTGGGGATTAAGATCTATAGAGATAGATCTAAGCGGATGTTGGGATTGTCCCAATCCATGTACATTGACACCATACTAAAGAGGTTTAGTATGGAAGATTCCAAGCGTGGGAATTTACCCACGATATCAGGAATCACTCTCTCCAAAGAGATGTCCCCAAGACTGATTTGGAGAGGGCTCGGATGCAAGGGATACCCTATGATTCGGAAGTCGGGTCTATCATGTATGCGATATTATGTACCCGACCGGATGTAGCGTACGTACTTAGTGTTGTAAGCAGGTATCAATCGGATCCTGGGGAGAATCACTGGATAGCAGTGAAGAACATTCTTAAGTACTTGAGAATGAATAAAGAAACGTTCTTGGTGTTTGGTAACGGTGAACTACAAGTAGAGTCCTTTACCGATTCGAACTTCCAAAGTGATAAGGTCGATTGTAAGACAGTCGCGGGTTTTGTCTTTACCCTCAGTGGAGGGACGGTATGTTAGAAGAGTTCCAAGCTAGATATTGTGGCAGACTCAACGATAAAGGGTGAATACATCGCTACCAACGATACTACCAAAGAGGCCGTCTAGATAAAGATGTCCATGATATGAACTTGGTTCCTACCATTGTGGTGACAATAGAGCTATGGCTTTGGCTTAGGAACCCCGATCCCATTTGTGATCCAGACATATTCTTAGGCAGTATCACCTGATCAGGGAGATGGTTGATCTCCGGGCAATCGAGGTCAGGAGAGTTGACACGAAGAATGACGCGGCAGATCCACTCACCTAGGCCAAAACCCCAGATACAGCTTGGGAGTTTTTAGGACGTTGGGTATGAGATACTACAACAACTGGGCTTATTGCAAGTGGGAGATTGTTAGTTGTATGTATGCCCTAGAGGTCATTGTTGTATATGATTGTATATTACAATGGATGCTTGGACATATATAAAGAAGACATTATTGCTCGACATGATAGTATGCTATCTGGTTATATTTTATCTTAACATGTAGACTAGTATTGTGATACTGTCTTGCTCTCACATGTTGATAAAGCCCTTAGGATGTATACTTGACTACCAGTATTATGATGCAGATCATACTAGTGGGGCTAGGGTAGTCCAAAAGTACATCTTTTTATTGTTCCTAATTGAGGGTGTATTGAGACGGGGCATCGATATTCCAGAGTAGACTGGCGTATACGCTTCTTGACCCATATGATGGGCGATGGATGATCTCATATCCATTGGTGTTTGACATCAAAGATGGTATACGGGTGCTCAGTAGAGACTGGGTACACTGAACAGGACTCGCCGAGAACTCCTAGATGGTATTATACCTAACTTCAGATAGCAGTTCTCTGGTGACACTGGTACAGGTTAGTCTGTAGACCCGAGATCGTCAAAGAGTCTTGTGTGATTCCCACTGTGTTTTGATTTCCACCTTACCACGTTTAAGAGAGCGTGCAAAACGGTGGTTTTTTGGATACAGTCCCGAGTCACATGGAGGCAATGAGCGATAGGAGGGGATTCGTCTCTCCCGGTATTAGGGGTTGATGTTGCGCTGTGCTCGATTGGCCATAACAGGAAGTCCCTGTCCATGGCTGATATGGAGATTTACTAGTAAGTGTTATCAGTAGTTTCTCGACCTGTTATGAGCCTCACATCGGCATGACTTATCAAGTTACTGGGGTCTGAAGTTTACCATCCCTAGACTAGATATGCGACATATCAGACGAAGAGACCAGAATGTACGGTAGTGTTGCTGTTGGATTCACAGGAGTATGGACAAGCTTGCTTGTTGATCTTCTGATCGCTCAATACCCGGTTAGCCCTTAAATCCAGCTAGTACCGCCGACGGCTTGTGGGTGACTGATATGATCATCACCTACTACCGGCGTATTGATGAGTCATTAAAATCATACACAGAGGTTTCCTAGCTCATGCGAAACGAAGTAGGGCACATATGTGACATGTGCGAGACCGAGATTAATACGTGTATGTGATACCGTATTCCAATCTCGCGATACAGGTTATATGTGATATAACCGGATTGTTGAATCAAGTGTTGATTTAATAATATGGTATAGGTATATGTGATATGCATATAAATGATATTAGTCGGTTGTATACGATACAGCCGGGTTATTAAATCAAGTGTTAATTTAATAATTTAATGTGTAATTATATATTGAATATATTAATATACATTAACTAATATTAGCTCACTTAAGAAAATGTTTTCTCCAAATACATTTATATATATGTGTGTGTGTGTGTGTGTGTGTGTGTGTTATATTAATGTATTTAATTTTCTGTCATGCTAGATGATACATTGGACATGGGTGTATGAGACTGATACCAAAGTAAAGATAATTAGGGTGTTTAAATATTAAGGGATAAATCAAAATTAGGTGGAAATTAGCATGGCTAAGATGCTTGTGGAAGCATGAAGAAGTTTTGACTAAAGTCCACTAATTTTGTTTTACTCTAGATATTTATTAACATAACCATTATCTTTAGCCATGGTTTAGTCTCTACATGAGTTATATATGATATTTTCTCATCCATGGTTCAAGGGTTGATCACTTGAGATCATTTTCTTCATCTCCATCAATTGTTCTCTAGCTTTGAGTGAGAAAAGAAAACAAAGAGAGAGAAATTATTCCAAAGTGAGCAAAATTCCTACTTTACCAATCTATACCAAACTAGCCATTTAGTATAGGTTGTTTCTTCACCAGTTCATCAATTAGTGAAGAGGTAGCTTGAGTTAGAGATTCTTCGACGTAGATCATCTTCGGCCTCGAAGATCCTTGAGCAAGCTCGTTCCTTTCACCTAGTGGGGCCAAAGGAGAGTCCGGGACACCACTACATGGAGCAAAGGGACTATTACATGGAGCTTTAGAAGTGAAGGACCGGTCTACAAAGGTTTTATTCCCATTTCACTTAGTGTAAAGTTGTTTACATGTTAATTAAACCCTAATTATCTAGTTAGATCCTCATTCTGGGTTGCTTAGCACTCTAGGTTTTTTTAAATTGCATGCTATATGCTATAGAAAACATAGTGAGGGTGCTAAGGAACCCTTCACGAAATACCCCTCAGCCCTCTCTTCAAAGACTCCACCTTTAAAAAAGAAGAGGAGGAGAAGAACTAAGAGAATATTCAGCTGCGGAGCCGCACGCTGCCTGAAAAGAACCTTGGACCTACAAATAAGGATTCAAGCAAAAAAGGCAAAGGGAAAGAAAAAATCCCTGAGGAAATTGCCCTCGACGGTGGAGTTGTCAAAGAACTCGCAGCAAGAGACCCGCCTAAGAAAAACAAGATAGATTACAATGTCCTGGCACATCTGAGGAAAATACCCTCACAATTGAGCATATTGGATGCTCTCCTCCTGTCCAAAGAAGCACAAGATTCTCTGATTAAGGCATTATAAGAGCCCGATCAGTTCTAAGCTTTCCTCCCAGAGGACAAGATGAAGGATTAGCTGGCTAAAGTTCACACAGCTGACATTACATTCAGAAATGAAGACCTCCTCCTCGGTACGTGCGAACATAATCGCCCGTTATACATCACCGAGTACTCCTACGACATCAAGATAGGGAAAATTCTGATCGAAAACGGATCCTCCGTCAACCTTCTCAACGTGAGAGTACTGAAGGAGATTTGCATGGACGTTCAGCACTTGGCCCGATACAAAATTACAATCTTCGGGTTCGACTCACAGTCATCACGGATGATTGGGTTCGTAATACTGACGTTACTCTTCGGGTTGCTCGTCATTGACATCAAATTTCACGTCATTGACGCCAAGACTTGCTATAACGCTTTGCTCGGAAGTCCCTGGTTGCATGAGTACAACGTCATCCTTTCTACACAACATCAGTGTATGAAGTATTTCAAGGATGGCTTAGAATGCACCGTCACAGGGGAGATAAATCTGTTCTTCGTAAACAAGGTTCGGAAATATGAAGACGCAAAGTACTTTCTACCACACTTCGAAGATACAGAGAGGTGTCATAAGCCGAAGGATAAAAAAAGTCCGCCGCCACTATCCCGATCTTTGGGAGTGATTCTGAGGAAGATGAAGAAATAGTCTACTCGGGGCAACCCCAGAAAGAAAACGATAGGCCCGGACCATCTACCCCTATTCTAGTCTTTGGCAGCGATTCTGAGGACGAGGCCAACGCAGTGTTCTCCATCCGCCCGTTAGTGCAAACCCTCGCCGGAGCAGATCAGAGTCTGCAAATCAAAATGGCTCCACCTCGGCATTACAAGGAACTTTATGCACTCGACATACAGTGTACAAGAGTTACAGACTTTCTACGTCCCTCCCAGGCGAAGAGGTGAAAAGGCGATCCTCTTCTACTAATCAACGGAGACTAAAGTTGAAAAAGAAGTCTGGCATTGTGCCGATTTTGCACTCGACGGGCTTCAAACAATCCGTCTGCCAAGATACTGCGCGGAGGGATTGAAAATGCTATTAAGATGCCAAGGTATACCCCTCGAACAAATTGTTCGGCAAGCCCAATTTTACAAAAAAGATTTATGATATTCCCGGGACTCAGCGAAAGATGCCCAACGGAAAGATAGAGACAACCGGGCTCGGATACGTTCGGTCCAAAAAACGGGAGTAGTTCCATAGCTGCCGTGTCATAAACAGCTTCAGCGAAAAGGAAAACACTCTTCCAAATATCCGTATTATTGAAACAGAGCAAAATCCCGCTCTAAGAACGTTAAGTCCGTCGCTCGAAGAACAAATAGACAAGCTAATAAAAGAAGCTTGTCAAAAGTGCCGAGATAATCACAGCCGTGAAATGGCCATTTATGAAAAGGCCAGGACACAGCGCCTCAATCAGCAATCCGCGGAGAAGGAAGGCTATAATGTTCTTCATCCTCGGCCCGCTGTATGTCCTCGCGAAGGGGGGAAATCCCGAAATAAAGGCAAAAACAGGGTAAAGAACGCCATACATGTTGGTATTCGGCACAGAAGCAGTGCTTCCCCTTGAAATAGAACTCCCTTCTCTGCGAATAGCGGTTCGATACGAGCTGATAGATGAAGAAAATGCTCATCTTCGGCTTGAGGATCTAGATTCCCTTGATGAAACTCGCCTTATAGCACAGCAAAATATAGAGGCTTATAAGGCAAGGATGACACGGTCATACGAAAGACTGACCAGGCCGTGAATATTCCGCCAAGGCTAACTCATACTAGTCGTCAAAAGACCAATGATCCCCAATCATGCAAAACGGGGGAAATTCGAGCCGAACTATGAAGGTTCGTACATCATAGACAACGTCTATCAAGGTAGAGCCTACCTGCTCATGGATATGCATGGAGAAAGACCCCCCCGGCCAATAAACGGCCGATTCCTCAAAAAATACTACGCTTGACGAGTCACGACTTAGGTCTATGATAGATGACGACGCTCATGTCCGATCGCTATCCTCCTGAGTCAGAACTCTGAAAGTAGTATGCAAAGAAGCTCCGTCGCCTCAAACATGGAGATTCAGGACCGAGATGTCCTTAACCTATAAATTCGCCTCAAACATACCGACAACGAACCGAGATGTTCTTAAACTAGAAATTCGCCTCAAACATGGAGACAAAGAACCGAGATGTCCTTAAACTAGAAATTCGCCTCAAACATGGCGGTAAAGGACCGAGATGTTCTTAAACTAGAAATTCGCCTCAAATATGGCAACATTGGACTGAGAAGTCCCTAAACTAATAACGGACCGAGATGTCCTTAAAGTAGAAATCCACCTCAAATATGGTGATAAAGGACCGAGAAGTCCTTAAACTAATTATCCGCCTCAAATATGGCAACAACGGACCGAGAAGTCCCTAAACTAACAACGGACCGAGAAGTCCCTAAACTAACAACGGACCGAGATGTCCCTAAACTAGAACTTCGCCTCAAATATGGCAACATTGGACCGAAAAGTCCCTAAACTAAAATTTCGCCTCAAACATGGCGATAATAGACCGAAAAGTCCCTAAACTATAATTTCGCCTCAAACATGGCGATAATGGACCGGAACGTCCCTAAACTAGTGCATTGCCCCAAATACGGTGATACATTCCTTTAGGATCTATATTGCAATCGAAGTCTTAGCAGGAAAAATTGCAACTCAAGTCCCGCTGGCTACATAGCTAATCCAGTGATGAAGCCACTCTCAAAACCTACCGGCAAACAGTTGGGTTAGCTGTGATGAAGCTACTTTCGAGGGTTTCGCCATTAAAAAAACGGTATGTCCACAAGCAAAATAGGCAAGGATGAAAACCTGAAAGGGCGCTGTGAGTAAAAACAGCAGGACTACCGGCGGGTTTGTGAAAACTCGAATAGGGCGTGAACTCGTAAAATAAAAAAATTCATGTGCACTTGCAAGGTCCTCTCGACCTTGTGAGGAGAAAATACCTGCGTGAGATCCTTACGACTCACTAAGGAGCAACACACTTACGAATCCTTATGATTCCTAAGAAGAAATTACACTTGCGAGATCCTCACGACTCGTAAGGAGAATTCTCCTTGTGAGACCCTCACGGCTCATAAGATTCAAAAGCCTTAAGCTTCAGAGATCTAAACCTGTTTCTTAAGCCGTTATATCCCCCAAGTTGCCCTATATGCGGTCCAATATTGACCCTATACAATCCATGGGCACGAATAAACATTTCCCCACCAAGTTCTACCAATGGCGAGAAATGTCCCCATATGGTGAACGACACTTGTAAGTTCTCTCCACTTATAAGAAGAAAACACACTTGCAAGATTCTTATAACTTACAAGAGAAAATATCACTTAGGAATCCCCATGATTCCTAAGGAGAAAATACACCTACGAGATCCTCACGACTCGTAGGGAGAAATACCTTTATGAGACCTTTACGGCTCATAAAGTTAAAAGCCTTAATCGACAGGATCCAAACCCTGTTTGCTAAGCCACCTTTATTCAAATCAACAAAGGCAAATGATGAGTCACTCCTGGAAGTATTCCAGTCGCAGTGATGCTGATGCAAGGTGTCAAACTCCAAGTCTTTTCACGGCAAATGATGATTCGCTCTTAGCAGAATTCCAGTCATAGCGATGCTGATGCCAAGGTTGGTATCGGATTCCAAACTCGCAATAAAAACAACAACAAGTAGAAAACAATGCATATGAAATAGCCAAAATGATGGGGCAATTCGCAATAAAAATCAGCGAGCAAAAAAATATGCATATAAAAACAACCGAAATGTTTGGGCAACACGCAATAAAAAGCAGCGAGTAAAAATATAAAAAAAATAGCAGAAATGATTGGGCACCACGGATAAATAGTCGAAATGATTGGGCAATTGCGATTTTCGCGATATGAAAAGCTGAAAAGATAGAGCCTCGCAGCAATAAAAAATAAAATAAAATAAAATTTCTTCTACCCTGCAAGTATATCCATATTAACTCTTGTATACGATCCATGGGCATAAATGAAAGAAGGGAACCATATTTTCCCACCAGGCTCCGTCAAAGGGAGAGCCAGATCTTGATGGAAACATCTACAGCCTAAAAATCAGCTTGACGCTCTTCTCATTCTAACAGGGTGCAGATGTGACGTTAGCAAATCTCCTAGGAGCCAAATCAAAAAGGAGTAATGGCATATTCAAAGCTCCATCTCAATGTTCCTTCTCGGTGCAGATGCGACGTCAACAAAGGCTCCAAGGAGCCAAATTAAAAAGGAGTGACGGAAAAATCCTAACTCCGGCTCGACGAGCTTCTCATGCCAGAAGGATGCAGATGCAACGTCAACAAAAGACCCAAGGGTCAAAGCAAAAATAGAGTCAAGGCAAAATACTAGCTCCAAGTCTTGATGGTTCATATAAAACCCAGAGACTATCTCGACGTTCCCCCCTCATTTCAGCAGGATGTGGATGCAACTATCAAATGAAATTGGAGCAATGGTATATTTCTAGCTCTGGACATCAATTGCAATACATACAGCATAGAGGTCCTACAGATGTCTACCCTACTTCAGCAAAGAAATGGCATGACATCTTCAAAACAAAAATGAAGCGACGACATATTCCCGGCTTCGGGTCTCGACGGCAACTCATATAAAACCTAAAAGACTATCGAAGATCATCCCACACCAGAAAGGTGCGGTTATGACTCATCGGGGCTCCAAATTGATCCTAACCTCAAGTAAAAAGTGTCATGGCAAATTCCTAACGCTTGCTCTTCTAACGGTAATATAACCTAAGGAGATTACTTGAAGATGTCTTATCCAGCCTCCGAAAGGATCAGAGACACGACAGTCGTGGGGCGATGGCATATTCCTAGCTCCGAACTTTAATTGCAATACATACAGCATAGAGGTCCTACAGATGTCTACCCTACTTCAGCAAAGAAACGACACAACATCGTTAAAACAAAAATGAAGTGACGGCATATTTCCTGCTTCGGATCTCGACGGCAACTCATATAAAGCTTGAAAGACTATCGTATATCATCCCACACCAGAGCGGAGTGGTCATGACTCATCGGGGCTCCAAATCGTGCCTAAGCTCAAGTAAAAAAGCGTAATGGAAAATTCCTAATGTTTGCTCTTCCGACGGTAATATGACCTAAGGATATTACTTGAGACGTTTTGTCTAGCCCCCGAAGGGATCAGAGACACGACAGTCACTGGGCTATTCGAACAACAGCTTAAAAACTGCATATTGAGGAATACATCAGTCAATGCGACGGTACTATGGACTAAAATCTTAGTACTACAAACCTAACGGACCTCTATCGTAAAGAATAGGGGTTATCTATATTTCACGTTAGGATACACCTGTGAGATCCTCTCGACTCGTAGGGAAAAACATCTTTATAAAACCCTCATGGCACATGAAGATGAAAAGCCTTAGGCGATGGGGATATCAACCTATTTCCTAAGCACTGTGGCCCTTCAAGTAGGTCCAAACTGACTCTTGTATACTATCCATGGGCCACATTCTCGAAAGTCGCATACCGACGAGGAGGAAAAATAACTTGCGAGTCCTCCCGACTCGTAAAGAGAAAATTCTCATGTGAGATCCTTACGACTCTCAAGAGAAAACACACTTAGGAGCCCTCACGACTCATAAGGAGAAAATACACCTACGAGATCCTCTCGATTCGTAGGGAGAAACATCTTTATGAGACCCTCACGGCTCATAAAGTTGAAAAGTCTTAGGCGACAGATCTAAACCTGTTTCCTAAGTCATCATTGCCCTACAAGAAGGTCAAGATGGACTCTTGTATATTACCTACGGACCATATTCTCCAAAGCTGCATGCCAATGAAATGAAGAAGCTACTTACGGGTCCTTAAGACTCGAAAGGAAAAAATACCCGAGTGAGATCCTTATGACTCTCGGACATGATGAATGCTTGGGAATCCTCACAATTTTTAGGAAGAATATGCACCTATGAGATCTTCATGACTCAAAAAAAACCCTTCTTGACACCCTTACGGCTCATGAAGATGAAAAAAGCCTTAGGCTACAAGGACCCTAAACTTTCCCCTAAGCCATCAATTCTATAGTCAGGCATAACTTTGCACTACTTCACCCACGTATATACTTACGTGGGCAAAGTAGTGAGGGGCATTTGTTCCTGCCAAATTTTTTGGCTATGAGCTACGTGTTCCCTTATAAAAAATAGAGATAAGAAAGAGGAAAAAATTCCTCATAGTTTGGCATCACGTGTTAAATACGTGGGCGTTTATATGCAGCATATAAGCGCTGAAAAGAAATAACTAAGGGCCAAAATGGCCTCACGTGTTAAACACGTGAGCGCTCATATGCAAAGCATAAGAGCGCTGAATAAAATAAACCTAAAGGCCAAACTGGCCTCACGTGTTAAAAACGTGAGCGCTCATATGAAAAGCATATGAGCGCTGAACATAAATAACCAAAGGCCAAACTAGCCTCATGTGTGAAACACGTGGGAGCACATATGTAAACCATATAAGCGCTAAAAACAAATAATTAAGGGCCAAACTGGCCTCACGTGTTAAACACGTGGAAGCTCATATGTAAAGCATATGAGCGTTGAATAAAATAAACCTAATGGCGAAACTGGCCTCACGTGTTAAACACGTGGGCGCTCATATGCAAAGCATATGAGCGCTGAACATAAATAACCAAAGGACAAATAGGCTTCACGTATTAAAGACGTGAGCGCTCATATGTAAAGCATATGAGCGCTGAAAAATGAACAAGCTAATACCCACACTAGGGGTCACATGTTAAACACGTGAGTTCTTTTACTATATTCTTTGGCAGCACTCGCATGCAAAGCATGTGAGCGCCCCAATTTAAAATGCTACTATCTGATAGAATTAAATTCTATGTGATAGAATTAAATTCTATTTGGGAAATATTTTTCCTGATCTTTCTAATATAGAAAGATCTTTCTCTAACAGAGAATCTTGGATTTAAAATCCAATGGTGATAAAATATCACCAATTAAACTATCTGATACAATTAAATTTTATATGATATAATTAAATTCTATTTGGGAAATATTTTCCCTGATCTTTCTAATATGGAAAGATTTTTCTCTAACAGAGAATCTTGGATTTAAAATCCAATTGTGATAACATATCACCAATTAAACCATTTGATAGAATTAAATTCTATGTGGGAAATATTTTCCTGATCTTTCTCAAACTAGAAAGATCTTCTCTGTTAAACAGAGAACCCTTGGATCAAAGATCCAATGGTGATTATAAAATCACACATCGATCATCTGATAGAATAAAATTCTGTCTTAGGAAAATATATCTTAATCTTTTTAAGCTAACAAGATATTTATATAATAGAATAAAATTCTAATCTTGTTAAACTAATAAGATATTCATATGATTGAATAAAATTCTATCTTAGAATAATATTTCCTAATTTTGTTAAACAAACAAGAAATCTTCTCTGTTAAACATAGAGCCTTTGGATTAAAAAATCCAACGGTGAATAAAATTCACCGTTGATCTAAAAGATCATTTTATTGATCATGAAATCAATCACGATTTCTCAATGAGAGATTTTCTCAACAAATTGAATTTTCTTTTCTCCTATAAATAGGAGCAAAGAGATTAATCAAGGAGAAAAGACAAAGGAGGAAGGAGATAAAAGAACCCCCGACAAGCTTCTGCAAAAATACAGTGATCTCTTGAGAGAATAGAGAATTTAATTCTCAAAAGAAAAAGACTCTCCTCCTTCAAAAAAACTCTAGGTAAATAAAAAATGAGAGATTAAAAGTATCCATCTTGCCTATTATAACGGATATAAGGGTGTAACCTTTCATACAAGAACTTAGTTCTTCTTCTGGTTTGAGATTTGCAAGAGCAAATATCCCCACAGTTGAGAATTTAATTCTCATCATGGAGATTCTATTCTTAAGACTCAAAACTTAGGGAAAAAACTAAGTTAAAAAGAAAAAGAAAGAAATAGAACATATGTTCTGTGAATTTAATTCCCCCAAAATTAGGGTTTAACCCTACATAAAACTTAGTTCTCCAATAATAACAATGGTGATGATTCAAGATCTTCAAAACAGAAATCTTGATCAGCAACGACTAAAAAGTCATTAACACAGATTAATATATCTGAAAATAAGAAGAACTTGGCGTCTCACATGAAACACACGTGTAAAATTAGTGCTTGCCTCATGTATTTCCCACGTGAGTGCTTAAAACAAACAGAAGAAAAACTAAAAACACGTCACCTGCTTCCCACATGAGCGTCCAAAGAGCAGAGGAAAATCCCTCTGTGTTGGTTAGGCAGCCACCAAATAAAGCAGCCCAACACAAAGCAATCACATGAAATACATATGAAACACTCTTGGAAACACAAAATCTGGCGTCTCACATGCTTCATACGTGAGCCCCGGCCAAGTGCTTAGCACTTATGGCAGAAAGGGGGTGAGCAAATAAAACCTGAAATCAATGCTCAGAACTCACGTGCTTCCTACGTGAGTACCATGCAAAGTTCTTAGCACTCCCTATTCAGTCAAAATGACTAAGTGCTTAGCCCTATTTGGGTAGCACCCATATATGAGCGCCTCACGTGAAAAACACGCAAGCACCAGAAAAGATTAGTTCTCGGCTCTATTCCAGTGCCCTACGTGAAATACACATGAGCACTGCATATATCAGTGTTTAACACTACTGGGTAGCATAGAAACCCAATCTCAGCCTAAATTGGCTAAATTTCCAGAGGTTAAACCTCTTTGATTTTAAAATCAACCGAGCCCATATTGCTCATGATCTCCCAAACTGATTTTAGTCTCATACATGACTAAAGATCTGTCATTGATGATATCCAAAACGATATTCATCCCACATCTCCTAAGGTAATCTTAGTCTCAAATACGACTAACGATTCTTAGGACCATCACCCCCTTTTCCCTTAAATACGGGATTTGGTTTAAGGGTACATCTCTTCACACCTCTGATACATGTTATTGTAATTCTTCAACGCCTTCGGAGAGGTGGCGGGTCCCGACGACCAACAACTTCTTTTACATTGATGCACTTCCAAATTGATGTGCAGGCCTCAAATCAGATCGTGCCCCAAATTGGGCACATTCCATATCACCATTGTTCACTTCGTCATATAACAAATACACGTGTGCACAAGATGGATAAGGGACTGAAATGTCCCTAAACTAATATTCGCCTAAAAAACGGCGATAATGGACCGAAATGTCCCTAAACTAATATTCACCTAAAAATGACGATAATAGACCGAAACGTCCTTAAACTAATATTCATCCCCAAAATGGGAATGTTAGACCGAAACGTCCTTAAACTAATATTCGTCCCCAAAACCGGAATGTTAGACCGAAACGTCCTTAAACTAATATTCGTCCCCAAAACGGGAACGTTGGACCGAAACGTCCTTAAACTAATATTTCCCCCAAACATTATGATAATGGGCCGTAACATCCTTAAACTAAAACAAACTGAGCCCCAAATGCTCGTATATATTTAAGTTGATCTTAATCTCAAACCAGATTAATGGTCCTTAAATAAATCAAGCCCGAATCTAAAAATTTACAGATTTGAACTAATCCCCGCCCTACGGGCGATGACATAAACTAGTCTCCGTATGCAATCCACGGGCAAACAAAACAAACAAAAACACACACGACACGAAGTGAACTTCCGGAGCAGGAGAAAGTGGTTATCGCAATGTGGTAACGTAATTAACTGCAGGGGCGTGCGCCTGCATAGAAGAGCGTCCCCACAATCAAAAACCCCTTATAAAATGAGGAGGAATCTGATAAAGTCTGCTACAACAATCTCATCTGTCCAAACCTCCGTTATACAGTGCCATAAATTAAATTGGTATCTTCGGAGAGGCTGACGGATAAATCCAAATAGCATCTGCCCCCAAATTCAGGCAAGACGATCCATCCCAGTGCGCCCTGTTTTCGGCGGTAAACAAAGTCTTTAGAGTTCCACATACAGAGTTTTCCCGGTTAAGGAGAAACAATGTAGAGGCCGTATATGGATACATGCAGGGTTCCGATTAAATACGTGTACTAGTTACACGGACTTTAATCAGACGGTTTGATAATACTAGCTGGCTTAGAATTAAGTCAGAATATTAAAACATGTACTGATTTAATAATTTACAAATATATATATGATATATATTCTAGTATTATGTTGATTGTATTTCTCAATTTGGTATTCATATTTCTGATACGAATACAGGGACCTATTTTTGTATTCATACAAAGATACTTTTAGAAGGAGGACACTTCATATTGTGTTTTCCATTTAATTTAAATGGAAATGAGGTGGAAGGGGTGAGGTAGCATGTGGTATGGTGTGAGGAATGGCTATGGTTTATTTTATTTCATTTGGTTCTACTATTGAGGTATGTTTGCATTAGTTTAATGAAAATTATTTTTCATAAAACAAATGAACTAGCTCATTTCTCACAAGACTTGCTCATTCTCTCATTTTGATTCTCTCTCCTCTCTAGCTTCTTCATCTCCTTTACCCTCTCATGAGTTGAGAATCCAATGGAGGTTGAGATAGGAAAAATAATTTGATAACCCTAAGCACGATATTCTAGGGAGTTATGATCTTTAGTTACTTCACTAATTGGCTAGGTGAGGCTAGAGCTTGAACCACTTCTCTTTGATGATCATCATCGTCATAGGAGGACCAATTCGTAAGCTCAATCCTGAAGAACGATGAGCTCAAGGAAGGGATTTTTCAAGACGAAGAACACGACTACAAAGGTTGTAATTTCTACAAACTTGTGGTTTAGTATACTAGTTAGTGTTTGGAATCGATCATTAGGGTTTAGTTTCCAGTGCTCCTTTAAAATTAAAGTATTTCGATTCCTCCTAGGCCGCGGTGCGGCACGAGCACTAGCAATTTATAGGGGATAGGTTTGAGCCAATCACAGAAACTCGAAACCTCATAATGCCTATGGAATAGCATCTCAAAGATATTTTGATATCAAAGAGGAAGCATTCATGATGGCATCACATGTGTTACCGAACCTAAATCAAGTAATGACGCTACTTAAGGGCCTATTGCTAAGGGAGTGAATTGAAAGTATGCCTTAGTACCACTACTAGGTTTTAAGAAGTATCAAGTATATAATTTTAAAAAATCTAGTTTGTTGATGCATGCTATCCTAGAATCGAACTAGTGAATTAAGGTATGTAAGCAAGTGAACAAACTTTACACTAAATGAAAAAAGAATACACCCTTTGTAGACCAGTCCTTCACTTCGAAAGCTCCAAGTAATGGTCCCTAGAACTCTTCATAGGCTCCACTTGGTGAAAGGAACGAGCTTACTTAAGGATCTTCGAGGCCGAAGATGATCCACCTTGAAATATCATCAACTCAAGCTACCTCTTCACTAATTAAGAAATTAGTGAAGCAAACAATCTACACTAATGGGCTAGATGAGAGTAGCTTGATGAAGTAGAAATTTTGCTCACTTAAGAATTTTATTTCTCTTTTTCTTTTTCTCTTTAGAATTTTCAAGAGAAGAAGGAAGATGAAGAACATGTGAAGAACTAGAACTCATGTAGAACTAAGGGTGAAAAAATATCTCTTAGATATTTGTAGAAAGTTAACCATGGCTAATGATAAAGGTTGGGGTTAAAAAATATCTAGAGTAAAACAAAATTAGTGGAATTAGTCAAGGCTTCTACGTGCTTCCACAAGCATCTAAGCCATTCTAATTTCCACCTCATTTTGATTTTACTCTAAATTACACTAATTATCTTTAGTTTGGTGTGATTCTCATACACCCATATTCTATGTATCATCCACCATGACACAATAGTATAATATATATATATATATATCACATAATTATATATATCAACATATATATACAAGAGAAGAAATTCTTCAGTGAGCTAATATTAATTAATATATATTAATATATCAAATATATATATATATATATATAATTATTAAATCAAAACTTGATTTAATAATCCGGCTATATCATATATAACCGACAATATCATTTATATGTATATCAATTTATTGAATCAACACTTGATTCAATAACCCGGTTATATCACATATAACCGACCGATATTATATATCGCGAGATTAGAATACGGTATCACATACACGTATTCTAATCAAGGTCCCGC
This sequence comes from Agapanthus africanus, assembly GCA_030015575.1. NCBI lineage: Eukaryota > Viridiplantae > Streptophyta > Magnoliopsida > Asparagales > Amaryllidaceae > Agapanthus > Agapanthus africanus. The sequence continues at coordinate 541,708,363 of CM057348.1, forward strand.
ACATATCACATATGTTCCTTACTTCGTTTCGCTTGAGCTAGAAAACCTCTGTATGATACTCTAAAGACTCGTCAATATGCCAGCAGTAGGTAATGATCACATCAGTTACCCACAAGCCGTCAGCGGTACTAGATGGATGTAACGGTTACCCAGGTATTGAGCGAACAGAAGATCAACAAGCAAGCTTGTCCAAACACCCATGAAGCCTATAAGTAACACTACCGTACAGTCCAGTCTCTTCATCTGATATGTCGCATATCAAGTCTAGCGGTGGAATCGTCAGACCCCAGTAACTTGATAAGTCATCCCGATGTGTGGTCTATAACGGTTCGAGAAACTACTGATAACACTTACCAGTAAATCTCACCAGCCCTGGCCAGGGACTTGCTGTTATAGCCAATCGAGCAAAGCGCAACATCAACTCCCAATACCGGGAGAGACGAAACCCCTCTTATCGCTTATTGCCACCATGTGACTCGGGACTGTACCCAAAATCAACCTGTTTGCACGACTCTTTTGAGCCATGGTAGGGAGGAAATCAAAGCACAGTGGGAAATACATAAGACTCTTTGACGATCTCGGGTCTACAGACTAACATATACCAGTGTCACCAGAGAACTGCGATCTGACGATAGGTATAGTACCATCTAGGAGTTCTCGGGGAGTCCTGTTTCGGTGTAACCATTCTCTAATGAGCACCTGTGTACAATCTTTGATGTCAAACACCAATGGTTATGGGATCAACCATCGCCCCATACAGGGTCAAGAAATGTACACACTAGTCTACTTTGGAATATCGATGCCCTGTCTTGATACTCCCTTGACTAGGAATGGTTAAAGGATGTGCTTGTAGGGATGCTAGGCATGCGCATAAGGGTCTATGAGGTATCAACCATGCCCGATTAAATTTTTAGCCGTGCCGAACAACCCGAAGCCGGATCTTTAAACTAGGGTTTAGGCGAAAACAAGCATGTTAAACTCTTTAACACTAAGTGAGAGGGATTACAACCTTTGTAGATCCGGTCCTTCAATTCTTAAGCTCCGTGTTGAGGTCCCTTCACTGCGATCATCGTGTCCCGGACTCTCGAGAGGCTCCACGAGAAAGATGCAAGCTTACTTCCGATCTTCGATAACATAGATGATCTACCTTGAAGTTTCATTAACACAAGCTAACACTCATAAAATGAAGTGAACACCCTCATCTAAATGGCAAGGGTAGATGAGGATGATGAAGTAGGATTTTTGCTCTCATTTATAATCCTTTTCTCACTCATTTTCATCACAAAAGCAAAACTAGAAAGCTTTTCAAGTAGGAACTCAAGCAAGAAGAAGAAAGAATAATCTTTTTCCTTTTGTGATGAACAATGAATTATTGTAGTGGTTACAAATCTAACCAGGGTTAAGCATGAAAGAGTTAACCCTTGTAGAGAGTTAACTAGAGTTAATGGTTTGGATTGGGTTAAAAAAATATCTTCACAAAATATCAAGCAACCACAAAGTCAAAGCTTCATGAAGCTTCATGGAAGCTTCATGCAAAAGCTAACCCTAATCCAAACCCTAACCAAGTTTAAACCCTAAACCATTGTTAAATTTGTAACCCTATACAATATTATATATCACATATACAATATATTTTGTAACAATAGAAAATAATACAATTAACATATATCGCATATATATCAATGTATTATCCCGTGAGAAAATGAATCTTTTAGTGAGCTAATATTAGTTAATGTAATTTAATATATCATATATATTATTATACATTAAATTATCGAATCAACACTTGATCCGATAATCCGGCTATTTCACAAATAACCGACCAGTACGATGACCCGGCTATATCACATATACCCGGCCGATATCTCATATCGCGAGAATCCAATACGGTATCACAAACCGCATTATCCTCGGTCTCGCACATATCACATATGTCCTCCTACTCCATTTTTCCTGAGTCAAGAAACCTCTGTGTAGGACTCTAAAGAATCGTCAATACGCCAGCAGTAGGTGATGATCATATCAAACACCCATAAGCTGCAAGCGGTCAGCTAAACGTAACAGCCACCTAGGTATTGAGCGCTCAGAAGATCAACAAGCAAGCCTGTACATTCTCCTGTGAATCCAATCAGTAACACTCCCGTACAGTCCGGTCTCGTCGTCTGATATGTTGCATATCTCGCCTAGGGGTGGTAAACGTCAGACCCCAGTAGCTTGATAAGTCGTGTCGATATGAGGTCTATAACAGTTCGAGAAACTACTGATAACACTTACCAGTAAATCTCAGCAACCCTGGCCAGGGATTTCCGGTTATAGCAAATCGAACACAGAACAACATCAACTCCCTATACCGGGAGAGACGAATCTCCTTCTATCGCTCATTACCTCCATGTGATTCGGGACTGTACCCAAAAGCCACCTTTTTGCACGCCCTCTTGGACGTGGTATGATGGAAATCAAAGCACAGTGGGAATCACACAAGACTCTATGACGATCTCGGGTCAACACACTACTCTGTACCAGTGTCACCGGAGAACTGCCATCTGACGTAAGGTATAATACCACCTGGGAGTTCTCGACGAGTCCGTCCAGTGTACCCAGTTGTCACGACCCAAAGTTTGGCCCGTGACCGACACTTAACCACGTAACGTCTACAGGCGTAACGCGACTAAGTGAACCGAAAACCCAGAAATTAACCCAGTAAAAGTATAGAGTGTTTTAAGTTTTAAATGAACACATTTATTACATGTTAAGAGATCCAAGTAAACAATATACGACGCCGTAGCGAAGATCAAGAGCAACAAGTGAGAACATCACGGATAGAATAAAACTGCAAAGTACAGTCGGCTCACAACAAGCACGACACCAGAATACCAATAATATACATCATCGTCCTCACACTGTCTCTAAGTCAAATACATACATGGTAGATGGAGAGTACTAGATACAACAATATACATAACTGAAAGATAAACAGATACCGCATAAAACCAATCTATCAGCAAAAGAGCTAGTACACCAACTATGGGGGTATCTGTGTCAAAAGATGGAAAACGCAGCCTGCCGCGACTACTCCGAAGGGTAACCTGCAAATACTGTGGCACAACGGGGGTGAGTTGCCAACTCGTGAATAGAAATAACATATAAAGGTAATCGCGAGCATGCACGTACTGCGCTACTCTAACATATGCCAGCAGATGATATCAATGCGAGGTAAGCAATATGTACAATAATCATGCAAGTCCTCTATCAGGTGATATAACTACAGGATGAGATGCAATAATGAATGCTGAGCATGGGAATATAACATCTACATGCAATGTCAAGGTGGAATAAATATATATATGCACCGCAAAATCCGAACAACCCAGACGCCGACACTCCCATCGGCCCTCAAATCCTGTACATCCCTGAGAATCACGAGTGCCCAACATCGGCACCCAAATTACATAAATACTCGTGTCTAGCATCGACATGCAAATCCTCCTCTATCGGGCATCCGTCAGTTCGGGTCAGCCCTCTCTCAATATATCGGGCATCTGTCAGTCCGGGTCAGCCCTCTCTCAATATATCGGGCATCCGTCAGTCCGGGTCAGCCCTCTCTCAATATATCGGGCATCCATCAGTCCGGGTCAGCCCTCTCTCAATATATCGGGCATCCGTCAGTCCGGGTTAGCCTTCTCTCAATATATCGGGCATCCGTCAGTCCGGGTCAGCCCTCTCTCAATATATCGGGCATCCGTCAGTCCGGGTCAGCCCTCTCTCAATATATGCCACTCTAGCACTGAGAAAACACAGGGTGGGCGCACCGAAATATCATATCAAGGGAACCGGGTTTTTAAATGATTACATATTTGAAATGGCCACGGTTCCTAAATCCAGAAATCACAAGTAATCCCAACTAATATGCAAGTAAATGTGATGTGATATGTCCATCAAGTATGAATATCATGTCAAGTCACATAAAAGATGAGCTACAGCATAATGATCCGATGTGATATATGCATCAAGTATGAATATCATGTCAAGTCACATAAAAGATGAGCTACAGCATAATGATCCGATGTGATATATGCATCAAGTATGAATATCATGGCAATTCTAACGGTGTGTGTGTAACATGCAAGGTAGTGCTCATGCAACATGAACTGTCAATGTATGTAAATGTAGCTATAAGGTCCTATTAGCCCTGATGTAGAACGCCATGCGGGCGATATCCCCGTAGATGTTAAATCTACTCACCGTAGTCTCTCGCTAGGTATAGCCAATGACTTGTTTCCCCTTCTGCGCGGCGTTCGCCGTACTCGCCTGCGAACCTAGAATTACACAATATATCACACATAAGCTTGAAGTCACACAAACACGACATTAAAGCCGAACTAGTAACTCGTGTCGTGAACCAAGCGCGCGTGTCCGCGATACGCTAAAACGTGTGATTACGCGCCGGAAGCCACTCCGACGCATCGCGATACGCAGAAACCCAAACCCATACACACGTATCACGCGTGTCGCGAAGATTAAAATACGCGAAAATAGGTATTCACCTCCAGATTTTGATATAGAAATGATATTGTAAAACTATATACACCAAAATACTACACATAACAGTAGACTCCTGTGTCCCAAACCCCAACTCACTCATCTGGCCGCAAATTGCGGCCAAAAAAAATATTCCGGCAGCCTGGGTAGGGGGGTGGGCTCCCAGGTTTGGTGTGTGCACTCTATACCCCCATACATGCTACAGTAATATCTAGTTTTGCTCTGAAACATCTCGGGTAGTAGCAGATCCTACAGAGCCTTAAATCAAGTTAAAAATCCACACTTTTGCACTAGAATGGAACTTTATGGTATTTCTGTGCAAACTGAAACAAACCTGGCCTAAAATAGCTCTAATAACACATAATAGAGCTAACCAAACTAACAAAACCCTAATCTAACATGTGAATCACAAATATCCTTTAATATCACTAAAAATGCACAAAAATGAGATTTTTGCTAAAGAATACTACAAGTTTAAGGAAAAGGAATGCTAACATGAGTTAATACCTTCAAAACACCCTATGGAACACCAAAATTCCCAGCTTTTTCCTCAAGTGGGCAGATCTACCACCAAACACCTCAAAAAACCCTTTTTTCCCATGGTTTTGTGAAGGAAAGTGTTGTTTTTGTGTAGGGTATTTGAATAGAGATCAAAGGGACATGAAAAGGAGAAGAAAAGATGAAGAAAAGATGGGGTTTTCTCCTGGAATTCCTGCAGAAAATTCTGAGATGGGGAAAGAGAGAGAGAAGAGAAGAAAATGGGGGTCAAAGTCAATTCTCTTCACCTAACACCATGCCTTCAATTGTTTATTCTCATTTCTTTTCTTTTTTTGAATTATGAAAAGATTTATGACATGATTAAAATGGTGGGGATAAGTTAGCAACCATGCAACAAAAGAATGGCTAACACTTTAAACCCAGGTCTCAAAAATGGCTAAGTGTGCAAGTGTACACTACAAAGGAAAATTTTCCAATTTGCTAACACGACTAAATATAATTAGTAACCCGACTAAAATAACTAATAATCCTATGCACAAATATAAAATAACATGCTCAATTGCTAATTATCACGAAAAACATTCCAACGAAATTTCAAAGTGTTACAATCTACCCCCCTTAAAGAAATTCGGTCCCCGAATTTAAAAATCTAACTACACGTACCTTCAAAAAGGTGGGGATACCTCCTCCTCATCTCGCTCTCGGTCTCCCAAGTGACCTCCTCGCCGCTCTGGCTACGCCAAAGTACCTTGACGGACGGTATCTCATTCGACCTCAATTTTTTCACTTGTCGATCCAAGATCATCACCGGCTGCTCTGCATAGGAAAGGTCGCGCTCAAGCTGGATCGTCGGGTGCTGAATCGCATGCGAAGGATCATGAAGATATCTGCGGAGCATCGAAACGTGAAATACGGGGTGCACGTCTGGAAAACTGGGTGGAAGGGCTAATCGATACGCAACCGCACCAACACGCTCGAGGATCTCGAAGGGGCCCACATATCTGGGACTAAGCATCCCTTTCTTCCCAAACCTCATCACGCCTTTCATTGGGGAGACCCTCAAGAAAACATGATCACCAACAGAAAACTCAAGTCTGCGCCAACGACGGTCCACATAAGATCTCTGCCTACTCTGGGCTGCTCTCATCCTATCGTGAATCAACTGGATCTTCACGGTCGTCTCCTCCACAATCTGCGGCCCTAAGATACTGCTATCACTGAGCTCCATCCAACAGGTGGGCGATCTGCATCTCCTCCCATAAAGAGCCTCAAACGGTGCCATCTGAATGGTCTCCTGGTAGCTGTTGTTGTAGGAGAACTCTACTAAGGGCAAATGATGATCCCAGCTACCTCCGAAGTCTAATACGCATGCTCTGAGCATTTCCTCGAGAGTCTGAATAGTCCGCTCTGACTGTCCGTCGGTCTGCAGATGGAATGTTGTGCTGAAACTCAAGCGAGTGCCCAAAGCCTCTTGATGCTTCTGCCATAACCGGCTGGTAAACTGGGTGCCTTTATCGGACACGATACATGTCGGAACTCCATGCAGTCGTACAATCTTGTCAATGTAAATCTGGGCATACTGAGCAAATCCAAAATTCGTCTTCACCGGTAGGAAGTGAGCCGCTTTCGTCAAATGATCCACGATCACCCAGATGGAGTCATACCCTCGACTAGTCCTGGGTAGACCCATAATGAAGTCCATAGATATCTGTTCCTATTTCCACTCCGGAATGGGTAACGGCTGTAGCTCTTCCGCGGGCCTCTGGTGCTCAGCCTTGACTTGCTGACAAGTCAGGCATCTTGACACAAAATCTGCGATGTCTCTCTTCATTCCGTCCCACCAGTAAACACCTCTCAAGTCATAGTACATCTTGGTGGAACCGGGATGAACACTATATACCGATCGATGTGCCTCCTCAAGAATCTCGCGCCGCAATCCCTCAGCATCTGGTACGCACAGTCTAGTCCCAAATCGTAATATCCCCTGATCATCGATCACGAACTCGGAAAATCTGCCCTGTCCCATCTGTGCCCTGATCTCTGAACAGCGGTCATCACTGTGCTGTGCCTCATGTATACGGTCAAGCAACTGTGGGCGTGCACTAACATGCGCAATCTGTCCTCCGATCGGCGTAAACTCGAACTGTACCCGGCCGTTGCATAAGATCTGCCAATCTGCCGACGACTGCCTCTGCACTGCGCTCAAACAAGATAGACTACCCCCGGGCCTCCTGCTCAAAGCATCCGCCACTACATTCGCCCTGCCCGGGTGATATAAGATCTCACAATCGTATTCCTTTACTAACTCCATCCATCGGCGCTGTCTAAGGTTCAGGTCTCGCTGCTGGAATATATACTTTAAGCTCTTGTGATCAGTGAATATCTGGCACGACTCTCCATACAGATAATGTCGCCAGATCTTAAGTGCAAAGACCACTGCAGCCATCTCCAGATCATGAATGGGGTAATTCTGTTCATGTTTCTTTAATTGCCGCAAAGCATACACGATCACCCTGTCATGCTGCATCAAAACGCACCCTAGCCCCACTCGTGAAGCGTCACAGTAGACTACAAATCCGCCTGATCCTGAAGGCAATGATAGCACTGGTGTCGTAGTCAGTAGAGCCCGTAGCTGCTGGAAACTGTGCTCACACTCCTCCGTCCAATCAAAACGAACTCCCTTCCGGGTCAACCCGGTCAAAGGTGTAGCAATGCGAGAGAAGTCCTGCAAGAATCGCCTGTAATAGCCTGCCAGCCCTAGAAAGCTGCGAACCTCTGTCACTGACGTGGGTCTAGGCTAACTCCGAACGGCCTCAATCTTCCTCGGGTCTACACATATACCATCTCGTGTAATCACGTGCCCCAAGAAGTCTACGTTGTCCAGCCAGAAAGCACATTTGGAGAATTTGGCGAAAAGCTGATGCTCCCTCAAGGTCTGCAGTGTAATCCGCAGGTGCTGCTCGTGCTCCTCTCTACTCCGAGAATACACCAAGATATCTTCAATAAACACTATGATGAACAGATTAAGATACGGCCGGAAAATACGGTTCATCAAGTCCATGAATGCTTCTGGTGCGTTGGTGAGTCCGAACGACATCACCAAAAACTCATAATGGCCGTAACGCGTGCGGAAGGCTGTCCTAGGAATGTCCTCCTATCGAACCCGCAGCTGATGGTAGCTTGATCGCAAATCGATCCTCGAAAAGTATCCTGCCCCCTGAAGCTGGTCGAACAAATCGTCGATGCGTGGCAAAGGATATTTGTTCCGCACTGTCACCCTGTTCAGCTGGCGGTAGTCGATACACAAACGCATACTGCCGTCCTTCTTCTTGACAAATAGGACTGGAGCACCCCAAGGAGAAACACTGGGTCGAATAAGTCCCTTATCCAGCAAATCTTGCAACTGACCCTTCAATTCTCTAAGTTTCGCCGGGGCCATCTGATAAGGCGGTACAGAAATAGGCCCCGTGCCAGGAACCAAATCGATACAGAAAGAAATATCACGCTCGGGCGGTAACCCAGGAAGCTCGTCAGGGAACATATCAGGGAACTCGCTAATAACCGGAACCTGATCCAACGGAACCTCTGTAGCTCTAGTATCACAAACATAGATGAGAAATCCCTAACATCCCTTCCGCAAAAGCTGTCGAGCGCGAAAAGAAGAAATCACATTGTGAGGGGTGGCACCATGGTCCCCCAACACAACAAAAACCGACTCGCCGGGAAAACAAAATCTAAGTGTCTTCTCGCGGCAGTCAACAGAACCATAGCACGTGGCTAACCAATCCATGCCCAAAAGAACGTCGAAGTGCAACATCTCAAGAAGGATCAAATCGACCGGCAACTCTCTCTTGCCAATACGGACGGTACAGGATCGGAACACGTGCCTAACAACAAACGACTCTCCCACAGGACAAGTCACAACAAGCGGCTGACCAAGAAAACCGGACTCTCTACCCAAACTCGGCACAAAGTGTGTGGATACGTACGAGTGCGTGGATCCGGGATCGAATAATATGTGTGCATCAACCGAACATACTGGAAGGATACCCGAGACCACCGCATTGGACGCCTACGCGTCCTGATGCGTCAAGGCAAAAACTCATGCCTGCCCTCCACCTGTGACTGGCCGTCCCCTGCCGGCAGCTGGATGTCCACTGCCTCGGTCACCTCGTCCTCTATGAACAAATCCTCCGCGACCACGACCTCCCTGTGCATGCGTCTGACGCGGAGTAACAGTAGGTACTATAGGCAACGCCGTCTGGGGTGGTGAAGGTGGTAGTGTGACGTTCGGTGCTGCTACCTCCCTCCGGGGTAACTCAGGACAATCTCGTACACGATGATAAGAACTCCCGCAGCGAAAACATCCCGACGATGACCGCTGACCCTCCTGGAGATAGGAACTGAATAACCGGCCCCGCCCTGAATCTCTGCTGCCTGCAATACGTCTATCACGGTGCCGAAAAGGCTGTCTCTGCGCTGATGTATCCGCACGAACTCTCTTCGGCTCTGGAACTGCCGAAGTCTCAGCAAGGCGCTCCTCGACTAATAGGGCTGCGTCTACAGCTGCTGCATATGTCTCGTAATGCTGTGCGCTGATCGCCAGAAGCAGTGGTGTAAGCAAGCCTCGGACAAATCTCTTGACTCGCAACTCCTCAGTAGCCACTAGGTACGGAGCATAAACTAATAGCTCGGTAAACAGCACATCGTAGTCTGCCACTGACATCTCTGGCGTCTGGCGCAAGGACTCAAATCTGCGTGCTCGGGCATCCCTAACACTCTGGGGAAGAAAACGGGCAAGGAATAGCGCCACAAACTCGGTCCAGGTCATAGGAGGAAGACCTGCTGCTCTATCCTTCTCAACTAATTCGCACCATTTCTGCGCGAGACCTTCCAGGCGAAAGCTCGCGAACTCAACCCATCTCACATCTGCGCATCTGAGGGAACGGCATATCCGAGCCATCCTATCAATGAAAGACTGTGGGTCCTCGGCTGTATCAGTGCCTGTGAAAACTGGAGGCTTCAGCCTCATAAACTCTGACAGCGATACTGTAATAACCTCTGTAGTCGCAGGTGCAACTGCCTGCACTGTGGGTACCACCGCGGTCTCTGCAACGGGTGGAACTACCTCTGGTCGCTGCGCTCGAAGTGTCTCAACTAGAGATCCTATCATCTGGCGCATCTCCTGCATACTGGATCCCATCGTCTGGCGCATCTCCTGCACACCAGCCCCTAACATAGCAATCTGATCTGTCATGGCAGGAACAGCCTGCTCGGGCACAACCGGTGTACTACCCGGATCAGTCCTCGTCTCGGACGAGTCAACTCGAATCTTGGCCCTCGCGGCCTCTCTCTGCGTCCTCGTAGTCTTTGGCGGCATAATGGCTGAAAGGAACAATAGGATTCGATAAGGATACGGAAATCGAATCGCAAGAATGCATAGACTCAAGAAGGAATTTAAATCAATAAGTCCTAAGGTCGCATAGGCGGAGTACCGTGTCGTGAGTATGCCGCGGAACATACACACGCTACGCTACCTTGCTGCAGCTACCTACTCCATCATACCAGGGTCATCCTACACTCCGAAAGGTAAAAACTACGCTCTGATACCAACTTTGTCACGACCCAAAGTTTGGCTCGTGACCGGCACTTAACCACGTAACGTCTACAGGCGTAACGCGACTAAGTGAACCGAAAACCCAAAAATCAAACCAGTAAAAGTATAGAGTGTTTTAAGTTTTAAATGAACACATTTATTACATGTTAAGAGATCCAAGTAAACAATATACGACGCCGTAGCGAAGATCAAGAGCAACAAGTGAGAACATCATAGATAGAATAAAACTGCAAAGTACAGTCGGCTCACAACAAGCACGACACCAGAATACCAATAATATACATCATCGTCCTCACACTGTCTCTAAGTCAAATACATACATGGTAGATGGAGAGTACTACATACAACAATATACATAACTGAAAGATAAACAGATACCGCACAAAACCCACCTATCAGCAAAAGAGCTAGTACACCAACTATGGGGGTATCTGTGTCAAAAGATGCAAAACGCGGCCTGCCGCGACTACTCCGAAGGGCAACCTGCAAATACTGTGGCACAACGGGGGTGAGTTGCCAACTCGTGAATAGAAATAACATATAAAGGTAATCGCGAGCATGCACGTACTGCGCTACTCTAACATATGCCAGCAGATGATATCAATGCGAGGTAAGCAGTATGTACAATAATCATGCAAGTCCTCTATCAGGTGATATAACTACAGGATGAGATGCAATAATGAATGCTGAGCATGGGAATATAACATCTACACGGAATGTCAAGGCGGAATAAATATATATATGCACCGCAAAATCCCAACAACCCAGACGCCGGCACTCCCATCGGCCCTCAAATCCTGTACATCCCTGAGAATCACGAGTGCCCAACATCGGCACCCAAATAACATAAATACTCGTGTCTAGCATCGACACACAAATCCCCCTCTATTGGGCATCCGTCAGTCTGGGTCAGCCCTCTCTCAATATATCGGGCATCCGTCAGTCCGGGTCAGCCCACTCTCAATATATCGGGCATCCGTCAGTCCGGGTCAGCCCACTCTCAATATATCGGGCATCCGTCAGTCCGGGTCAGCCCTCTCTCAATATATCGGGCATCCGTCAGTCCGGGTCAGCCCTCTCTCAATATATCGAGCATCCGTCAGTCCGGGTCAGCCCTCTCTCAATATATGCCACTCTAGTATGATCTCATTATAGTCCCAGTAGTCGAGTACATATCCTAAGGGCTTTATCAATATGTAACATAGAGACAATCAGAGTACATGTTAAGATAAAGTACAACCAGATAGCGTACTATCATGTCGAGCAAGAAAGTCCTCCCTATACATGTCCTAGCATCCACTACAATATACATCGTATGTAGAATAATGGTCTCTAGGGCATATATATAACTAACATTGCTTGCGGACTACCCGAGCTCCACTAGTATGATCTGCATCATAGTCCTTGTAGTCAAACTAACATCCTAAGGGCTTTTTCAACATGTATCTGAGAGACGGTATAATAATACAAGTGTACAGGTTAAGATAAAAAGAAACCAGATAGCATACTATCATGTCGAGCAAGAAAGTCCTCTATATATATACGTCTAAGCATTCACTATAATATACAATCATGTACAATAATGGCCTCTAGGGCATACATATTACTAACAATCTCCCACTTGCACTAAGCCAGTTGTTGTAGTATCGCATACCCAACATCCTAAAAAGTCTCTCAAATTGCGTCTGGGGAAGGTCCTTTGTGAGTGGATCCACCATGTTGTTCTTCGTGTCATCTCTCCTGACCTCGATTTCCCGGCGATCTACCATCTCTCGGATCAGGTGATACCGCCTAAGAATATGTCTAGATCGCTGATGGGACCAGGGTTCCTTGGCCAAAGACACAGCTCGATTGTTATCACAATACAAGGGTATCGGATACTCAATGGATGGAACCACACCAAGTTCAGCTATGAACTTCTTTATCCATACAGCCTCTTTGGCGGCATCGTTGGCAGCGATGTATTCAACCTCCATCGACGAGTCTGCCATATGTTATCTTGCTTGGAACTCTTTCAACATACCGCCCTTCCATTGAGGGTGAAGACCAAACCCGAGACCGTCTTACTGTCATCCTTATCACTTTGGAAGCTCGAATCGGTAAAGGACTCCACCTGGAGTTCTCCGATACCATACATAAAGAACTTTTCTTTAGTCCTTCTTAAGTACTTAAGAATGTTCTTCACAGCTGTCCAGTGATTCTCCCTAGGATCTGATTGATACTTGCTTATCACACTAAGTGCGTAAGCTACATCTGGTCTGATACATAACATTGCATACATGATAGACCCGATTGCCAAAGCATAGGATATCCCTTGCATCCGAGCCCTCTCCAAATCAGTCTTGGGAGAAATCTCTTTGGAGAGAGTGATTCCTGAGCAAGTGGGTAAATTTCCATGCTTGGAATCTTCCATACTAAACCTTTTTAGTATGGTGTCAATGTATCTGGATTGGGACAATCCTAACATTCGTTTATATCTATCTCTATAGATCTTAATCCTCTGAATGTAGGAGGCATCACCTAGATCTTTCATGGAGAACTTTTGTGATAAGAAGAGCTTGACCGAGTGTAGCATAGGAACATCATTTCTTATCAAGAGTATGTCATCCACATAAAATACGAGGAACACAACCTTACTCACTACTACCTTCTTGTATATACAACATTCATCTAAATTTTTGATGAAGTCAAACTCTTTGAGCTCTACATCAAAACAGATGTTCTAGCTTCGTGATGCCTTCTTTAATCCGTAGATTGATCTAAGCTGCTTTCACACCTTTCAGCTGCTCCCACTGTCTACGAAGCCCTCTGGCTGTGTCATGTACACGCTCTCTTCTAAATCACCATTTATAAAAGCGGTCTTGACGTCCATTTGCCAAATTTCATAGTCATGGTATGCAGCAACGATAAGTATGATCCGGATGGACTTAAGCATAGATATAGGAGAGAAGGTTTCATCATAATCGACACCAGGTCATTGAAGAAAACCTTTTGCTACAAGTCTTTCTTTGAAAGTCTCAACTTTTCCATCTAAACCAAGTTTCTTCTTAAAGATCCACTTGCTCCCAATAGGTTTTACCCCTTCAGGAGCAACTTCCAAGGTCCATACTTTGTTGGAGTACATGGATTCTATCTCAGATCGCATAGCATCCAGCCATTTCACAAAGTCTCCACTTGTGATGGCCTGCTCGAAACTAGTTGGGTCATCATCTTCCATGATGCAATCCTTAGTTCCACTTATATTCCTTGAACTTCTCAAAAGCTTCATACTTATGTTTCAACAGGAACACATGTCCGTATCTTGAGAGATCATCGGTGAATGTAATAAAGTTCGAGGAACCATTCCTGGCATGTGTAGACATAAGACCGCATACATCACTATGTATCAGTCCTAAGAGTTCAGTAGCTCTTTCTCCGTGTCTAGTAAATGGAGTTTTGGTCATCTTACTTTTGAGACATGGCTCGCAAGTTTCATAAAATATAAATTCGAACGGATTCAAATATCCATCTTTATACAACTTAGCTAGTCTTGTCGTATTGATATGAGCTAGTCTACAGTGCCATAAGAATGATTCGTTCATTTCTGAACTTTTTCTCTTGTGTGTGTTCTGTATGTTAAGAACTGTGGTTTGATTCAAAATGTATATACCGTTACATAATGTACCGTATCCAATCAACACTTGATTTAGGAAAATGTTCAAAACGTTATCATCTAATGCAAAGTTATATCCTCCTTTAGCTAATAAAGAGACTGATATAATATTGCATATCAGGTTCGGTATGTAATAACAGTCGTTCAGAATTATTATATTACTACTTGGTAATATTAGGTGATATTCGCCAACTGTTTTGGCTGTAATAAGAGCACCATTCCCTATTCTTACAGACTTATCACCCTCTCCCAGTTCTCTATCTCTCTTTAGCCCATGTAACAAATTACATATGTGGGATCCTGATCCGGTATCTAATACCCAGGACGTAGAGTAGACTGAGAAACGGTTCTTGGTTACGAATACACCCGAAGAAGATGCATCAGCATGCTCATTCCTCGTTCGGGTCGCGTGGGAGTCCGGGTATTCCCTTTTTCCTTGCTCGGTCATATGACGGTCATAAGGTAGAGTGGAACCAACGATCCCCAGCTCAGTATAATAAACGGGTTCGGTCAATACATCAATATTATTATCTAGATTAAGGCGTGTCATGGTCGCTACCTGGAGACAGAGATAGAAGAAAACACTTTAGCGAATGCTCTTATAAGATTAGATTGGTTATTACCTTATATAATCAGGATGGCTCCCGCTGTTTTTATCAAATCTTCCTTCAAACTCTAAAAGGTAAGACTAGCCGGGATTAATTACACCCTACAAGTTCGCCAATCATTCGGCCAGACAGGTATTGGTACTCTGAGGGAGTCTCCTCATGCTTTCGCATGGAACTAATTAAATAATCTCGTTCCCGCAGGGGCATAACCCCTTTAACACCTTTCTTAGACACCTACTGGATCGGCTAATTGTAAAGTGCAAAACTCTCCTAAGAGTAAGACTTACTCGCAGTGGATATCAGGATCCAATTATCATATAGAAGGTATGCAATCTCATTGCAAATTTTCAACACTTGAAATTCCCAATATATGTTTTTAGCCCTAACGTCCTATGACCTTGATGAAGGCCAACAAACCATAGGCCGCTAGTCAAGTTCAACCCGTACATTTTGTGATTGAATTAAACCCACCCGTACGACCCTTGACGAAGGACAACAAAGTCGTATGACTACCCTAATCCAATCACATCATATGCGGCAGATAAGCACTAATCAGCTACCATACACTACACCTTGACGAAGGCCAACAAACGCAACATGAATACTAAATAATCCTTATCTGAAATGACGGAGGGTTATGACAGGTTTTTAAGAAAACCTTTTGCGTAATGAACTTGATATCGTTGTAGAATCGGGTGATTTGAAAAGGAGTAGTTTAAGCTCTGCTTTTATAATCGAGTGCTTTTCAAAATAAACTAAGTAGGTTGTAGCATTTGCCAGTTTTTGCTTAAGAGGTCACTCCCGGTGAAGGGATCTAGGCTCTTTCCTCATCGAATGAGGTGCTGGATATTCACCAAGGAACACCATTATGCAAAGCAAGAACTAGAGCTACCTTTTTGAAAATTTTGATTCTACAACATCTTTAGGTTTCTTTCTTTTTCATTAATCTCATTAATGACGTCCCATCATTTATGTTTCCTAAATATCACAGAAAAATGAAAATAGAACGTACGCTTATGCCATTCGCATTCGCCACTGGGCCCCGTCATGCACCGTTAGATTACTTAACTAACGACAGAGCGGGGGCTGGACTAGCGCGGGTGCAAAACATAAACAACGTTTATTATATATCATATATATAATATAAAGCATTCATCTTACGCAGTTATATGATCACATCACAGAACATTGCAGCAGAAGTCAACATATGAAATATAGGAATACTGGGAGGTCCGTGTTTTAAATTTAGCTAGTAATAAAAAACATGGATTCCACGGTC
Source organism: Agapanthus africanus (assembly GCA_030015575.1). Taxonomy (NCBI): domain Eukaryota; kingdom Viridiplantae; phylum Streptophyta; class Magnoliopsida; order Asparagales; family Amaryllidaceae; genus Agapanthus; species Agapanthus africanus. The sequence goes on from CM057348.1 coordinate 541,724,556, forward strand.
GTGATGAATAGCCAAACCCACATCCCTAGACCCCTATGAGAGCGGCAAGCAACCCTACCTATTCTAGAGTTAGGAGACCCGATTTCGACTCCTTAAGATGGCCTCCCACCGGACTCTAGAATATGGTTACTTGTGCTTCCCTCCTTGGGTCTATCCTAATGCGGAAAACTAAATAATATACATCAATGGTGACATCATCCTCAACCCGGAAGTGTCCCAATAAAAGAATATTACATACAATTTTTACATGAATGAAAATAAAAAACTCTCATCTCACGCAAAAACCCCTGGCTATTTAAACACGATGATCCAATATAACATATCACAGCAAGACATAAACATCACATGTCATCAACGTAAGTAAATATGCGTATCCTAATTGTCGTTGACGTATAGCAACGAAATCGGCGATATACCACATATTACACTTACGGTAGTAGAAAAGAAATGAAAACTACAATAATTAGAATTCGCAACATCCTTAGACATCATAAACCCGGAATATCTCATACTTCGGATTTCATGCCTAACACTATAAACCTCGCATTTTAGTCTCGAATTGAAAACACTTTTCAATAACCAGTCGGGTAATTCAATAAGATTCTCAACAAATGATCGAATGCTCGTCAAAAATTTTAGTAGATGGCCGCACCCCCGATGCCGTCGACGAAATGCACTTAGGAGGAACATCGCGGCCGCGAGCACCCGAGTTGATGCTTTTGGCAACGGGGTTATCCTATAGTCACTTGGTCGGGGCTATGGGGCATGGCTATCTAGTAGAGTTATCCGGTGAGTGTTCACATACTATACGAGATTGCGACAGAGTTTTGATCCGAATCGAAACTCCGTGGCAATCTATCAAAAGAGACTAAATTGCTAGATTTACAAAACACTAACTAGTTTTCACAAAACTAATTATTGTGGATTCCAAATATTATATCACATATCAATAAAATCTAGACGATGTTAAACATTTCGATCGAATTATCAAATACCCACAAATCCCAGAGAGCTCAACAACTTGAGCATCAATAAAAATACAAAGAAAGTGTCAAATATCAGTATGGAGCAGCACAAGAAGAAAAGTCGTCAACTCACCAATACTGCCGTGCAACCGCGGCTAAACCCTAGGTTAGGCCGCGGTTCCGCGGCCAATTGGTATAGTTGGGCCCTCAAAATTCTTGGGGCTCCATTATATACCCTACACGATTTTCTGAAGATTTTTAAACTTAAAAATTCCAACTATTGAAATTTTTTCCAGAAACTAGGATTTTGACGGGTTTCGAAGTTCGATCGAACACTTTAACGTCGTCTAAGCTACGCCTAATGCTCTAGCTGGATTTGATACCATGAAAGTATGCCTTAGCACCACTACTAGGTTTTAAGAAGCATCAAGTATACAATTATAAAAAATCCAGTGTGCTAATGCATACTATCCTATAATCGAACTAGAGAATTAGGGTAAGTAAGCAAGTGAACAAACTTTACACTAAGTGAAAAAGGAATACAAGCTTTGTAAACCGGTCCTTCACTTCTAAAGCTCCAGTAGTATGTCACGACCCGCAGGGTACGGAACGTGACTGGCACTTAAGTTTACGAAACGTCTAAAGACGTCCGTAAAATAAGTAAGCCAAAGCCCAGAAAACAAAACCAATTAAGCAAAAGAGTGAAGAAAACCCAATCAATTGAAAGCGAGTTATCAAATAAGTCATGTAAAACCCTTTTTTAAAAACAATACCAATTTTTCCCGAAAATTTCGGCAGAGTCTCCTTTGTAAATACTGACCCCCAAAAATGGGTACAACAAAATATATACATGAATCCAACAAAAAAAGGGCATCCCCAAGCGGGAGCTAGCTCTTCGCCATAAGACGGTCACAAATCCCACGCAATGTAAATGACGACAAGCATAATAATCATAATAAAGCATAAGGAAGCATGAAAAAGTAGCATGTCGGCTCAAGTGAGCTCGACCCCCAAAATACAACATAAAATCCACAAACCTCACAGTCTCATCTCTAGGTCAATATACAATAATCTGGTAGAAACAGTAGATGGAGTACACTAGATACAAGAATATACAAGGTGGTACAAAAAATAACATAACCCACCTATGAGCAAATCTCGAGTCCAGGCAAAAGAGGCAAAAGAAGCAAGCGCACCCGCCGCTACTGAACTGACGGAGCGGACCTGCAACAGGCTATGGCACAACGGGGGTGAGTTGCCAACTCGTGAGTAATAAATAACATTTACACAGGCTATCGAATGCATGCACACAAGCATCCTAGCATCTATATACAGGTAAGGCAGGACATAATGGCGAGTATGTATGCAATATGGATATACTAGCAGGTGTGTATACAACATCAGTGTACGAATATGTATGCAACATGAATATCTGAGGTCTCAATAGGTTTATATATAAAAATATTTTATCAGATGTTGTTTTTGAAACTCTTTTAGAATGCCAGCAAATGTCAATGAATCGACGAAAACCGGTGTCCAGCAACGACACCCCAAAAGCTGTCTCAAATCTCATAAATGTATCGCTGGCCTCAGCCGTCCGGCTGACCCATCTCAAATATCAATATCTCATCATCTAGCGGCCACGGTCGGTATCCTCTGGATATCCGCCGTCCCAAACAGTCACCGGTAGGTAATCCGTCCCCTGCCAGGCTCAACGTCATCACCACATTCCTCTTGCCCCGGGGTACCTTACCGGGCCCACCATGTACCCGTGCCGGTTCCTCCACTCCTCGACACGGATTTCCAAAGCCACAGCAAACTCATGGTGGACGACACTTACATCACTAGAAAACCGCAATTTACATGTTTTAAAAATATCATAAGTTTGGAAATTTTGCGGCTTTCCCCCGAAATCCAGCAATATCATAAAATCTCAAGAAATCCTCATAAGTGCATATATCAATGATAATGAATGCGTATGATATCAATAATCAAGTTGCGATGTGTGATTAATGGATTAAGCATGAACAATTAATATGATGAAGTACATGCACATGAATAGCAATTCTACGGTTTCATTTTAAGGAATTAAAGGCAATAGCACCAGTTTAAGTATCAATTAGTAAAAGGTTTAAATTTAAATGTTATCTAGTGTGGTGGCATGGCAATTACCAGGGTGTGTGTGTAAACATGAATAGTGCTCGTGCTGCATATAAAAACCTGGTAATGGTGCATGTGTCCTACAATTGAGTTTGCGTATATGGGTATAACATATTGATCTAATTGCAGCAATTATCATGCCAGTATTATTATTCTAATGTCACAAGTGGTTATCCAGTTTACTATTTTATTTTCAGTTTACTAATTCTATCGGGCGACTTGCGCCATCCAAACGATCGTCCCCCGTAGATGTTAAATCTACTCACCGGGATCCCTGGTTAGCTGTGTCCAATCACCACCTTTCCCTTTCGCGCCGCGTCTGACGTTTCCGCGACCGAACCTGGAATTTACATCATTACCAATTATAAGGTTACATATCAAGAATGACGCAAACCCCAACGAAACTACTAAAGTTCGCTAGCTAGGTACAACGTGCACAAAGTGCGCGGAACACACGCGAAAATCGCAAAAACTGCCAAAAACGCCGATTTGGGTCACCCGGCAAAACTAAAACCCGACTACCCAAAAACCGCACTCACGCATCCTAAAAGTCGTAGGACAAGCCATTACAATCATCAAGATATCAAAAATAGTCCATCTCATAATTTATATAAAAATCTAGTAAGCATATACATTCCAAAAATCGGTGCAAAAATCGCCGATTTGCGACAAAACGACTACAATAAAGCATACTCACCCAAGCACACTACAAGCAATCCACACCCACTAATTACAACACATTAATCATGCTCCAAAACCTATATTCCACAACCAAACCCTTTCTTGATTTTTATAAATAGCAATTGCAAATCAAAAACCATACTTGAAAAACTTAATTAACACTAATTTCAACCCCAATTAGCAAGTTCACCTCTTAGATTAAGGTTAGCAAAACACTAGATAGCAAATTAGGTTTAAATCAATTAAATAATGCTTTCTAAAACTTAATCAACTCACTAATCAAGTTTCAAATATCAATTCCATACAAAAACCTTCTCTTGAAAATTTAAAAACAACAATTTACAACTAAAATCAACTTCTAAAATTACCTAAATTAGCATAATTAAAGACTACATAACAAGGTAACCATATAGATTAGTTCACTAACAACTAGATTAACTAATAAACAACTTAATTAATTATCATGGCTTCAAAACCCTAATTTAAACAAACTACTCTTTTAAACTAGATTAGAAATAAGCTAACTTTTAACACTAACCATACAATTAAAGGAATTTTTAGCAAAAGAAAGCAACTTGATGAGAATTATACCTCTTGATCTATGGATCAAGCAAGAAAATTTGCTCCAATTGATGGCCTCAACACCAAGGTCCAAGCAAGAATGGCTAAGGATAATGATAGCATAAGGATTTTTGTTTGGATTTTTGAATTAAATCATGGATTTTGATGTATTTCTTGAAGAAATTGAAGAAAAATGAAAAGAAAAGAGAGGAAGAAGAGGGTGTGCAGGAATTTCGGCCAGAATGAGGTATGGGGGAGGGTGTGGGAAAGTGGGGAAAGTCATGGTCAAGTCCACAAAAGTCAATGTATCATACATTATCCATTTTAATTAAAATAATACCATAAACTATCAAATTAACTCAAGAAAGAAACCAAGAAGAGAGAGGCCAGAAATTTCTGGTCTCACACAAGGTGGGGCTGTCCTAGGGCTGAGGAAAAAGAGAGAGGGGTTTTACAAAAGAAATTTTATGCAAAAAGGCCCCCTACAACTCAAAAATTGCAAGTTTTAGCTCAAAATTCAATAAATTCGTTTCAAATCACAAAAATTTGTTAAAAATCAAAATAAATTACTAAAAATTCATGTTATCACTAGATTATAATTATCATAATTTTAGAGATTAAAATTAGCCCGGAAAAATTTGTATTTATCGCTTATTTAATGTATTTTCTTACCGGCTTAAAATAATATTAAAAAATTGAAAAATAGGGAAAAATTTTTAAATGACCAAAATTTCATAAATAACTCATTAGCTACTAAAAACAAGAAATTACCTATCCTTTTTAGGTATAATTAGCCCTAAACTGCAAAATATCGAGAAAGACGGTTTTCGGAAAAATACCGAATTTTCACCGAATTTCAGGAAAACACCAAAACGACTTTTCAAGACGCTACAATCTTCCCCCCTTAAAGAAATTCGGTCCCCGAATTTAAAAATATAGCTACGCGTACCTTCAAAGAGATGGGGATATTTCTTCCTCATCTCGCTCTCGGTCTCCCAGGTAACCTCCTCGCTGCTCGGCTGCGCCAAAGGACCTTGACGGTTGGTATAATCTTCGACCTCAACTTCTTCACCTGCCGATCCAGGATGGCCACCGGCTGCTCTGCAAAGGAAAGGTCGCGCTCTAGCTGGACTGTCGGGTGCTGAATCGCATGCGAAGGGTCGTGAAGGTACTTGCGGAGCATCGAAACATGAAAAACGGGGTGAACATCGGGAAAGCTGGGTGGAAGAGCCAAACGATATGCAACAGCGCCAACACGCTCGAGGATCTCGAAGGGACCTACGAATCTAGGGCTAAGCTTCCCTTTTCGCCCAAAACGCATCACGCACTTCATCGGAGAGACTTTCAGAAAAACATGGTCGCCAACTGCGAACTCTAATCTGCGACGGCGTCTGTCTGCATAGGATTTCTGCCTGCTCTGAGCCGCTCTCATCCGGTCTCGGATCAACTGGATCTTCGATGTCGTCTCCTCAACAAGCTGCGGCCCCAAAATGCTGCTCTCGCTGAGCTCTGTCCAACTAACGGGCGATCTGCATCTCCTCCCATACAATGCCTCGAAAGGTGCCATCTGAATAGTATCCTGGAAGCTATTGTTGTAGGAGAACTCCACTAGAGGTAAATGACGATCCCAGCTACCACCAAAGTCTAAAACGCATGCTCTGAGCATGTCCTCGAGAGTCTGAAAGGTCCGCTCTGACTGTCCGTCTGTCTGCGGATGAAACGCTGTGCTGAAGCTCAAACGAGTGCCCAAAGCCTCCTGAAGTCTCTGCCAAAGTCGGCTGGTGAACTGAGTGCCTCGATCTGACACGATACAAGTCGGTACGCCATGTAGTCGCACGATCTCGTCAATATAGAGCTGAGCATACTGAGCGAAGCTGAAAGTCGTCTTCACTGGAAGGAAGTGGGCCGCTTTCGTCAATCTATCCACGATCACCCAGATGGAGTCGTACCCTCGACTGGTCCTGGGTAGACCCACAACGAAATCCATCGAAATCTGTTCCCATTTCCACTCTGGAATGGGTAACGGCTGTAGCTCTCCTGCGGGCCTCTGGTGCTCGGCCTTGACTTGCTGACAAGTCAGGCAACTCGAAACGAACTCCGCAATGTCCCTCTTCATCCCGTCCCACCAGTAGGTCTCTCTCATATCATGGTACATCTTGGTGGAACCGGGGTGGACACTATACACGGATCGGTGTGCCTCCTCGAGAATGTCGCGCCGTAATCCATCAGTATCTGGTACGCACAGTCTAGATCCATATCATAAAATCCCCTGATCGTCAACCATGAACTCGGAAAATCTGCCCTGTCCCATCTGTGCCATGATCTCTGAGCAACGGTCGTCACTACGCTGTGCCTCATATATACGGTCAAGCAACTGTGGGCGTGCACGAACATGCGCGAGCTGTCCCCCTGTCTGAGTGAACTCGAACTCAACTCGGCTGTCGCATAACATCTGCCAATCTGCTGACGACTGCCTCTGCACTGCGCGCAAAAAGGATAGACTACCCCCGGGCCTCCTACTCAACGCATCTGCCACCACATTCGCCTTGCCGGGGTGATATAAGATCTCGCAGTCGTAGTCTTTCACCAACTCCATCCAACGACGCTGTCTGAGGTTCAGGTCTCGCTGCTGAAATATGTACTTTAAGCTCTTGTGATCGGTGAATATCTGACACGACTCGCCGTAAAGGTAATGTCGCCAAATCTTCAGTGCAAAGACCACTGCAGCCATCTCCAAATCATGAGTGGGGTAGTTCTGTTCATGCTTCTTCAACTGCCGAGAAGCGTAAGCGATCACCCGGCCATGCTGCATCAATACGCATCCTAATCCCACTCGCGAAGCATCACAGTAGACAACAAATCCGCCTGATCCCAAAGGTAAAGATAATACCGGCGCCGTAGTCAAACAAGTCCGTAGCTGCTGAAAACTGCGCTCGCACTCCTCTGTCCAAACGAAAGGAACTCCCTTCCGGGTCAAACTGGTCAACGGTGCAGCTATACGGGAGAAGTCCTGAACAAAACGCCTGTAGTAGCCCGCCAAGCCTAGAAAACTACGGATCTCAGTAACCGATGTAGGTCGGGGCCACTGCTGAACGGCCTCAATCTTCTTCGGGTCCACACGAATGCCGTCTCTCGTAACCACGTGACCCAAGAATCCGACGCTGTCCAGCCAGAATGCACCCTTGGAGAACTTCGCGAACAGCTGGTGCTCCCTCAGAGTCTGTAACGTAATCCGCAAGTGCTGCTCGTGCTCCTCTCTGCTCCGGGAGTACACCAAGATATCGTCGATAAACACGATGATGAACAAGTCAAGATACGGCCTGAATGTACGGTTCATCAAATCCATGAATGCTGCTGGGGCGTTGGTGAATCCGAACGACATCACCAAAAACTCGTAGTGGCCATAGCGTGTACGGAAAGCTGTCCTCGGTATATCCTCCTGTCGAACTCGCAGCTGATGGTATCCTGATCGCAAGTCGATCCTCGAAAAATACCCCGCACCCTGAAGCTGGTCGAACAAATCATCAATGCGCGGCAACGGATATCTGTTCCGAACGGTAACTTTGTTCAGCTGGCGGTAGTCGATACATAAGCGCAAACTTCCATCCTTCTTCTTGACAAATAGGACCGGAGCACCCCACGGAGAAACACTAGGTCGAATGAGCCCCTTATCCAACAAATCCTGCAACTGATCCTTCAGCTCTCGAAGCTCTGCCGGGGCCATCCGATAAGGCGGTATAGAAATAGGCCCCGAACCGGGAATCAAATCAATGCAGAACTCAACATTGCGCTCAGGCGGTAGCCCAGGTAGCTCATCAGGGAAAACATCAGGGAACTCACAAACTACCGGGACCCGGTCCAACGGAACCTCTGCAGCTCGAGTATCACAAACAAACGCTAAGAATCCCTGACATCCCTTCCGCAAGAGCTGACCAGCGCGAAGAGACGAAATTAAGCTGGGAAGGGCGACACTACGGTCTCCCTGAATAACAAGGACTGGCTCTCCCGGAAAGCTAAATCTGACTGCCTTCTCACGGCAGTCCACCGAAGTATAACAAGTGGCTAGCCAATCCATGCCCAGAAGCACATCAAAGTCCAACATATTGAGGAGTATCAAATCAACTGATGAATCCCTCTCCCCGATACGAACGGAACACAAACGAAATACAAACCGAGCGACAAACGACTCACCTACCGGAGTAACAACAACAAGCGGCTGATCTAACGACGACGACTCACGGCCCAACAACGGTGCAAAGTGTGTAGAGACGTACGAATGTGTGGAACCTGGGTCGAATAATACCCGCGCGTCGAAAGAACAAACTGGCAAAGTACCTGTCACAACGGCATTGGATGCCTGCGCATCCTGCGGTGTCAAAGAAAATACTCGGGCCTGTCCTCCACCGATAGCAGGCTGACCTCGACCTCGGCCTCTGCCTCCTCGTCCTCTCTGAACAGGACCGCCGCGTCCACGGCCTCTCGGTGCACCTAACTGGCGTGGAGCATCGCCTGGGGTAGAAAGTAGGGCTCTCTGAGGAGGGGGTGGTGATGGTGGTAGGGTCACATGCGGAACTGTCGCTGCTCCCTGTCGTCTCACCGGACAGTCTCTGATACGATGATGCAGGCTACCACACCAAAAACATCCTAACCATGGCTGCTGACCATATGGGTGAAGACGATATAACTGGCCCCTAAAGAATCCACCACGGCCTCTGCGAACCCTCCTAGGTGCTAACATATCAGTGCGAATCCGACTCGGTCTCGAAACGACTGCAGGGGGAGTAATATCCGATCTCTGTGCTCGATTGACCTCTACTAACGATTCCACCATCTGTCGTAACTCCTGCATGCCTCCCATCATCTGTCGCAGCTCCTCCATACCGGACTCAAGCCTATCCATGCGACCTGGGGAATGCGGATCAGTCTGTCTCTGCGGCGTAGGCATACCACCCTGCTCAGTCCTAGTTTCGGACGAGCCAGCTCGAATCTCGTCTCTGACGGCAGCCCTCTGTGCCCTCGTAGCCTTCGGCGGCATAGTGGCTGGTACAGGAAAAGGATAATAAGGACAGTGCAATAGGATCATAGGATACACGGAGTTGAAGAAGGAATTTTTCAAGCAAGTATATCCTAAAGTCACTTAGGCGGAGTACCGTATCGTAAGTATGCCGCGGACATACGCACGCTACGTTACGCTGCTTAAGTCACTTACTCCATCCACCAAGGGTCATCCTACACTCACAAAGGTAAAACCTATCGCTCTGATACCAACTTTGTCACGACCCGCAGGGTACGGAACGTGACTGGCACTTAAGTTTACGAAACGTCTAAAGACGTCCGTAAAATAAGTAAGCCAAAGCCCAGAAAACAAAACCAATTAAGCAAAAGAGTGAAGAAAACCCAATCAATTGAAAGCGAGTTATCAAATAAGTCATGTAAAACCCTTTTTTAAAAACAATACCAATTTTTCCCGAAAATTTCGGCAGAGTCTCCTTTGTAAATACTGACCCCCAAAAATGGGTACAACAAAATATATACATGAATCCAACAAAAAAAGGGCATCCCCAAGCGGGAGCTAGCTCTTCGCCATAAGGCGGTCACAAATCCCACGCAATGTAAATGACGACAAGCATAATAATCATAATAAAGCATAAGGAAGCATGAAAAAGTAGCATGTCGGCTCAAGTGAGCTCGACCCCCAAAATACAACATAAAATCCACAAACCTCACAGTCTCATCTCTAGGTCAATATACAATAATCTGGTAGAAACAGTAGATGGAGTACACTAGATACAAGAATATACAAGGTGGTACAAAAAATAACATAACCCACCTGTGAGCAAATCTCGAGTCCAGGCAAAAGAGGCAAAAGAAGCAAGCGCACCCGCCGCTACTGAACTGACGGAGCGGACCTGCAACAGGCTATGGCACAACGGGGGTGAGTTGCCAACTCGTGAGTAATAAATAACATTTACACAGGCTATCGAATGCATGCACACAAGCATCCTAGCATCTATATACAGGTAAGGCAGGACATAATGGCGAGTATGTATGCAATATGGATATACTAGCAGGTGTGTATACAACATCAGTGTACGAATATGTATGCAACATGAATATCTGAGGTCTCAATAGGTTTATATATAAAAATATTTTATCAGATGTTGTTTTTGAAACTCTTTTAGAATGCCAGCAAATGTCAATGAATCGACGAAAACCGGTGTCCAGCAACGACACCCCAAAAGCTGTCTCAAATCTCATAAATGTATCGCTGGCCTCAGCCGTCCGGCTGACCCATCTCAAATATCAATATCTCATCATCTAGCGGCCACGGTCGGTATCCTCTGGATATCCGCCGTCCCAAACAGTCACCGGTAGGTAATCCGTCCCCTGCCAGGCTCAACGTCATCACCACATTCCTCTTGCCCCGGGGTACCTTACCGGGCCCACCATGTACCCGTGCCGGTTCCTCCACTCCTCGACACGGATTTCCAAAGCCACAGCAAACTCATGGTGGACGACACTTACATCACTAGAAAACCGCAATTTACATGTTTTAAAAATATCATAAGTTTGGAAATTTTGCGGCTTTCCCCCGAAATCCAGCAATATCATAAAATCTCAAGAAATCCTCATAAGTGCATATATCAATGATAATGAATGCGTATGATATCAATAATCAAGTTGCGATGTGTGATTAATGGATTAAGCATGAACAATTAATATGATGAAGTACATGCACATGAATAGCAATTCTACGGTTTCATTTTAAGGAATTAAAGGCAATAGCACCAGTTTAAGTATCAATTAGTAAAAGGTTTAAATTTAAATGTTATCTAGTGTGGTGGCATGGCAATTACCAGGGTGTGTGTGTAAACATGAATAGTGCTCGTGCTGCATATAAAAACCTGGTAATGGTGCATGTGTCCTACAATTGAGTTTGCGTATATGGGTATAACATATTGATCTAATTGCAGCAATTATCATGCCAGTATTATTATTCTAATGTCACAAGTGGTTATCCAGTTTACTATTTTATTTTCAGTTTACTAATTCTATCGGGCGACTTGCGCCATCCAAACGATCGTCCCCCGTAGATGTTAAATCTACTCACCGGGATCCCTGGTTAGCTGTGTCCAATCACCACCTTTCCCTTTCGCGCCGCGTCTGACGTTTCCGCGACCGAACCTGGAATTTACATCATTACCAATTATAAGGTTACATATCAAGAACGACGCAAACCCCAACGAAACTACTAAAGTTCGCTAGCTAGGTACAACGTGCACAAAGTGCGCGGAACACACGCGAAAATCGCAAAAACTGCCAAAAACGCCGATTTGGGTCACCCGGCAAAACTAAAACCCGACTACCCAAAAACCGCACTCACGCATCCTAAAAGTCGTAGGACAAGCCATTACAATCATCAAGATATCAAAAATAGTCCATCTCATAATTTATATAAAAATCTAGTAAGCATATACATTCCAAAAATCGGTGCAAAAATCGCCGATTTGCGACAAAACGACTACAATAAAGCATACTCACCCAAGCACACTACAAGCAATCCACACCCACTAATTACAACACATTAATCATGCTCCAAAACCTATATTCCACAACCAAACCCTTTCTTGATTTTTATAAATAGCAATTGCAAATCAAAAACCATACTTGAAAAACTTAATTAACACTAATTTCAACCCCAATTAGCAAGTTCACCTCTTAGATTAAGGTTAGCAAAACACTAGATAGCAAATTAGGTTTAAATCAATTAAATAATGCTTTCTAAAACTTAATCAACTCACTAATCAAGTTTCAAATATCAATTCCATACAAAAACCTTCTCTTGAAAATTTAAAAACAACAATTTACAACTAAAATCAACTTCTAAAATTACCTAAATTAGCATAATTAAAGACTACATAACAAGGTAACCATATAGATTAGTTCACTAACAACTAGATTAACTAATAAACAACTTAATTAATTATCATGGCTTCAAAACCCTAATTTAAACAAACTACTCTTTTAAACTAGATTAGAAATAAGCTAACTTTTAACACTAACCATACAATTAAAGGAATTTTTAGCAAAAGAAAGCAACTTGATGAGAATTATACCTCTTGATCTATGGATCAAGCAAGAAAATTTGCTCCAATTGATGGCCTCAACACCAAGGTCCAAGCAAGAATGGCTAAGGATAATGATAGCATAAGGATTTTTGTTTGGATTTTTGAATTAAATCATGGATTTTGATGTATTTCTTGAAGAAATTGAAGAAAAATGAAAAGAAAAGAGAGGAAGAAGAGGGTGTGCAGGAATTTCGGCCAGAATGAGGTATGGGGGAGGGTGTGGGAAAGTGGGGAAAGTCATGGTCAAGTCCACAAAAGTCAATGTATCATACATTATCCATTTTAATTAAAATAATACCATAAACTATCAAATTAACTCAAGAAAGAAACCAAGAAGAGAGAGGCCAGAAATTTCTGGTCTCACACAAGGTGGGGCTGTCCTAGGGCTGAGGAAAAAGAGAGAGGGGTTTTACAAAAGAAATTTTATGCAAAAAGGCCCCCTACAACTCAAAAATTGCAAGTTTTAGCTCAAAATTCAATAAATTCGTTTCAAATCACAAAAATTTGTTAAAAATCAAAATAAATTACTAAAAATTCATGTTATCACTAGATTATAATTATCATAATTTTAGAGATTAAAATTAGCCCGGAAAAATTTGTATTTATCGCTTATTTAATGTATTTTCTTACCGGCTTAAAATAATATTAAAAAATTGAAAAATAGGGAAAAATTTTTAAATGACCAAAATTTCATAAATAACTCATTAGCTACTAAAAACAAGAAATTACCTATCCTTTTTAGGTATAATTAGCCCTAAACTGCAAAATATCGAGAAAGACGGTTTTCGGAAAAATACCGAATTTTCACCGAATTTCAGGAAAACACCAAAACGACTTTTCAAGACGCTACATAGTAGTCCCTAGAACTCTTCGTAGGCTCCACTTGGCGAAAGGAACGAGCTTGTTTAAGAATCTTCGAGGCCGAAGATGATACACCTTGAAGTATCACTAACTCAAGCTACCTCTTCACTAATTAAGAAATTAGTGAAGCAAACAACCTATACTAATGGGCTAGATGAGAGTAGGTTAATGAAGTGAAAAAAAATTCTCACTTAAGAATTTTATTTCTTTTTCTCTCTAGAATTTTCAAGAGAAGAAGGAAGATGAAGAACTAGTGAAGAACTAGAACTCATATCGAACTAAGGGTGAAAAAATATCTCATAGATATTTGTAGAGAGTTAATCATGGCTAAAGATAATAGTTGGGGTTAAAAATATCTAGAGTAAAACAAAATTAGTGGAATTAGTCAAGGCTTCTACATGCTTCCATAAGCATCTGAGTCATGCTAATTTCCACCTCATTTTGATTTTACTCTAAATAAATAATTACCCTAATTATCTTTAGTTTGGTGTGAGTCACATACACCCATGTTCTATGTATCATCCACCATGACACAATAGTATATAATATATATATGTATATATATATATATCACATAATTAAATATATTACTCTAAATAAATAATTATCCTAATTATCTTTAGTTTGGTGTGAGTCTCGTACACCCATATTCTATGTATCATCTACCATGACACAGTAGTATAATATATATATATATATATATCACATAATTATATATATCAACATATATATACAAGAGAAGAAATTCTTTAGTGAGCTAATATTAGTTAATATATATTAATATATCAAATATATATATATATATATATATATCAAATTATTAAATCAACACTTGATTTAATAATCCGGCTATATCATATATAACTGACCTATATCAATTTATCGAATCAACACTTGATTCAATAATCCGATTATATCACATATAACTGACCGATATTATATATCGCGAGATTAGAATACGGTATCACATACACGTATTCTAGTCAAGGTCCCGCACATATCACATATGTGCCATACTTCGTTTCGCTTGAGCTAGAAAACCTCTATGTGGGACTCTAAAGACTCGTCAATACACCAGCAGTAGGTAATGATCACATCAGTTACCCATAAGCCGTCAGCGGTACTAACTGGACATAACGGCTCCCCAGGTATTGAGCGAACAGAAGATCAACAAGCAAGCTTGTCCAAACTAACATGAAGCCTATAAGTAACACTACCGTACAATCCGGTCTCTTCATCTGATATGTCGCATATCAAGTCTAGGGGTGGAATCGTCAGACCCAGTAACTTGATAAGTCATGCCGATGTGTGGTCTATAATGGTTCGAGAAACTACTGATAACACTTACCAGTAAATCTCATCAGCCATGGCCAGGGACTTGCTGTTATAGCCAATCGAGCAAAGCGCAATATCAACTCCCAATAGCGGGAGAGACGAAACCCCTCCTATTGCTCATTGCCTCCATATGACTTGGGACTATACCCAAAATCCACCTGTTTGCACGACTCCATTGAGTTGTGGTAGTGAGGAAATAAAAGTGAGAACCACACTGGACTCTATGACGATCTCGGGTCTACAGACTAACCTGTACCAGTGCCACTAGAGAACTGCTATCTGACGATAGGTATAGTACCATCTAGGAGTTCTCAGCGAGTCATGTTCGATGTACCCTTTCTCTAATGAGCACTTATGTACAATCTTTGATGTCAAACACCAATGGTTATGGGATCAATCATCGCCTCATACAGGGTCAAGAAACGTACATACTAGTCTACTCTGGAATATCGATGCCCTGTCTCGATACTCCCTCGACTAGGAACGGTTAAAGGATGTGCTTGCGGACTACCCAAGCCCCACTAGTATGATCTGCATCATATCTAGTAGTCAAGCTAACATCCTAAAGGCTTTATCAAGATGTATCTGAGAGACAGTATAATAATACAAGTGTACATGTTAAGATAAAGAGCAACCCGATGGCATGCTATCATGTCGAGCAAGAAAGTCCTCTCTCTCTATATATATATATGTCCATGCATCCACTATAATATACAATCATGTACAATAATGGCCTCTAGGGCATACATATGACTAACATGAATAATAGCGATGGATAGGTGAAAGAATCAGTGTAGAGAATGAAGTATGAGACTTGATTGACTTTCTTGTCAGACACAAGCTTTGTTGAAAATTAGTTTTTCTGAAGTCACGCAAAAGAAAAATGTTGTCGAAAGATGCAAGACATATTTTGTGGTGTCCAAGAGTGGACAGACTAGGAATAGACATTCTTTCCGCGGTGATTGCGTCTATTGATCTTTCCTAATGAATCGTTATATTTAAGGATCTTGAACCGCTATAAGTGAGCTTAGACTTTATTTCTCATAGGAGACTTGGATAAGGAGATTTAGGACATCTGCCTGCGGTTTTTCAAAACCAATTTATGACTTGAAGCAGCTATCCAAGTGGTTGAATATTCGATATTGTCTATCCGTATATATAGTTATGGATTAACGTTATTGAATGTGACAACTATAACTTCTAAGATCTTATTATGTGAACACTGTTGAAATGACCAAAAGTGACTTAGAGACATAATACCGCTTTTTGAAGTAGTTGCCTCCACAGTTCTGTTTGAGGACATCTGAGATGTTAGAACTTGTTTGGAAATCCAGTTTTTCTGCAAACAATTCTGTTGGATATGTATGCCCTAGAGTCCTGTATTGTATAGGATGCTAGGGATATATATGTACAGGACAATCTTGCTAAGTTGTATATAGTATATTATTTGAGATGTCTCTGTCTTAATATGTGTATTTCTTTCCCTTGTTACTTGTATTGCTTACACATATTGATAAAGACTCGATACAGTAGTATACTATTATGGTTTTACTTTATCTTAACATATGAATATGTTATACTCGATATCACATATGGCTGATACATGTTGATAAAGCCCATAGGATTTCGCTTGACTACTAGCGTTATGATGACGATCATACTTGTGGGAGCTGGGTAGTCCATAAGCACATCTTTAAAGGTCTCAAGCCGCGGGAGTATCGATACCGGGCATCAATATTCCAGAGTAGACTTGTGTATACGTTTCTAGACCCTGGCGAAGGGCAGTGGTTGGTCCTACAGCCATTTGTGTGATCACCTAAGATTGTATACAGGTGCTCCCTGGGGGTCAGTACACTGGTCGGACTCACCGAGAACCTCTAGATGGTATTATACATATCATCAGATAGCGGTTCTCAGGTGACATGAGTAAAGATTAGTCATTAAACCCGAGATCATCATTTGTCTCGTATGAGTTCCCATTGTGCTTTGATCGCTACCCTGCCATGGCTCTACTGAGTCATGCAAACATGTTTTGGTTAGGTACAGTCCCGAGCCACATGGAGGCAGTGAGTGATTATCAGGGATTCGTCTTTCCCGGTATTGGGAGTCGATATCGCACTGTGTCCGGTTGGCCAGAACTATAAGACTTTGGCCAAGGAAGTTGAGATTTACTGATAGTTAGATCAGTGGTTTCTTGGATTGGTCCTAAGCCAAATCGACATGACTTATCAGGTCAGTAAGGGATCTGACGTTTACAATCCCTAGACCCAGTATGTGATACTCTTAGACGAAGAGACTGGACTGTATGGAGATTGTCACGGATAGGCTCAGTAAGGTTTTGGACGAGCTTGCTCGTTGGCCTTCTTTTCGACAGGTACTTGGGTAGCCGTTACGTACAGATAGTGTCGCTGACATGCTTTTGGTTAAACCCACTGCCAGCATATTATTGAGTCTTTAGAGTCCCACACAGAGGTTTTCTCTGGTTCAGGCGAAATGATATGGTGGCCGTATGTTTATCCATGCAGGGTTTCGATCGAATGATAATACTAGCCGGTTTAGGATTAAGCCGGATTATTAAATCAGGTATTGATTTAATAATTTACATATACATATTTCGATATGTATATTCTAGTGTTATCCAGGTTTTTGATCGGACGGTTGATGATACTAGCGAGCTTAGGATTAAGCCGGTTTGTTAAATCAAATATTGATTTAATTCTAGTATTATATTAGTAGTATTATTCTATCTCTTGGGTATTCTTATTTTGGTACGAATACAGGTATGCATATACGGTAGAAAGCATTTCGCATTTGTACAAAATACTTTCTAGAACATTGTTAGTTATATGTATGCCCTAGAGGCCATTACTATACATACGATGAATATTGTAGTGGATGCTTGGACATATATAAGGAGGAATTTCTTGCTCGACATGATAGTATGCTATCTGGTTGCACTTTATCTTAACATGTACATTGATTGTATCTCTATTACATGTTGATAAAGCCCTTAGGATCAGTACTTGATTACCAGGACTATGATGCAAATCATACTAGTAGGGACAAGGTAGTCGATAAGTACATCCTTCAAATGTTCCTAGTCATGGGAGTATCGAGACAGGGCATCGATACTCCAGAGTAGACTAGCGTATGCGCTTCTCGACCCATATGATGGGCGATGGATGATCCCTTATCCATTGGTGTTTGACATCAAAGAAGGTATACGGGTGCTTAGTGGAGACTGGGTACACTGGACGGACTCGGTGAGAACTCCTAGATGGTATTATACCTATCGTCGGATAGAAGTTCTCTGGTGACACTAGTACAGGTTAGTCTGTAGACCCGAGATCGTCTTAGAGTCTTGTGTGATTCCCACTGTGCTTTGATTTCCACCTTACCACGGTCAAGAGATCGTACAAAACGGTGGCTTTTGGGTACAGTCTCGAGTCACATGGTGGCAATGAGCGATAGGAGGGGTTTCGTCTCTCCCGGTATAGGGAGTTGATGTTGCACTATGCTCAATTGGCCATAATAGGAAATCCCTGGCTAGGGTTGCTGAGATTTATTGATAAGTGTTACCAGTAGTTTCTCGAACCGTTATGGACCTTGCATCGACATGACTTATCAGGCTATTGGGGTCTGACGTTATACCACCCCCAGCCTGTTGATATGCGACATATCAGACGAAGAGACCGGACTGTACGGTAGTGTTACTGATTGAATTCGCAGGAGTTATAGCAGGCTTACTTGTTGATCTTCTGATCGCTCAATACTCGGGCGGCCGTTACGTTTGGCAGACCGCTTGCGGCTTGTGGGTGTTTGATATGATCATCACCTACTGCCGGCGTATTGACGAGTCTTTAGAGTCCTACACAGAGGTTTCCTGGTTCATGCGAAACGGAGTAGGAGCACATATGTGATATGTGCGGGACCGAGATTAATACGAGTATGTGATACCGTATTCTATTCTCGTGATATGTGATATCGGTCGGGTATATATGATATATCCGGGTTAACGGATCAAGTGTTGATTCGATAAGTTGATTCATTTGATATTAGTCGATTATATGTATTATAGCCGGATAATTAAATCAAGAGTTGATTTAATAGTTTAATGTATAATTATATATTTGATATATTAAATTATATTAAGTAATATTAGCTCACTTAAGATTTCTTTTCTCACTTTTTGATACATTGATATATATGTGATATATATTAATTGTATTCTTTTTGCGCAAAATATATATGTGATATATATTGTTGTGTCATGCTAGGTTATACATGCAACATGTATGTAAGAGACTCATACCATGCTAGGGTTTATGTTAGGGTTTCATTTATCATTAAGTAATTACAAATTAGTGGATTAAATCATTGTTAGAAGCTTGTAGAAGCTTGTGGATGAGCATTGACTAAGTCCACTCCTTTGTTTTTCTTAAGATATTTTGTGACCTAACCATTAACCCTTTACCATGGTTAACTCTCTACATGAGTTAGTATATGGTTGATATACTCACCCATGGTTGCATTGTAACTTTAATGATTTATTCATTCATCACTTGAGCTTCATCTTCTTCTTCCTCATTCAAGCTTTCTAGCTTTTGTAAAAGTGATGATAACTCGTGAGAAAAATATATCTAAAGTGAGCCCACTTCCTATTTTATCATCCTCTACTATTAGCCATTTAGTTTAGGGTGTTTGCCTCACTAATCTACACAATTAGTGAAGAGATAGCATGAGCTAGTGTCTCCTCAACATAGATCATCTTCGGTCTCGATGACTTCGAAGCAAGCTTGTTCGTTTCTTCATAGGAGCCTTTCTAGAGTCCGGGGATCGTGATCGCAGTGAAAGGACTACTATACGGAGCTATTGAAGTGAAGGACCGGTCTACAAAGGTTGTATTCCTTGTTCACTTAGATGTAAAGAGTTTACATATCATGTTTAACCCTAAGTCTCTAGTTAAGATCTTGGTTAGGGTTTGTTTAGCACCCCTAAAATTTTAAAGTAGCATGATTGATACTTGCTAAAACCTTCACAAGGTGTTAAGCTAACCCTACAGTGGTATCAGAGCCAAGCTAGAGCATTAGGCGTTGTCTAGACGAAGTTTGAAATCCGATCGAACTCCGAAACCCCGATAAATCCCACTTTCTTGAAATTTTTTCAAAAGTTGAAATTTTTCATATTAAAAATACTCAGAAAAACAAGCAGGGAATTCTATGGACACTGTTGAAGAACGAAACCCTAACTCAGCGTATTAACCACGGAACCGCGGCTAAATACTAGTATTTGCGGCGGTTCCGCGACTCCAATTATGAGGCATGGGTTGGCACTTCAACTGTTGGTCCGTAGGTACTGGGGCATGATTCTGGGAATTTTTAATTATGCTCAAGTGTTGAGCTCTCTGGGAATTTTTGGGAATTCGTTGCATCGATCGAATTATCTAACTTCGCCTAGCTATCTATGATTGTGATACAATATTTGGAATCCACATAATTGGTTATGTGATAACCAGTTTGAATTTTGTAAATCTAGCGATTTAGTCTCATTTGATCGGTTGCCACAGAATTTTGATGTTGATCAAAAGTTTGTCGCAATTACGCAGTGTACGAGGATACTCCCCGGGTAAACTTAATAGATAGCCACGCCCCATAGCCCCAACTAAGTGACTGTAGGAGAACCCCGTCGCCAAAAGCATCCGGTCGGGTGCTCGCGGCAGCGGTGTTCCGCCTTAGTGCACTTCATCGACGGCATCGGGGGGTGCGGCCGTCTACTAAAGTTTCCGACGAGCATTCGATCAAGTTATCGGGAATCTTGTTAAATTTCCCGACAGGTTATTGGAAAGTGTTTTCAATATTGAGAGTAAAATGCGGGGTTTATAATTATTAGGCATGCGATGTCTAAGGAATTCATTTGGTTAGGCATGAAATCCAAAGTATGTGATACATTGGGTTTATGATGTCTAAGGTGGTTGCGGATTCCAACTGTTGTAGTTTTTCACTTTCTTTTCTGCGACCGTAAGTGTATTATGTGGTGTATCGCAGGTTTCGGTGCTATATGTCAACGACAACTAGGATACGCATATTTACTTACGTTGATGACATGTGATGTTATGTGTTGCTGTGATATGTTATATTGGATCGTCGTGTTTTGAATAACCGGGGGTTTTATGTGAGATGAGGGTTTTTTTTATTTTCATTCATGTAAAATTCATTATATGTAATATTCTTTTATTGGGGAAATTCCGGGTTGAGGATGTTGTCACCATTGTATATTATTTACTTTTCCGCATTAGGATAGACTCAAGGCAAGGAGCATAAGTAACCGGGTTCTAGGGTCCATTAGGAGACCATCTCGAAGAGTCGAGACCGGGTCTCCTGACTCTAGAATTGGAAGGGTTACTTGCCGCTCTCGTAGGAGTCTAGGGATGTGGGTTTGGCTATTCATCACGACCGTGGAACCCGCGTTTTTACTGGCTTAAATAAAACACGGAAATATTTCATATGTGATTCTTCTGCTGCTGATATATGTGAGATGATCATTTTATATATCTGAGATGAATGCCTATATTATATATATGAAATATAATAAATATTGCAGCTTTCGTTTCTTATATGATGCTCGGGAAGCATATTTGATGGGATTTTATTAATGAGATTAATAAAAGAAAAGAAACCTAAAAGATGTTGTAGAAACTAATTTTTCAAAAAGGGTAGCTACAGATTTTGCATTGCATAGTGGTATATGTGATATACCCTGCACCTTATTCGATGAGAAAAGAGCCGAGATCCCTTCACCGGGAGTGACCACTTTAGCAAAACTAGCAGGTGCTACAAACTCACGGTTTAGTTTTTGATTGCTCCTATAGTTCTTGTTTTGCACCGCGGTATTTGTGAAATATCCTGCACCTTATTCGATAAGGAAAGAGCCGAGATCCCTTCACCGGGAGTGACCTTTTTAGCATAACTAGAAAAGTCTCAAAAACACTCATTTTCAAAATCACTTGTTTCTACAACGATATCAAGTTCATTACGCTTATGGTTTTCTGAAAACCCTGCGTAGCTCTCCGTCATTTCAGATAAGTACTACTTAGTATTCGTGCTACGTTTGTTGACTATGTTAAGACGTACTGTGCGGTTACTAATTAGTGCTTATCTGCTAAAACATGAGATGTGATTGGATTAAAGTAGTTGTATGACTTTGTTGACTATGTTAAGGGTCGTGCAGGTGGGTTTAATTCAATTGGGAAATGACGGGTTGAACTTGGCTAGCAATTATGATTTGTTGACTATGTTAAGGTCATAAGTTGCTAGGGGCAAAAGCATTATCGGGAATTTCAAATGTTGAAATTTGCAATGAGATTGCATACCTCCTATGAGATAGTTGGATCCCAATACCCACTGCGAGTAAGAGTTACTCCTGGGAGAGTTTTACATTACAATTAGCCGATCAAGTAGGTGTCTAGAAAGGTGTTAACGGGGTTCCTCCCCTGGGAAAATGAGGTTTATTTTAATTAGGTCCATGCGAAAGCACGGGGAACCTCCCTCAAAGTACTGAAACTGGCCTGGCCGAAAGATTGGCAAACTTGTAGGGTGTACTTAATCCCGGCTAGTCTTACCTTTTAGGATTTGAAGGAAGATTTGACTAAAACAGTGGGAGCCATCCTGATTAGATAAATTAATAACCAATCTAATCCTACAATAGCGCACGCAGAGTGTTTTCTTCTCTCTCTCTCTCCTGGTAGCGACCATGTCATGCCTTAATCAAGATAATAATATGGTTGCATTGACCGAACCTTCTTATTATACTGAGCTAGGGAACGTTGGTTCCGCTCAATCTTATAATTGTTATAAGTCCGAGCAGGAAATAGGGGAATATCCGGATTCCAATGCCACCCAATTCGAAGAAAGTGCATGTTGATGCATATTCTTCAAGTGTCCTTGTTACCGAGAACTGTTTCTCAGCATCCTCTACGTCCTAGGTATGAGATACCGGGTCAGGATCCCACATATGTAAGAGTTACATGGGCTACAGAAAGGTAGAGAACTGAGAATGGGTGATATGTCTCTAAGCGTTAGAGAATGGTGCAATTGTTGCAGCCAAGTCTGTTGGCAGATATCACCTTGTATTAGATACATTAATTCTGAACAAATGTTATTAAATACCGAACCTGACATACAACATTACATAAGATTCTTTACTGAGTTAAAGAAGGATATAATTCTGTATTGGAGGATAATGTTGTGAACATTTTCTGAATCAAGATTGATTCGATCAGGCACATTATATAATAGCATATATGTTCTAAATCAAACCACAGTTCAAAGTATCTAGAACACACGCAAGAGGACTAATTCAGAAATGAACAAATCCTTCCTGAGGTATTGTAGACAAGGTCATATCTATGCGACACGACCAGCTAAGTTACATAAGGATGAAAATGAGAATCTGTTCGAATTTTCATCTTATGATACTTGCCAATCTTGTCTCAAAGGTAATATGACCAATACTCTGTTTACTGGAAACAGAGAAAGAGTTAATAAATTCTTGGGACAGATACATGATGATATATACGGTCCCATGTCTACAAATGCCAAGAATGATTCTTTATACTTCATTATATTCATCGACTATCTCTCAAGATTTGGATATGTGTTCCTGTTGAAACATGAGTCTGAAACTTTTGAGAATTCAAGGAATATAAGCTTCAAGTTAAAGAATCATACAGGCAAAAGTATTAAGTCCTTCGATGTGATCGAGGAGGAAAATACTTGGGCATGGAGTTCCTGGATTATTTAATGGAGAATGTGATTCTCTCTCAGCTTACTCCTTCGAATACACTACAGCACAACGGTGTATCGGGGTGGAGGTATCGCACTCTATGAGATATGGTGCGCTCTATGATGAGTATTGCTGAGTTACCTGTTTCCTTCTGGTGTTATGCACTTGAGAAGCTACATACCTATTGAATAGGGTTCCAATCAAATCAGATGCCTACCACTCCATATGTGATATGGTATGGGAAGAGCCCATCTCTTAAGGATGTTAAGATTTGGGGTTGTTTGGCCTATGTCTAAAAGCAAAATCCAAACAAGCTCGAGGCAAGGCTAGATCTGTGGAAGTTTGTTGGATATCCCAAGCATTTGCAAGGGAATATCCTCTACCACATCAAGGAACAAAATGTGTTCTATTTCTCGGCATGCCACCTTTTTAGAAAAGGATTTTCTTGTGAAGAAATTATTGGTCATGATGGTAGAACTGGAAGTAGTTCCAGCTAGACAAACTAACAGCTGATGATTTGGTGAAACCAAAGGATTCAATGTTAGTTATATGTATGCCCTAGAGGCCATTACTGTACATACGATGTATATTGTAATGGATGCTTGGACATATATAGGGAGGACTTTCTTGCTCGACATGATAGTATGCTATCTGGTTGTACTTTATCTTAACATGTACTCTGATTGTCTCTATGTTACATGTTGATAAAGCCCTTGGGATATGTACTCGACTACTGGGATTATGATGAGATCATACTAGTGGGGCCACGGTAGTCGATGAGTACATCCTATAATTGTTCCTAATCATGGGTGTATCGAGACAGGGCATCGATGCACCAGAGTAGACTAGCGTATACGCATCTTGACCCATATGATGGGCGATGGATGATCCCATATCCATCGGTGTTTGACATCAAGGATGGTGTACGGGTGCTCAGTAGAGACTGGGTACACTGGACGGACTCGCCGAGAACTCCTAGATGGTATTATACCTCACGTCAGATGGCAGTTCTCCGGTGACACTGGAACAAAGTAGTCTGTTGATCCGAGATCGTCATAGAGTCTTGTGTGATTCCCACTGTGCTTTAATTTCCATCATACCACGTCTAAGAGGGCGTGCAAAAAGGTGGCTTTTGGGTACAGTCCCGAATCACATGGAGGCAATGAGCGATAGGAGGGGATTCGTCTCTCCCGGTATAGGGAGTTGAAGTTGTGCTGTGTTCGATTGGCTATAACCGGAAATCCCTGGTCAGGGTTGCTGAGATTTACTGGTAAGTGTTATCAGTAGTTTCTTGAACTGTTATAGACCTCATATCGACACGACTTATCGAGCTACTGGGGTCTGACGTTTACCACCCCTAGGCGAGATATGCAACATATCAGACGACGAGACCGGACTGTACAGGAGTGTTACTGTTTGGATTCACAGGAGAATGTACAGGCTTGCTTGTTGATCTTCTGAGCGCTCAATACCTGGGTGGCTGTTACGTTTAGCTGACCGCTTGCAGCTTGTGGGCGTTTGATATGATCATCACCTACTACCGGCGTATTGACGATTCTTTAAAGTCCTACACAGAGCTTTCTTGGCTCAGGCAAAACGGAGTAGGGGCACATATGTGATATGTGCGGGACCGAGGATAATGCGATATGAGATACCGTATTCTATTCTCGTGATATTTGATATCAGCCGGGTCATCGGATCAAGTGTCGATTCGATGAATCGGTACGGTTAAATATTAGTCAGTTATATGCGATATAGCCGGATTGTCGGATCAAGTGTTGATTCGATAATTTAATGTATAATAATATATATGATATATTAAATTACATTAACTAATATTAGCTCACTAAAAGATTCTTTTTCTCACTCGGGTAATACATTGATATATATGCGATATATGTTAAATGTATTATTTTATTTTATTACAATAAACATTATATATGTGATATATAATATTGTAACATGATATGGTTATTAATGCAATATGTTTAGTGGAGATTAAATATGGTTAGGGTTTGATTAGGGTTAATCATTTCTAGAAGTTTCTATAAGGTTTTCCTTTTTGTTTTGGAAAAGATATTTTGCAAGATATTTCTTTAACTCAACCCTAAACCCTAACCCTAGTTAATTCTCTACAATGGTTACTTGAACCATGGTTGCATTTCTAACCTTATCAAAGTCTATCATTATTCATCACAAAAGGAATTCTATTCATTGTTCATCTTCTTCTTTCTTCTTCTTTGCTTGCAAAGCTTTCTAGCTTTTTTCCAAGTGATGAATAAAAGTGAGAAAAAGATAAATAAAGAGAGCAAAAATCCTACTTCATCATCCTCATCTTCCCTTGCCCTTTAGATGAGAGTTTTCTCTCAATTTTAGTGAGTGTTAGCTTGTGTTAATGAAACTTCAAGGTAGATCATCTTTGTATCGAAGATCGGAAGCAAGACTGCATCTTTCTCTTCGTGGAACCTCTCGAGAGTCCGGAGTATGATGATCGCAGCGAAGGGACCTCAACACGGAGCAAATGAAGTGAAGGACTGGATCTACAAAGGTTGTAATCCCTCTCATTAGTGTTAAACTGTGTAGCATGCTTGTTTTCGCCTAAACTCTAGTTTAAAGATCCGGCTTCGGGTTGTTCGGCACGACTAATTTATAAATCGGGCATGGTTGATGCCTCGTGGAACCTTGTGAGAGTGCGTAGCAACCCTACAGTGGTATCAGAGCCAAGCTAGAGCTTTAGGCGAAGTCTAGACGAAGTTTAAAGTCCGATCGAAACCCGAAACCTTGATGTTTACCCTTCTCTGTACATTTTTCAAAAATGTGATTTTTTATTAATTAAAAATTCTCAGAAAAACAAGCAGGAAAAAATAAGAATTATTGTGATGTACGGACTTCTAATTCGCTAAAATGACCACGGAACCGCGGCCAAACCAGGGGTTTTGCGGCGGTTCCGCGGCCAAAATTTTGAGTTAGTCCCTGGAATATCTTGTATTTATTCTTAGGTCCTTTCTTGGAAAATTTTTCTGGGAATATTTTAATTCCACTCAAGTGTTGAGTTTTCAAGGGTTGTATTGGGGACTCGATATTTCGATCGAATAATTTAACTTCGTTTAGTTTTGTCCGGATATTTTTTAGAAACTGTTAAAAAGTTCGAACGGATATCAATAACTCACTTTTTCCCCTGTCGGAAATTTTTTTAAAAGTTGGACTTTTCTCGTGTTTAAGAACGTTCTAAGTCGTGCAAGTAACGCGGTGGACCCTCTAGAAGACAACAAACCTTAACTCGATTATGTGACCGTCTTGAACTGCCTCTGAACCTTAGGGTTTGTGGCAGTACGCGCGTGCCACATGTGAGGCGTTGGCTTGACCTTCTACGGCTGGACCATTGGTACTATGGCATGTGATAGATGTTTTTAAACTGATTTCAAGTGGTGAGATATATTGGGGAAATCTTGGGTGTTTGATTATTCAATCGGAAAGTTTAACATTGTCTATTTATCTGGAATGTGATACAATAATTGGAATTCACAAGTAGTTATGAGATAACTAATTTGAATATTATAAACATAGCAGTTTAGTCTCAGATGATCGGTTGCCACGGAATTTTGATGTGATCAAAAGTCCGTCGCAATCACGTAGCGTACGCGAATACTCGCCGGGTAAACTTAATAAACAGCTACGCCCCATAGCCCCGACCAAGTGACTGTAGAAGAACCCCATCGCCAAAAGCATCCCTTCGGGTGCTTGCGGCAGCGGTGTTCCGCCTTAGTGCACTTTGTCGACGGCATCCGTGGGTGCGGCCGTCTACTAAAGTTTGCGACGAGCATTCAATCATAATGTCAGGAATCTTATTGAATTGCCCGACTTGATATTGAAAAGAGTTTTCGATAATGAGACTAAAATGCGGGGTTTATAATTGTTAGGCATGAGATGTCTAAGGAATTCATTTGGTTAGGCATGCGATGTCTAAAGAGGTTGCGGATTCCAACTGTTGTAGTTTTACACTTTCTTTTCTGTGACCGTAAGCGTAGTATGTGGTGTATCGCCGGCTTCGTTGTTATACATCAACGACAATCGGGATACGCATACTTGCTTACGTTGATGATATGAGATATTATGTGTTGCTGTGATATGTTATATTGGATCGTCGCGTTTTGAATAGCTGGGGGTTTTATATGAGATGAGAGTTTTTCTTTTTCATTCATGTAAAATTCATTTGTATGTAATATTCTTTTATTGGGGCACTTCCAGGTGCGGAAGATGACACCGTTGTATATTATTTACTTTTCTGCATTAGGTAGACCCAAGGCGGGGAGCACAAGTAACCGGGTTTTAGGGTCCAGTGGGAGACCATCTCGAGGAGTCGAGACTGGGTCTCCTAACCCTAGAATTGGCAGTGTTACTTGCCGCTCTCGTAGGGGTCTAGGGATGTGGGTTTGGCTATTCATCGCGACCGTGGAATCCGTGTTTTATACAGGCTCGTATTGAAATCACGGACGTCCTAGTATATCCAATATTTCATATATGTTTCTTCTGCTGTAATGTTCTGTGATGAGATCATATTACTGCCTGTAACGAATGTTTATATTATATATATGAGATATATGTTATATTGCAGATTTCGTTTCAAAAGAGATGCTTGTGAAGCATAATAAAATGGGACTTCATTAATGAGATTAATGAAATAAAAGAAACCTAAGATGTTGTAGAAACTTGTTTAAAAATAAAAAAACTGGTAGCTCTAGTTCTTGCTTTGCATAGCGGTGTTCCTTGTAGAACATCCAGCACCTTATTCGATAAGGAAAGAGCCGAGATCCCTTCACCGGGAGTGACCTCTTTAGTGAAACTAGAAGATGCTACAAACTCGGTTGGTTTTTGATTGCTTCTATAGTTCTTGCTTTGCATAGTGGTATTTGTGAAATATCCTGCACCTTATTCGATGAGGAAAGGGCCGACGATCCTTTCACCGGGAGTGACCCCTTTAGAAAAACTAGAAAAGCCTCAAAAACACTCCATTTAAAATCACTCGATTCTACAACGATATCAAGTTCATTACGAAAAGGGTTTTCTTAAAAACTTGTCGTAGCCCTCCGTCATTTCAGATAAGTACTACTTAGTATTCGTGCTGCGGTAGTTTGGCCTTCGTCAAGGCGTAGTGTACGGTAGCTAACTAGTGCTTATCTGCTAGCATACGGTGCGATTGGATTAGGGTATTCGTATGGCGTAGTTTGGCCTTCGTCAAGGGTCGTGCGGGTGGGTTTAATTCAATCAAGAAATGAACGGGTTGAACTTGACTAGCGGACTATGGGTAGTTTGGCCTTCGTCAAGGTCATAGGACGCTAGGGGAAAAATATTATTGGAAATTTCAAGTGTTGAAATTTGCAATGAGATTGCATACCTTCTATGAGATAGTTGGATCCCGATACCCGCTGCGAGTAAGAGTTACTCCTGGGAAAGTTTTACACATTACAATTAGCCGATCAAGTTGGTGTCTAGAAAGGTGTTAACGGGGTTACGCCTTTGGGAAAATGAGGTTTACTTTAATCAGGTCCGTGCGAAAGCATGGGGGACCTCCCTTAAAGTACCGACACTGGCCTGGTTGAAAGATTGGCGAACTTGTAGCGTGTAATTAATCCCGGCTAGTCTTTCCTTTTAGGGTTTGAAGGAAGATTTGATTAAAACAGTGGGAGACATCCTGATTAGATATATTAGATAACCAATCTAATCTTGCAAGAGCATACGCTGAGTGATTTCTTCTCTCTCTCTCCAAGTAGCGACCATATCACGCTTTAATCAAGATAATAATACGGATGTATTGACCGAACCAGCTTGTTATACTGAGCTGGGGAATGTTGGTCCCGCTCCAACATATAATTGTTATAAGACAGAGCAGGAAATTAGGGAATACCAGATTTCCCGTGCCGCCCAAACGAAGAAAGTGCATGCTGATGCATCATCTTCGGGTGTGTTCATTACAGAGAACTGTTTCGCAGTATCATTTACGTCCTGGGTATGTGATACCGGATCAGGATCCCGCATATGTAATCTGTTATAAATGGGCTACAGATATGTAGAGAACTGAGAACGGGTGATATGTTTCATGAGACAGAAACGGTGCAAGTGTTGCAGCCAAGTCTGTTGGTCACTGTCACCCTGTATTACCAGAATACATTGATTCTGAATGAATGTTATTAGATACCGAACCTGATATACAACATCATATCATTCTCTTTATTAGTAAAGAAAGGATATAATTTTGTATTGTTGGATAATGTTTTGAACATTTCCTATATCAAGAGTTGATCGGTTCAGGCACGTTATCTAAAAGCATTGACGTTCTAAATCAAACTACAGTTCTTAGTATACGGAACACACACAAGAGGAAGAGTTCAGAAATGAACGAATCCTTCTTGAGGCATTGTAGACTAGGTCATATCAATGCGATCCGACTAGCTGAAGTTACATATAGATGCCTATTTAAATTAGTTTGAATTTACATCTTGTGAAACTTGCCGGTCATGTCACAGAGATAAGATGACCATAGCTCTGTTTATTGGAAACAGAGAAAAAGTTAGTGAACTCTTGGGATTGATATATGCTGATATATGAAAGTCCCCTGTCTACACATGCCAAGACCGGTTCTTTGTACTTCATTATATTCACTGATGATCTCTCTAGATTCAGACATATGTTCCAGTTGAAACACAAGTCCGAAGCTTTTGAGATACTCACAGAATATAAGTTAGAAGTAGAGAACCAAAAACGGGTATAAGTATTATGTCCTTTGATGAGATCAAGGAGGAGAATACTTGAGCACGGAATTTCTGGACTATTCTAAAGGAGAATGAGATTCTCTCTCAGCATTACTCCTCCGTATACACCACAGCACGTCGGTGTATCGGGGCGAAGCAATAGCACCCTATGTGATATGGTGCGCTCTATGATGAGTACTACTGAGTTTCCAATTTCCTTTTGGGAATTATGCACTTGTGAAGATGCATACCTATTGAATATGGTTCAAATCAAATCAGTTGCCTACCACTTCATATGTGATATGGAAAGGGAAGAGCCCATATCTTAAGTTTGTTAAGATTTAGGGATGTCCGGCCTATGTCTAAAAGCAAAATCCGGACAATCTCAAGGCAAGGTCTGTTATGTAAAACTGGAAAGGTTCCAGCTGTACAAACTGCAGCTAATGATTTGGTAGAACCAAAGGATTCAATAGTTTCCAACGAACCTTAGCCTCTCCGCCGATCTAGTAGGGTTCCTCACCCACCTGAGAGATATTTCGGTTTCTCTATGACAGTGGGAGCGAGGATTACATCATGATATGATGACCCAACTAGTTTCGAGCTGGCCATCAGGAGTGAGACTCTGTAAGAATGGCTGGATGCTTATCGATCTGAGATTTAATCCTTATACACCAACAAAGTATGGACTTTGGTTGCTTTATCTGAAGGGTTAAATCCCCATCAGGAGCAAGTATTTCTTGAGAAGATTACGTGGTGTACATGGAAAAGTTGAGACTTTCAAAGCTGTGCTTAAGTCCATCCAGATCCTACTTGCCACGGCTACATACCATGACTACGACATCTGGTGGTTGGGTGCCATGACTGCTTCTTTAAATGATGTTTTAGAAGATAGCTTCTATAAGTACACAACCAGAGGGCTTCGTAGACAGTGGGAGCAGCGGAAACGTGTGCAAGATGCTTTATAGAATAAAGCCGGCATCGCGGAGTTGGAACATCTGTTTTGATGTGGTAGTCAAAGAGTTTGACTTCATCAAAATGGTAGATGAACCTTGTATATACAAAAAGGTAGTAGGGAGTATGGTGGTGATCCTTGTAGAGTACGTGGATGACATACTCTTGATAGGGAAGGAGTTTCCTATGCTACGCTCGGTCAATCTCCGCTTATCACAAGGATTCTCCATATAGGATCAAAGTGATACCTACTAAATCCTGGGTTTTGGATCTATGAGATAGATCTAATTGGATGTTAGGATACTCACTAATTGTAGTGAGATGGTATCAATCGATCCTGGGGAGAATCACTGGAAAGGTTCCAGGGTGATAAAGACGACTGAATGTTGGTCGTAGGCATTGTCTTTACCCTCAGTGGAGGGACGGTATGTTGGAAGAGTTCCAAGCTAGATACCGTGACTTACTAGGCGATTAAAGGCAAGATACATCGTTACCAAGGATGCTACCAAAGAGGCAGTCTGGATACATATAAGTTCATGAGATGAACTTCGTTCCTACCATTGTGTGACAATGGAGTTGTGGCTTATGCCAAGGAACCCCTGTCCCATTAGAAATCCAGATATAATTCTTAGGCAGTATCAGCTGATCATGGAGATGGTTGATCTCCAGTGAGATCGAGGTTAGGAGAGTAGACACAGAGGACAACAGCGCGGATCCACTCACAAAGGCCTTTTTCCCAGTAGAGACTCTTATGGGATGGTTGAGTAAGAGATACTTCAACCGCAGCTAATTGTTGGGTATATGATACCACAACAGATGGCCCTAGTGCAAGTGGGAGATTGTTAGTTATATGTATGCCCTAGAGGCTATTACTGTACATACGATGTATATTGTAATGGATGCTTGGACATATATAGGGAGGACTTTCTTGCTCGACATGATAGTATACTATCTGGTTGTACTTTATCTTAACATGTACTCTGATTGTCTCTATGTTACATGTTGATAAAGCCCTTGGGATATGTACTCGACTACTGGGACTATGATGAGATCATATTAGTGGGGCCACGGTAGTCGACGAGTACATCCTATAATTTTTCCTAATCGTGGGTGTATCGAAACAGGGCATCGATGCACCAGAGTAGACTAGCGTATACGCATCTTGACCCATATGATGGGCGATGGATGATCCCATATCCATCGGTGTTTGACATCAAGGATGGTGTACGGGTGCTCAGTAGAGACTGGGTACACTGGACGGACTAACCAAGAACTCCCAGATGGTATTATACCTCACGTCAGATAGCAGTTCTCCGGTGACACTGGTACAGAGTAGTCTGTTGACCCGAGATCGTCATAGAGTCTTGTGTGATTCCCACTGTGCTTTAATTTCCATCATACCACGTCCAAGAGGGCGTGCAAAAAGGTGGCTTTTGGGTACAGTCCCGAATCACATGGAGGCAATGAGCGATAGGAGGGGATTCGTCTCTCTCGGTATAGGGAGTTGATGTTGTGCTGTGTTCGATTGGCTATAACCGGAAATCCCTGGCCAGGGTTGCTGAGATTTACTGGTAAGTGTTATCTATAGTTTCTCGAACTGTTATAGACCTCATATCGACACGACTTATCGAGCTACTGGGGTCTGACGTTTACCACCCCTAGGCGAGATATGCAACATATCAGACGACGAGACCGGACTGTACGGGAGTGTTACTGTTTGGATTCACAGGAGAATGTACAGGCTTGCTTGTTGATCTTCTGAGCGCTCAATACCTGGGTGGCTGTTACGTTTAGCTGACCGCTTGCAGCTTGTGGGTGTTTGATATGATCATCACCTACTGCCGGCGTATTGACGATTCTTTAGAGTCCTACACAGAGGTTTCTTGGCTCAGGCAAAACGGAGTAGGGGCACATATGTGATATGTGCGGAACCGAGGATAATGCGATATGAGATACCGTATTCTATTCTCACGATATTTGATATCAGCCGGGTCATCGGATCAAGTGTTGATTCGATGAATCGGTACGGTTAAATATTAGTCGGTTATATGCGATATAGCCGGATTGTCGGATCAAGTGTTGATTCGATAATTTAATGTATAATAATATATATGATATATTAAATTACATTAACTAATATTAGCTCACTAAAAGATTCTTTTACTCACTCGGGTAATACATTGATATATATGCGATATATGTTAAATGTATTATTTTATTTTATTACAATAAATATTATATATGTGATATATAATATTGTAACATGATATGGTTATTAATGCAACATGTTTAGTGGAGATTAAACATGGTTAGGGTTTGATTAGGGTTAATCATTTCTAGAAGTTTCTAAAAGGTTTTCCTTTTTGTTTTGGAAAAGATATTTTGCAAGATATTTCTTTAACTCAACCCTAAACCCTAACCCTAGTTAATTCTCTACAATGGTTACTTGAACCATGGTTGCATTTCTAACCTTATCAAAGTCTATCATTATTCATCACAAAAGGAATTCTATTCATTGTTCATCTTCTTCCTTCTTCTTCTTTGCTTGCAAAGCTTTCTAGCTTTTTTCCAAGTAATGAATAAATGTGGAAAAAAAGATAAATAAAGAGAGAAAAAATCCTACTTCATCATCCTCATCTTCCCTTGCCTTTTAGATGAGAGTGTTCACTCAATTTTAGTAAGTGTTAGCTTGTGTTAATGAAACTTCAAGGTAGATCATCTTTGTATCGAAGATCGGAAGCAAGACTGCATCTTTCTCTTCGTGGAACCTCTCGAGAGTCCGGAGTACGATGATCGCAGCGAAGGTACCTCAAGACGGAGCAAATGAAGTGAAGGACCGGATCTACAAAGGTTGTAATCCCTCTCACTTAGTGTTAAACTGTTTAGCATGCTTGTTTTCGCCTAAACTCTAGTTTAAAGATCCGGCTTCGGGTTGTTCGGCACGGCTAATTTATAAATCGGGCATGGTTGATGCCTCGTGGAACCTTGTGAGAGTGCCTAGCAACCCTACGTTCAATAGTCTCCAACGAACCTCTGCCTCTCCGTGAATCTGGTAGGGTTTCTCATCCACTTGAGAGATACTAAGGTCTTCTCGGTGACAGTGGGAGCGAGGATTGCATCATAGTTGATGATGGCCCAACTAGGTTCAGGCAGGCCATCACGAGTGGCATCTCTGTGAAAAGGCTGGATGCTTTGCGATCAAAAATGGAATCCATGTACACCAGCAAAGTATGACTTTGCATGTTGCACCTGAAGGGGTTAAACCCATTAGGAGCAAATGGATCTTGAGAAGATTCTTGGTATATATGGAAAAGTTAAGACTTTCAAAGCTATGCTTAAGTCCATCAGGATCAATGCAAGAATCACGGAGTTGGAACATCTGTTTTGATGTAACAGTCAAAGAGTTTGACTTCATCAAAGGGTTGATGAACCTTGTGTATACAAGAAGGATGTAGAGAGTAAGGTTGTCTTCCACTTATTGTACGTAGATGACATACTCTTGATAGGAAATGGTTTTCTATGCTACACTCGGTCAAGCTCCTCTTATCATGGGGATTCTCAATAGAAGATTTGGATGATATCTGCTACATTTTGTTGATAATGATCTATGATGATAGACCTATGTGGATGTTGGGAGTGTCCCAATTCTAGGTACATAAACACCATACTAAAGGGATTTAGTATGGAAGATTCTAAGCATGGTGGTTCGTCCACTTACTCATGGATCACTCTCTCTCCAATACTGATTTGGAGAGTGCTCGCGTGCAAGGGATACTCTATGCTTTGGCGATAGGCTCTATCAGAGTGTGCGATGTTATGTACCAGACCAGATGTAGATGACTCACTAGGTGTAATGATCAGGAATCAATCGGATCTTGGGAGAATCACTAGACAGCTGTGAAGGACATTCTTAAGTACTTGAGAAGCACTAAAGAATGTTCTTGGTTCCAGCTTCAAAAGTGATAAGTTCGACCGAGAGTTAGTCACAGGCATTGTCTTTACCCTCAGTACAGGGACGGTATGGTGGAAGAGTTCCAAGCTATATACCGTGACATACTAGACGATAAAGGCTGAATACATTGCTACCAACGATACTGCCAAAGTGACTGTCTGGACATTTCTTGTTCATGAGATGAACATAGTTCCTACCATTGAGCGTCCAATAACTATTATTGTGACAACAATGGAGTTATGGCTTTGGCCTAGAAACACCGGTCCTATCAGCATTCCAGACATATTCTGAGGCAAGTATCACCTGATCAGGGAGATGGCTGATCTCTAAGGGATCGAGGTCAGGAGAGTAGATACGAAGGATAACACAGCGGATCCACTCACAAAGGTCTTACCCCTAGAGAGACTTATATGGGATGGTTGAGTATGGGATACTACAACCACTGCTTTATTGTAGGGTATTGGATATTACAACAGATGGCCTTAGTGCAAGTGGGAGATTGTTAGTTATATGTATGCCCTAGAGGCTATTACTGTACATGCGATGTATATTGTAGTGGATTCTTGGACATATATAAGGAGGACTTTCTTGCTCAACATGATAGTATGCTATCTGGTTGCACTTTATCTTAACATGTACACTGATTGTCTCTCTATAACATGTTGATAAAGCCCTTAGGATCAGTACTTGATTACCAGGACTATGATGCAGATCATACTAGTGGGGACAGGGTAGTCGATAAGTACATCCTTCAAATGTTCCTAGTCGTGGGAGTATCGAGACAGGGCATCGATACTCCATAGTAGACTAGAGTATGTGCTTCTCGACCCATATGATGGGCGATGGATGTGTTGGAGATAGTGCCCTCAGAGTCAATTATTGGATCACAGGCACGTGATTGCAATGATTGAGGGAGGACCTGTCCCAGTAAGACAGTCTTACTCAAGATGATAGTATGCTATCTGGTTTATCTTTATCATCGTGTACTGTTTTAGGTGACCTTACAGGTCGCTATTACATGTTGATAGAGCCCCTAGGATTCTTGTTTAACTGCCAGCAGTATGAGGGTGATCATATACGTGGGAGCTGGGGTCTATAAGCACATCCTTAAAAGGTCCCTAGTCGTGGGAGTTTCGAGACAGGGCATCGATACTCCAGAGTAGACTAGTGTATACAGTCGAGACCCCGATGAGGGGCGGTGGCAGGTCTCACAAGCCACTGGTGTCAGTTGGTTCACCTAAGATGTATACAGGTGCTCATTGGGTTACGAGTACACCGGATAGGACTCGCCGGGAACATGCTAGTTGGTCTTATACCTGACGTCAGATAGCAGTTCCCTGGTGATATGTGTACAGGTTAGTTCATCGACCTGAGATCGTCATTTGTCTCGTGTGAGTTCCCACTGTACTTTGATTACTACCCTACCATGCTCAAAGGAGACGTGCAAACAGGTTTTAGTTAGGTACAGTCCCGAGCCACATGGAGGCAGTGAGCGGATCTGCAGGGGTTCGTCTCTCCCGGTATTTGGGGTGAGGCCGTGCTGTGTCTAGGAGAGCCATTACACGAAGTCCTTGGCCAAGGCAGGAGATTTACTGGTAGGTATTCCAGTAATATCTCAGGGTGTTCTGGGCTACACTCCGACACGACTTGTACCGCTTTTGGGGGTCTGATTTTTACCAAGCCCCTAGGCCCGCCATGCGATGCTCATAGACGAACGGACCGGACTGTACGGATATTTTCACTGACAGGCTCAGTAGGGTGTCAGGATGAGTTCGCTCATCGACGTCCCTTTTGGTCAATACCTGGTAGCCCATCACGTATGGCTAATACCTCTGACGTGCTAGTGGTTAAATCCACAGCCAAAATATCGACGAGTCTTTAGAGTCCCCCACAGACCGTTTTCTCAAGTTTCGGGCGAAACGCTGTAGAGGCCGTATGGAGATATAGCAGGGTTTGATCTTATACGTGTGGTATTGCACGGATCAAGATCGGACAGATAATGCTAGTGGGCTTTGGTTTAAGCCAGATCCTAGTATTGCACAGTGTAGATTTTGTCTCTTTGCATTTGTATTCAGTGGGAATACGAATGCAGGTATGTATATACATTCGCGGGGTTTTCCTGTAATTTATTACGGGATCAGTTTTTTGAAGTTGCTAGTTTGCATTCCGTTCCGGTCAGTTTTCCTCTGTTCCTTCACGGACGGACTTTTATGATGGGAGGGGCTAATTTGCAATTGTGCAAATTAGTTTTGTGGAGGGGATTTCTTGTGAAAGGAGAGATTATGATTTGACTATCATCATTTGATTCTTTTTGAGTCTATTCCTTTGCATTAAT
Organism: Agapanthus africanus; assembly: GCA_030015575.1. Classification (NCBI taxonomy): domain Eukaryota; kingdom Viridiplantae; phylum Streptophyta; class Magnoliopsida; order Asparagales; family Amaryllidaceae; genus Agapanthus; species Agapanthus africanus. The sequence goes on from CM057348.1 coordinate 541,762,016, forward strand.
GAGATGTGCTTTGTGATTGGATGGAGGTTGATGTTGTTGTGATCCTTTTCTCATTATCACTCATTTTTTCTCTACTTGATTTATTCCATCATATTTTTCCCTTCTCCATGAGAGAGGCCGGCCACATCTAGGAGGGAGTGAGAGGGATTCATTTTTAGGTGTGGGAAAAAGATTATCATTTATTTTGGTAGTCACAAAATGATATAGCTCTATTTCAAAGTTCTTCTTCTCCTCCTCAATTCTTATGGCAACTTCAATACTCGCTTGAGACAAGCCTTCTACACTTCGTCTACAGCATTTCTTGGACACGTCGACTTGCCAACTTCGTGCCCGAGTTACCTCGGTCCAGAGGTGGGAGCCCGTAAAAGAACCCGGCGATGTGGTGCCCGTTTCGACGAGGAGATGAAGACCGGAGATTCCGCGAGGAGATCGGAGTGGAGGCCGAAGACCGAAGGACACGGATCGCTCGGTATAGCATTCTACCCTTTCTTGTTTTTGCTAGGAGTAGGTTAATGGCCTGATCCGCGTTTATAGTGCGCGGTGGTGCCGGTTTCTAGTTTTTAGAAAAGTTTCGTTTCCGCATTCCGGTGTCGGATTGACGGCCGGAGCGCCACCGTGCACTTACACTGGTATCAGAGCCACGCCATTAACCTAGTCTAGTTTGCTCTAACGTGTTTACAAGTTCAATCGAACAGATTTTCCAAAAACCGCGTTTCCATTTAACACTTTTTGTCGATTTTGTTTTCTGCTCTAAAATTTTTTCAGTACATTGCAGAATAACATGCAGTGAAATTTAAGAATTCTGTGAAAAAATGGTAGCGTGATACTATAGACCGACCGTGGAACCGCGGCCATACCCCCTTTCTTGCCGCAGTTCCGCCGCAGTACAGTGTCTTCACTGTACCATTTTTACACAGAGCTCTTTAAACTTGAAAATGGGGTTTTTGGTATATTCTTTTTGGGCCCAGATTTTCTTTGAGTGCTACAGTAGTGCTTGGGGCCCACTTCAGTAAATTTGATTGATCAAAAATTCTAAACATGTTAGTTCACAGTATTTACATTATATCTGCGACCGTGAATGTCACTCGATCGGTAAATCATGTCTAACTGCTATAGCCCTTTTAAACGGATTTGCGAACGTGACATTCACGTTGATGTTCTGTATTGTGCCGTGATGTTGTGGATTGGTCGTGGGGGATAGCCTGGATGCAATGGTAGTACAGTTTGGTTGTTTATGTACATTTGATATTGCGGGGCGAGCGTCCGACGTGTGGACTGCCGTCACTGCCTGGTTGTATATTATTCTTTTGGGGCACGATCGGGGTGAGGTCGATGTACCCGTTGTATGTATATTTTACTTTCTGTACTAAGATTACCCCAAGGTGGGGTGCACGGATAGCCGGGTTCTAGAGGGCAACGGGCCCGCATCTCATGGCGTTGAGACAGAGGGGGCTTCACTCTAGAATTGGCGGGCTATTCACCGCGCTCGTAGGGGGTACAGGTTAACCCAAGGAGGGGTGCTCAACTTACCGGATTCCGTGAAGTGCTGGGTGGTCCATTCACGTTGTTGAAGGGGGCTTCCTCGCTTCAGGTTTTGGCGGGTAACTTTCCGCGCCCGTAGGGGTCTAGGATTTCATTGCACAGGCTATCCACACGACCAGGGGAATGTCGGGTTTCAGTAGCGACTCTATGAAACCCGGGGATCCCAGATATCTGTATTGTTCTGTGATACTGATTACATTTCTGTGATGTTGCATTTTATCACGCCTTGAGCGAATATTATATATTGATATATATACTAGTAGATGTTGTATATATTTTGCATCCGCGCTAGTCCAGTCCCCGCTCTGTCGTTAGTTAAGTAACCTAACGGGTGATGACGGGACCCAGTGGCGAATGCGGATGGCATATACGTACATCATTATTTTCGTTCTTTATTGGTGTGATCAATTGATGGGACAGCATTGATTCGGATCAATGCAAGCTAAACAAACCAATTCTGATGTTGTTGGAACATTTTTCAAAAAGCTGTTATTGCAAGGATGTTCTCTTTTGTTTTGCACAGTGGTATTCGGTTATGAATATCCAGATCCTCAGTCGACGAGGCAAGGGCCGAGATCCCTTCACCGGGAGTGACCCCTTGGATAGAAGTTTGTGTCAGGGTAATAACTTCACTATAGTCGATTACTTTTGCTTTGCATCGTGGTATTCAGTTGGAATATCCTGCACCTCATTCTACGGGGAAAGAGCCGAGATCCCTTCACCGGGAGTGACCTCTTTAGAAAAGGTTTTCGCCACTATATTTTTATAAAGCTATTCGGTTCCTTCAACGATATCAAGTTCATTACGTTAAAGGTTTTTCGCCAGAAACCATTCGTAGCCCTCCGTCATTTCAGGAAGGTAGCACTTAGTATTCATGCTATGTATGTTGGCCTTCGTCAAGGCATAGTGTATGGTAGCTATTTGTTACTTTTCCGCAGCATAGATAGATGCGTTGGTTTGGGACAGTCGTACTACTATTTTGGCCTTCGTCATGGGTATGTACGGGTGGGTTCAAATTAACCTGGATAATGACGGGTAGAACTTGACATGTGATATATGATATGTTGGCCTTCGTCAAGGTCATAAGAGCATGGGGTAAAAATCACATCGGGAGTTTCTAAAGAAACTGAAACTTGCCAGATATGCGCATACCTTCTGGAGTGTGATAACGTGAGCGGATTCCGTCACGTTATCATGCGATGATAGTTGGATCCCGATTCTCACTGATGAGTTGGTTTACTCCTCGGGTGATCCCGACTAATTCTTCTTTCAGGTTTGGGGAAGAATTTGACGTTACAGTGGGAGGTTTCCTGATTAGATAAAGTGATAACCATTCTGATCTAGGTTAGAGTGCACGCTGAGTGTTTCTTTTCTCTCTCTCTCTCTTTGGCAGCGACCATTGCCCGACCCTAAACTATGACTCAGTGACCAAGTTGACCGAACCTTCTTAAACACTGGGTTTTGGATTGTCAGAGTTGCAAACCTCATTGCCACTCCTACTTTTACCCTTTTCTCTAGGACACCCCGTATTACTATGAATGTCCACTTCCATTGGATAAAACCATCGTATGGTTATATACGAACTCGAAGGAATTTATTCGAGGATGGTTTCCAGTTCTGGAGAAAACGAATAGGACTATTCAGTTGTCTTTTCCTTTTACCTTCTCTCAGGTTGAGAGTACTCTTTGGTTTAGGAGATAGTACACCTATTACGCAAATTGGATAGTCTTCTTCCAAACCTTAGGCTGGTGACTAACGGTAGGGAATAAAGAAAACCAACTAGCATAACGATGGTGTACAGAAGGTATTAAGTAAAGACATATCAAGGGATTACTAAGAGGGCAAAGTAAATTGCGACTGCTATTCACGACCAAACCAAGTATTTCTTCGCCAATCCTAAATCACCTTTGTATTTCTCCAGAACACTCCGTATCACTGCAAAGATCCACAGTTTATTGGATACTCCATCGTATGGTTATATACGAACTCGAAAGGAACTTGTTCCAGTTCGCGGATAGATTCTGGTTCAGGAGAAATAGGAATAAGGTTTATTCGGTTGTCTTTTATCTTCATCTTCTCTCGCATTGCGAGTTCTCCTAGGATTAGGACAGTACACCCATTATGCTTATTGGATAGTCTTCTTCCAAACCACAGGCTGGTGCCGAACGGTAGGGAAGGAAGAAAACCATTTAGCCTAAGAGGGTGTACAGAAGGTAATGACTAAAGACATATAAAGGGATTTGGATAGATGGCAAAGAATTATACGGTTACAGTTGTGAATCTGGATAATGGAAGATGCATTACTAGGAATACCGGGATACCCCATCGAAATATTTCAATGTTTCAGTTTCACTGTGTATTGTTAAAAGAAAACTGATTTCCCAATTAGACACTTGCTCCAGGGTATGTATTTACCAGGTATAATTCTCACATCTGTATGGTTTTACAGATGATGAGTGGGAGTAAGTTATTGGGAATTAGGTGATTGTCCTCATTATATCGGAATTCGTTGTAATTGGTGATATTTGAGGAAGTCACCTGGGTTGTTTGCCGGACGGCAAATATTTAGTTTTGAATATCCGTTGTTATGCACCGATTTCAAATTGATATATCTGTACATCTATTTTTATAGAGTGAGATATACCTTTTTGAAATTATTTCTATGATATTTACCTATATCAGTGGATGGTTAGGTAAGGAGCATTAAACAGCGGTGTAATTCTTCTTAACCATAAGTACAGTTTTCAACCTACGACATACAGGAAGTGAGTTATTAGACTCAGGGGACTTATATAAAGTATTGTATATTGTCCAATGTCCATTAGGACAGAGGGGATGGTCCTCGTATTATATTCGGTTTACTTATGACTTCTCTAGTTTTTAGACAGGTGTTTCGTAGAAACACAAGGTCCAAGTTTTGAGAAGTTATAGGTATAAGAGTAAAGTAGAGAACCAGATGTTGCAAGTATCGGGATTCTTCAAGGTGATCGAAGATGTAGATACTTGTGCATGGTATTCAGTTGATAATTAATGATTAAGAGAACTTACTTCTCTTTTAGGTTACTCATAATTGGAAGCATTCCTATGTTGAGTAACGCTGATCGGCCTTCTTCCATTTAGTTGACATGCACTGGGGACAGCTGCATGATTTGAATCTGGTTCAATTAAATCAGTGCCTCTGTTTCTGTATTGGATATAAAACAGTTCATATCTTAACGATGTTAAGGTATAGGGAGTTGTCCGGCTTATGTTTAAAACCAGACTCTGGATAACTCAAGGCACGTTTCCGTAATGGCTGTTTGTGGGTTGACCCAGGCTATGACGAAAGTTGACTTTCTACCATCTGGAAGATCAATAGTGATATTGTTCTTGACTCGCCACAGTTTTAATAAAAATGGATTTTTTCAGAAAACAGAAGTGGGAGTGTGGTAGAACTGGAAGTGATTCAACCGCAAACGATTACTGAAGATTTGATAAGAAGCTAAAGATTCAATCTGGTTTGACATTCCATTGGCCACTCCGCAGATATGGTGGGTAACCTCAGACACCCGAGAGGTACTCCAGTAGCCTCAAGGACTGTGACAGGGAGGTTCTTGTTTACCCAGACTTGCCATTGCTGTTACTCCAGGCTGTGAGACCCGGCAAGAGGATGAGTATAACATCATTCTGAACTAGCTTTAGAAGTGTACTGATTGATTCAAAAGAGTGTGTTTAGTAGTTTAACCACAATCAGAATGGTGTCGCGTGTAGCTAGACCGAGGTGAGTACGGGTCGTCCTCTGGGAAACGTGGAACCTTTTACTCATACTTTAGATGTGTTGAAAAAGAGAGGAGGAATAAAGAATTTTGTGGAAAGGTTTCTAGATCTACGTTAAGCACTAATGCAAAATATAGATCTAGATTATTTATGATGTAATTAATATAAGAAGGGGGCTTGTAGGGTTCGTTAAGATTTAGTAGTTATAGACGATTAATTAAAAGTTACCCTTTTTATCCTTTAATAGATTTAAAACTAGAACGACGGTGATGCGTGTAGATTAGGGTTTCTGGAGGGAAAAGGAATCCCACTCTTAACCCTTATCTCGATACGGAACTCCGTTCATATCTAGCCTTTACCAAAACAATCATTAATCTAATCTCTAATCGCGGTCGGAACTAACAAAGAATTGTTAGCGCGCCCGATTAGGATGTTAATGATTCTTTTGATAAAGTTCATAAACTTTATAGGACTTAAAAAGGGTTTAGGGATATTCATCATCCATTAGCCTACCCTAATCCTACGAACCCTAACAAGCGGAGAATTACTCGCGCATGTTGGGAGAAAAAGAGATGGAGAGAAAATGCATAATTAAACTACAAAGAAATAGAATAGGAAAAAGAGCTACCTTTATTAATCAACAATATTCATTACACTTTGATCCCTTAGAAAATGATTACAAATACTAGTTTGCTTCTCGATCTCTTCCAAGGAGGTAGATGAACCGTTGATGATCAGCCTGGATGCGTGAGCCGTCTTGGACTTCGTGATCTCATTGGCTTGATGCCTTCTAACTTTAGCCCTTGGTCCTTTATATAGCCCTCAAAGAAGAAAACTAGTTACCATATATGGTGACTTCCTAATATAGTGACTTTCCATGCCTAGATTCCGAATCCCTGTCAGTATTGATTTTATGATTTTGGCAGATTTTTGATCCTGACATCTTGAACATCTTGATCTCTTGACCTGAGCTAAATTTTGCATAATATCTCTATGAATAATGTTAGTACTATTTATTAAATTAGAGAGAGTATCTTAATCACTATATATGGTAATAAATCTTTAAGAAACTTGATTAAGAATATTTAATATGCTATGCACTTTATATGGTAATAAATCTTTAAGAAACATGATTAAGAATATTTGATATGCTATGCAGCTTTTAGTTACTAAAATATTATGCATATATTTTGAAATATTATTCTAACCATTTGTATGATATTATATCTTTTAAGAATTGTGATTAGAATATTTGATATGATATGCATATTTTCAATTACCAAAATATTATATAAATATAAAATGCCTATATTTTCCTTCATAATATTAATTATAATATATAAACATATGGCAAATAGTATTTTGCAGATAAATCCAAATATGTTTAATATTTATAATAAACACCTTTTATTATTTAAGAAATATAAGGAAAATACTTATACCAAAATGCAATATTTTCAACTGAACAAATACCCCCAAACTTAACTTTGATCGTCCCGAGCAAACTAGTTATTGAAGAGAAAGAGAAAAAGAAAAAGAAAAACCTAAATAGCACACTTTCGTAGGCAAACACGATTGCACTGAGCACGTGCAACAAGCCGTTAAACCTCTAGGTGTCCCTAGTAGGAGGAATGTTGTCTCCTGAGGGTTTTCAGCGGATTACACCCACAAAATCCTATAATAAAAGAGAGATGGTGAAATTTAGATATAAAGATAAGAACCATAAAATAAATACATTGAAAATTTAGAGTTTCCAACTCCACTAGCTTTTCAGTTGTCATGAGCCCTATCTTAATAATCATGAAAAAATGTTAGAAATCACACCATCCCTCAATAAAACATCGTCTTTATTTTTCATTCCTACCTTTTTTCCAAACATCGATCATATAACCCTACGTGTGTGAAATGGACATCCCTACACTCGGAGAATTCAATTCAAGCTATCATACTTTTGTCCATCTACCTCAGTACTTTTTAACTTGATGAATATTTAGATTTGCTCACACATTTTCATGCGACCGTTAATACTTCTTGAGGTACTAACCGACCGATTACTTATGTGCTTGCAGATTAGGTGATAATATTTTTCCCGTCTTGCACCACCTAAGGCTTAGCAGTGACTCCCAGACCAGTTGGACTTAGGGCACTAGGTGAAGAGTCACCCTCGCTATATTTTTTTTTATTGCTGCCTTGGCGTTAACAAAACCAGTGTTCATTTTTTTCTTTCACCATTTTTATATTTTCTTCATTTTTTTTTATTTTTTCATTTCCTTCATACTTTGGCTTTTAGACAAGAGCATTTCAAGGTATCCTCTACTATCCCGAGTTTCAATACGTGTGTAAGTGCATATAGTAGGGTATCAACATTCAAATGTTTGGCTTCCAGAATAGAAATTATTTTTCAGACTTATTTTTATCCTCAGATTAGTGACTTCCTTCATCTTACGAACTCTTGGGACATCAGCTCATAACTACTTATTACTAGTTCGTTTAAGAAAACTTCTAATTTTCTTGGATTTCTTAAACTATTCCTATCTTTTGGATGTAATTTTTCACTTTCTACTCTTTTGTTATAAAAGAAAATTTTTTTAAATTTTTGAAAATATTATGCTTATGCAAAATATGATGCAAATTGATATGTAAATAAGCACAAACCTCCCCCAAACCAGTTTACAGCAGTGTCCTCACTGATGTCATCCGTTAAGCTCAAAACTTGGGAGGAAATTATTAATGGGGGCAAAAATATATGAAAGTGAAAATCCTCCCCCAAACTTATTTTTGGCTCATAATTTTGAGAACAAAAGTTATGTTCAAGAGCCAAAAATGTACCCCCCCTCAAACATGGGTCAGACAATACGAAGCATTTTAAGAGGGGGTGAGTCATTTAGTCAAAGTAAGACTTTACACAGACCAAAAGTTAACACCAACCATTCAAAGATTTTATCAGTATAGCGTATAGGTCGGTGGAAGAATGTGTTGTATCGAGTCAAGAAAAAATGGGTAAGGGATAAGAGGTGGTTTGGAAAGGGTTTGAATTTGAAATTAGAGAAAAGAAAGAATGATGATGAATGTGAATGATTAGGAAGAAGGAATGGTGACGGTTCAACCTCTATAGGTGGAGATTGATCAATCACAAAATCCGTATTGTTTAAAAATTCAAGTTCGTCAGCAAAAAGTTCTTCAAAACTTTTATCAATGGTGTGATTGAACATTTTGTTGTTAAAGAGTTTTGTGCCAGAATTTATCATACTTGATTCATCAAAAATCATTGAGGTAGAGGACTCGAAAAACTCATCTACCTCATTTTCAAAAATATCCATATCAAGTTGAATTTCTGGTATTATTGAACTTGAATTAATGGATTGTGATTCATCAAAACTCACTGGAACTATAGGATCAGAAGAAGAACCGGAGAAAGTAGAAGGTGAAATGTGTAAACAAATTGGTGTATCGAGTGTTGCTGAACCAGATGTGGAAGATGGAGGCTGTATTTTGATCTGATCTTCGGGTATACCATTATCATTAACTTCAAGACATAATTAGGGTTCGAGAAGAATTAAAGGCTCAAGATGATGACCACAAGGAAGTGAAAGGATTTGATGAATTGGTGGGACAAAATCATCCAAAATTTCGGGTTCATCAATCAATATATCCCCAATGTCAATCACCTCATTCAAGTGAAGGTTAAAATTCTCAAACGCCTCATCAAAAGTATGGTTTTCAATCAGTTTTGGTTCAAGAGTGGAGGTGTAGAGATCACAAGGGTTGGGTATGGTTTCACTTGAAATGGACCCTTCACAGTCGAGTAAATCAAACACTACAAAGTCACACAACTTATCAGTCATTCTATTTGGTGTACTTGATGAATCTATGAATCTGGAGTTGTGGATTTCAGTTTGGAACGGGGAGGTTTGATTAGGAAAGGTGTACAGTTCTGTCTCACTACCCAAATCCTTCCTAATTTGGTTCGACAGTTCCAGAAATTTTTCTAATGTCTGCTCCAGACTAGTCTTGGGTTGATAAGGGGTTTCAGTATAAGATTGAAATTTTTGTGGACGATTAAAACTCCCAAATGACTGATTAGAAGGACTGTCTAGAAGAAGTGAAAAAGTCGGATTGGATTGATAGGAATAGATTGGTTGCGGAACTTGGGTAGGAGTAGGATCAATATTATGATAAGAAGAATATTGATATGGGTTGGTTGGTTGGCTATTTTCAATAGACATCTTATATGCCACAAACCGCATATCAAACGCTTCTCTGGACAGTGGTGGTGATGGTTGATATTGGTCCGGGTTGAAACTTTGGCCTCTAGCCCTAGTTATGTGCTCAGCAATGGACATTCTTCTAGGGGCTTCCTCACTCTGGGTATGAACTGAAACAGGTGTAGGATTAGGATACGGTTGATAATATCTAGACTGAGGTGGCCAACTGTTTCTTCCTTCTTGTTCTATATGATCTCTTAAGGACATGGAAGAGCCGGACGGTATACCGAAGGGATTACGAAAACAAGAGATATCTGGTTGTGGACAGCGAAGCTCGGCAAGTGTTCTTCTGTTTAGGTCACCCATTTATAAGAAGAGAAGAAGGGGGAAGGGGTAAAAAGGGGAGAAAATAATTGGTTTGTTCTGAAAAATGACGGATTTAGACAAATCACACAAAAATGCATAAACAACACTAGAACTAAGGTTACTTAGGTCAGTCTCTAGACCGTTCCTAGACTTCCAACGGACAAGCCGCAGGATAAATCCTCTACCGCCTCTTTACTACTCTTGTAGCCAGGTAAGTGCCAGGTAAGTGGGAAGGAACCACAGTAGTGGGCCTAATTAAAAACCACTAGCCTTTGACACACTTGCCTAGATACTACAAAAGTAATGCGGATAAGCAATAGATTACCCACAACCTTCCTCTGTCCTTATTGAGCGCGACAGTCCTAGAGTCTGGTCTAGATATTTTCTAAATTAATGAAGGGTTGATGTAGATGCTCGGTTTGTGATTTGCGGGGCTTAGGAAGGGTGATGAAATCCCCACATAATCTTGATTTGGTCTTTGCCCCTTAAAGTCCGTATTAAAATATGCAAAACAAAACCAATCACAAAACTTTTGCAAAAAGATTTTTGAGCGGCGCTATTTTGCAAAGAATCCTGCAGAAAATAGATTTTATTGGATTTGAAAGGAGAGAGAAGGAGTTAAGAAAGATACCAGAGAAGTGTGAAACCCTAGATCTCCTGTTCCTTCAAGTCCATGACTCCAGATTCCCTCACAAAATTCACACACAAATCGTTAAATATGCAATTTGCAGTTTTGTTTTAATAATGATATGAATCGTCTAAGAATTCAACACAAATAGCAAGAATAAAAAATTACGCACGTTTCCCCGGCAACGGCGCCATTTGATTGATTCGAAAGAGTGTGTTTAGTAGTTTAACCGCAATCAGAACGGTGTCGCGTGTAGCTAGACCGAGGTGAGTACAGGTCGTCCTCTGGGAAACGTGGAACCTTTTACTCTTACTTTAGATGTGTTGAAAAAGAGAGGAGGAATAAAGAACTTTGTAGAAATGTTTCTAGATCTACATTAAGCACTAATGCAAAATATAGATCTAGATTATTTATGATGCAGTTAATATAAGAAGGGGGCTTATAGGGTTCGTTAAGATTTAGTAGTTATGTACAATTAATTAAAAGTTACCCTTTTTATCCTTTAATAGATTTAAAACTAGAACGACGGTGATGCGTGTAGATTAGGGTTTCTGGAGGGAAAAGGAATCCCACTCTTAACCCTTATCTCGACACGGAACTCCGTTCACATCTAGCCTTTACCAAAACAATCATTAATCTAATCTCTAATCGTGGTCGGAACTAAGAAAGAATTGTTAGCGTGCCCGATTAGGATGTTAATGATTCTTTTGATAAAGTTCATAAACTTTATAGGACTTAAAAAGGGTTTAGGGATATTCATCATCTATTAGCCTACCCTAATCCTACGAACCCTAACAAGCGGAGAATTACTCGCGCATGTTGGGAGAAAAAGAGATGGAGAGAAAATGCATAATTAAACTACAAAGAAATAGAATAGGAAAAAGAGCTACCTTTATTAATCAACAATATTCATTACATTTTGATACCTTAGAAAATGATTACAAATACTAGTTTGCTTCTCGATCTCTTCCAAGGAGGTAGATGAACCGTTGATGATCAGCCTGGATGCGTGAGCCGTCTTGGACTTCGTGATCTCACTGGCTTGATGCCTTCTAACTTTAGCCCTTGGTCCTTTATATACACCTCAAAGAAGAAAACTAGTTACCATATATGGTGACTTCCTAATATGGTGACTTTCCATGCCTGGATTCCGAGTCCCTGTCAGTATTGATTTTATGATTTTCGCAGATTTTTGATCCTGACATCTTGAACATCTTGATCTCTTGACCTGAGCTAAATCTTGCATAATATCACTATGAATAATGTTAGTACTATTTATTAAATTAGAGAGAGTATCTTAATCACTATATATGGTAATAAATCGTTAAGAAACTTGATTAAGAATATTTAATATGCTATGCACTTTATATGTAGGGTTCCTAGGCACACAAAGGAGGTCTCACAAGGCATCAACCATGCCAATTTCTAATTTTACAAGTGCCGAGAAACCCTAATACGGATCGTTAACTAGAATTTTAGGCGAAACAAGCAACTAGTTAACAATTTAACTAAGTGAACGGAAATACAACCTTTGTAGATCCGGTCCTCCACCTCCATAGCTCCGCGATGAAGTCCCCTCGCTGCGATCATCGGATCCCGGGCTCTAGCGTCGGCTTCATCGGAGAAATGGGCGGGCTAGGTCGTCGACTTCGATGCCGAAGATGATCTATGTCGAGGCAACACAAGATCAAGCTCCCACTTCACCAAGTCATGAAACTTGTGAAGATAACACCCTATACTACTTGGCAAGAGGTAGAGGATGAAGAAATAGGAGGTGGCTTCACTTTAGAATTGGATTTCTCACTCATTTTCATATTTCACCATTGTTGGTAGAAAGCTTTCTTCATGAAGAAGAAGAAGAAGAAGATGATGATAATATTATGATAAGTTAATTAAAATAGAAAAGAAAATGAATACTTATCATAATATGAACCATGGTTAGGTGTAGAAAATTGACTAAGGTTAGATGAATGGTTAGGGTTAAGCATGAAGACAAAATGGTCACTTTAGTCAAACCTTCATGAAGCTTCAACAAGCTTCATCTTTGAAAGCAACCATTTTCTCTTTTTCTTTTGTCAAAACAAAATAAATAAATGCATAAATAAATCAAACAAACTCTAACCATTAACTAACCATGGTTTAATCATACACTTAACCAAGTTAGCATGTATCATCAAACATGATACAATCAAGTGCACAAAAGTATATCACATATACAACTTGTGCAATGCAAGTGAGAAAATCCATTTAAAGTGAACCAATACTAGTTAATACAAAGTAATATATCAAATATATAATTGTACATTAAATCATCAAATCAACACTTGATTTAACGATCCGGTCATATCGCATATGACCGACTAAGATCCAATGTATCAGCTTATCGAATCAATCCTTGATTCGATAACTAGGTTATATCGCATACAACCTTTCGATACATTCATCGCGAGAATGAAATACGGTATCACATACACGCATTATTCTCAGTCCCGCACATATCTCATATGCGCTCCTATTTCGTTTCGCTTGAGCCAGGAAACCTCTGTGTAGGACTCTAAAGACTCGTCAATACGCCGGCAGCAGATGATGATCATATCAAACACCCACAAGCCGCAAGCGGTCTGCTAAACGTAACGGCCACCCGGGTATTGAGCGATCAGAAGATCGACGAGCAAGCCCGCTCACACTCCTGTGAATCCAACCAGTAACACTTACCGTACAGTCCGGTCTCGTCGTCTGATATGTCGCATATCTCGCCTAGGGGTGGTAAACGTCAGACCCCAATAGCTCGATAAGTCGTGTCGATATGAGGTCTATAACAGTTCGAGAAACTACTGGTAACACTTACCAGTAAATCTCAGCAACCCTGGCCAGGGATTTCCGGTTATAGCCAATCGAACACAGCGCAACATCAACCCCCTATACCGGGAGAGACGAATCCCCTCCTATCGCTCATTGCCTCCATGTGACTCGGGACTGTACCTAAAAACCACCATTTTGCACGCCCTCTTGGACGTGGTAAGGTGGAAATCAAAGAACAGTGGGAACCACACAAGACTCTATGACGATCTCGGGTCAACAGACTACTCTGTACCAGTGTCACCAGAGAACTGCCATCTGACGTAAGGTATAATACCATCTGGGAGTTCTCGGCGAGTCCGTCCAGTGTACCCAGTCTCTACTGAGCACCCGTATATCATCTCTGATGTCAAACACCAATGGATATGGGATCATCCATCGCCCATCTGTATGGGTCGAAAACGTATACGCTAGTCTACTCTGGTATATCGATGCCCCGTCTCGATACACCCACGACTAGGGACCTTGAAGAAAGTACTTATAGACTACCATGTCCCCACTAGTATGATCCGCATCATAGTCCAGATAGTCAAGTACACATCCTTAGGGCTTTACCAACATGTAACAGAGAGACAATCAGTATACACGTTAAGGTAAAGAGTAACCAGATAGCATACTATCATGTCGAGCAAGAAAGTCCTCCCTATATATGTCCCAGCATCCACTACAATATACATCCTATGTATAGTAATGGCCTCTAGGGCATACATATAACTAACAATCTCCTACTTGCACTAGGGCCATTTGATAGCAGTGGTTGTAGTATCTCATACTCAACCATCCCTTAAAAGTCTCTCTCTGGGAAAAGGCCTTTGTGAGTGGATCCGCCGTGTTGTCCTCTGAGTCTACTCTCCTAACCTCGATCCCCTGGAGATCAACTATCTCCATGATCAGGTGACACTGCCTTAGAATATGTCTGGATCACTGATGGGACGGACGTTCCTTGGCATAAGCCACAACTCCATTGTCACACAATGGGAGGAACTAAGTTCATCTCATGAACTAATATACACCCAGACAGCCTCTTTGGTAGCATCTTAAGTAGCGACGTATCCTACCTTTATCGTCTAGTATGTCACGGTATCTAGCTTGGAACTCTTCCAACAAACCGTCCCTTTATAGAGGGTAAAGACAATGCCTGTGACTGACATTCAGTCGTCTTTATCATCCTGGAACACTTCCAGTGATTTTCCCCAGGATCGATTGATACTATCTCACTACAACTAGTGAGTATCCTAATATCCAGTTAGATCTATCTCATAGATCTAAAACCTAGGATTTAGTAGGTATCAGTTTGATCCTATGTGGAGAATTATTGTGATAGCCGAGATTGACCAAGCGTAGCATAGGAAACTCCTTTCTTATCAAGAGTATGTCATCCACGTACTCTACGAGGATCGCCATCATACTCCCTACTACCTTTTTGTTTATACAAGGTTCATCTACCATTTTGATGATGTCAAACTCTTTGACTAACACATCAAAACAGACGTTCCAACTCCGCGATGCCTGCTTTATCCTATAAAGCATCTTGCACACGTTTCCGCTGCTCCCACTGTTTACGAGGCCCTCTGGCTATGTACTTATAGACGCTCTCTTCCAAAACATCATTTAGAAAAGCAGTCATGACACCCAACCACCAGATATCGTAGTCATGGTATGTAGCCGTGACAAGTAGGATCTGTATGGACTTAAGCATAGCCATTGGAAAAGGTTTCATAATTATCCACGCCTGGTTGATGACGAAAACCTTTAACAAGTCTAGCTTTGAAAGTCTCAACTTTTCCATCTACACCAAGTAATCTTCTCAAGATATACTTGCTCCTGATGGGGATTTAACCCTTCAGATATGACAACCAAAGTCCATACTTTGTTGGTGTACATGGATTCCATCTCAGATCACTAAGCATCCAGCCATTCTTACAGAGTCTTACTCCTGATGGCCAGCTCGAAGCTAGTTGGGTCATCATCTCATGATGCAATCCTCGCTCCCACTGTCATAGAGAAACAGAAGTATCTCTCAGGTGGGTGAGGAACTCTACTAGATCGGCGGAGAGGCTGAGGTTCGTTGGTAACTATTGAATGCTTTGGTTTTATCAAATCATCTGCTGTAGTTTGTATAGCTGGAACCTTTCCAGTTCTACATTATAGACCTTGCCTCGAGCTTGTCCAGATTTTGCTTTTAGACATAGGCCGGACAACCCCAAATCTTAACTAACTTAAGAAATGGGCTCTTCCCTTTCCATATCACATATGAAGTGGTAGGCACTGATTTGATTCGAACCTAATTCAATAGGTATGCAACTTCCCAAGTGCATAACCCCCAAAAAGGAAAAAGGTAACTCAGTAGTACTCATCATAGAGCACACCATATCAAATTGGGTGTATCTGCTCCGCCCCGATATACCATCGTGCTATGGTGTATACGGAGGAGTAATGCTGAGAGAGAATCTCATTCTCCTTTAGAATAGTCCAGGAATTCCATGCACAAGTATTCTCCTCCCTGATCTCATCATAGGACATAATACTTATACCCGTATTGGTTCTCTACTTCTAACTTATATTCTGTGAATATCTCAAAAGGTTCGGACTTGTGTTTCAACAAGAACATATGTGATCTAAAGAGATCATCAGATAATGTAATGAAGTACAAAGAACCGGTCTTGGCATGTGTAGACAGGGGACCTACATACATCAACATGTATCATCCCAAGAGTTCATTAACTCTTTCTCTGTTTCCAGTAAACAGAGCTGTGGTCATTTTATCTCTGTGACATGACTGGCAAGTTTCACAAGATGTAAATTCAAACTGATTTAAATATACATCTAAATGTAACTTCAGCCAGTCGGGTCGCATTGATATGACCTAGTCTACAATGCCTCAAGAAGAATTCGTTCATTTCTGAACTCTTCCTCTTGTGTGTGTTCTGTATACTAAGAACTGTAGTTTGATTTAGAACATCAATACTTTTAGATAACGTGCCTGAACCGATCAACTTTTGATATAGGAAATGTTCAAAACATTATCCAACAATACAAAATTTTATCATTTCTTTACTAATAAAGAGACAGATATGATTTTGTATATCAGGTTCGGTATCTAATAGCATTTGTTCAGAATCAATGTATTAGTAATACAGGGTGACAGTGACCAACAGACTTGGCTGCAACACTTGCCCCGTTTTCTGTCTCATGAAACTTATCACCCGTTCTCAGTTTTTCAACCCTTTTGTAGCCCTATGTAACAGATTACATATCTGGGATCCTGATCCGGTATCATATACCCAGGATGCGGAGGATACTGAGAAACAGTTCTTTGTAACGAACACACCCGAAGATGATGCATCAACATGCACTTTCTTCGTTTGGGCGGCACGGGAAATCTGGTATTCCCCAATTCCTGCTCTGTCTTATAACAATTATAAGTTGCAGCAGGACCAACGTTCCCCAGCTCAGTATAACAAGCGGGTTCGGTCAATATTTCCGTATTATTATCTTGATTAAGGCGTGATATGGTCTCTACCACGAGAGAGAAAGAAGAAAACACTCAGCGTATGCTCTTGCAAGATCAGATTGGTTATTGTTTTATCTAATCAGGATGGCTCCCACTGTTTTTTATCAAATCTTCCTTCAAACCCTAAAAGGAAAGACTAGCCGGGATTAATTACACACTACAAGTTCGCCAATCTTTCAGCCAGGCCAGTGTCGGTACTTTGAGGGAGGTCCCCCGTGCTTTCACACGAACCTAATTAATGTAAACCTCATTTTCCCAGAGGCGTAACCTCGTTGACACCTTTCTAGACACCTACTTGATCGGCTAATTGCAAAGTGCAAAACTCTCCCAGGAGTAACAATTACTCGCAACGGGTATCGGGATCCAACTATCTCATAGAAGGTATGCAATCTCATTGCAAATTTCAACACTTGAAATTCCCGATATTTTTGCCCCTAACGTGCTATGACCTTGACGAAAGCCAACAAACCATAGCCCGCTAGTCAAGTTCAACCTTTCATTTCTTGATTGAATTAAACCCACCCGCACGACCCTTGACGAAAGCCAACAAAGCCGCACGACTACCCTAATCCAATCGCATCGTATGCTGGCAGATAAGCAGCATATAGCTACCGCACACTGCACCTTGACGAAAGCCAACAAATGCAGCACGAATACTATATACAACTTATCTGAAATGACGGAGGGTTACGACAGGTTTTTCTGAAAACCTATTGCGTAATGAACTTGATGTCGTTGTAGAATCAAATGATTTTGAAATGGAGTGCTTTTGAGGCTTTTCTAGTTTTTGCTAAAGGAGTCACTCCCGGTGAAGGGATCGTCGGTCCTTTCCTCGTCGAATGAGGTGCGGGATATATCATATATATCACTGTGCAAAGCAAAAACTCTTAAAAGCAATCAAAAGACAAACCGAGGGTTGTAGCATCAGCCAGTTATTGCTAAAGGAGTCACTCCCGGTGAAAGGATCTCGGTCCTTTCCTTATCGAGTAAGGTGCAGGATATATCATATATACCGCTGTGAAAAGCAAGAACTGTAGCTACCTGTTTTATTTTTGAAATTCGATTCTACAACATCTTAGGTTTCTTTTATTTCATTAATCTCATTAATGAAGTCCCATCATTTAAGTACCTAAACATCACAGATAAATACGACGTACACTTATGCCATCCGCATTCGCCTCGATGTCCCCTCGTGCACCGTTAGGTTAGGTAACTAACGGCAGAGCGGGGCAGGGCTAGCGCGGGTGTAAAACATAAGTAACGTCTATATAATATATCATATATACTATATACAATATTTATCACAGAACATCACATGATCACATCACAGATATCGCAGCAGAAGAAACATATGAAATATTGGATATACTAGGACGTCCGTGTTTTCATTACGAGCCAGTATAAAACACGGATTCCACGGTCGCGATGAATAGCCAAACCCACACCCCTAGACCCCTACGAGAGCGGCAAGCAACCCTACCAATTCTAGAGTTAGGAGACCCGGACTCGACTCCTCGAGTTGGTCTCCCACGGGACCCCAGAACCCGGTTACTTATGCCCTCCTCCTTGGGTCTATCCTAGTGCGGAAAAGTAAATAATATACAAAAGGTGACATCTTCCGCAACCTGGAAGTGCCCCAATAAAAGAATATTACATACAAGTTTTTACATGAATGAAAATGAAAAACACTCATCTCACATAAAAAACCCCGGCTATTCAAACACGACGATCCAATATAACATATCCAGCAACACATAACATCACATGTCATCAACGTAAGTAAATATGCGCATCCCAATTGTCGTTGACATATAGCAACGAAACCGGCGATATCACATATTACACTTACGGTCACAGAAAAGAAAGTGTAAAACTACAACAGTTGGAATCCGCAACCTGCATAGACATCCCATGCCTAATCAAATGAATTCCTTAGACATCGCATGCCTAACAATTATAAACCCCGCATTTTAGTCTCATTATAGAAAACTCTTTTCAATATCAAGTTGGGTAATTCAACAAGATTCCCGACATCCTGATCGAATGCTCGTCGCAAACTTCAGTAGACGGCCGCACCCCCGATGCCGTCGACGAAGTGCACCAAGGCGGAACACCGCTGCCGCGAGCACCCGAACGGATGCTTTCGGCGACGGGGTTCTCCTACAGTCACTTGGTCGGGGCTATGGAGTAAGGCTGTCTATTAAGTTTACCCGGCGAGTATCCGCGTACACTACGTGATTGCGACGGACTTTTGATCACATCAAAATTCCGTGGCAACCGATCAAGTGAGACTAAACCGCTAGATTTATAACATTCATTCAGTTATCTCATAACTACTTGTGAATTCCAATTATTGTATCACATTTCGGATAAATAGAAAATGTTAAACTTTTCGATCGAACAATCGAACACCCAAGTTTTCCCGAAATAGCTCAACATATGAAACAAGTTTAAAAACATCCAGTTCATGCCTCAGTACCAACGGTCCAGCCGTAGAAGGGTCAAGCCTCACATGTGGCACGCCGTACTGTCCCAAACCCGAAAGTTCAAAGGGCAGTTCAAGACGGTCGCATAATCGAGTTAAGGTTTGTTGTCTTCTAGAGGGTCCATCGAGTTACTTGCACTACTTAGAACGTCTTTAAACCACGGAAAAATCCAACACATGGAAATTTCCCGACAGGGGAAAAATTGGGTATTTATATCCGGTCGAACTTTTTAACATATTCAAAAAATATCCGGAAAACACAGAGACAAAATTAGACAATCCGATCGAAACACCGAGTCCCCAAAACAACCCAGAATACTCAACTCTTGAGTAAATATTAAAATTATCCAGAAAACACAGGAGTCAAATATAACAATTACTGTGCAAAAATTAGTCAAAGAGTTAACAAAATGGCCGCGGAACCACCGCGCCACGTGGGGTAAGGCCGCGGTTCCGCGGCAGTTTGACGGAGTTAGGGCACCGTTTTGCACAGTAATTCATATAAAACCCAGCTCATTTTTCTGCATATTTTTAATCTGGAAAAAACCATAGTTTACAAAAATGTACAGAAAGGGGTGAAAAGCGGGGATTTCGGGTTCGATCGGACTTCTATCATCGTCTACGCATCGCCAAAGGCTCTAGCTAGGCTCTGATACCACTGTAGGGTTCCTAGGAACACAAAGGAGGTCTCACAAGGCATCAACCATGCCAATTTCTAATTTTACAAGTGCCGAGAAACCCTAATACGGATCGTTAACTTGAATTTTAGGCGAAACAAGCAACTAGTTAACAATTTAACTAAGTGAACGGAAATACAACCTTTGTAGATCCGGTCCTCCACCTCCATATCTCCACGATGAAGTCCCCTCGCTGCAATCATCGAATCCCGGGCTCTAGCGTCGGCTTCATCGGAGAAATGGGCGGGCTAGGTCGTCGACTTCGATGCCGAAGATGATCTACGTCGAGGCATCACAAGATCAAGCTCCCACTTCACCAAGTCATGAAACTTGTGAAGATAACACCCTATACTACTTGGCAAGAGGTAGAGGATGAAGAAATAGGAGGTGGGTTCATTTTAGAATTGGATTTCTCACTCATTTTCACATTTCACCATTGTTGGTAGAAAGCTTTCTTCATGAAGAAGAAGAAGAAGAAGAAGAAGATGATGATGATAATATTATGATAAGTTAATTAAAATAGAAAAGAAAATGAATACTTATCATAATATGAACCATGGTTAGGTGTAGAAAATTGACTAAGGTTAGATGAATGGTTAGGGTTAAGCATGAAGACAAAATGGTCACTTTAGTCAAACCTTCATGAAGCTTCAACAAGCTTCATCTTTGAAAGCAACCATTTTCTCTTTTTCTTTTGTCAAAAAAAAAAAAATAAATGCATAAATAAATCAAATGAAACTCTAACCATTAACTAACCATGGTTTAATCATACACTTAACCAAGTTAGCATGTATCATCAAACATGATACAATCATGTGCACAAAAGTATATCACATATACAACTTGTGCAATGCAAGTGAGAAAATCCATTTAAAGTGAACCAATACTAGTTAATGCAAAGTAATATATCAAATATATAATTGTGCATTAAATCATCAAATCAACACTTGATTTAACGATCCGGTCATATCGCATATGACCGACTAATATCCAATGTATCGGCTTATCGAATCAATCCTTGATTCGATAACTAGGTTATATCGCATACAACCTTTCGATACATTCATCGCGAGAATGAAATACGGTATCACATACACGCATTATTCTCGGTCCCGCACATACCTCATATGCGCTCCTATTTCGTTTCGCTTGAGCCAGGAAACCTCTGTGTAGGACTCTAAAGACTCGTCAATACGCCGGCAGCAGATGATGATCATATCAAACACCCACAAGCCGCAAGCGGTCTGCTAAACATAACGGCCACCCGGGTATTGAGCGATCAGAAGATCGACGAGCAAGCCCGCTCACACTCCTGTGAATCCAACGAGTAACACTTACCGTACAGTCCGGTCTCGTCGTCTGATATGTCGCATATCTCGCCTTGGGGTGGTAAACGTCAGACCCCAATAGCTCGATAAGTCGTGTCGATATGAGGTCTATAACAGTTCGAGAATCTACTGGTAACACTTACCAGTAAATCTCAGCAACCCTGGCCAGGGATTTCCGGTTATAGCCAATCGAACACAGCGCAACATCATTCCCTATACCGGGAGAGACGAATCCCCTCCTATCGCTCATTGCCTCCATGTGACTCGGGACTGTACCCAAAAACCACCGTTTTGCACGCTCTCTTGGACGTGGTAAGGTGGAAATCAAATCACAGTGGGAACCACACAAGACTCTATGACGATCTCGGGTCAACAGACTACTCTGTACCAGTGTCACCAGAGAACTGCCATCTGACGTAAGGTATAATACCATCGGGGAGTTCTCGGCGAGTCCGTCCAGTGTACCCAGTCTCTACTGAGCACCCGTATATCATCTCTAATGTCAAACACCAATGGATATGGGATCATCCATCGCCCATCTGTATGGGTCGAAAAGGTATACGCTAGTCTACTCTGGTATATCGATGCCCCGTCTCGATACACCTACGACTAGGGACCTTGAAGAAAGTACTTATGGACTACCATGTCCCCACTAGTATGATCCGCATCATAGTCCAGATAGTCAAGTACACATCCTAAGGGCTTTACCAACATGTAACAGAGAGACAATCAGTATACACGTTAAGGTAAAGAGTAACCAGATAGCATACTATCATGTCGAGCAAGAAAGTCCTCCCTATATATGTCCCAGCATCCACTATAATATACATCCTATGTATAGTAATGGTCTCTAGGGCATACATATAACTAACATTATATGGTAATAAATCTTTAAGAAACATGATTAAGAATATTTGATATGCTATGCATCTTTTAGTTACTAAAATATTATGCATATATTTTGAAATATTATTCTAACCATTTGTATGATATTATATCTTTTAAAAATTGTGATTAGAATATTTGATATGATATGCATATTTTCAATTACCAGAATATTATATAAATATAAAATGCCTATATTTTCCTTCATAATATTAATTATAATATATAAACATATGGCAAATAGTATTTTGCAGATAAATCCAAATATGTTTAATATTTATAATAAACACCTTTTATTATTTAAGAAATGTAAGGAAAATACTTATACCAAAATACAATATTTTCAACTGAACATGTACGTCTATATGACTCTGCCAGAGGGTTGTCGTAGTTAGTGGGAGCAGCGGAAGCATAGTGGACAAGTGGCTTATGTCTATTTATAGACTAAAGCAGATATAGCGGAGATAGATCATCTATTTCTGATGTGACAGTCATAGGTTTGACTTCATCAGAATAGGGGATGGATCTGTTAAGAAGGTAGTAGGGTGAGATGTCCTGGTATTTGGATGACATATACAGAGTAGGAATTGATATTCCTATACTACGATCGGTTATACTTTGGTTGTCACACAGTGGTTTCTCCACATGGGACTTGGATATAATATCAAGACATTCTGGTTACTAGATCTGTAGATCTAGATTTGGGTAGTTTCCCAATCAGGGTACTTAGACAGCATTCTAAGAGTTTTTAGAGTGGACGACTCCTGGCACGGTAGTACACCTGCAGGTAATGGAGTCGCCCTCTCTAAAGGTGTCTTATAGACTAAAGGAGAGAGGGATGTACATGATTGGCAGATCACTTGCTTAGGCAATTGAGTCAATCATGAGATGTCAAGCACCACACCAGATGTTGTTTGTGCAGTAGATGCAGTAAATAGATATTAATCCAATCCTGGAGAAACGATCGGAAGCAGTTTTAGAACATAAGTTGATGTTCTTCGGAAATGATAACGACAGCCTCATTCGGGAGACGGTTATCATTCCAGGCTTCCAAGGTGACCTGGATGACAGAGTGACTGTCAGAGTTATAGTTCTCCCTCTGAAGAGGGGCAGTATTTTGGACAGGTGGTCCAGGCGGATACTGAGGGAGGCATGGCGCAGGATACTGATTAAGTTCAGTTGACGATACAGTCTAAGAAGTTTGGATTTGGAGTTAACTTATGAGCTAGGTCCCATCAGACATCCAAACATATTCTAAGATAGGTATTGCTCATTTCGGGAGATGGGTTTCTCCACGAACTTGAGATAAAGAGAGACATAGAAAGAAACATCACAGCGGATCCACTTACGGAGGCTATTCCTCGAACGCAATAGTTTCGCAAACGGGCTTTGTGAGACTGACTAGTAGAGGAGTTGGGTGTTCGGTATCACACGGGCTGCGAGTATGCGACATCGCAATAATTAGCCTTGAGTGCAAGTGGGAGATTGTTGGAGATAGTGCCCTCAGAGTCAATTATTGGATCACAGGAACGTGATTGCAATGATTGAGGGAGGACCTGTCCCAGTAGGACAGTCTTACTCAAGATGATAGTATGCTATCTGGTTTATCTTTATCATCGTGTACTGTTTTAGGTGACCTTACAGGTCGCTATTACACGTTGATAGAGCCCCTAGGATTCTTGCTTGACTACCAGCAGTATGAAGGCGATCATAGACGTGGGAGCTGGGGTCTATAAGCACATCCTTAAAAGGTCCCTAGTCGTGGGAGTTTCGAGACAGGGCATCGATACTCCAGAGTAGACTAGTGTATACATTCGAGACCCCGACGAGGGGCGGTGGCCGGTCTCACAAGCCACTGGTGTCAGTTGGTTCACCTAAGATGTATATAGGTGCTCATTGGGTTATGAGTACACCGGACAGGACTCGCCGGGAACATGCTAGTTGGTCTTATACCTGACGTCAGATAGCAGTTCCCTGGTGACATGTGTACAGGTTAGTTCATTGACCTAAGATCGTCATTTGTCTCGTGTGAGTTCCCACTGTACTTTGATTACTACCCTACCACGCTCAAAGGAGACGTGTAAACAGGTTTTAGTTGGGTACAGTCTCGAGCCACATGGAGGCAGTGAGCGGATCTGCAGGGGTTCGTCTCTCCCGGTATTGAGGGTGAGGTCGCGCTGTGTCTAGGAGAGCCATCACACGAAGTCCTTGGCCAAGGCAGGAGATTTACTGGTAGGTATTCCAGTAATATCTTAGGGTGTTCTGCGCTACACTCCGACACGACTTGTACCGCTTTTGGGGGTCTGACTTTTACCAACCCCCTAGGCCCGCCATGCGATGCTCATAGACGAATGGACCAGACTGTACGGATATTGTCACTGACAGGCTCAGTAGGGTGTCAGGATGAGTTCGCTCATCGACGTCCCTTTTGGTCAATACCTGGTAGCCCGTCACGTATGGCTAATACCTCTGACGTGCTAGTGGTTAAATCAATAGCCAAAGTATTGACGAATCTTTAGAGTCCCCCACAGACCGTTTTCTCAAGTTTCGGGCGAAACGCTGTAGAGGCCGTATGGAGATATGGCAGGGTTCGATCTTATACGTGCAGTATTGCACGGATCAAGATCGGACAGATAATGCTAGTGGGCTTTGGTTTAAGCCGGATCCTAGTATTGCACAGTGTAGATTTTGTCTCTTTGCATTTGTATTCAGTGGGAATACGAATGCGGGTATGTATATACAGTCGCGGGGTTTTCCTATAATTTATTACGGGATCATTTTTTTGAAGTTGCCAGTTTGCATTCCGTTCCGGCCAGTTTTCCTTTGTTCCTTCACAGCCGGACTTTTATGATGGGAGGGGCTAATTTGCAATTGTGCAAATTAGTTTTGTGGAGGGGGTTTCTTGTGAAAGGAGAGATTATGATTTGACTATCATCATTTGATTCTTTTTGAGTCTATTCATTTGCATTAATGAGATGTGCTTTGTGATTGGATGGAGGTTGATGTTGTTGTGATCCTTTTCTCATTATCACTCATTTTTTCTCTACTTGATTTATTCCATCATATGTTTCCCTTCTCTATGAGAGAGGCCGTCCACATCTAGGAGGGAGTGAGAGGGATTCATTTTTGGGTGTGGGAAAAAGGTTATCATTTATTTTGCTAGCCACAAAATGATATAGCTCCATTTCAATGTTCTTCTTCTCCTCCTCAATCCTTATGGCAACTTCAATACACGCTTGAGACAAGCCTTCTACACTTCATCTACAGTATTTCTTGGACACGTCGACTTGCCAACTTCGTGCCCGAGTTGCCTCGGTCTAGAAGTGGGAGCCCGTAAAAGAACCCGGCAATGTGGTGCCTGTTTCGACGAGGAGATGAAGACCGGAGATTCCGCGAGGAGATCGGAGTGGAGGCCGAAGACCGAAGGACACGGATCGCTTGGTATAGCATTCTACCCTTTCTCGTTTTTGCTAGGAGTAGGTTAATGGCCCGATCTGGGTTTATAGTGCGCGGTGGTGCCGGTTTCTAGTTTTTAGAAAAGTTTCGTTTCCGCATTCCGGCGTCGGATTGACGGCCGGGGCGCCGCTGTGCACTTACAGGATGATCCCATATCTATTGGTGTTTGACATCAGAGAAGGTATACGGGTTCTAAGTGGAGACCGGGTACACTGGACGGACTCGCCGAGAACTCCTAGATGGTATTATACCTATCGTCGGATAGCGGTTCTCTGGTGACGCTAGTACAGGTTAGTCTGTAGACCCGGGATCGTTATAGCGTCTTGTATGATTCCCACTGTGCTTTGATTTCCACCGTACCACGGTCAAGAGATCATACAAAACGGTGGCTTTTGGGTACAGTCCCGAATCACATGGAGGCAATGAGCGATAGGAGGGGTTTCGTCTATCCCGGTATAGGGAGTTGATGTTGCGCTATGCTCGATTGGCCATAACAGGAAATCCCTGGCCAGGTTTGCTGAGATTTATTGGTAAGTGTTACCAGTAGTTTCTCGAACCGTTATGGACCTTGCATCAGCATGAATTATCAGGCTATTGGGGTCTGACGTTATACCACCCCCAGGCTGTTGATATGCGACATATCAAACGAAGAGACCGGACTGTACGGTAGTGTTACTGATTGAATTCGCAGGAGTTATAGCAGGCTTGCTTGTTGATCTTCTGATCGCTCAATACCCGGGTGGCCGTTACGTTTGGCAGACCGCTTGCGGCTTGTGGGTGTTTGATATGATCATCACCTACTGCCGGCGTATTGACGAGTCTTTAGAGTCCTACACAGAGGTTTCCTGGTTCATGTGAAACGGAGTAGGTGCACATATGTGATATGTGCGGGACCGAGATTAATACGAGTATGTGATACCGTATTCTATTCTCGCGATATGTGATATCGGTCGGGTATATGTGATATAGCCGAGTTATCGGATCAAGTGTTGATTCGATAAGTTGATTCATTTGATATTAGTCGGTTATATGTATTATAGCCGGATTATTAAATCAAGAGTTGATTTAATAGTTTAATGTATAATTATATATTCGATATATTAAATTACATTAACTAATATTAGCTCATTTAGGATTTTTTTTCTCACTTTTTGATACATTGATATATATGTGATATATATTAATTGTATTCTTTTTGGACAAAATATATATGTGATATATATTGTTGTGTCATACTAGGTTATACATGCAACATGTATGTAAGAGACTCATACCATGCTAGGATTTATGTTAGGGTTTCATTTATCATTAAGTAATTGCAAATTAGTGGATTAAATCATTGCTAGAAGCTTGTAGAAGCTTGTGGATGAGCATTGACTAAGTCCACTCCTTTGTTTTTCTTAAGATATTTTGTGACCTAACCATTAACCCCTTACCATGGTTAAATCTCTACATGAGTTAGTATATGGTTGATATACTCACCCATGGTTGCATTTTAACCTTAATGATTTATTCATTCATCACTTGAGCTTCATCTTCTTCTTCCTCATCAAGCTTTCTAGCTTTTGTAAAAGTGATGATAACTTGTGAGAAAAATATATCTAAAGTGAGCCCACTTCCTACTTCATCATCCTCTACTATTAGCCATTTAGTTTAGGGTGTTTGCTTCACTAATCTACACAATTAGTGAAGAGATAGCATGAGCTAGTGTCTCCTCGACGTAGATCATCTTCGGCCTCGAAGACTTCGAAGCAAGCTTGTTCGTTTCTTCATGGGAGCCTTTCTAGAGTCCGAGGATCGTGATCGCAGTGAAGGGACTACTACACGGAGCTATTGAAGTGAAGGACCGGTCTACAAAGGTCGTATTCCTTGTTCACTTAGATGTAAAGAGTTTACATATCATGTTTAATCCTAAGTCTCTAGTTAAGATCTTGGTTAGGGTTTGTTGAGCACCCCTAAAATTTTAAAGTAGCATGATTGATACTTGCTAAAACCTTCATAAGGTGCTAAGCTAACCCTACAAACATAACACATCATCATGCATTTTTCTATTTTGTTGAAAATAGAAAATGTGGTGGGAAAAGGTGAGATGGCATGAAGAATGGCTTTGGTATTTATTGCATATACTATTGAAGTATGGTGGGATTTTTATGAAAAGAAAAATACTTCATATCCAAAAAACCTTAGCCATTCTTCTTCTTATGAGATCATTCTTCGCTTGCCTCTCTCTCTCTTCTTCTTATGTTCACTCTCTTCAAATCCTTATCATTCTCATGTGTTGAGAACCATAGGATTTGAGATAGAGAACTACTACTAAATATCACCACATCATCAAAGAAAACTAGTTTGCTTAGTTTGCTTCTTTTTGAAGTAGGAGCTTGAATCAAGAACCTTCAGGTGGATCATCTAGGACCGAGGAGGCCGGCCATCAAGGTTGATCTAGGAGACCTCAAGGAGCTTAAGAAAAAGAGTGAAGACGCGAAGGACACGTGTCGTTTGGTATAACCTCTTATCACAGTAGCTAGACTCCTCTAGTTTACTAGTTTACTAGTCTCGATAATTGCTTAGATTATAGGATGTGTTTTCTAGTGCCGGTTTTTAAAAAAAATCAAAGTTTTTCGTTCCGCAATGGCCATGGTTGGCGGCCAGGGTGCTAGGAAACCCAACATGGTATCAGAAACACCCAAATATTAGAAACTAGTAGTAAACGATGCTTTAGTTTCAAAATTTAAAAAAATCCAAGTTTCAAAAACTGCTCTTTGTCCAAGAAATTTTTTGGTCTCTAAATTTTTTTTAAACAAGTGCAGAGACTTACTCTTGATATGTATATGACACACAATGAAAACGAGGCAAAACAACCGTACTAAAACAGCCATAAAGTCTACAAACCCCGCTATGGGCGGTTTTTCCATATCCTCTGGTCCTCGTTTTCATTCTGTGTCTTCGGTTTTGAGAATTAGGATTTTTGGTCTTATTTGATTTGCTCCAGATTTCTCTTAGTGTTATCATTGTTTTGGGGCAAGTTGGAAAGTTTAGAACTTGAAACTTTTGTATCGTTGATTTCTGTGATGTGGTGTATGTATTTTCAAACGTCGTCTATTTGCTATATGTCATTTAGACGGGATTGCACATACTTGCTTATACTGCAGTGATGTTTACATCTGTGATGATTTATTCGGATTGTCGTGTTAGATAGCCCCTAGTGCAATGGTAATTGTACAGTTTAGATACATTTGTATAATCATTATTGCGGGGCGAGCGTCCGGCATGTGGACTGTCGTCTCTGCCAGTTTGTGTATTCTTTTATTGGGGCACGGCCAGGTTGATGTCTGTTGGGTTCATTAGCATGACTACTAGTTTCGTAAGGCATCAAGCAAGCAATATTATAAAAATCTAGTATGCTAACAAACCCGAACTAAGGATCTAACTAGAGAATTAGGGTTTTAAAACAAGTAATCAAACATTACTATAAGTGAACAAGGAATACAACCTTTGTAGACCGGTCCTTCACTTCTAAAGCTCTGCGTAGTAGTCCCTTCGCTCCAAGTAGTGGTCTCCCGGACTCTCGTTAGGTACCACTTGGCGAAAGGAACAAGCTTGCTTGAAGAACTTCGAGACCGAAGATGATCTATGTCGAGAAATATCCAACTCAAGCTATCTCTTCACTAATTGAGAATTAGTGAGGCAAACAACCTATACTAAATGGCTAGTCTAGTGTAGATTGATGAAGTAGGAATTTTGCTCATTTTGGAATAATTTTTCTCACTCTTTTTCTTCACCTCAAGAAAACCTAGAGAGCTCTAATGAGATGAAGAAGAAGATGAAGTCAAGAAAAAGAATGAATCAATGGCAACCATGGGTAAGATAATATCATATATTACCATTGTAGAGATTTAACCATGGCTAAAGATAACGGTTGGGTTAATAAATATCTAATGTAAAACAAAATTAGTGGACTAAGTCAATGGTTTCCACAAGCTTCTCAAAGCATCTAACCATGGCTTTTTCCACCTAATTTTGTTTATTCCTTAAATAAATAATGACCCTAATTATCTATGGTTTGGTATGAGTCTCATACACATATCATCAAGCTGACACAAAGAAAAATATATTAATATATATCACATATATATTAAATGTACAATGAGAAAAAGAAATTCTTAAGTGAGCTAATATTAGTTAATATATATATTAATATATCAAATATATAATTATATATTAAATTATTAAATCAACACTTGATTTAATAATCCGGCTATATCACATATAACCGACTAATATCATTTATATCAACTTATCGAATCAACACTTGATTCAATAACCCGGCTATATCATATATAACCGACCGATATCACATATCGCGAGATTAGAATATGGTATCACATACACGTATTAATCTCGGTCCCGCACATATCACATATGTGCCTTACTTCATTTCGCTTGAGCAAGGAAACCTCTGTGTAGGACTCTAAAGACTCGTCATTACGCCGGCAGTAGGTAATGATCATATCAGTTACCCATAAGCCGTCATCGGTACTAGCTGGACATAACTGCTACCCAGGTATTGAGCGATCAGAAGATCAACAAGCAAGCTTGCTCATACTCCCGTGAATCCAATAATCAACACTACCGTACAATCCAGTCTCTTCGTCTAATATGTCGCATATCTAGTCTGGGGGTGGTAAACGTCAGACCCCAATAACTTGATAAGTCATGCAAATGTGAGGCTTATAACGGATCGAGAAACTACTGATAACACTTACCGGTAAATCTCAGTATCAGCCTTGGCCAGGGACTTCCTGTTATAGCCAATCGAGCACAGAGCAACATCAACCCCCAATACCGGGAGAGACGAAACCCCTCCTATCGCTCATTGCCTCCATGTGACTCGGGACTGTACCCAAAAACCACCTATTTTCACGCTCTTTTGAACGTGGTAGGGTGGAAATCAAAGCACAATGGGAATCACACAAGACTCTATGACGATCTCGGGTCTACAAACTAACCTATACCAGTGTCACCTGAGAACTGCTATCTGACGATAGGTATAATACCATCTAGGAGTTCTCAGCGGGTCCTGTTCGGTGTACCAATTCTCTAATGGGCACCTGTGTACATTCTCTGATGTCAAACACCATTGGTTGTGGGATTAACCATCGCCCTATACAGGGTCAAGAATCGCACGCACTAGTCTACTCTGGAATATCGATGCCCCGTCTCGATACTCCCTCGACTAGGAACAATTAAAGGATGTACTTGTAGAATACCCTGGCCCCACTAGTATGATGTGCATCATAATCCTGGTTGTCAAGTCCACATCCTAAGGGTTTTATCAACATGTAACAGAGAGACAGTATAAAGATACAAGTATACATGTTAAGATAAAGAGCAACCAGATAGCATACTATCATATCGAGCAACAAAGTCCTCTCTATATATGTCCTAGCATCCACTATAATATACAATCATGTACAATAATGGCCTCTAGGGAATACATACAACTAACAATCTCCCAAATGCACTAAGGCCAGCTGTTTTAGTATCTCATACCCAACATCCCGAAGAGTCTCTCAAACTATATCTGGGGTATGGCATTCGTGAGTGGATCCTCCGTGTTATTCTTCGTGTCAACTCTCCTGGTCTTGATCTCCTGGCGATCAACTATCTACCGGATCAGGTGATACCGCCTAAGAATATGTCTGGATCGCTGATGGGACCTGGGTTCCTTGGCTAAAGCCACATCTCCATTGTTATCGCAATATAAAGATATTGGATGCTCGATGTATGGAACCACACCAAGTTCAGTTATGAACTTCTTCATCCAGATATTCTTTTTGGCGGTATCGTTGGCAGCGATGTATTCAGCCTCCATCGTCGAGTTTGCCACGGTATTTTGCTTGGAACTCTTCCAACATACCACCGCTCCATTGAGGGTAAAGACAAAACCCGAGACCGACCTAGAGTCGTCCTTATCACTCTGGATGCTCGAATCGGTAAAGGACTCCACTTGGAGTTCACCATTACCATACACCAAGAACATTTCATTAGTCCTTCTCAAGTACTTAAGAATGTTCTTCACAGCTTTCCAGTGATTCTCCCCAGGATCCGATTGATACCTGCTTACAACACTAAGTGCATACGCTACATCCGGTCGAGTACATAATATTGCATACATGATAGACCCGACTGGTGAAGCATAGGGTATCCCTTGCATGCGAGCCCTCTCCAAATCAGTCTTGGGGGACATCTCTTTGGAGAGAGTGATTCCTGAGATCGTAGGTAAATTCCCATGTTTGGAATCTTCCATACTAAAGCTCTTTAGTATGGTGTCAATGTACCTGGATTGGGATAATCCCAACATTCGTTTAAATCTATCTCTATAGATCTTAATCCCCAGGATGTAGGTGGCATCACCCAGATCCTTTATGGAGAATCTTTGTGATAATAAGACCTTGACCGAGTGCAGCAT
This sequence comes from Agapanthus africanus, assembly GCA_030015575.1. Classification (NCBI taxonomy): domain Eukaryota; kingdom Viridiplantae; phylum Streptophyta; class Magnoliopsida; order Asparagales; family Amaryllidaceae; genus Agapanthus; species Agapanthus africanus. Next base: position 541,794,186 of record CM057348.1, read on the forward strand.
AGGAACATCATTTCCTATCAAGAGTATGTCATCCATGCAAAATACGAGGAAGACAACCTTACTCTCTGCAACCGTTTTGTATATACACGGCTCATCTACGTTTTTTATGAAGTCAAACTCTTTGACTGCCATATCAAAGAAGATAATCTTACTCCGCGATGCCTGCTTTAACCCGTAGATTGATTTAAGCAGCTTGCACACCTTTCCGCTGCTCCCACTATCTACGAAGCCCTCTGGCTGAGTCATGTATACGCTCACTTCTAAATCACCATTTAGAAAAGCGTTCTTGACGTTCATCTACCAGATTTCTTAGTCATGGTATGCAACGATGGAAAGTAGGATCCGGATGGACTTAAGCATAGCCACTGGAGAAAAGGTTTCATCATAATACACACCTGGTCGTTGACGAAAACCTTTTTTTACATGTCTAGCTTTGGAAGTCTCAACTTTTCCATCTACACCAAGTTTCTTATTGAAGATCCACTTGCTCCCAATAGGTTTTACCCCTTCAGGAGCATCTTCCAAAGTCCATAGTTTGTTGGTGTACATGGATTCCATCTCAGATCGCATTGCATCCAGCCATTTCACAGAGTCCCCACTCGTGATGGCCTGCTCGAAACTAGTTGGTTCATCATCTTCTATGATGCAATCCTCGCTCCCACCATCAATGAGAAAACCGTATTATCTCTCAGGTGGATGAGAAACCCAACTAGATCGGCGGAAAGGCTGGGGTTCATTGGGTACTATTGGATCCTCTGATTCCATTAAATCATCAGTTGTAGTTTGTGTGGCTGGAACTTCGTCCAGTTCTACCTCTTTGCCACTAATTTCATTTACAAGAAATTCCTTTTCTAAAAAGGTGGCATGTTGAGCAACAAACACCTTTTGTTCCTCACTGTGGTAAAAGATATATCCATAAGAATTCTTTAGATATCCTACAAACTTGCAAAGAATTGATCTTGCCTCGAGTTTGTCCGGATTTTGCTTTTTGACATAGGCCGGACAACCCCATATCTTAACTCTGTTAAGATATGATCTCTTTCCACTCCATATCTCATATGGTGTTTTAGGCACCGGTTTAGATGGAACTTGATTCAATAGGTATGCTGCTGTCTCAAGCGCATAACCTCAAAAGAAAATAGGTAACTCAGCGGTACGCATCATAGAGCGCACCATATCTAATAGGGTGAGATTTCTCCGCTCCGACACACCATTGTGCTGTGGTGTATACGGAGTAGTAAACTGAGAGAGAATCCCATTCTCTTTTAGATAATCCAGGGACTCTGTGCTTAAGTATTCTCCTCCCCCATCAGATCGAAGGATTTTAATACTTTTACCTGTTTGGTTCTCTACTTCGCACTTATATTCTTTGAATTTCTCAAAAGCTTCAGACTTGTGTTTCAACAGGAACACATGTCCGAATCTTGAGAGATCATCAGTGAATGTAATGAAGTACGAGGAACCATTCCTAGCATGTGTATACATGGGACCGCATACATCACTATGTATCAGTCCCAAGAGTTCAGTAGCTCTTTCTCCGTGTCCAGTAAACGGAATTTTGGTCATCTTGCCTTTGAGACATGACTGGCAAATTTCATAAGATGTAAATTCGAACGGATTCAAATATCCATTCTTATGTAACTTAGCTAGTCGTGTCGCATTGATATGACCTAGTCTACAATGCTATAAGAAGGACTCATTCATTTCTGATTTTTTCCTCTTGTGTGTGTTCTATACGTTAAGAACTGTGTTTTGATTCAGAACGTATAAACCGTTACATAATGTACCAAACCCAATCAACACTTGATTTAGGAAAATTTTCATAACATTATTCTCTACTACAAAGTTATATCCTTCTTTATCTAATAAAAAAACTAATATTAAATTACATATCATAGAGGGTACATAATAACAGTCGTTCAAGATCAATGTATTGCCATTTGGTAATACAAGGTGATATTCACCAACTGCTTTAGCTGCAAAATTTGCACCATTCCCTGCTTTTAGAGAATGATCACCTATTTCAAGTTCTCTACCTTTCTTTAGCCCATATAACATATTACATATGTGGGATCCTGATCTGGTATCTAATACCCGGGACATTGAGTGTACTGAGAAACAGTTCTCGGTAACAAACACACCCGAAGAAAATGCATCAACATGCACATTCCTCGTTCGGGTCGCATGGGAATCCTAGTATTTCCTTATTTCCTGCTCAGACTTATAACAATTATAAGATAGAGCGGAACCAACGTTCCCCAGCTCAGTATAATAAGTAGGTTCGGTCAATACATCAATATTATTATCTTGATTAAGGCATGTCATGGTCGCTACCTAGAGAGAGAGAGAAGAAAACACTTTAGCGTATGCTCTTTCAAGATTAGATTGATTATTATCAATAACATTTCAGAAAATATAAAATATTATTTTTGGAATTTAATATTAAAATAATATATTTCGCGAAAACTACCCGATTTGCGAAATTGGGGTTTTCGTAAAATGGTATGGATAAATATGAATATTCGTGAAATAATTGAAGATTAAAATGATTTATTCATTTAAAAATATATTTATCAGATTTGGCATTTTTATAATTAATTACATGCAGTTTGAATAAAAAATTTGATTAGTGCACTACTAATCGCGATTAAGCCAAATCCGTGTTTCTACATTTTTCCATGGTTAGTGCACCATGACATGTTGCATTTTTGTTGCATATTGTTTTATTGGTATTTGTTGATATTTGGCTTTTAGAGAATAGAACAAAGAGAAAAGGGAAAAAGAGTGAATTATTGGGGAGAGAGAGAGAGAGAGAGAGTGTGAGGCATGGCTTGTGAGAGGGTGAGAGAGAGAGAGGGGGGGCTGCCTTCATTTCCCCTCCCCATTATTTTCTTCAACTCTTTCATCTTCAAGCTCCCATCACTTCTACCCTTATGATCCATCACAAAATCTTCACCAAAACCCTATACTCCCTTCATTAAAGTTGATCCCCACCTCATCCTCAACACTTTGGACCTTTCAAAGTTGGATTTTGAAGACTTTGAGCAACTCAAGAAAATTCTTGAGTTGCCAAATTAGATATTTCCTACACCATTAGCTTAGTAATTTAGTTGCTTTAGTTTCTATTTTAGTTTAGAATTAGTTTAGTGAGGACTAGTGATCGTGGAAATTTCCAAGATGAGCTTTTAGGGGATTTATGGTTTGTTAAGGTGTAAGTAGTGACCACAAGCTTGTTAATGTATTTCTGGACCAACACTTTGCATAGAAAACCCACGACTTAGAATTATTCCATGTCGTTTTTGTGGTATTTTATAGCCTACAGGGTATCTGGAGCTACCTGGGGCATTTTAAAGGAAATCTAGCAAGTCCATAGACCTAGGCAAATGACCAGAAGACCCCCACCCAAATACGAGACCATTCTACCTTAACATGGCCGGCGAGCTCGGATGATGGGGCATTGTTTTCGGATTTCCAGTAGGCAATGGGGTTGGGTTTTTGGCTGTAGCTCCTAACCCCTGTAACCTATTCCCTGTACTTGCTAGTTTAATCCCAATTAACCTGAGGTGAAATTTAGGAGTGATTTCCTAAGTTGCTGAATATGGTATTTGTGATTTATGAATTTAGGATTTGATATTTGATATTGTATTGGGTCGTTTGATATTTGTACGTCAACGACATGGGTTGTTTGGTTGCTTTTGCATGCGTAGGCTATAGGTTCTAACCTATGAGCGCACCATATGCCGTATTTGTTTTTCCAGACTTGATTTTAATAGCATTGCAACTGTGTATTTATTGTAGGTACCTTCGCATGGATTCCGAGACGACGAAACACATCAACTACGGCTGAACAAGGAGTTCCGCAGGTGAGTAGATTTATATCTACGGGGGAAGTCGGGTGATTGGCGTATAACACCCCCGCAATTATAAAATGGAAACCGATATATATGAATATGGTCAGAGAAACCTATACTAGGAACCCACGGATGTGATTAAAGGTTTAGTATGGAATGATATGATTGATAAGAATGTCTCGAAGTGATATATATAAGGATGTGAAACGTAAATGTGAATCGCAATATATAAATATATGTAGTGCACGAGAATAAGTATGAGATTTAGAGTAGCATAACATGAGATCTATAAGATAGAATGTATATGTAAGATGACTTGATGTGAGATATTGATGTGATGAAAAGAGTATACGATGAGATATGATGACTTGGTTTGATATATCGTTATACGGATGCGAGTCGATATGAGATAATTAATACATTTGTCTGTCCCATGATATGAGATTGATACGGATGTGACCTGGGATATAGATATATAGATATATATAATGTTGTAAATCATGAGTGATATGTCATACGGGACGTTAGGTTCGTACCCTCATTGTCATATAGGTTGATAGTATCCCTAATGGGTTAATGCCGCCGTACGATGGATACCGTACGTGATGAGTTTTACTTTATGATTGATCCATACCCTTGACTAGAGGATGTCGTACGATGGATTATACCGTACGTGATGTTGTGAGGCTGGATGCCGATTGATAGATTCACCGACTCGGATATATCGTAGATACGTATACCTGATAGCATTTCGCGTACGATGTACTTTATGTTACATTCATGACATTCTCATTGCATTACATATACCTGTGCTAGTACACCTACACCATTATCGATGATGCGTATGTTACACTTACACAGATTTTCCGGCTCATAAACTTTCATCATTGAAAATTAATATCTCACTTACACAGTAGAATTGCCACATCATTATGCTATGTTGCCTGATATACTTGCTATGCTTACATCATTATGATATGTCGCATGATATACTGATATGTTCGCATCACTGTTCTATGTTGCATGATATACGGATATGCTCACATTTCTGTTATATGTTTGCATACATCATGCTTTACGATTATATACATTGAGATGTTGTTTTCATGAGATTCTGGATTTGAGAACCGTGGTTATATTTTAAAAGAAAGTTTGTATTGTTTTAAAAACCCGGCTTCTCTTGATATGATATTTCAAGACGTTCACCATGTGTTTTCTTGGTTATGAGTTATGTGATACCCGATTCGAGAAGTTGGATAAGGCAGTTTTCGGGTACATAGTGGACCCGGTATGGTACCTCGGGGCAAGAAAGGTATGTTGTGCAGTAGACGATGAGCCTGGCAGAGGGACTACTACCTACCGATGATAGCATTTGGGCTCGGCGGTTATCCGGAGGGTACCGACTAGAGTCGTAAGATTATATGGGCCGATCCGGACTGACGGAGCCCGTGGGCCGATCCGGACTGACGGAGCCCGAGATATGAGGATTTGCATGTCGATGTTGGACACAGGTTTCATGATGTTTCGAGTGTCGATGTTGGACACTCAGGTTCCATGATTGTGATGTATCGTTGATAGACACACGTATATTGATATCCTCATATTTACATGCATATGCTTTCATGATATTTCGAGTTTCTGTGTTGGATACTCAGGTTCCATGATGTTGTTGTGTCATTGATGGACACGTGGATGATATACACATGCATATAGGCATTGATTATATTATTGGTACATTTGCAGATACAGTCACCCTAGATATCATAGTATTAACTTTATGATATAGTTGACCTAGGAATCATTTTTTATTTCGATTTCTACATGATGATGTTTTCAACCCACAAGTAGGCAACTCACTCCCGTTCTGCCACAGTTCTTGCAGGTTGACCGCATGGATCAGTAGCGGCATCGCTGGCACACAGCTTACATTCGGGTGATTTGCTTTGGTAGGTGGTACATATTGGATCGTGCCACTCTTGTATTATTATTTCCATTGTATCTAGTCAACTCCATCAATCAGAAACTAGTATTTGTATATGTAGTAAGACTTAGTAAGACTTGAAGTTGTGAGACTTAGAGCGATGGGGTATATGTTCGCTTGGTGGGTTGATGTCTTGCTTTATTCATTATTCCTTGTGTTGATCTTCGCCGTTGGGCGTCGTATACATATATTCTGTCTTGCGTGATTGTGATTCCACCGATTGGCGAAGAGCTAGCTCCCGCTTGGGGATGCCTTTTATATTATCATGTATATGTGGTTTTGGATCAAAATATACAAGGGAGGTGCTGCCCAAATTTTTAAAAGACGAAACATGTTTTTCAACTAGTAAAATCTACTTGCATTTTTCATGTTCCATTATCTATGCATTTAAGAAAACTTTTGATTTCATCATACCTTTATTTCAAAACTTCACATCTTTTATTTTCTTTAAAAAGGTTTAGATTTCTGGGCTTCGGCTTACTTAAGTTACGTTACGCCTTTAGATGTATCATGATTTAAGTGCCGGTCATGAACTAAATTTCGGGTTGTGACAAATTTGGTATCAAATCCAGGTTTAACCTTGGTTTGAGTCTAGGTTCGACTATGTGGAGTCTGGGGCGTAATCTATTTCGGAACCCAGGCTTGACCTTACGGAACATAGACTTGAACAGGGGGGTATTAGACCCAAACTTTCGTTACTTAGGTTGACCCTGATTGACGGAGTAGGTAGCTTGAGTAGAGTGACGTACCGTACATATGTTCCGCGGCATATTTACGATACGATACTCCACTTAAGAAAACTTAGGATGTACATATCTTGAGATCTGTGATTCTTTCGTTCCCATGAGTATTTATCTATTTGAGATCCTTGATTCTATTCGTTCTAATGATCATACTCTCATTGATTTCGTTCCTCCTTATGATCATGTATCCATTCTGGATCTGTTGATTCCTTTCATTCCTTTGATCTATCTTCTTCGATACACACTTGATGTTCCTGTCACCATGGTTTGAGCACAGATTGAGCTGCTGCTAGTGATGCGGTCAGGGTGAGCTCGTCGTGGACGATGACTAACCATTGTGTTTTTTGGTAACATGGGAACGTATCGATTTAGTGTTTGTATTGTGACCTCTCGTTTGAAGTGAGTGTTCGGTTTTGCACCGGATGATCGGGCCACTGATAGAGGCTGCCTGTTGTGAAAGAAATGTTGATGTACAGCCTACCTCAGCGTTTGTGATGTTGTCTACCTTGCAGACAGATGACCAAGCTATTGCTAAAATTGATGGGATGTCGCTTCCAGAGCTTATGAGCTGAGATCGCTGGAGCTTTCAGACAGAGATGTGATAGAAGGTAGCTAGTCTATCTTGAGTTGAGTTGAGTGACTGAGATAATTCGTTTGATTTGATGCGCCGACGCAGGCTCAGTTGAGTTGAAGATTTCCAGTGTGGAGAATCATATTCAGATCTAGAATAGATCGATTCAGAGATGACGTTGTTCGTTGGATGATCCGATAGGAGATCAGTAATTGACCAGCATCGGATAGAGGACCTCACCCAGATGCACTGTGAGTTGATCAAGAACGGACGAGTATAAAGTATTCCTCCGATGGTTGGGACGAGTTCCCGAGGACGTGTTCGGCTAGATATCTTCTACATAGTGATGAAGATACCGATTTCGTAATTTCGAGTCCGTGTGAGAAACTCCCGATTGACTGTAGCCGAGAATAATCGCAGTTCGCAGATAGCATGACGTGACATCGAAGTGGACGATAATAAAGACAAGTGGAACAAGAGGTTCGTGCGAGATGTTAACGAGCTGTTGTTACTCCCCGTTGAGATTAGAGATCTGATATGTATACAGAGAAGTTGGGATGCGGCCAGTTCCCGAGGAAATGCTGTTCTTAGAACACAGATGTCCAGAAAATGAGAAAAGATTATGCAAGAGTACCAGCCTCCGTACAGTTTGGCATAGGCGAGATCGGAAGAGACCTTGAGCTAGTGCCTTCCAGGACACTGCTGCGATAAGAGTTGCACCGAGGATCGGATGTGTCATGTGTATTCAGAGGGCCAGAGGCCGATGCCAGTGACGTGCTGCTTTACGAGTGGTCATGCTAATTGGCCGAGAGATGACCCGAGGAGTGCCAGAGCGAAATCTTTTCCATTAGCACACCTGACCGGGCCGACGAGCCGATGGATTGCGAGATTGGTAATCTATAGAGAAAATGAAGACCCAGAGACAGAGGACGCCAGACCGTGAGCAGAAGGCAAGCGGATGTTCTTGCTCCGCCAGTTTTGGGTGCACCGACATATTTTTCGACATTGTAGGAGGTGTATCTCAATATCATTTGATCCGAGTATCACACTTATATCGCTTGGATTTGAGTTTTGATGATTGAGTTTGATGATATTGTTTTCGTGCACCATGGCTGCACCTACTGAGTATTTACATTTTTGTGCATAGTTATTGCACTTGATATATGCTTTATACACCGTTGTGTTGGTTTATGATTGTGTATATCTATTGCACTTGGTATCGGTTTGTGCCTTGGCTGCACGTGTTTATGATTCCGTGAATTTCATACGGTTGATTTGATTTTGTGCATATGGTACACACTCGATTTGGTTTTTGCATTGTGCACGCAGTGCATTGATACGTGTTTTGTGCACGCAGTGCACACTCTTATGATCTTTATATACCTTGGCATGCTCGGTGTTGTTTTTGTGAGCATTTGAGATACAGATTTATATTTTGTGCATTTGTTGCACTAGACTTATATTTTGTGCATTGGTTGCACCAGATTTATATTATGTGCATTTGTTGCACCAGATTTGTATTTCGTGCATTTGTTGCACTAGATTGATATTTCGTCAATTGGTTGCACTACATTTATACTCCGTACATTGGTTGCACCTGATTTATGTCTTTGAGCATTTGTTTTACCAGATTTATATTTTTATGCGCGTTTGCCCTTGACGTTCATTTTCGTGCATGCTACTGCACTAGATGCTTTATATGGACCTGACGCGCTTAGGTTGGATTTTTGCGCATGTTAGACGCTTGGTATTGGATTTTGTGCGCATCAGGTGCACATGAGTGAGATTTTATTCGTGCATGTTGGATGCACCTGGTTTAGATTTTTATTCGTACATGTAGGATGCACTTGAATTAGATTTCATTCGTGCATGACAGATGCACTTGATTTGGATTTTCGCGCATGTTGGGCGCATGATATGAGATGTGATTTTGTGCACACCGGATGCACTCGATTGGGATTTTCATTCGTGCATGTTAGTTGCAATGGATTGAGATTTTCATGCACTATAGATGCACTAGATATTGTTGTCGTGCACACCCACTGCACTGGACAGATGCTTTCGTGCACATCCGTTGCACTTAGCTTTGCTTTGGTGTATATCGTAGCACTTGTATTGGATTTGATTTCCGTGCGCACCACACGTATGTGATATTTGATTTGCCTTTTGAGGCTGATTTTGCTCTTGAGCACTTTGTTTTCATGATGGGCACTATATTATGTAGTAGCCGAACAGGACTGATCTGAGGACAGTACCTGAGTACTTTGCATGCATTAAAAGTTTATCAAGAGGTTTTCTAAAAGGAGCTATAGTCTCGCTATTTCTTACGTATTCGTAAGCTTCACGAACGTTTATAAAGGAAGACCTTTTGGGATATTTTAAAAGGGCGGAACGTATATTTTAGCAAAACCTATATGAACATATATTTATTACTTTACAAATGAGCGTCCGTCACTTGTGCCGTGAGTTACGTGTCACGTGGCTATTCAGAAAAGATTTTGCATGCGTTTTATTTTGTTTTAGGAGATTTTTCCAAGGATGCGTACTACACACATATTATAGTATTTGACTAGTGCATATTGGATTTCAGTAGTGAATTTCGAGATCTGTATCTCTATTATAACTCCGATGATTTGCGTGCAAATCCGATGATTTGCGTGACACTTGACAGAGTTCGATTTTGAGTTTCGTACTCGTTTTCAGGCGCACACAATGCGCTGTGTTATTTCTATATCTTCCGTGATTTTGGAGCCCTATTGATTTGAGCTGATTATTGAAATGTTTTAGTATTTAGGGTTTAAATATAAATTCGGGGACCGAATTTATTTAAGGGGGGAAGATTTTAACATTTCAGAAAATATAAAATATTATTTTTGGAATTTAATATTAAAATAATATATTTCGCGAAAGCTACCCGATTTGCGAAATTGGGGTTTTCGTAAAATGGTATAAATATATACCAATATTTGAGAAATAATTGGAGATTAAAATGATTTATTCATTTAAAAATATATTTATCGGATTTGGCATTTTTATAATTAATTATATGCAGTTTGAATAAAAAATTGATTAGTGCAATACTAATCGCGATTAAGCTAAATCCGTGTTTCTACATTTTTCCATGGATAGTGCACCATGACATGTTGCATGTTGTTTCATTGGTATTTGTTGATATTTGGCTTTTAGAGAAAAGAAAAAAAAGAGAAAAGGAAAAAAGAGTGAACTATTGGAAAGAGAGAGAGTGAGGCATGGGCTGTGAGAGGGTGAGAATAAGAGAGAAAGAGAGAGAGGGTTGCCTTCATTTCCCCTCCCCATTATTTTCTTCAACTACTTCATCTTCAAGCTCCCCTCATTTCTACCCTCATGATCCATCACAAAATCTTCACCAAAACCTTATACTCCCTTCATTAAAGTTGATCCCCACCTCGACCTTTCAAAGTTGGATTTTGAAGACTTTGAGCAACTCAAGAAAATTCTTGAGTTGCCAAATGAGATATTTCCTACACCATTAGCTTAGTAATTTAGTTGCTTTAGTTTCTATTTTAGTTTAGAATTGGTTTAGTGAGGACTAGTGGTCATGGAAATTTCCAAGATGAGCTTTTAGGGGATTTATGGTTTGTTAAGGTGTAAGTAGTGACCACAAGCTTGTTAGTGTATTTCTGGACAAACACTTTGCATAGAAAACCCACGACTTAGAATTGCTCCATGTCGGTTTTGTGGTATTTTATAGCCTACAGGGTATCTAGAGCTACCTGAGGCATTTTAAAAGAAATCTAGCAAGTCCATGGACCTAGGCAAACGACCAGAAGACCACCACCCAAATACGAGACCATTCTACCTCAACATGGCCGACGAGCTCGGATGATGGGGCATTGTTGCCAGATTTCCAGTGTGCAATGGGATTAGGTTTTTGGTTGTAGCTCCTAACCCCTGTAACCTATTCCCTGTACTTGCTAGTTTAATCCCAATTAATCTGAGGTGAGATCTGGGAGTGATTTCCTAAGTTACTGAATATGGTATTTGTGATTTATGAATTTGGGATTTGATATTTGATATTGTATTGGGTCGTTTGATGTTTGTACGTCAATGACAAGGGTTGTTTGGTTGCTTTTGCATGTGTAGGCTATAGGTTCTAACCTATGAGCGCACCGTGTACCGTATTGATTTTTTCGGACTTGATTTTAATAGCATTGTGACTGTGTATTTATTGTAGGTACCTTCGCGTGGATTTCGACATGACGAAGCACATCGACTACGGCTGAACAAGGTGTTCCACAGGTAAGAAGATTTGTTGGATGTATATGCCCTAGAGGCCAGTATTGTTTATGTATACATATAGGATACTAGGGATATGTATGTACAGAATAATCTAGCTCAGTTTTATAGTATATTATTTGACTTGTCTTTATCGGGATATGTGTATATATTTTTATTGTTGTTATATCTAGCTTGCACATATTGATAAAGACTCGATACAGTAGTATACTACTGTGGTTTGTCTTTATCTTAACATGGCGTATGTCATACTCGTTATTACATATTGCAGTTATATGTTGATAAAGCTCCTAGGATCTTGCTTGACTACCTGCGTTGTGATAAAGATCATACTTGTGGGAGCATGGTAGTCCATAAGCAAATCCTTAAATGGTCCCTACTCGCGTGAGTGTCGAAATGGGGCACTGATACTACAGAGTAGACTGGTGTGTACGTTTCTAGCCCCGTCGGGGGATGGTTGGTCCCGCAACCATTGGTCTGATGCACCTAAGATCGTATACAGGTGCTCACTGGGTGTGAGTACACTGGACGGACTCGTCGAGAACATCCATATGGTACTATACCTATCATCAGATGGAAGTTCTCAGGTGACATGTATACAGGTTAGTCTTTGGATCTGAGATCGGCATTTGTCTCGTGTGGGTTCCCACTGAACTTTGATCACTACCCTACCATGGCTCTACTGAGTCGTGCAAATAGGTTTTGGTTGGGTTCAGTCCCGAGCCATATGGAGGCAGTGAGCGATTGTCGGGGATTCGTCTCTCCCGGTATAAGGAGTCGATATCGCACTGTGATTCGATTAGTCAGGACAATAAGACCTTGGCCAAGGCACTTGGGATTTACTGATAGGTTGATCAGTAGTTTCCCGGATTGGTCCTGAGCCACATCGGCACGACTTATCAGGTTATTAGGGTCTGACGTTTACCATCCCCTAGACCCGGTATGCGATACTCTTTTACAAAGAGACCGGACTGTACGGATATTGTCACGGATAGGCTCGGTAGGAGATTCGGATGAGTTTGCTCATCGGCCTTCCTTTTCGATAGGTACCTGGGTAGCCGTTACGTACAGCTATTGCCGCTGACGTGCTTGTGGTTAAACCCACTGCCAGAGTACTGTCGAGTCTTTAGAGTCCCATACAGAGGGTTTCACTGATTCAGGCGAAAAGATGTAGTAGCCGTATTGGATACGTTCAGGGTTCGATCGATTGATGTACTTTGTACTCGGATTTTCGATTGGACAGTTGGTAATACTATCCGGCTCGGGTTTGAGCCGGATTATTAAATCAGGTATTGATTTAATAATTTACATATATGTATTTCGATATATATATTCTAGTATTACGTTCTTCGTGTTATTCTATCTCTTTGGGCATTCGGATTTTTATCTTATTGCCGGTATATATGTTCAGTAGACTGAAATCCATATTTATTACAGATTTCCTTCTAGAAGGTGGCCACCTCATTATGTATTTTCCTTTTATTTGATAATTGGAAATGAGGTGTAAAGTAAAGGGTATGGGAGGATAAGAGGTGACCATGCTTCAATAGTAGTCAAATGAATTTATAATTCATTTTGGAGTTACAATTGAAGCATGGTTGCTAATTGTTTAATGAAAGAATTCATACACAAAACCTATGTGTGTATTTTCTCTTTCATGCTATGCTTCATAATTTCTTGAGCTCCCATTTTCTCTCAATTTCCTCCCTCCTCTTGCTTTCCTCCACCCTCATCTTCTTACTCTTCACTAACATTCTCATGAGTTGAGAAACAAGTGAAAAGGTTAGAAAAGAAATAACAAACACTTTGACATCCAAACTACATCCTGGATTACTTGGACTAGCATCCCAAGTTCTCTAGTTGCTTTTTTGACATTTAGAAAAGAGCTAGACCCATGGATCATATTCCCTGGGTGGATCATCAAGGACCAAGGAAGACCGGAGAACAAGCTTGATCCCAGAGAACCGACGGAGCAAGGAAAGAAGATCAAGCAAGTTCAAGGTGGCTAGTAGGAGCTAAGGATGAAAAACGAAAACCGAAGGACTTAGTTCGTTTGGTAAGAATTCCTCATCATAGTAGATAGCTCTCTTAATGTAGCTAGTTAGTTTTATGGAAAGATCCGGGTTTAGAGTTAAACTAGTGCCAAGTTTTTGTTCGTTAGAAAATTTTTGTTCCGCATATGGCCACGGAAGTTTGCCGGGGCACTAGGGTAACCCAACATGGTATCAGAGCCACCCATAAAACTTATACTAGCTAGTTCTAACGTGTTTAGAATAACGATCGACTGAAAATTTCAAAAATCGCATTTCAATTCATGTAGTTTCTATTGATTTTTAAACGTTCTCGAAAAATCAATTTTATGGTCTCAGAAAATCATGCAGGTTTTTTTAAGACGACAGAAGAAAATTGGTCACGTGATCCCTCTAAACCACCGTGGAACCGCCGCGAAAACCCACTATTGGCGGCGGTTCCGCGGCCGTTTTGGGGCCTACGTGAACAAAATTTCTTCTGGGCCTCTTATTTTTGGAATTATGGTTTCTGGGAAAATTCGTTTTGGGCCCAGTTTTGTTACAGTGTTGGTTTAATACTTGGGGCCCACTTGGAAAGTTTAGTCGATCGTAATTTTAAAATACGTATTTTATTTTCAGTACATTCACATTTTTTTGCGACCGGGAATGTCACTCGATCGGTAAAACTCGTCTAATTGCTATATGTTCCTTTAGACGGGTTTTGCGAATGTGACATTCGCGTTGATGTTTTTTGTGCTTGTGCTGTGTTTTTGGTTGGATTGTCGTGGTGGATAGCATGTGGTGCAATGTTAGAAATACAGTTTATAATTCATTTGTACATTTGTTATTGCAGGACGAGCGTCCGACATGTAGACTGCCGTCTTTTCTGGGTTGTATATTATTTTGGGGAATGACCGGGTTGAGGTCGATGTCAACGCTTGTATATATAATTTTTTATTCTGTACTAGGATTTCCCCACAGCAGAGTGCACGGATAGCCGGCTTCTAGAAGGCAACAAGCCCGCATCTCATGGCGTTGAGACGGAGGGGGCTTCATTCTCATGGCGTTGAGACGGAGGGGGCTTCATTCTAGAATTGGCGGGCTATTCGCTGCACTCGTAGGGGGTACGGGTTTTCATTGCACAGGCTATGCACACGACAGGGAACGTCGGGTTTTATTTGCGGCTCAAATGAAACCCGGGGCTCCAAGATTATCCACCATTCTGTATTGTTACCTGTGATGTTGTTTATTATCAAGCCTGGGACGAATGTTATATATACATATATATATATATACTAGTAGATGTTTTATATATTTTGCACCCGCGCTAGTCCAGTCCCTGCTCTGTCGTTAGTTAAGTAACCTAACGGGGGATGACGGGGCCCCGTGGCGAATTCGGATGGCATATACGTACATTTTATTTTCGTTCTTTTCTGGTGTGATAGGTTACAAATTGATGGGACCGCAATAATTTTGATTAATGCAAGATAATAAACCTAAAAGATGTTGTTGGAACAAACTGACATTACAGACGTTCTCTTTTGCTTTGCATAGTGATATTCAGTTTGGAATATCCAGCACCTCATTCGACGAGGCAAGGGCCGAGATCCCTTCACCGGGAGTGACCCCTTGAGTAAAAGTTTGCGTCAGGGTAATAACTTCGCTATAGTAGATTATTTTTGCTTTGCATTGTGGTATTCAGTTTGCAATATCCTGCACCTCATTCGACGAGGAAAGATCCGAGATCCCTTCATAGGGAGTGACCTCTTTAGCAAAAGTTTTCACCACTATATATTTACAAAACTACTCAGGTTCCTTCAACGATATCAAGTTCATTACGTTAACGGGTTTTTCGCCAAAAACCCAGTCGTATCCCTCCGTCATTTCCTACAAGTAACACTTAGTATTCGTGCTGCGTTTGTTGACTCAGTCAAGGCGTAGTGTACGGTAGCTGAGTGGTGCTTGTTTGTAGCACTAGATGCGATTGGTTAGGACAATCGTATAACCTTGTTGACTCCATCAAGGGTTATGCGGGTGGGTTTGACGCAATCCAGATAATGACGGGTTGAACTTGACTAAGACTCTTTGATTTGTTGACTCTGTCAAGGTCACTAGGGTCCTAGGGCTAAAAACCACATTGGGAGTTTCAAACATACAGGAAACTTGCAGATTTAGCATACCTTCTGGAGTATGGTGACTAGAGTGGATTCCATCTAGTGCATCACACAATGATAGTTGGATCCCGATCCCACTGATAAGTAGGATTACTCTTGGGAGATTTTTTCACTTAACAATCAATGCTATAAACCAAGTAGGCGTCTAGAACGGTGTTAGCGGGGCTACGCCTCCAAAGAAAAGAGGTTATGTAATTAAGTAACTTCACGAAAGCGCTGGAAAACCTCCCTCGAAGTACCAACACCAGCCTGACTGAAAGGTTAAGCAAGTATTGTGACATGCGATTAATCCTGACTAGTTCTTCTTTTAAGGTTTGAAGAAGAATTTGAGGAAACAGTGCCAGCCATCCTGATTAGATAAATTAATAAACCAATCTAATCTTGCAAGAGCGCACTCTGAGTGTTTTCCCTCTCTCTCTCTCTCTCTCCAGGTAGCAACCATTTCACGCCCTAATCAAGATAATAAAATGTATCGCTTGACCGGTCCGAATTCTTATTCGGGGCTGGGGAACGTCGGTTCGGCTTTAACTTACGACAACTGTCATAAGTATGAGCAAGGGAAAGAGGAAATTTTGAATTCCTTGATAACCCCATCAAAGAAGAAACATACTGTTGCGTCTTCTTCAGGTGTTCTTGTTATTGAGAACTGTTTTTCGATCAGTCCTACATCCTGAGTACTCGATACCGGATCAGGATCTCATATCTGTAATTTATTGCAGGGACTGAGAAAAAGTAGGATAGTTGGACCTGGTGATATGTCCCTCGGAGTAGGGAACGGAGCACAAGTTAATGCTGCAGCCGTCGGTGAATATCACCTAGTATTGCAAAATGGCAATGCTATGATTTTGAACAATTGCTACTATGTACCTTCCATGCTTTGCAACATCATATCAGTTTCTTTACTTGATAAAGACGGATATAACTTTGTTCTTGATAGAAATATCATGAACATTTACCTTGATAAGGTACTGGTTGCAGAAGGTACACCGTGTAATGGTATCTATGTTCTAAATCAAAACACGATTCTCAATGTACAAAACACACGCAAGAGGAAGAGTTCAGATACGAACGAATTCTACTTGTGGCATTGTAGACTTGGTCATATCGGAGAGAAAAGACTAAGTAAGTTGCATAAAGATGGACTCTTGAATACGTTCGAATTTTCATCTTATGAAACTTGTCAGTTTTGTCTCAAAGGAAAAATGACCAAATCTCCGTTCACCGGATATGGAGAAAGAGCAGCAGAGCTCTTGGGACTCATCCACAGTGATGTATGTGGTCCGATGTCTATACATGCAAGGGGTGGGTTCTCGTACTTCATTACATTCACTGATGATATCTCTAGATTCGGATATGTGTATCTTATGAAATACAAATCTGAAGCTTTTGAGAAATTCAAACAATTCAGAAATGAAGTAGAGAACCAGACTAGCAAAAGTATCAAGATCCTCTGATCTGATAGAGGAGGAGAGTACTTAATCACGGAATTCCTAGAATACTTAAAAAAGAATGGAATTCTCTCTCAGCTTACTCCTCCATATATACCACAGCACAACGGTGTATCGGAGCGGAGAAATCATACCCTATTGGATATGGTTCGCTCCATGATGAGTGACACTGAGTTGCCTCTTTCTTTTTGGGGATATGCGCTTCAAACAGATGCATACTTACTAAACTACGTTCCATCCAAATCTGTGCCTAAGACTCCATATCAAATATGGAGTGGACGAAATCCATATCTTAAGCGATTTAAGATATGGGGTTGTCCGGCCTATGTGAAAACACAAAAACCGGACAAGCTTAAGGCACGGTCAGTTCTATTAAATTTGTTGGATATCCTAAGGATTCACTAGGATATCTGTTCTACCACACTGAGGAACAGAAGGTGTTTGTATCTCGCCATGCTACCTTTTTAGAAAGAGAGTTTCTTGCAAAAGAAACTAGTGGGAGTACGGTAGAACTGGGAGAAATCCATGAACCACAAAATGTAACTGAAGATTTGGAGGAACCACTAGATTCAGTAATCCCAGACGAACCTCAGCCACTCCACGGATCTAGTAGGATTTCTCATCCGCCCGAAAGATACTACTGTTTTCTCATAGATGGGGATCGAGAGGATTGCATCTTGGAAAAAGATGATCATACTAGTTTCAGGCAGGCCATTATCAGTAGGGACTCTGATAAGTGGATGGATGCTATGTGTTCATATCAGAAAATTGCATTCTAATACCGTTCATTCATTATCTAATTGTTGTATTTATCGGTATTATTGACCAGTGTCTGCTCAGTATTACAGATTACAGGTATCCATGACAAAATACTGGAAATGCATCCAACAGCGCGGATATATCACTTGAGGGAAGACACTGCGACCAGAAACGCTAACCGACCGATACTTCAGGAGTTCCTTTATACAACAAGTTGTGTACACATTTTTTTCTAAATGGTCCAACACAACAAGTGTGTACACAAGACTTTTAAGCACATGTGGATATGATTCTATATGCAATCAAGGATATGATTCTATATGCAATCAAGGATATGATTTTATATGCAATCATCAAGGATATGATTTTATATGAAATCAAGGATATGATTTTATATGCATATGATATTATATGCATTCAAGACTAAAAAGCATGTGTTCAAATCAAAGGCAATCAAACAAATCAGCATGAGCCATAATGGGGCAGATATGAATATTTCTTTCTGAGCCTATAAATAGAGACCAGAGGGAAAAGGAAAGGGTAGCTTTTTCTTTAGTTCTATCTTAGAATTCTTGTAATTTTTCTTTTCATTCTTGAGCTCTTGCCCCTTTGTCTTGACCTTGCAACTTCTCATTTAGAACTTGCAAGCTTAAGGCTTAGGTTCTTGACTTCAAGATCTCTTGTAACAAGTTTGTTCTTCAATAAAAGTTCGTATTTTTATTACATGTCTTGTTCCACTTTACATGATTTCAATTGTGAAATTCATGCCTTGCTTTGATCTTGCAACTTCTTAAGTGAGCTTGCAACCTTAAAGCTTGGTATTTGGATCTCACACGTTGCCGGGGATTGAACACTGGGAGATAAAACGCTTGAACTCATCGGTTCTCTTTTCCTCTTTATTTCATTGCATGTTTTTATGTATCTTCTCTTTTCTTTCTTGTTAATTTGTAAATATGTGTGAGTAATCTTTTCACTTGTTAAGGGTGTAATATGTTAGATCGTATTCGAAGATTTTCTTTGTCCAAACTTTAAAACCTAAAACTTGCCTATTAAAACTTCATGCAAATCACCCGCAACTCCGCTCACTAGGCATCCTATCCTACCCCGATAGTGATGATTCCTAATCATGACCGGATTGCCCGTGGTTTGCCGAAGGCTAAAATCAAGAGATAACAACGGAAGGACAAGGGACAAGGAAAACGGATTTAGCGAAATACCGCAAATAACGTATTTCAAGTTCCCTAATCCGCGTTGTTACCTATTGCTTTAGTATCAATACCAAGTCGGGGCTATAAGGAATTGGCAAACATCACCTTCATACAATCTAACTTATTACTACCCTTAACAAGCCCTTTTTATTCATATCTTTGTTACGACAATTAGTTAACTAACAAATCAAAACACGGAATTAACTCGTTAAAACAAGCAATAAGAAACTTACCATCTCCCTGCGGACGACCCGTATTCATCGCGGCTCGCTACAAGCGACGCCGTTTTGATTGCAGTAATTTCAGAATTCTTTTTAAACACGACACAGTTAGAGCGTGACAATCAAATGGCGCCGTTGCCGGGGAGACGGTAACGCTTTTTATACTTGTAGTTTCGGGTTAAATTTGTGCATATTCTGTATAAAACTAACTTCTAACACATTCAAACAAATAACCATTCTTTTTGAAACCAACCACAAACACAAATAAAATTCTTTTCTTCTCTGGATTTGAATTCTGCTAACACTCTGATTTTCTTAATTATTTGTGTTCAGAATTGTGGTTGTTAATATTGCTTTTTGGCTCAAATATCCGTATTTTTCCAACATATGCAGATTTGACGGATTTTGAGCAGCGATCATACGGAACAAAGGGGCATTTTCAAGTGCAAAGGAGGGTGAACACTCAGTGCCAAAGATCCGGGTAGTTAGACCCGCGCAAGCGAACCATTCGACCACTCGGAGGCAATATCAACACGAGTTTCTGAAACTCGTGCTTTTTGGTACGTATTTTTCTAAACTTCCCCTCTCAAACTCGACGCTCCAATATTCTTGTCTTTGCAGGATTCTTAGCAAAAATCGCCGCAAAAAGCCAAAAAAAAAAAACTAACCGTATTTGTTGCAGCGCCGCATTAAAAGTGAAAAACGATAACTGATTGCTTGAAAACAAAACTCGGTTGAATTTTGCGCATTGCATCATTTAATACGGACTTAAGGGGCTCTAACACCAATCCAGACTGGGTGGGGATTTCATCACCCTTCCCAGGACCCCAAAAATCACTAATGCATATGCATTGTCCATTGTAAATTAAAAAATACTAGACTTCAGCCCTAAGGACTTCGCGCTCATTAGGAGAAGATAAACCGTGTTTAGAACCTCGCTTAACGGTATATTGTTTACGGGGTGTCTAGGAAAGTGTTAAAGGCGCAACCGCCGAAAGAGAAAGGGTTACTTAATTAAGGAACTTCGCGAAAGCGTTGGACAACCTCCCCTTATCTCTGCACTTACCTGGCCTTGTGATCAGTGTATTTTTAAGCCCGTTTCTCGACACTGTTTAACTTCGACAATCAAGTTCAGGAGCAGGTCTAGTAGACCTAGGTTACCCTAGATCTAGGTGTGATTGTGCATATCTTGTTTGTGATTGCTTAAGCCGTATATCCGTATATATTTCTATAAATCTCCTTCTAAAAAAAAAAAGGAAAAATCAAAAACTTTTATAAAAAAAAACTTGCCCTTTGTCGTTAAATCCATTTTTCACCCATCACCCATCGCCTTTCTCCATTGACGTTTTCTTACCCTCACCTTCTCCGCTTTGACTATACTAAACTCGTTTAGTGTATGTCCGCTTGGACTCGGGACACTAGCGCCCGTCTAGTCCGTGTTATGTTAGTCGCTACCGACTACGCGATCGACTCCGAAGTCGATACTCCTTCCACTCCTCTTTCACCCCTACCTTTGCCGGCCAACTCCGACGTTGACCGGAATTCTGTTCATACTTCTTCACCTTCACCTTCGCTTTCACCAACCTCTTCTTCCGCGATGTCGGGATTCAATCCGAACATCTCTTTGACCACCCCTGGATTGGCTCCACCTCCTACGGAGACCAATATCCCACCACCTCCGCCTGTTGTAGCGCCGCAGCGAATCGCGCTCCAGGATCATTTCTACCCCACCCGTTCTGCACTTCCCACCTGCCTTTCTCTTCCTCCGGCCAATGGGGACAACTTTGAAATTAAGCCCCATTTCATCAACATGCTTCCACGTTTTCATGGGCTTAAATATGAAGATGCCTATATCTTCATCAACAAATTTCAAAACGTCTGTGCCATGATGAAAACCACCCAGCTGTCGGACGATGCTATACGTCTACGGGTCATTCCGTTCACTCTATGCGATCTCGCTGAAAAATGGCTGTATAGCACCGCTTCCCATTCCATAACCAGTTGGGATGAGTTTGTTAAAGCGTTTCTCAAAAAGTTTTATCCAAATCACAAAACTGCAAGGATTCGCAATGAAATCAATCAATTCTCCCAGCTTCCTTCTGAACCCTTCTGGAAGTGCTTTGACCGGTACAAAGACCTTCTTGTTCAGTGTCCTCACCACGGTATAGAGAAATGGCAACTTTGCCAAACCTTATACGAGGGCCTGAACCCAGCAACGAAGCAGTTGTTGGAAACCATCTGTCAGGGCCACTTCCTATCCAAATCTGACGAGGAAGCATGGCAATTCTTTGACAACCTTGCGGAGCAAACGCTACAGTGGGAGAGCACGAGACCGACGACTTCTTCTTCTTCTGCCTCCACTTCTACCGGTCAGTCTAGGGTAGGAATTCATCAACTTGACGTCTCTATTGCAATGAAAGCTGAAATGGCTGCAATAACTAGAAAGCTTGAAGCGATAGAGAGAAAATTTTCTTCTCCTGCTCCTAGCCCTGTTCTTCCACTTCGTACCATCTGCGCTTGTTGTTCCGATCCCTCTCATTTAACCGAAGAGTGTCCTTACAATTCTCCATCTCAAGGACAGGATCAGGTTAATGCTGCATTTCAGCAAAGACAAAGGAATGATCCGTACTCTTCCACGTACAATCCCGGTTGGAGGAACCACCCCAATTTCGCCTGGAATCAGAATCAGAATCAATTCCAAGGCAACCACTTCCAAAGGCCCCCTCCACCGCAACAACAAGCGCAACAACAAACTCAACATCAATATCAGCAGCCCTTCCAACCACAGCTTTTCCAAAACCAGACGAACAACTTTGCACCCAACAACTCTTTTCCACCAAACAACTTTGTTCCGTCAAACAACGATAAGGTTTCCTCGCTCGAGCGAAGTCTGGAGGCGTTTGTTAAAT
Organism: Agapanthus africanus; assembly: GCA_030015575.1. NCBI lineage: Eukaryota > Viridiplantae > Streptophyta > Magnoliopsida > Asparagales > Amaryllidaceae > Agapanthus > Agapanthus africanus. The sequence continues at coordinate 541,816,335 of CM057348.1, forward strand.
AATCGACTCAATCCACCGCCAACATCCAGTCTTCGATTCAATCTTTAGTGCAACACACTGCCGCACACGGGCAAAGCATCAAGACCATCGAGGCCCAGATTGCACAGCTGAACACGGCCTTAAGCGAGCGAGAGAAGGGGAAGCTCCCGTCCCAGCCACTTCCAAATCCCGGTCACCCACATAATGCACATGTTGCTCTTGAACAACAAAACCATAATGTGAGTGCCGTGACTACACTGAGATCGGGGAGGATGCTGCAAAACAACATTGGCACACGGATCAACGATGACTGTTCAGTCGATAAAACTGCACATTTGTAGTACATTTTTCCTACCATTTTTATATTAAAAAAAGACTTTATTACAATATATTATACATATGAGGGTTTATGTGTAAAAACATTATTTTCCATGTGTTAATATATTTTAATTATCATTTGGTAGGAAAATGTATGCAAATAATATTATTGATCTAATTCTAGTAGAACAAAGTCTACTAAAATCTTATTTGAGTTGTTGTGCAGATTATTTCCAAGCTGTTATGAAGGATTTAACAAACAAATCAATTTGTTGAAGAAAACTTGCCAAATTAAGAAGCAAACTTGGAGACCAAGTCTGGAAGCAACCGAGAGAATATTTCTGAAATATGAAGATGCCTAGGATTGCCAAATGTCACCAGATGAAAGCACAAGAAAAATCATCAATTAATCTTGTCCCTTGAGAGCGGATCCGCGGCCAAACCCACCCTGGGGCCGCGTATCCGCCGCACTATTGATGAGTTGGAATGCAAGATCTTTGGAGATTGATAACTACTAAATTTTACCAAGTTTCCATCCTAAAGATTCTGGCTTTGCACTATAAAAAGGCACCGAGAGCCTCTTGGAAAATCTATCAAGCCGAAGAGATCACGAAGCTCCCGACGCTCACGCATCCAGGCTGATCATCGACTGTTCGACTACCTCCCTAGGAAAGATCGAGAAGCAAATCAAGTTTTGTAATCATTTTCTATGGATTAAAAGTGTAGTTGAAGGAGTTGATTAATAAAGGTAGTTTTTTTTAATTGTTTGTTTTCTTTTACATTATGTTTTCCATCTCTTTCTTTTCATCTTCTTCTCCCAACATGCGCGAGTAATTCTCCGCTTGTTAGGGTTCGTAGGATTAGGGTAGGTTAATGGGCGATGAAAATAATTAAACCCTTTTTAAGTCCTATAAAGTTTAGGAACTTTATCAAAATAATCATTAACATCCTAATCGGGTGCGCTAGCAATTCCTTGCTAGTTCCGACCGCGATTAGAGATTAGATTAATGATTGTTTTGGTAAAGGCTAGATATGAACGGAGTTCCGTGTCGAGATAAGGGTTACGAGTGGGATTCATTTTCCCTCCAGAAACCCTAATCTACACGCATCACCGTCGTTCTAGTTCTAAATCTATTAATGGATAAAAGGGGTAACTTTTAATTAATCGTCCATAACTACTAAATCCTAACGAACCCTACAAGCCCTCTTATTATATTAATTACATCTTTAAAATAATCTAGATCTATATTTTATATTCTTGTTTAACATAGATCTAGAAATCTTTCTATAAAATTCTTTATTCCTCCTCTCTTTCAACACATCTAAAGTAAGAGTAAAAGATTCAACGTTTCCCTGAGGACGACCCGTACTCATCTCGGTCTAGCTACACGCGACACCGTTATTGATTGCGGTTATTCTACAAAAACACTCTTTCACACCAATCAAATGGCGCCGTTGCCGGGGATACGTGCGTAATTTTTTATTTTTACTATTTGTGTTGAACTCTTAGACGAGTCATATCATTATTAACACAAAACTACAGATTGCATATTTAACGATTTGTGCGTGAATTTTGCAAGGAGATCTGGAGTTACAGAATTGAGGAAAACAGAAGACAGAGGCATTCATCGAGATCCAGAGGAGCACAGAGGGACACAGAAAAATTTTCATCAACTGTTCCATCCACCTTGCGGCGGAACCGCGGCAACAAAGGGGAAACTGTGGCGGAAACGCGGCCTGACAAGGGGATCAAGGGTTCAAACTCCTCTGGTAAGATTCTCAACTCTTTCTCTCTCTCCTCAAATCCAATAAAATCTATTTTCTGCAGGATTCTTTGCAAAATTGCGCCGCTCAAAAATCTTTTTGCAAAAAGTTTTGTGATTGGTTTTGTTTTGCATATTTAATACGGATTTTAAGGGGCAAAGACCAAATCAAGATTAGGTGGGGATTTCATCACCCTTCCTAAGCCCCACAAATCACAAACCGAGCATATAGAACAACCCTTCATTAATTTAAAAAATATCTAGACCAGACTCTAAGGACTGTCGAGCTCAATAGGAAAAAGACTAGTATAGGCATCGGCCGTTTATCCTAACTGACATTGCGGTGTCTAGGCTAGTGGTTTTTAATTAGGCCCACTGTAGTGGTGGTTCCTTCCCACTTATCTGGCCGTACTTGTCCGTGAAGAGGCGGTTTGAGGTCCTATTTCTAGCCTTAGTTAGGAGCTGTCTAGAGACTGACCTAGGTAACCTTAGTTCTAGGGTTGCTTGTGCATTTTAGGGAGATTTGTCTTGAGTCCCACCTTTTCAAAATAAGCCAATTTTAAAATCACACACGCTGCCACTTGCACTAAACCCGCTTAGTGCATGCTCGGCTGGACACGGGATCCTAGTGCCCGTCTTGTCCGCGTTCCTGCTATCGACACCGAAGTCGGTACTTCTTCATCTTCTTTTACCCCACCACACACCACATCAACCGTGATGGACGGCACTCCATCTAATTATAACACCACGTTGCCACCACCCGAAGGTGCGCAGAATCCACCGCGCATCTCTCTCCAAGAAAGATGCTATGCTATTCGTGGTCCTCTTCCTACTTGTCTATCTCTTCCACCACCTAACGGGGATAATTTCGAAATTAAACCCCACTACATCAATCTGCTGCCCAAATTTCACGGGCTTGAGTCGGAAGACGCGTACGTTTTCATCACCAAATTCGAAAACGTATGCGCAATGATGGGTACTTCACAATTGACTTTAGATGCTATGCGCTTACATCTTCTCCCATTCACATTGTGCGACTTGGCAGAAAAATGGCTTTACAATACTGCCGCACACTCTATCACTAATTGGGATGAATTTGTCGTAGCATTTCTTAAGAAGTTTTACCCAAATCATAAGACTGCACATGTTAGGAGCGAGATTAACCAGTTCACCCAGCTTCCCAATGAACCATTTTGGAAGTGCTTTGAACATTTCAAAGATCTGCTTGTCCAATGCGCCCATCACGGAATACAAAGATGGGATTTATGTCGGATTATATATGAGGGCATTAATCCAGCGACAAAGCAGATGCTTGAAACAATGTGTCAATGCAATTTCATGTCTAAAGATGACGGTGAAGCATGGAAATATCTGGAAGATCTCGCTGAACACACGTTGCAGTGGGAAAGCGTAAGACCACCTTCAACTAAGGGAGGTATTCACCAGCTCGATGTTTCTATCGCAGTAAAAGCCGAAATGGCAGCGATTCAGAAGAAACTCGATGCTATTGAAAACAAGTTCTCAACATTCTCCCTAAATCAGGTCACGCTTCCTAAGACCGTCTGTGGTTGCTGTTCGGATCCTTCACACTTGACGGAAGAATGTCCTATGAATGCATCGTTTCAAGCTAATGCTGCTTTTCAGCAGCGACCTAGAAACGACCCTTATTCTTCCACATACAATCAAGGATGGAGGAATCATCCTAACTTTGCTTGGAATCAAAACCAACAAAGTAATTATCAAAGACCTCCTCCACAGCAACCACAACCACAGAATCAGCCCCCCTTTCAGTCACAGAATTTCCAAAATCCGGCCAACATTTCTACACCACAAGTGGCCGGTATTGACAACTCACTTGCACAAACTTTGGATATGTTCATGAAACAATCCATGCAAAATTCGGCTGATATGAGGTCTTCTATTGATGCCCTAACGAAAAACTCCTCCTCCCATGGTGAGAGTATTAAATCAATAGAAAACCAAATCGCACAGTTAAAAGCCGCAATGAGTGCGAGAGAGAAAGGGAAACTCCCATCTCAACCCCTACCGAATCCTGGCCATTCACAAAGTCATAATGTGAATGCCGTCACTACGTTGAGATCGGGGAGAGTGCTGAATAACCAAGTGGGTGAGCAAATTGATGATAGTGACACATTTGATACTCCTTCTTCTTCTTCTTCTTCCCCTAACTCATCTAGTCTCCCACCTTCATCCGAGCCTATTCTCCGTTTTCCCCAAGGCTCAAACATTTCACCAAATCTATCTAAGTCGATTCCCACTCCAATTTTGGGATCGAATCCGTCGCCACAGTCTTCTCCACAAACGTTGGACCCAAAACTTATTGATCGAGCTCCATTTCCAAACCGATTAAGGGCCAACCGACCTAACCCGCAAATGGAGAAGATTGTGGAAATGTTTAAGCAAGTTAGCGTAAATATTCCTCTCCTAGATGCTATTCAACAAGTCCCATCTTATGCAAGAATCCTTAAAGACTTATGCACTAGGAAGAGAAAAACTCAAGTGCCTAAAAAGGTTTTCATGACGAGTAATGTTAGCACAGCTTTTACCCAACAAATTCCAAAGAAACGTAAGGACCCCGGCTGTCCTACAATCTCTATTTCTATTGGGGGTAAAAATATAAATCGTGCTTTACTCGATCTAGGCGCTAGCGTCAACTTGCTTCTTTATTCAGTATACGAGCAGTTAGGAATTGGAGAATTAAAACCCGCCTATTGTACTCTCCAAATGGCTGATCGATCTATCACCAAACCTCGGGGCGAACTAGAGGATGTGTTAATTAAAGTCGGGGAATTCATATTTCCCGTGGACTTTATTGTTTTAGATACACAACCTGTGGCAAACCCATGCAATCAAATCCCGGTGATACTTGGCCGACCCTTCCTAGCAACTTCTAACGCTGTGATTAATTGTCGTAACGGTTCTATGAACTTATCCTTCGGGAAAATGAAAATTGAGCTTAATATTTACAAGCTAGGAAGTCAGCCGTCAGAACCTTCTGCTCATTTGCTGGATGTTTGTTCCATCCACGAGATAGCTCCCGAAAGCTGCATGGATGAGGAACTTTGCTTTGATGTTCTCGACAACACTAATGAGACATCGTTTGATCTTGCACCACTTCACAGTGAGGATATGTTCAATGAGTCCGACCTTGAGATTGAACCCGTTGACTCGTTGCAAAAGTCAGCAGCACTTTCCGAGTCAATATCTTATGCAAGTTTTGAACCTCTTAAGGAGTCCGAATATCATTCCGTTACCCCTCCTTCTATTGTCTCTCCGCCAATTCTTGATCTCAAACCGCTACCTTCTCATCTTAAATATACATATTTAGGAGAGAATGAGACTTTGCCAGTGATTATTTCCGCTTCTCTAGCCTTAGAGCAAGAGAATGCACTTTTGGCAGTGTTGAGATCGAATCGGGAAGCATTTGGTTGGACAATGGCCGACATCAAAGGGATTAGTCCCTTAATTGTTGAACATCACATACATCTGATGGATGAAGCCAAACCAACCCGAGACCCACAAAGACGGTTAAATCCCGTTATGAAGGAGGCGGTAAAGAAAGAAATCGTCAAGTGTCTTGATAGTGGAATAATTTACCCCATATCTGATAGTCAATGGGTAAGTCCAATTCATGTGGTTCCTAAAAAGTCTGGCATCACGGTCATCACTAACGAGGCTAATGAGTTAATCCAAACACGCACCCAAACTGGATGGCGCGTATGTATCGATTACAGGAAACTCAATGCCGCGACGAGGAAAGATCACTTCCCTCTACCTTTTATTGACCAGATGTTAGAGCGATTAGCGGGACACGAATACTACTGTTTCTTGGACGGATACTCTGGTTACAACCAGGTCCCCATCGCCGAAAAGGATCAAGATAAAACCACTTTTACTTGTCCTTTCGGAACTTTTGCTTATAGACGCATGCCCTTTGGGTTATGCAACGCTCCCGCTACATTTCAGCGGTGCATGATGGGGATATTTTCAGATATGGTGGAAAATTTTCTAGAAATTTTTATGGACGATTTCTCCATTTTTGGGGACTCCTTTGAGGACTGCCTTCGTAATCTTGAAGCTGTTCTTACCCGCTGTAAGGATAAGAACTTGACTTTGAATTGGGAAAAATGCCATTTTATGGTCCAAGAAGGTATTGTACTTGGACATATAATTTCACATAAAGGCATTGAGGTTGACAGGGCTAAAATAGATGTCATTCAAAACCTCCCTCGTCCCAATTGCGTCAAAGATATACGATCCTTCCTTGGTCATGCAGGATTTTATAGGAGATTCATTAAGGACTTTAGCAAAATTGCTAGACCCTTAACCCTTCTATTGGCCAAGGACACTACTTTTCACTTCGATTCGGATTGTGAGGCTGCTTTTGAATTGCTTAAAGAATCACTCACTACAGCCCCCGTTCTATCATCTCCGGATTGGAACCACCCATTCGAGCTTATGTGTGACGCATCAGATTTTGCTATTGGTGCTGTCTTAAGACAGCATATTGATAAGATGCCACATGTAATTTACTATGCAAGTAGGACCTTGAATGATGCACAAATAAATTACACAACTACCGAGAAAGAACTCTTGGCAGTTGTATTTGCATTAGAGAAGTTCAGGCCCTACTTGATTGGCTCGCCTATTGTGGTTTACACAGATCACTCCGCCCTACGACATCTTTTAACGAAGAAGGATGCGAAGGCCAGGCTAATACGTTGGATCCTATTGTTACAAGAATTTGATCTTGTTATCAAAGACAAGAGTGGATGTGAAAACGTAGTAGCAGACCATCTTTCACGCATCACTTCTTCGCCAACTGTGACCGTGCCGATAAATGACTCATTTCCCGACGAACAGCTCTTGAATGTATCCTACGAACCTTGGTTCGGGGATATCGTGAACTATCTTGCGACGGGACTTATACCTAGCGATTGGTCAAAACAAGACAAACTTCGGTTTTTATCCCAAGTAAAATATTTTTACTGGGATGAACCATATCTATTCAAGTATTGTTCCGATCAAATCATTCGCAGGTGTGTCCCTAACGATGAATTCAAGAGCGTGTTATCATTTTGTCATGATCAGGCATGCGGCGGTCACTTTGGACCTCGAAAAACGGCGGAGAAAGTTTTGCAATGTGGCTTTTATTGGCCAACATTATTTAAAGATGCATTTGAACATTGCAAAACTTGTCCGCGATGTCAGCATTTGGGTCGGATTTCACGAAGGAACGAGATGCCGCTCCAACCTATATTGGTTGTGGAAATATTTGATGTTTGGGGTATTGATTTTATGGGCCCCTTTCCCAACTCCTTTGGGAATTTATATATCTTGTTAGCGGTTGATTATGTCTCGAAGTGGGTGGAAGCTGTACCGTGTCGCACTAATGACAACAAAGTTGTCATTAAGTTCCTTAAAGAAAACATCTTCTCGCGATTCGGACACCCTCGCGCTATCATTAGCGACAACGGGACACATTTCTGCAATAGGTCTTTCGAGGCCTTGATGCGGAAATATTCAATCACTCACAAACTTTCTACGCCCTATCATCCCCAAACAAGCGGGCAGGCTGAGATCTCAAATAGGCAGATCAAACAGATTTTGGAGAAGACGGTTTCTAAGAACCGTAAAGATTGGTCAACCAAATTGACGGATGCTCTTTGGGCATTCCGCACCGCTTATAAGACCGATCTTGGTATGTCTCCATACCGCCTTGTGTTTGGGAAGGCATGTCACCTCCCTGTCGAGATTGAACATAAGGCAATGTGGGCTATTAAAGAGCTTAATTTTGATCTTGATCATGCTGGCGGCTTTCGGAAGCTGCAATTGAATGAGCTAAGCGAACTCCGCGATGAAGCTTACGATAATGCGGTGATAGTAAAGAATAGGACTAAAGTGTTTCACGATAAAAATCTTTCTAGAAAAACCTTCACATCGGGGCAACAAGTCCTTCTTTATGATTCACGTCTCCATCTTCATCCGGGTAAGCTTAAATCTCGTTGGAAATGACCTTTTGTGGTGCGGTATGTACACCCGCATGGGGCGGTTGAAGTCGAAAATTTAAAAAACGGTTCGATTTTTAAAGTAAATGGGCATAGATTAAAACCGTATTTTTCTGCTGACCCCGCGGAGGAGCTCCTGTTTTTACAGGAGCCGCTTTATCAAAACTAAAATTTCCTCCGCCTCACCTCCATGTTTTATATCATTTCCTCATTTTAAAAATGGAGGTGAGTAAAACATAGATTTGATTGCATATCTGTGCGTGTCAAAGAATAAGTTTGGGGGGAATTTTTCATTTAACTATTATTTTACCCCTTGTATCTCTCCCTTAGTATACAGGTCCATGTTCTCAAAAGGCTACATCAGTGAGGACACTGCTGAAAACAGGTTTGGGGGGGAGGTTTGTATTCACTGAATTATCTTTGACACCGGGCATTTAAAAAAAAAAAAGGAAATTTTTTTTTTTTATAACAAAAGAATAGAAAGTGAAACATTACATCCAAAAGATAGGAATAGTTTAAGAAAACCAAGAAAATTAGAAGTTTTCTTATACGAACTAGTAATAAGTAGTTATGAGCTGTTGTCCCAAGGGTTAGTAAGATGAAGGAAGTCACTAATCTGAGGATAAAAATAAGTCTGAAAAATAGTTTCTATTCTGGAAGCCAAACATTTGAATGTTGATACCCTACTATATGCACATACACACGTCTTGAAACTCGGGATAGTAGAGGATACCTTGAAATACTCTTTTCTAAAAGCCAAAGTATGAAGGAAATGATGAAGAAAATATAAAATGGTGAAAAGAAAAAAATGAACACTGGTTTTGTATCGCCAAGGTAGCAATAAAAAAAATATAGCGAGGGTGCCTCTTCACCTAGTGCCCTAAGGCCAACTGGTCTGGGTGTCACTGCTAAGCCTTAGGTGGTGCAAGACAAGGAAAATATTATCACCAAATCTGCAAGCACATGAGTAATCGGTCGGTTAGTACCTCAAGAAGTATTAACGGTCGCATGAAAATGTGTAAGCAATTCTAAGTATTCATCAAAGTAAAAAGTACTAAGGTAGATGGACAAGAGTATGATAGCTTGAATTGAATTCTCTGAGTGTAGGGATGTTCTTTACACACACGTGGGGTTATATGATCAATGTTTGGATAAAAGGTAGGAATGAAGAATAAAGACGATGTTTTATTGAGGGATGATGTGATTTCTAACATTTTTTCATGACTATTAAGATAGGGCTCATGACAACTGAAAAGCTAGTATAGTTGGAAACTCTTCTTTTCAAAGTATTTCTTTTATGGTTCTTATCTTTATATGTAAATTTCACCATCTTTCTTTTGTTATTGGATTTTGTGGGTGTAATCCGCTGAAAACCCTCAGGAGACAACACTCCTCCTACTAGAGACACCTAGAGGTTTAACGGCTTGTTGCACGTGCTCAGTGCAATCGTGTCTGCCTACGAAAGTGTGCTTAGTTTTCTCCTTTCTTTTTTTTCCTCTTAAATAAACTAGTTTGCTCGGGACGGTCAAAGATAAGTTTGGGGGTATTTGTTCAGTCGATAAAACTGCACATTTGTAGTACATTTTTCCTACCATTTTTATATTAAAAAAGGACTTTATTACAATATATTATACATATGAGGGTTTATGTGTAAAAACATTATTTTCCATGTGTTAATATATTTTAATTATCATTTGGTAGGAAAATGTATGCAAATAATATTATTGATCTAATTCTAGTAGAACAAAGTCTACTAAAATCTTATTTGAGTTGTTGTGCAGATTATTTCCAAGCTGTTATGAAGGATTTAACAAACAAATCAATTTGTTGAAGAAAACTTGCCAAATTAAGAAGCAAACTTGGAGACCAAGTCTGGAAGCAACCGAGAGAATATTTCTGAAATATGAAGATGCCTAGGATTGCCAAATGTCACCAGATGAAAGCACAAGAAAAATCATCAATTAATCTTGTCCCTTGAGCGCGGATCCGCGGCCAAACCCACCCTGGGGCCGCGGATCCGCCGCACTATTGATGAGTTGGAATGCAAGATTTTTGGAGATTGATAACTACTAAATTTTACCAAGTTTCCAGCCTAAAGATTCTGGCTTTGCACTATAAAAAGGCACCGAGAACCTCTTGGAAAATCTATCAAGCCGAAGAGATCACGAAGCTCCCGACGCTCACGCATCCAGGCTGATCATCGACTGTTCGACTACCTCCCTAGGAAAGATCGAGAAGCAAATCAAGTTTTGTAATCATTTTCTATGGATTAAAAGTGTAGTTGAAGGAGTTGATTAATAAAGGTAGTTTTTTTTAATTGTTTGTTTTCTTTTACATTATGTTTTCCATCTCTTTCTTTTCATCTTCTTCTCCCAACATGCGCGAGTAATTCTCCGCTTGTTAGGGTTCGTAGGATTAGGGTAGGTTAATGGGCGATGAAAATAATTAAACCCTTTTTAAGTCCTATAAAGTTTAGGAACTTTATCAAAATAATCATTAACATCCTAATCGGGCGCGCTAGCAATTCCTTGCTAGTTTCGACCGCGATTAGAGATTAGATTAATGATTGTTTTGGTAAAGGCTAGATATGAACGGAGTTCCGTGTCGAGATAAGGGTTACGAGTGGGATTCCTTTTCCCTCCAGAAACCCTAATCTACACGCATCACCGTCGTTCTAGTTCTAAATCTATTAATGGATAAAAAGGGTAACTTTTAATTAATCGTCCATAACTACTAAATCCTAACGAACCCTACAAGCCCTCTTATTATATTAATTACATCTTTAAAATAATCTAGATCTATATTTTATATTCTTGTTTAACATAGATCTAGAAATCTTTCTATAAAATTCTTTATTCCTCCTCTCTTTCAACACATCTAAAGTAAGAGTAAAAGATTCAACGTTTCCCTGAGGACGACCCGTACTCATCTCGGTCTAGCTACACGCGACACCGTTATTGATTGCGGTTATTCTACAAAAACACTCTTTCACACCAATCAATGACACCCCGGCCGCTTCTTCTTCTTCTTCTTCTTCTCCTTCTTCTTCTTCATCTTCTGAGCCTATTCTCCGTTCTTCACAAGGCTCTTCTTCCTCTTCTTCTATGAACGGACCCACTTCTCACTCCACGAAAACACCTATTCTGGGATCCGGTCCAACTCCACAATCTCCTTCTCCAGCATTAGACTCAACCAATTTTCAAAATGTTCCATTTCCAAACCGGTTGAGATCTAATAAACAAAATCCTCAAATGGAGAAGATTCTGGAGTTATTTAAGCAAGTTAACATTAACATTCCTCTTTTAGATGCTGTCCAACAAGTCCCGTCTTACGCGAAAATCTTAAAGGACTTGTGCACGAAAAAGAGGAAATCTCAGGTACCCAAGAAAGTTTTCTTGGCTAGTGCTGTGAGTGATGCCCTTACCCAATCTTTACCACAAAAACGGAAGGACCCTGGCTGTCCTACGATTTCAATTACCATTGGGGATAAGAACATCAACCGCGCACTATTAGATCTTGGTGCCAGTGTTAACTTGCTTCCGTATTCAGTATACGAGCAATTAGGCGTCGGAGAGCTGAAACCCACGCACTGCACTCTCCAAATGGCCGACCGATCGATCACCCATCCTAGGGGTGAGCTAGAGGATGTGTTGATAAGAGTCGGGGACTTCATATTCCCCGTTGACTTTATTGTATTAGATACACAGCCTGTAGCTAACCCCCGGAATCAAATTCCGGTGATACTCGGTCGCCCATTTCTCGCAACCTCAAATGCTGTGATCAATTGTCGCAATGGTTCGATGAACCTCTCTTTTGGAAATATGACGATTGAACTCAACATTTTTAGGTTGGGGAATCAGCCCGCCGAACCTAATGCTCATATACTGGACGTCTGCTCGATCCAGGAGATCACCCCGGAAGAGTGTGAATTCGAGGAGTTTCTGTTTGAACGCGATAACCTTGACGCCACTAGTGCGTTTCTCTTCGAACCTGCTGCTGCTTCCGCGCCCGACTACGACTACGAGTGTTTTACGTTCTCACACGATCTTAGCCGCTCACAACCCGAGTTTGAATCTTTTGACTTTCCGGATGAGTTACCTGAACCATCCAACTCGGTAGCTTACGCTCGTTTTGAACCTTTGATGGAATCCTTTGAGTTCGAGACCTTTTCTCTAATCCAGCCTTCAATCATTTCACCTCCAATTCTCGAACTCAAGCCTTTGCCGTCTCACCTTAAGTACGCTTACTTAGGTGAGAACGAGCCCCTCCCGGTTATCATTTCGGCTTCTCTTGCTCCCGAGCAAGAGAAAGCCCTTCTTTCGGTCTTACACGGCAATAGGAAAGCTTTTGGCTGGTCCATGGCGGACATCAAGGGGATTAGTCCCCTGATCGTTGAGCATCATATTCATCTGATGGATGATGCCAAACCAGCCCGGGATCCACAAAGACGTCTCAATCCAGTCATGAAGGAGGCTGTGAAGAAGGAGATCGTCAAATGTCTGGATAGTGGTATCATTTACCCTATCTCCGATAGCCAGTGGGTTAGCCCCATTCATGTTGTCCCCAAGAAGTCGGGCATCACGGTCATAACCAACGAGGCGAACGAGTTAATCCCTACTCGCACCCAAACTGGGTGGCGAGTATGCATTGATTACCGAAAACTCAACGCCGCAACGCGGAAAGACCACTTTCCGCTACCTTTTATTGACCAGATGCTCGAACGATTGGCCGGACATGAGTACTATTGCTTTCTTGATGGCTACTCTGGCTATAATCAAATTCCCATCGCCGAAAAAGACCAGGACAAGACTACTTTCACTTGTCCTTTCGGCACGTTTGCATATCGTCGCATGCCCTTTGGGTTATGCAATGCGCCCGCTACCTTCCAGCGGTGTATGATGGGAATATTCTCAGACATGGTGGAGAAATTCTTGGAGATCTTCATGGACGACTTCTCCATCTTTGGCGATTCCTTTGACGAGTGTCTGCTGCATCTTGACGCTGTCCTTACCAGATGTAAGGACAAGAATCTCACTTTGAACTGGGAGAAATGCCACTTCATGGTGCGCGAAGGTATTGTCTTAGGACATATCATCTCGCAGAAAGGCATTGAGGTAGACAAAGCAAAGATTGAGGTCATTTCCAATCTTCCTCCTCCCCGATGCGTCCGAGATATCCGAGCCTTCCTTGGCCACGCCGGTTTCTATAGACGGTTTATCAAGGACTTTAGCAAGATTGCTAGGCCTTTGACTCTTCTACTGGCCAAGGACACGCCATTCGACTTCAGCCCGAGCTGTGTGGCTGCTTTTGAATCATTGAAACACTCGCTCACTTCTGCTCCCGTTCTCTCTTCCCCTGAATGGACGCACCCATTCGAGATTATGTGCGATGCATCCGACTCTGCCATCGGTGCTGTCCTTGGACAACACATCAACAAGATGCCGCACGTAATCTATTACGCTAGCCGAACCCTGAACGACGCCCAACTCAATTATACAACAACTGAGAAGGAATTCTTGGCTGTTGTATTTGCTTTAGAGAAGTTCAGGCCCTACCTCATCGGCTCTCCAGTCATTGTTTACACTGATCATTCTGCTCTGCGCCATCTTTTTGCGAAGAAAGATGCCAAATCTCGGCTTATACGTTGGATCCTCTTGCTTCAAGAGTTTGACCTTGTCATTAAGGACAAACGAGGATGTGAAAACATCGTTGCCGACCATCTCTCATGACTTCCTTCTTCGCCGTCGCTTCAAATCCCGATCAATGACGTTTTCCCGGATGAACAACTCTTGACAATATCTCGCGAACCTTGGTTCGCAGATATTGTGAACTATTTGGCCACAGGGTTACTACCAACCGAATGGTCAAGTCAGGACAGACTTCGCTTTTTATCCCAAGTAAAACATTTTTACTGGGACGAACCCAATTTGTTCAAGTACTGTCCTGACCAGATTATTCGTAGGTGTGTCCCTGATGAGGAATTCAAGAGTGTGCTGTCATTTTGCCACGATCAAGCGTGTGGCGGGCATTTTGGCCCCAGAAAGACAGCTGAGAAGATCTTGCAATGTGGTTTCTACTGGCCACAACTCTTCAAAGACGCTCATGACTATTGCAAGACTTGCTCCCGGTGCCAACATATGGGCCGGATATCCCGGAGAAACGAGATGCCGCTCCAACCAATCTTGGTTGTGGAGATTTTCGACGTGTGGGGGATAGATTTCATGGGGCCGTTTCCCAGCTCTTTCGGGAACTTGTACATCCTTCTAGCTGTTGATTACGTCTCTAAGTGGGTCGAGGCTGTGCCCAGCCGGAGTAACGACAACAAGGTTGTCGTTAGGTTCCTTAAAGAAAACATTTTCTCCCGTTTTGGGTACCCCCGAGCGATCATTAGCGACAATGGAAGTCATTTCTGCAATAAGACTTTCGAGGCCTTAATGCGGAAGTATTCCATTAATCATAAGCTATCCACGCCCTATCACCCCCAAACCTGTGGTCAAGCCGAAGTCTCAAATCGGCAGATCAAGCAGATACTGGAGAAGACGGTTTCCAAGAACCGTAAGGATTGGTCGCTGAAACTAACTGATGCCCTTTGGGCTTTTCGCACTGCTTATAAGACCGACCTTGGCATGTCTCCCTATCGGCTTGTATACGGAAAAGCTTGCCACCTCCCTGTCGAAATAGAGCATCGCGCATTTTGGGCGATAAAAGAGCTGAATCTATCTCTCGAAGATGCGGGCAGCCATCGGAAGCTGCAACTGAACGAACTGAGCGAGCTTAGGGATGAGGCTTACGATAACGCGGTTGTCGTTAAGAATAGAACGAAGGTGTTTCACGATAAACACCTTTTGTGCAAAACCTTCGTACCTGGTCAGAAGGTACTGCTTTACGACATCAGACTTCATTTCCATCCAGGAAAGCTCCGATCTCGCTGGAAAGGGCCGTATTTTGTGCGGAATGTGTATCCGCAGGGCGCTGTGGATTTGGAAAATCCAAAGGACGGTTCATTTTTCAAAGTGAACGGACACCGACTAAAACCGTATCTTAGCGCCGAACCAACAGAGGAGCTCCTATTCTTACAGGAGCCGGTTTACCCTGCCTGATCTTCCTCTGCCCACCTCCAAACTTCGGTTATCCAGCCAAGAACAGTGGACACTGTTCCAAATAAGTTTGGGGGTATGTATAAAGCCTTTTGTATATATTTGTGAATATTCTTTTCCATTCTTTTTCTTTTTCTTTTCTTTACAAACAAAAACAAATAAAAATTGTGTATCGCTAACCGACAATTTTTGACCCTTCAAATGATCTCTTCATGCAATGACAGTGAGGACACTGTTCAGTTTAAGTTTGGGGGTACGCTCGGTACGCATTTCTTACCTTCGCATTCATATGTATATTTTGCATCTGCATATTAAAATCCAAAAAATCCATAAAAATCTGAAAATTTTCTTAAAACATAAAAACTTTTCTGTCAAGTTAGCTAGTGGGAGGACTCTGATTCAACATTTCGACGGTTTTGTTTGATAAAATAAGAATAACTAAATCTTATGTTTAGATTTTGAAAACCTGAAAAATAACTCTCCTTTGAAGTTAACTATAGCTGATATACGTCTTTACATCACACTACACGTGTCGTGAGTTTTTGGGAATTAGATGATAAGTCTTTTATGTCGAAAAACTTTTAAATGGATCAATGATTTTCTGAGGATCAAATAGGTTTGTTCTGAAATAAGTAGTGTCAAGAATAGTTTATGAAGTAAAGCGAATATGAAGGAATGTTATTGATGCCGTAATTGGAACTAAGTCTGAAAAATAACCCATCTGAAACTTGATTGGAATGATTACACACCAAACCCACTAAACACGTCTTTTATCCAAAAAATAATTGAACTGCCGGTTATATCTCCGTTCGTATTAAATCATCTGATTTTCACGCCAAACTGTCTTTTGTTTTTGGACCTGGGTAACTTGAGTAATTAAGTCCGCCGGGGTGTTTCTACACCTAATGCCCTAAAACCAACTGGTGTGGGTGCATTGGCCCAAAGCTCGCTAAGAAGCCTAGAAAGTCCAGATTAAAACAAAGTCAAGCAAGTGTTCTCTCCGAGTTAAAATTCCTAACGGTTCTTTGTGTGAGAATAATCTTGATAAAAGACAGGCTTTTTTAAAAAAAATTAGCGGAGATATGAAGGTTTTATTCTATGATAAAGACTATTGCACGATTCACAGAGGTGTGTATGAAATGAAAACAAGGAAAGGGTGGAGTGAAAAATAAGACCTAGTTTCCTGTTAAGGAAGATAGAAATTCTGAAGTTGAAACTTTTTACTGGAAAACGAAGCTTGAAAAAAAATTGCTTAACTCTTTATAAAACTTATGTGATCCTTTTAAAATTTTTATCCGGGCTTAATTGTGTGATATGATGACTTTATTCGACCTTTCGGGAACTTAACGACACTATTTGCACTACACGTGAAGACATATAAAAGCTGTAGTTAAACAAGAAGCGAGGTGTGAAAAATAAAGAGTCGATAGTCTAGACCTAGGATAATAGAATTGTTATTTTCTGAAACAAAACTTTAGGGTTTGAATCTTAGTTATTTTACAAAACTAGCTTGACCGGATTTTGTGGGTAGTATCCGCTGAAAACCCTCAGGAGACAACACTCCTCCTACCACGGACACCTAGAGGTTTAACGTCTTGTTGCACTTGCTCAGTGCAATCGCGTTCCCTGCGAAAGTGAGGTTAGGAAATTTTTTGTGAATAAATTGGTTTTGCTCGGGACGAGCAATAGATAAGTTTGGGGGTATTTGTTCATATCAGAAAATTGCATTCTAATACCGTTCATTCATTATCTAATTGTTGTATTTATCGGTATTATTAACCAGTGTCTGCTCAGTATTACAGATTACAGGTATCCATGATAAAATACTGGAAATGCATCCAACAGCGCGGATATATCACTTGAGGGAAGACACTGCAACCAGAAACGCTAACCGACCGATACTTCAGGAGTTCCTTTATGCAACAAGTTGTGTACACATTTTTTTCTAAATGGTCCAACACAACAAGTGTGTACACAAGACTTTTAAGCACATGTGGATATGATTTTATATGCAATCAAGGATATGATTCTATATGCAATCAAGGATATGATTTTATATGCAATCATCAAGGATATGATTCTATATGCAATCAAGGATATGATTTTATATGCAATCATCAAGGATATGATTTTATATGAAATCAAGGATATGATTTTATATGCATATGATATTATATGCATTCAAGACTAAAAAGCATGTGTTCAAATCAAAGGCAATCAAACAAATCAGCATGAGCCATAATGGGGCAGATATGAATATTTCTTTCTGAGCCTATAAATAGAGACCAGAGGGAAGAGGAAAGGGTAGCTTTTTCTTTAGTTCTATCTTAGAATTCTTGTAATTTTTCTTTTCATTCTTGAGCTCTTGCCCCTTTGTCTTGACCTTGCAACTTCTCATTTAGAACTTGCAAGCTTAAGGCTTAGGTTCTTGACTTCAAGATCTCTTGTAACAAGTTTGTTCTTCAATAAAAGTTCGTATTTTTATTACATGTCTTGTTCCACTTTACATGATTTCAATTGTGAAATTCATGCCTTGCTTTGATCTTGCAACTTCTTAAGTGAGCTTGCAACCTTAAAGCTTGGTATTTGGATCTCACACGTTGCCGGGGATTGAACACTGGGAGATAAAACGCTTGAACTCATCGGTTCTCTTTTCCTCTTTATTTCATTGCATGTTTTTATGTATCTTCTCTTTTCTTTCTTGTTAATTTGTAAATATGTGTGAGTAATCTTTTCACTTGTTAAGGGTGTAATATGTTAGATCGTATTCGAAGATTTTCTTTGTCCAAACTTTAAAACCTAAAACTTGCCTATTGAAACTTCGTGCAAATCACCCGCAACTCCGCTCACTAGGCATCCTATCCTACCCTGATAGTGATGATTCCTAATCATGACCGGATTGCCCGTGGTTTGCCGAAGGCTAAAATCAAGAGATAACAACGGAAGGACAAGGGACAAGGAAAACGGATTTAGCGAAATACCGCAAATACTGTATTTCAAGTTCCCTAATCCGCGTTGTTACCTATTGCTTTAGTATCAATACCAAGTCGGGGCTATAAGGAATTGGCAAACATCACCTTCATACAATCTAACTTATTACTACCCTTAACAAGCCCTTTTTATTCATATCTTTGTTACGACAATTAGTTAACCAACAAATCAAAACACGGAATTAACTTGTTAAAACATGCAATAAGAAACTTACCATCTCCCTGCGGACGACCCGTATTCATCGTGGCTCGCTACAAGCGACGCCGTTTTGATTGCGGTAATTTCAGAATTCTTTTTAAACACGACACAGTTAGAGCGTGACAATCACTATGCAATCTGAAATGGAGTCCATGTACACCAATAAAGTGTGGACCCTGGAAGTTGCTCCACCTGGGGTAAAACCCGTTGGATGCAAATGGATCTACAAGAAGAAGTTTGGTGTAGATGGGCAGGTGGAAACCTATAAGGCTAGACTTGTTGCAAAAGGTTTTCGTCAAAAACCAGGAGTGGACTATGATGAAACCTTTTCTCCAGTGGCTATGATCAAATCCATTAGGATCATGCTTGTCGTTGCTGCCTTCCATGACTATGAGATCTGGCAGATGGATGTAAAAACAGCTTTTCTAAATGGAAGTTTAGAAGAGTGCGTTTACATGGATCAGCTAGAAGGTTTTGTAGACAGTGGGAGCAGCGGGAATGTGTGCAAGCTGCTCAAATCCATTTATGGATTGAAGAAAGCATCGCGGAGCTAGAACATATGTTTTGATGAGACAGTCAAGGAATTTGACTTCATCAAGAACGAGGATGAGCCTTATATTTATAAAAAGATTGTAGGATGAACTGTCGTGTTCCTAGTCTTGTACGTGGACGACATTCTTTTGATAGGAAATGGCATTCCTATGCTACAATCGGTCAAGCTATTCTTATCACAAAGGTTCTCCATGAAAGATCTAGGTGACGCGTCGTACAATCTGGGGATCAAGATCTACAGAGATAGATCCAAGAGACTACTGGGACTTTCGCAGTCCAGGTACATAGAGACCGTACTAAAGAGATTTAGTATGGAAGATTCCAAGCGCGGTAACATACCCGCATTGCACGGTATCACCCTCTCCAAGGAGATGTCTCCCAAGACTGATGAGGAGAGGGTTCGCATGAGTACTATACCCTACACTTCGGAGGTAGGATCTATAATGTATGCGATGCTATGTACAAAACCAGATGTAGCTTACGCGTTAAGCGTAGTGAGCCGGTATCAGTCAAACCCAGGTGAGAACCACTGGACAGCAGTAAAGTGTTAGTTGTATGTATGCCCTAGAGGCCAGTATTGTACAGATGTTGTATATTATATTGGATGCTTGGACATATATAGAGATGACTTTCTTGCTCGATATGATAGTATGCTATCTGGTTACTCTTTATCTTAACATGTACACTAGTCTCTTTATACTGTCTTATAGTTACATGTTGGTAAAGCCCTTAGGATGTGTACTTGACTACCTGGACTATGATGCAGATCATACTAGTGGGGACATGGTAGTCCATAAGTACATCCTTCAAGGTCCCTAGTCGTGGGTGTATCGAGACGGGGCATCGATATACCAGTGTAGACTAGCGTATACGCTTCTCGACCTATGTGATGGGCGATGGATGATCCCATATCCATTGGTGTTTGACATCAGACATGGTATACGGGTGCTCAGTGGAGACTGGGTACACTGGACGGACTCGCCGAGAACTCCCAGATGGTATTATACCTCACGTCAGATGGCAGTTCTCAGGTGACACTTGTACAGGTCAGTCTGTAGACCCGAGATCGTCATAGAATCTTGTGTGATTTCCACTGTGCTTTGATCTCCACCTTACCATGTCCATGAGGGCGTGCAAAACGGTGGTCTTTGGGTACAGTCCCGAGTCACATGGAGGCAATGAGCGATAGGAGGGGTTTCGTCTCTCCCGGTATTGGGGGTTGATGTTGCGCTGTGCTCGATTGGCCGTAACAGGGAAGTCCCTGGCCAGGGCTGATCAGAGATTTGCTGGTAAGTGTTACCAGTAGTTTCTCGACCCGTTATGAGCCTCACATCGGCACGACTTATCGAGTATTGGGGTCTGACGTTTACCACCCCTAGACTTGATATGCGACGTATCAGACGAACAGACCGGACTGTACGGTAAGTGTTACTGGTTGGATTCACAGGAGTATGAGCGGGCTAGCTCGTCGATCTTCTGATCGCTCAATACCCGGATGGCCGTTACGTTTGGCAGACCGCTTGCGGCTTGTGGATGCTTGATATGATCATCATCTGCTACCGGCGTATTGACGAGTCTTTAGAGTCCTACACAGAGGTTTCCTGGCTCAAGCGAAACGAAATAGGAGCGCATATGAGATATGTGCAGGACCGAGAATAATGCGTGTATGTGATACCGCATTTCATTCTCGCGATATATATTTCGATTGGTTATATTCGATATGACCTAGTTATCGAATCATTCATTCGATAAATCGATACATTGGATTCTAGTCGGGTATGTGCGACATGACCGGATCATTGAATCAAATGTTGATTTAATGATTTAATGCATAATTATATATTTGATATATTGTTTTGCATTAGCTAGTATTGGTTCACTTTATATGGATTTTCTCACTCGATGTGCAAGAAGTATCTATGATATACTTTTGTGCACTACTTTGTATCATGTTTGATGATACTTGATAATGTGGTTAAGTGTAAAGGGTTAAACCATGGTTAAGTGATGATTAGGGTTTTGGTTTTTCATTTATTTATTTGTTTATTTATTTGGAAAGGATTAAGTTAAGAATGGTGGCTTATTTTGGAGCTATGTTGAAGCTTCTTGAAGCTTTGACAAAGTCCACCATCCTTATCTCATCCTTAACCCTAACCAATCCAACTAACCTTAGTTTAATCTCTACACTTGACCATGGTCAAGATATGATAAGTATTCATATTAGTTTCATTTTTAATATAGAAGACTTATCATATTCTATCATCTTCTTCTTCTTCTTCAAGCTTGCTACTTTAATGGCAACTTGAGATCTAGTGAGAGAAATCCAAATCTAAAGTGAACCCACCTCCTATTTCTTCATCCTCTACCTCTTGCCAAGTGGTTTTGGGTGTTTTCTTCACAAGTTTCACTACTTTGTGAAGTCGGAGCTTGAGCTTGTGCAACCTCGACGTAGATCGTCTTTGACACGAAGCCGACGACCTATTCCGCACGTTTCTCCGATGAAGCCGTCACGAGAGTCCAAGGTTTAAGATGGAAAGCGAGAGGACGCCCTCATGGAGCTAAGGAAGTGGAAATCTGGATCTACAAAGGTTGTAGCATCTAACTTCTAGTTAAATAGTTAACTAGTTTCTTGTTTCGCCTAAACATCTAGTCTAAGATCCGTAGTCTAGGGTTTCTCGGCACCATTTTTTTTAAATTGGCATGTTCGATGCCTTGTGAGACCTCACTAGAGTGCCTAGGAACCTTTCACTGGTATCAGAGCCTAGCTAGAGCCTTAGGCGAAGTCTAGACGGAATTTGAACTCCGATCGAACCGAAACCGAACCCCAAAAAATTGCTCTCTGTACTTTTTCTAAAATCGTGGATTTTTCAAAATTAAAAATATGCAGAAAACTCAGCAGGGAATTCTAAGAATTATGAAGCAAATTTTATTCCATGAACAGTGACAAGCGCGGCGGAACCGCGGCCTAAGCCAGCTTAGGCGGCGGTTCCGCGGCGTCTTGATGACGTCATCCCTATATTTGTGCACAGTAACTCTTATTTAACAGTGCTGAGTTCTCTGGTTGTTTTTAATATTTTTCATGAGTTGCACTTTCTGGGGTTTCTTTGGAGCTTCAATAGTTCGATCGGATTATCACATTTCGTCTTAGTGTATTTCCGGATAATTTATAGAATATGTTAAAAAGTTCGACCGGATATAAATACCCAACTTTTTCCCTGTCGGGAAATTTCCAAGTGTTGGATTTTTCCGTAGTTTAACGACATTCTAAGTAGTGCAAGTAACGCGATGGACCCTCTAGAAGACAACAAACCTTAACTCGATTATGTGACCGTCTTGAACTGCCCTTTGAACCTTCGGGTTTGGGGCAGTACGGCATGCCACATGTGAGGCGTTGGCTTGACCCTTCTACGGCTGGACCGTTGGTACTGAGGCACGAACTGAATGTTGTTAGACTTATTTCATGTGTTGGACTGTATCGGGAAAACTTGGGTATTCGACTGTTCGATCGGAAAATTTAACATTTTCTGTTTATCTGGAATGTGATACAATAATTGGAATTCACAAACAGTTATGAGATAACTGAATGAATGTTATAAATTTAGCAGTTTAGTCCCATATGATATTGAAAAGAGTTTTCGATAATGAGACTGAAATGCGGGATTTATATCTGTTAGGCATGCGATGTCTAAAGAGGTTGCGGATTCCAATTGTTGTAGTTTTACACTTTCTTTTCTGTGACCGTAAGTGTAGTATGTTCTATATCGCCGGTTTCGTTGCTATACGTCAACGACAATTGGGGTATACATACTTACTTACGTTGATGACATGTGATGTTATGTGTTGCTGGATATGTTATATTGGATCGTCGTGTTTGAATAGCCGGGGGTTTTTATGTGAGATGAGTGTTTTTCATTTTCATTCATGTAAAACTTGTATGTAATATTCTTTTATTTGGGGCACTTCCAGGTAGCGGAAGTTGTCACCCTTTGTATATTATTTACTTTTCCGCATTAGGATAGACCCAAGGAGGGGAGCACAAGTAACCGGGTTCTGGGGTCCAGTGGGAGACCAACTCGAGGAGTCGAGTCCGGGTCTCCTAACCCTAGAATTGGCAGGGTTGCTTGCCGCTCTCGTAGGGGTCTAGGGGTGTTGGATTGGCTATTCATCACGACCATGGAATCCGTGTTTTATACTGGCTCGTATTGAAAACACGGACGTCTTAGTATATCCAATATTTCATATGTTTATTCTGCCGCGATATCTGTGTTATGATTCTGTGATGGATATAGCATATAGTATATATGATATATTATATAGACGTTACTTATGTTTTACACCCACGCTAGCCCTGCCCTGCTCTGTCGTTAGTTACCTAACCTAACGGTGCACGAGGGGACATCAAGGCGAATGCGGATGGCATAAGTGTACGTCATATCTATCTGTGATGTTTAGGTATTTAAATGATGGGACTTCATTAATGTGATTAATGAAAGATAAGAAACCTAAGATGTTGTAGAATCGAATTTTAAAATAAAACAGGTAGCTACAGTTCTTGCTTTGCACAGCGGTATATATGATATACCCCGCACCTTATTCGATGAGGAAAGGACCGAGATCCCTTCACCGGGAGTGACTCCTTTAGCAATAACTGGCAGATGCTACAGACTCGGTTTGCTTTTTGACTGCTTTTGGGTTTTTGCTTTGCACAGCGATATATATGATATATCCCGCACCTCATTCGACGAGGAAAGGACCGAGATCCCTTCACCGGGAGTGACTCCTTTAGCAAAACTAGAAAAGCCTCAAAATCACTCCATTTCAAAACTTCATTTGATTCTACAACGATATCAAGTTCATTACGCAATAGGTTTTCAGAAAAACCTGTCGTAGCCCTCCGTCATTTCAGATAAGTCCTGTTTAGTATTCGTGCTGCGTTTGTTGACCTTGTCAAGGCGCAGTGTGCGGTAGCTAACCAGTATTTATCTGCTTATGCATATGATGCAGATTGAGTTAGGGTAGTCGTACGGCCTTGTTGACCTTATCAAGGGTCGTGCGGGTGGGTTTGATTCAATCAAGAAATGACGGGTTGAACTTGACTTGCGGTCTATGGTTTGTTGACCTTGTCAAGGTCATAGATCGTTTGGGGCAAAATATTATCAGGAATTTCAAGTGTTGAAATTTGCAATGAGATTGCATACCTTCTATGAGATAGTTGGATCCTGATACCCGCTGCGAGTAAGAGTTACTCCTGGGAGAGTTTTGCACATTGCAATTAGCCGATCAAGTAGGTGTTTAGAAAGGTGTCAACGAGGTTACGCCTCTGGGAAAACGAGGTTTACATTAATTAGGTTCGTGCGAAAGCACGGGGGACCTCCCTCAAAGTACCGACACTGGCCTGGCTGAAAGATTGGCGAACTTGTAGTGTGTAATTAATCCCGGCTAGTCTTTCCTTTTAGGGTTTGAAGGAAGATTTGATAAAAAGCAGTGGGAGCCATCCTGATTAGATAAGATAATAACCAATCTGATCTTGCACGAGCTTACGCTAAAGTGTTTTCTTCTCTCTCTCTCCAGGTAGCGACCATTTCATGCCTTAATCAAGATAATAATATGGATGTATTGACCGAACCCGCATGTTATACTGTGCTGGGGAACGTTGGTTCCGTTCATTCTTATAAGAGTTATAGGAATGAACAGGATATAGGGGAATACCAGGATTCCCATGCCACCCGAATGAAGAAAGTACATACTGATGCATTTTCTTCGGGTGTGTTCATTACTGAGAACTGTTTCTCCATTTGCTCTACGTCCTGGGTATTGGATACCGGGTCAGGATCCCATATATGTAATCAGTTACATGGGCTTAAGAAAGGTAGAGAACTTGGAGAAGGTGATAAAGACATTAGAGTTGGAAATGGTGCAATTGTTGCAGCTAAGACTGTCGGGGAATATCACCTTGTATTACCAACTGGTAATACATTGGTTCTGAATGAATGCTATTACATGCCGAACCTGATATGCAACATTATATCGGTTTCTTTATTAAGTAAAGAGGGATATAATTTTGTACTACAGGACAATGTTATGAACATTTTCCATAACCAAAAGTTGGTCGGA
Source organism: Agapanthus africanus (assembly GCA_030015575.1). Lineage (NCBI taxonomy): Eukaryota > Viridiplantae > Streptophyta > Magnoliopsida > Asparagales > Amaryllidaceae > Agapanthus > Agapanthus africanus. Next base: position 541,841,376 of record CM057348.1, read on the forward strand.
TCAGGCACGTTGTGCAATGGCATTTATGTTCTAAATCAATCAACAGTTCTGAGCATAACAAACACACACAAGAGGAAGAGTTCAGAACTGAACGAATCCTACTTGTGGCATTGTAGAATGGGTCACATCAATGTGACACGACTGGCTAAGTTGCATAGGGATGGATATTTGAAACCTTTCGAATTTTCATCTTATGACACTTGCCAGTCATGTCTCAAAGGCACGATGACCAAAACTCCGTTTACGGGACACGGAGAAAGAGTTACCGAACTCTTGGGACTGATACATAGTGATGTATGTGGTCCCATGTCTACACATGCCAGGGATGGTTCTTCGTACTTCATTACATTCACTGACGATCTCTCAAGATACGGACATGTGTACTTAATAAGACACAAGTCTGAAGCTTTTGAGAAATTTAGAGAATATAAACAAGAAGTCGAAAACCAAACCGGAAAAAGTATTAAAATCCTTCGATCTGATCGAGGAGGTGAATACTTGAGCAATGAATTCCTGGACTTCCTAAAAGAGAATGGGATTCTCTCTCAGCTGACTCCTCCTTATACACCACAGCACAACGGTGTATCGGAGCGGAGGAATCGCACCCTATTAGATATGGTACGCTCTATGATGAGCACAGCTGAGTTGCCTATTTCCTTTTGGGGGTATGCACTGGAAACAGCAGCATACCTATTGAATCAAGTTCCATCTAAATCTGTACCTACCACACCATATGAGATATGGAGTGGGAAGAGGCCATATCTTAAACAAGTTAAGATATGGGGTTGTCCAGCCTATGTCAAAAGACAAAATCCGGACAAGCTCGAGGCACGGTCAGTTCTTTGCAAGTTTGTGGGATATCCAAAGAACTCCTATGGATATTTTTTCTATCACAGTGAGGAACAAAAAGTGTTTGTTGCTCAACATGCCACCTTTTTAGAAAAGGAATTCCTTGAAAAAGAAATTAGTGGCAAAGTGGTAGAGCTGGAAGAAGTTCCAGATACACAAACAGTAACTGAAGATTTGGTGGAACCAGAAGATTCAGTAGCTCCCAATGAACCCCAGCCACTCCGCCGATCTAGTAGGGTTCCTCGCCAACCTGAGAGATACTACGGTTTTCTCATGGACGGTGGGAGCGAGGATTGCATCATGGAGGATGATGACCCAACTAGCTTCGAGCAGGCCATCACGAGTGGGGACTCAGTGAAATGGCTGGATGCTATGCGGTCCGAGATGGAATCCATGTACACCAACAAAGTATGGACTTTGGACGTTGCTCCTAAAGGGGTAAAACCCATTGGGAGCAAGTGGATCTTCAAGAAGAAACTTGGTGTAGATGGGAAAGTGGAGACTTTCAAAGCTAGACTTGTAGCAAAGGGTTTTCGTCAAAGACCAGATGTGGACTATGACGAGACCTTTTCTCCAGTAGCTATGCTTAAATCCATCCGGATCATGCTTGCCATCGCTGCTTATCATGATTACGAAATCTGGCAAATGGATGTTAAGACCGCCTTTCTAAATGGTGATTTAGAAGAGTGCGTGTACATGACTCAGCCAGAGGGCTTCGTAGACAGTGGGAGCAGCGGGAAGGTGTGCAAGCTGCTTAAATCCATTTATGGATTAAAGCAAGCATCGCGGAGTTGGAACATCTGCTTTGACGTCGTTATCAAAAAGTTTGATTTCGTCAAAAATCCAGATGAACCTTGTATCTACAAGAAGGTGGCAGAGAGTAAGGTTGTCTTCCTCGTATTGTACGTGGACGACATACTCTTGATAGGAAATGATATTCCTATGCTGCAATCGGTCAAGCTCTTCTTATCACAAAGATTCTCAATGAAAGATCTTGGTGATGCCTCCTGCATATTGGGGATTAGGATCTATAGAGATAGATCCAAACGGATTTTGGGATTGTCCCAATCCAGGTACATTGACACCATACTAAAGAGGTTTAGTATGGAAGAGTCCAAGCGTGGGAACTTGCCCACGATCTCTGGAGTCACTCTCTCCAAAGAGATGTCTCCCAAGACTGATTTGGAGAGAGCTCGCATGCAAGGGATACCCTATGCTTCGGCAGTAGGCTCTATCATGTATGCGATGCTATGTACCAGACCCGATGTAGCATACTCACTAAGTGTAGTGAGCAGGTATCAAGCTGATCCTGGAGAGAGTCACTGGACAGCTGTGAAGAGCATTCTCAAGTACTTACGAAGGACTAGAGATATGTTCTTGGTGTATGGTAACGGAGAACTCCAAGTGGAGTCCTTTACCGATTCGAGCTTCCAGAGTGATAAGGACGACTCTAAGTCGCAGTCGGGCTTTGTCTTTACCCTTTACGGAGGGGCGGTTAGCTGGAAGAGTTCCAAGCAGGAAACCGTGGCAGACTCGACGATGGAGGCTGAATACATCGCTGCCAATGATGCTGCTAAAGAAGCTGTCTGGATCAAGAAGTTCATTACTGAACTTGGAGTGGTTCCATCCATTGAGCATCCAATACCTTTGTATTGCGATAACAATGGAGCGGTGGCTTTGGCCAAGGAACCCAGGTCCCATCAGCGGTCCAGACATATTCTGAGGCGGTATCACCTGATCCGGGAGATAGTTGATCGCCGGGAGATCGAGGTCAGGAGGGTTGACACGAAGAACAACACGGCGGATCCACTCACGAAGGCCATTCCCCAGATACAGTTTGAGAGACTCTTCGGGATGCTCGGTATGCGATACTACAGCAGCTGGCCCTAGTGCAAGTGGGAGATTGTTAGTTGTATGTATGCCCTAGAGGCCAGTATTGTACAGATGTTGTATATTATATTGGATGCTTGGACATATATAGAGATGACTTTCTTGCTCGATATGATAGTATGCTATCTGGTTACTCTTTATCTTAACATGTACACTAGTCTCTTTATACTGTCTTATAGTTACATGTTGGTAAAGCCCTTAGGATGTGTACTTGACTACCTGGACTATGATGCAGATCATACTAGTGGGGACATGGTAGTCCATAAGTACATCCTTCAAGGTCCCTAGTCGTGGGTGTATCGAGACGGGGCATCGATATACCAGTGTAGACTAGCGTATACGCTTCTCGACCCATGTGATGGGCGATGGATGATCCCATATCCATTGGTGTTTGACATCAGAGATGGTATACGGGTGCTCAGTGGAGACTGGGTACACTGGATGGACTCGCCGAGAACTCCCAGATGGTATTATACCTCACGTCAGATGGCAGTTCTCAGGTGACACTTGTACAGGTTAGTCTGTAGACCCGAGATCGTCATAGAGTCTTGTGTGATTCCCACTGTGCTTTGATCTCCACCTTACCACGTCCATGAGGGCGTGCAAAACGGTGGTCTTTGGGTACAGTCCCGAGTCACATGGAGGCAATGAGCGATAGGAGGGGTTTCATCTCTCCCGGTATTGGGGGTTGATGTTGCGCTGTGCTCGATTGGCCGTAACAGGGAAGTCCCTGGCCAGGGCTGATCAGAGATTTGCTGGTAAGTGTTACCAGTAGTTTCTCGACCCGTTATGAGCCTCACATCGGCATGACTTATCGAGTATTGGGGTCTGACGTTTACCACCCCTAGACTTGATATGCGACGTATCAGACGAACAGACCGGACTGTACGGTAAGTGTTACTGGTTGGATTCACAGGAGTATGAGCGGGCTAGCTCGTCGATCTTCTGATCGCTCAATACCCGGATGGCCGTTACGTTTGGCAGACCGTTTGCGGCTTGTGGATGCTTGATATGATCATCATCTGCTACCGGCGTATTGACGAGTCTTTAGAGTCCTACACAGAGGTTTCCTGGCTCAAGCGAAACGAAATAGGAGCGCATATGAGATATATGCAGGACCGAGAATAATGCGTGTATGTGATACCGCATTTCATTCTCGCGATATATGTTTCGATTGGTTATATTCGATATGACCTAGTTATCGAATCATTCATTCGATAAATCGATACATTGGATTCTAGTCGGGTATGTGCGACATGACCGGATCATTGAATCAAATGTTGATTTAATGATTTAATGCATAATTATATATTTGATATATTGTTTTGCATTAGCTAGTATTGGTTCACTTTATATGGATTTTCTCACTCGATGTGCAAGAAGTATATATGATATACTTTTGTGCACTACTTTGTATCATGTTTGATAATACTTGATAATGTGGTTAAGTGTAAAGGGTTAAACCATGGTTAAGTGATGATTAGGGTTTTGGTTTTTCATTTATTTATTTGTTTATTTATTTGGAAAGGATTAAGTTAAGAATGGTGGCTTATTTTGGAGCTATGTTGAAGCTTCTTGAAGCTTTGACAAAGTCCACCATCCTTATCTCATCCTTAACCCTAACCAATCCAACTAACCTTAGTTTAATCTCTACACTTGACCATGGTCAAGATATGATAAGTATTCATATTAGTTTCATTTTTAATATAGAAGACTTATCATATTCTATCATCTTCTTCTTCTTCTTCAAGCTTGCTACTTTAATGGCAACTTGAGATCTAGTGAGAGAAATCCAAATCTAAAGTGAACCCACCTCCTATTTCTTCATCCTCTACCTCTTGCCAAGTGGTTTTGGGTGTTTTCTTCACAAGTTTCACTACTTTGTGAAGTCGGAGCTTGAGCTTGTGCAACCTCGACGTAGATCGTCTTTGACACGAAGCCGACGACCTATTCCGCACGTTTCTCCGATGAAGCCGTCACGAGAGTCCAAGGTTCAAGATGGACAGCGAGAGGACGCCCTCGTGGAGCTAAGGAAGTGGAAATCCGGATCTACAAAGGTTGTAGCATCTAACTTCTAGTTAAATAGTTAACTAGTTTCTTGTTTCGCCTAAACATCTAGTCTAAGATCCGTAGTCTAGGGTTTCTCGGCACCATTTTTTTTAAATTGGCATGTTCGATGCCTTGTGAGACCTCACTAGAGTGCCTAGGAACCTTTCATAAAGAACATTCTCAAGTACCTGAGAAGGACTAAGGAAATGTTCCTGATTTACGGTAATGGAGACCTCACGGTCAAGTCCTTTACCGACTCAAGCTTCCAGAGTGACAAGGATGATAGAAAATCTGTCTCGGGTTTTGTGTTTACCCTCGACGGAGGGGCGGTATGTTGGAAGAGTTCCAAACAGGATACCATCGCAGACTCAACGATGGAGGCTGAATACATTGCTGCAAGCGATGCCGCAAAAGAGGCGGTCTGGATAAAGAAGTTCATAGCTGAACTTCAGGTGGTTCCGTCCATTATTGATCCGATACCAGTGTATTGTGATAACAATAGGGCTATAGCTTTAGAGAAGGAACCACGGTCCCATCAGAAATCCAGGCACATCTTAAGGCGGTATTACCTGATCAGGGAGATCGTAGATCGCCAGGAAATCGATGTCCGGAGAGTGGATACGAAAGACAACACAGCGGATCCATTCACAAAGGCCCTCCCTCAAGCACAGTTTGAGCGACTTTTGGGGATGTTGGGTATGTAGTACACCAGCAGCTGTCCTTAGAGCAGACGTTGGGTATTCTGTACGCTAATCACTGGCCTTTAGTGCAAGTGGGAGATTGTTGGATGTATATGCCGTAGAGGCCAGTATTGTATATATATATATATATAGGATACTAGGGATATGTATGTACAGAACAATCTTGCTCAGTTTTATAGTATATTATTTGACTTGTCTTTATTGGGATATGTGTATTTATTTTTATTGTTGTTATATCTAGCTTGCACATATTGATAAAGACTCGATACGGTAGTATACTATTGTGGTTTGTCTTTATCTTAACATGGCGTATGTTATACTCGTTATTACATATTGCAGTTACATGTTGATAAAGACCCTAGGATCTTGCTTGATTACCTGCAGTGTGATGGCGATCATACTTGTGGGAGCAGGGTAGTCCATAAGCAAATCCTTAAATGGTCCCTAGTCGCGTGAGTATCGAGACTAGGCACTGATACTCCAGATTAGACTGGTGTGTACATTTCTAGACCCGTCGGGGGATGGTTGGTACCGCAGTCATTGGTCTGATGCACCTAAGATCGTATACAGGTGCTCACTGGGTGTGAGTACACTGGACGGACTCGCCGAGAACTTCCATGTGGTACTATACCTATCGTCAGATGGAAGTTCTCAGGTGACATGTGTACAGGTTATTCTTTGGACCCAAGATCGGCATTTGTCTCGTGTGAGTTCCCACTGAACTTTGATCACTACCCTACCACGGCTCTACTGAGTCGTGCAAACAGGTTTTGGTTGGGTTCAGTCCCGAGCCACATGGAGGCAGAGAGCGATTGTCGGGGATTCGTCTCTCCCGGTATAGGGAGTCGATATCGCACTGTGATTCGATTGGTCAGGACTATAAGACCTTGGCCAAGGCACTTGGGATTTACTGATAGGTTGATCAGTAGTTTCCCGGATTGGTCCTGAGCCACATCGGCATTACTTATCAGGTTATTAGGGCCTGACGTTTACCATCCCCTAGACCTGGTATGCGATACTCTTTTACGAAGAGACCGGACTGTACGGATATTGTCACGGATAGGCTCAGTAGGAGATCTGCATGAGTTTGCTCATCGGCCTTCCTTTTCGACAGGTACCTGGATAGCCGTTACGTACAGCTAGTGCCGCTGACGTGCTTGTGGTTAAACCCACTGCCAGAGTACTGTCGAGTCTTTAGAGTCCCACACAGAGGGTTTCCCTGATTCAGGCGAAAAGATGTAGTAGCCGTATTGGATACGTTCAGGGTTCGATCGATTGATGTACTTTGTACCCGGATTTTCGATTGGACAGTTGGTAATACTTGCCGACTCGGGTTTGAGCCGGATTATTAAATCAGGTATTGATTTAATAATTTACATATATGTATTTTGATACATATATTCTAGTATTACGTTCTTCGTGTTATTCTATCTCTTTGGGCATTCGGATTTTTATCTGATAGCCGTTATATATGTTCAGTAGACTGAAATCCGTATTTATTACAGATTTCCTTCTAGAAGGTGGCCACCTCATTATGTATTTTCTTTTTATTTGATAATTGGAAATGAGGTGTAAAGTAAAGGGTATGGGAGGAAAAGAGGTGACCATGCTTCAATAGTAGTCAAATGAATTTATAATTCATTTTGGAGTTACTATTGAAGCATGGTTGCTAATTGTTTAATGAAGGAATTCATACACAAAACCTATGTGTGTATTTTCTCTTTCATGCTATGCTTCATAATTTCTTGAGCTCCCATTTTCTCTCAAGTTCCTCCCTCCTCTTGCTTTCCTCCACCTTCATCTTCTTCCTCTTCACTAACATTCTCATGAGTTGAGAAACAAGTGAAGAGGTTAGAAAAGAGATAGAAAACACTTTGACATCCAAACTACAATCTAGATTACTTGGACTAGCATCCCAAGTTCTCTAGTTGCTCTTTTGACATTTAGCAAAGAGCTAGAGCCATGGATCATATTTCTCGGGTGGATCATCAAGGACCAAGGAAGACCAGAGAACAAGCTCGATCCTGGAGAACCGACGGAGCAAGGAAAGAAGATCAAGCAAGTTCAAGGTGGCTAGTAGAAGCTAAGGATGAAGAATGAAGACCGAAGGACTTGGTTCGTTTGGTAAGAATTCCTCATCATAGTAGATAGCTCTCCTAATGTAGCTAGTTAGTTTTATGGAAAGATCCGGGTTTAGAGTTAAACTAGTGACAAGTTTTGTTCGTTAGAAAATTTTTGTTCAGCATTTGGCCATGGAAGTTGGCCGGGGCACTAGGGTAACCCAACAAGATTTATATCTACGGGGAAAGTCGGATGGATGGCATATAACACCCCCACATTTATAAAATGGAAACCGATATATATGAATATGGTCGGAGAAACCTATACTAGGAACCCACGGATGTGATTAAAGGTTTAGTATAGAATGATATGACTGATAAGGATGTCTCGAAGTGATATATATAAGGATGTGAAACGTAAATGTGAATCACGATATATAAATATATGTAGTGCACGAGAATAAGTATGAGATTTAGAGTAGCATGACATGAGATCTATAAGATAGAATGTATATGTAAGATGACTTGATATGAGATATTGATGTGATGAAAAGAGTACACGATGAGATATGATGACTTGGTTTGATATGTCGTTATACGGATGTGAGTCGATATGAGTTAATTGATACTTTTGTCGGTCCCGTGATATGAGATTGATACGGATATGACCTGAGATATAGATATATAGATATATATATATATAATGTTGTGAATCATGAGTGATATGTCGTACGGGACGTTAGGTCCGTACTCTCATTGTCATATAGGTTGATAGGATCCCTGATGGGTTAATGCCGCCGTACGACGGATACCGTACGTGATGAGTTTTACTTGATGATTGATCCATACCCTTGACTAGAGGATACCGTACGATGGATTATACCGTACGTGATGTTGTGAGACTGGATGCCGATTGATAGATTCACCAACTCGGATATATCGTAGATACGTATACCTGATAGAATTTCGCGTACGATGTACTTTATGTTACGTTCATGACATTCTCATTGCATTACATATACCTGTACTCGTACACCTACACTATTATCGATGATGCGTATGTTACGGCTCACACACTTTCAACATCGATAATTGCTATGTCACTTACACGGTAGAATTGCCACATCATTATGCTATGTTGCCTGATATACATGCTATGCTCACATCATTATGATATGTCGCATGATATACTGATATGCTCACATCACTGTTCTATGTTTCATGATATTCGGATATGCTCACATTTCTGTTATATGTTTGCATACATCATGCTTTACGATTATATGCATTGAGATGCTGTTTTCAAGAGATTATAGATTTGAGAACCGTGGTTATATTTCAAAAGAAAGTATGTATTGTTTTAAAAAGCTGGTTTCTCTTAATATGATATTTCGAGACGTCCACCATGTGTTTTCTCGGTTATGAGTTATGTGATACCCGATTCGAGGAGTTGGATGAGGCCGTTTACGGGTACATGGTGGCCCCGGTATGGTACCCCGGGGCAAGAAAGGTATGTTGTGTAGTAGACGATGAGCCTGGCAGAGAGACTACTACCTACCGGTGATAGTATTTGGGCTCGGCGGTTATCCTGAGGATACCGACCGGAGTCGTGAGATGATATGGGTCGATCCGGACTGACGGAGCCCGAGATATGAGGATTTGTGTGTCGATGTTGGACACGGGTTTCATGATGTTTCGAGTGTCGGTATTGGACACTCGGGTTCCTTGATTTTGATGTGTCGTTGATGGACACACATATATTGATATCCTCATATTTACATGCATATGCTTTCATGATGTTTCGAGTGTCGGTATTGGACACTCGGGTTTCATGATGTTGTTATATCATTGATGGGCACGTGGATGATATCCACATACATATAGGCATTATATTGTTGGTACATATGCAGATACGGTCACCCTAGATATCATAGTATTACCTTTATGATATAGTTGAACTAGGAATCATTGTTTATTTCGATTTCTACCTGATGATGTTTTACTTACGAGTTGGCAACCCACCCCCGTTGTGCCACAGTTCTTGCAGGTTGACCGCATGGATCAGTAGCGGCATCGCTGGCACACAGCTTACATTCGGGTGATTTGCTTTGGTGGGTGGTACATATTGGATCGTGCCACTCTTGTATTATTATTGCTATTATATCTAGTCAACTCCATCAATCAGAAACTAGTATTTGTATATGTAGTAAGACTTAGTAAGACTTGTAGTTGTGAGACTTAGAGCGATGGGGTATATGTTGCTTTGTGGGTTGATGTCTTGCTTTATTCATTATTCCTTGTATTGATCTTCACCGTTGGGCGTCGTATACATATATTCTGTCTTGCATGGTTGTGATTCCACCGATTGGCGAAGAGCTAGCTCCCGGTTGGGGATGCCTTTTATATAATCATGTATATATGGTTTTGGATCAAAATATACAAGGGAGGTTCTGCCCAAATTTTTAAAAGACGAAACATGTTTTTCAAATAGTAAAATCCACTTGCATTTTTCATGTTCCATTATCTATGCATTTAAGAAAACTTTTGATTTCATCATACCTTTATTTTAAAACTTCACCTTTTTTATTTTCTTTTAAAAGTTTTAGATTTCTAGGCTTCGGCTTACTTAAGTTATGTTACTCCTTTAGACGTATCGTGATTTAAGTGCCGGTCACGAACTAAATTTTGGGTCGTGACATTATCTTATTTAATCAGGATGGCTCCCGCTGCTTTTTGTCAAATCTTCCTTCAAACCCTAAAATGTAAGACTAGCCGGGATTAATTACACCCTATAAGTTCGTTAACCGGTCAGCCAGGCCAGTGTCGGTACTTTGAGGGAGGTTCCCCGTGCTTTCGCAGGGACCTAATTAAAGTAAACCTCGTTTTCCTAGAGGCATAACCCCATTGACACCTTTCAAGACACCTAATGAGTTAGCTAATTGTAAAGTGCAAAACTCTCCCAGGAGTAACACTTACTCGCAGTGGGTATCGGGATCCAACTATCTCATACAAGGTATGAAATCTCATTGCAAATTTCAACACTTGAAATTCCCAATATCTTTTGCCCCCAAGCGATTTATGACCTTGACAAGGTCAATAAACCATAAACAACAAGTCAAGTTCAACCCGTTCATTTCCTGATTGAATTAAACCCACCGGCACGACCCTTGACAAGGTCGACAAGGCCGTACGACTACCCTAATCCAATTGCATCACATGCTTGCTGATAAACACTAATCATCTACTATACACTACGTCTTGACAAGGTCAACAAACGTAGTACGAATACTAAATAACACTTATCTGAAATGACGGAGGGCTACGACAGTTTTTTAAGAAAACCTTTTGCGTAATGAACTTGATATCGTTGTAGAATCGAGTGATTTGAAAAGGAGTGGTTTAAGCTCCGCTTTGAAAATCATTTGTTTTCAAAATAAACCGAGTGAGTTTAGCATCTGCTAGCTTTTTCTAAAGAGGTCATTCCCGGTGAAGGGATCTCGGCTCTTTCCTCATCGAATGAGGTACGGGATATTCATAAAAAATACCGCTATGCAAAGAAATAACTAGAGCTACCTTTTTGAAAATTTGATTCTTCAACATATTTAGGCTTCTTTCCTTTCATTTATTTCATTAATGAAGTCCCATTATTTATGCTTCCTAAGCATCACAGAAGAAACGAAAATACAAAATACGCTTATGCCATCCGCATTCGTCTTAGGGTCCCGTCATGCACCGTTAGGTTAGTTAACTAACGGCAGAGTGGGGGAAGGACTACCGCGGGTGCAAAACATAAGCAACGGTTATTATATATCATATATATAATAATAAACATTCGTCTCACGCGGTTATATGATCTCATCACAGAACATTGCAGCAGAAGTCAACATATGAAATATAGGATATATTAGGAGGTCCGTGTTTTAAATCAAGCCAGTAAAAAACATGGATTCCACGGTCGTGATGAATAGCCAAACCCACATCCCTAGACCCCTACGAGAGCGGAAAGCAACCCTAATAATTCTAGAGTTAGGAGACCTGGTCTTGACTCCTCGAGATAGTCTTCCACTGGACTCTAGAACCCGGTTACTTATGCTCCCTGCCTTGGGTCTATCCTAATGCGGAAAAGTAAATAATATACATCAACGGTGACATCATGCTCAACCCGGAAGTGCCCCAATAAAAGAATATTACATACAGTTTTTACATGAATGAAAATGAAATACTCTCATCTCAAGCAAAACCCCTCGGCTATTCAAACACGACGATCCAATATATCATATCACAGCAACACATAACATCATATGTCATCAACATAAGTAAATATGCGTATCCCAATTGTCGTTGATGTATAGCAAAAAAACTGGAGATACACCACATAATACACTTACGGTCGCAGAAAAGAAAGTGAAAAGTACAACAATTGGAATCCGCAACCACCTTAGATATCATAAATCCGAAATATCACATATTTCGGATTTCATGCTTAACTAAATGAATTCCTCAGACATCATAAACCTGGAATATCTCATATTCCGAATTTCATGCCTAACATTATAAACCCCGCATTTTATTCTCGATATTGAAAACACTTTTCAATAACTAGCAGGGATTCAATAAGATTCACGACATCCTGATCGAATGCTCATCGGAAACTTTAGTAGACGGCTACACCCCCGATGCCGTCGACGTAGTGCACTTAGGAGGAACACTGCAGCCACGAGCACCCGAATGGATGCTTTAGGAAACGGGGTTCTCCTACAGTCACTTGGTCGGGGCTATGGGGTGTGGCTATCTAGTAATGTTACTCGGCGAGTATCCGCGTACACTACGTGATTGCGACGGAGTTTTGATCCAAATCAAAACCCCGTAGCAACCGATCAAAAAATACTAAATTGCTAGGTTTACAAAATTCAAACCAGTTTTCACAAAACTAATTATTGTGGATTCTAAATATTGTATCACATATCACAGATAGCTAGACGATGTTAAACATTTCGATCGAATCAACAAACACCCACATTTCCCAGAGACCTCAACACTTGAGACAGTTTTTAAAATACCCTGAACATGCCACAAGAACCTACGGACCTTCACAAGAAAGCACACTCCCTGCCTCACCAACGGCGCCACGGAACCGCCGCCAAAGGCATGCTTTGGCCCCGCTTCCGCGGCCATTTGGTAGAGTTAGGTCGTCGTTTTTCTTTTGGGTCCACAGAAAACCCTGCATGATTTTTTGAATATTTTTAACTTGGAAAAACCCAACATTTGGAAAAATTTCCAGAGAGCATTGGAAATATGGAGTTTTGATGTTCGATTGAATTCTTTAACGTCGTCCTAAAGCTCTAGAAAGGCTCTGATATCACTGTTGGGTTCCTTAGCACGACTTGTAGGTTTCGCAAGGCATCAAAAATGCAATTTTATAAAAATATAGTATGCTAACAAACCCGAACCAAGGATCTAACTAGAGAATTAGGGTTTTTAAACAAGTAATCAAACATTACGATAAGTGAACAAGGAATACAACCTTTGTAGACCGGTCCTTCAATTCTAAAGTTCCATGTAGTATTCCATTCGCTTCAAGTAGTGGTCTCCCGGACTCTCGTTAGGCTCCACTAGGCGAAAGGAACAAGCTTGCTTGAAGATCTTCGAGGCCGAAGATGATCTACGTCGAGGAATCTCCAGCTCAAGTTACCTCTTCACTAATTGAGAATTAGTGAGGCAAACAACCTATACTAAATGGATAGTCTAGTGTAGATTGATGAAGTAGGAATTTTGCTCACTTTGGAATAATTTTTCTCACTCTTTTTCTTCACCTCAGGAAAACATAAAGAGCTCTAATGAGATGAAGAAGAAGATGAAGTCAAGAAATAGAATGAATCAATGGAAACCATGGGTGAGATAATATCATATATTACCATTGTAGAGACTTAACATGGCTAAAGATAATGGTTGGGTTAATAAATATCTAAAGTAAAACAAAATTAGTGGACTAAGTCAATGGTTTCCACAAGCTCCTCAAAGCATCTAACCATGGCTTTTTCCACCTAATTTTGTTTATTCCTTAAATAAATAATGACCCTAATTATCTATGGTTTGGTATCTCATACACCCATGTACAATGTATCATCAAGCATGACACAAAGAAAAATATATTAATATATATCACATATATATTAAATGTACAATGAGAAAAAGAAATTCTTAAGTGAGATAATATTAGTTAATATATATATTAATATATCAAATATATAATTATATATTAAATTATTAAATCAACACTTGATTTAATAATCCGGCTATATCACATATAACCGACTAATATCATTTATATCAACTTATCGAATCAACACTTGATTCAATAACCCGGCTATATCACATATAACCGACCGATAGCACATATCGAGATATTAGAATATGGTATCACATACACGTATTAATCTCGGTCCCGTACATATCACATATGTGCCCTACTTCGTTTCGCTTGAGCCAGGAAACTTCTGTGTAGGACTCTAAAGACTCGTCAATACGCCAGCAGTATGTAATGATCATATCAGTTACCCAAAAGCCGTCAGCGGTACTAGATGGACGTAACGGCTACCCAGGTATTGAGCGATCAGAAGATCAACAAGCAAGCTTGCTCATACTCCCGTGAATCTAATAAGTAACACTACCGTACAATCTGGTCTCTTCGTCTGATCTGTCGCATATCTAGTCTGGGGGTGGTAAATGTCAGACCCCAATAACATGATAAATCATGCCGATGTGAGGCTCATAACGGGTCGAGAAACTACTGATAACACTTACCAGTAAATCTTGGTATCATCCCTGGCCAAGGACTTCCTGTTATAGCCAATCGAGTACAGCGCAACATTAACCCCCAATACCGAGAGAGACGAAACCCCTCATATCACTCATTTCCTCCATGTGACTCGGGACTGTACCCAAAAACCACCTGTTTGCACACTCTCTTGAACGTGGTAGGGTGGAAATCAAAGCACAGTGGGAATCACACAAGACTCTATGACGATCTCGGGTCTACAGACTAACCTGTACCAGTGTCACCTGAGAACTGTTATCTGACGATAGGTATAATGACATCTAGGAGTTCTCGGCGAGTCCTGTTCGGTGTACCCATTCTCTAATGAGCACCTGTGTACATTCTCTGATATCAAACACCAAAGGTTATGGGATCAACCATCGCCCCATACAGGGTCATGAATCGTACACACTAGTTTACTCTGGTATATCGATGCCTCGTCTCGATACTCCCTCGACTAGAAACAATTAAAGAATGTACTTATGGACTACCCTGGCCCCACTACTATGATTTGCATCGTAATCCTGGTAGTCAAGTCCACATCCTATAGGCTTTATCAACATGTAACAGAGAGACAGTATAAAGATACAAGTATACATGTTAAGATAAAGAGCAACCAGATAGTATACTATCATGTCGAGCAAGAAAGTCCTCTCTATATATGTCCAAGTATCCACTATAATATACAATCTTGTACAGTAATGTCCTCTAGGGCATACATACAACTAACAAGGTCGATGTCACCATTTATATATATTTTTTTCTTTTCTATACTAGGATTACCCCACGAAGGAGTGCTCGAATAGCCAGGTTCTTGAGGGAAACGGGTCCGCATCTCATGGGGTTGAGACAGAAGGGGCCTTACTCTAAAATTAGCGGGCTATTCGCCGCCCTCGTAGGGGGTATAGGATGACCTATGGAAGGGTGCTCAAGTTACCGGATTCCATGAACTGCTGGGTGGCCCATTCACTTTGTTGATTGGTGTTGCCTCACTTCCGGGATTGACGGGTAACTTGCCGCGCTTGTAGGGGTCTAGGTTTTTCTTTGCACGTGCTATCCACATGACTAGGGAACGCCGAGTTTCATTTGCGGCTCAAATGAAACCCGGGGCTCCTAGATTATCTGTTATTATATGTTGCTTATTGTTGTTATGTGATGTTGCTTATATATCATGCCTGAGATGAATGGTTATATATATATATATATATTTATATATATACTAGTAGATTGTTGTACATGTTTTGCATCCGCGCTAGTCCTTCCCCCGCTCTGCCGGTAGTTAAGTAACCTAACGGTGCATGACGGGGCCCCGTGGCAAATTCGGGTGGTATATACATACATTTTATTTTCGTTCTTTTCTGATGTGATAGGATTTAATTGATGGGACCGCGTTAATTTTAATTAATGCAAGAAAAGAAATCTAAAAGATGTTAGAACAAATTTCGAAAAACTATTGTCATATTCTTTCGCTTTGCATAGTGGTATTCGGTTAGGAATATCCAGCACCTCATTCGAGGAGGCAAGAGCCTAGATCCCTTCATGGGGATTGTTCGTCACTAAAGACTGGATTTTAATACCGCCCATTCATTATCTGTTTTGTTATATATCAGTACTATTAACCAGTGTCTGCTCAGTAATACAGATTACATGTATCCATGATAGAATGCTGTAAATACACTCAAAATCACAGATATAACGTTTGTGAGCCGACACTGCAACCGGAACTGGAAACCGACCGATATCCAAAGAGTTTTTGCAAATAAAATGTGTGCACACAATATTGGTCCAACACAATGCAAGTGTACACATGCTCTTTGGCACTAGGACCATGGTGGGGCTTCCCATGGCACACACAAATGATAGCTTATGCAAGTGGGGGCTCACATTGTCATTCTTTATCCAAGTTTGTTCAAGACTTCATACTCTTTTTGTTTCTCTTTTTTATGTTCTTGTACATAGCTTAGTTCCCCTTGAGTTCCTTGCCTTCTCTTGATCTTTCAACCTCTTCATTGAGCTTGCAAGTTTAAGTTTTGGTTATTAAACTCAAGGTTGTATCACTTGGACATAATAAAGATCTCTTTTTGCACTTTGGGTTCCTAGTATTTATATTTCTTGGATTTACTTTCTTGCAATTTATTTCCATGCCATTTACTTTCTTGCAATTTATTTCTATGCCATTTACTTACTTTTATTTCTTTTCTTTTCTTTTCTCTTTTCTTTGCTCTTTTTGTTTGTTGTTGTAATTGGTTGTGAATATATTGTTGTTAGGAAAGAAACCGATATTGTAAGATAATATTTCCTTTCTCATTTCCTTTTCCCGATCTTTTCCATTAAACTCCGTCCAAACCTTACGCAAGCGCTCCGTTGGGCACCCTACCCTATCAAGGTATCGGTGATTCCTAACCGTAACCGGTTGCGTTCGGATTGGCCGGAGGCGAAAGCAAGCGATAAGAACGGACGGACAATGGTCAATAAGCCGGATTTCACAAATATCGTGCTTAAGCACGCTAATCCACGTTGTTGCCGATTGCTCTAGCTTTAGTGGTCGAGCTCGTCTCAAAGGATTGAGTACGGATTTCCTTAACTTACACTATCCTATCTAATCCTAACAAGCGTTTACTTTGCATATAAACACATAGGGTAGATACGAACATTTCCGCCCCGCGCATTAGCTCATGAAAACAAGAACTTAAAACGCTTCGTCTCCCTGCGGACGACCCGTACTCATCGCGGCTAGCTGCAAAGCGATATTGTCCTGATTGCGGTTAACTTTAGAACCTCAAATACACGACACGCCAAAAGTGTGCAATCAAATGGCGTCGTTGCCGAGGAGACGGTAACGTTTTTATTCTTGTTATTTCGGGTTAATCTTGTTTATATCATCTAATACCATTCTTAAAAAAACTAATAAAATCAAAAAATTTAAAACCAAAACAAAAATTAAATTCTAATATTTTTGTTCTCTGGATTTTTGACCTGCAAACACTCTGGATCTCAACAAAAAAGATAAGAAATTCTATTGAGACACTAGTAGAACACTTAGATACCAGAGGAAAATTGGAGCCCATCTTCCCTAAGGAGCCCGACGACACACCTACAAATTCCAGCGACGCCGTCCTAGTCATCACCGTTTGCTCCAAAAATTTTCCCTGTGCTCCAGTGTTCTAATTTTGTCCCAATTGTATTGCTTGATTTTTATAATTTTAGGTGTATAGTTGTCTGGGCATTCATATCACTTTTTTGCACTAAATATCCGTTTTCCGACATTTTCAAATTTTTACGGATTTGCGAATTGCGATCATGTGGAGAAAAGTGTACATTCAAGGCTGAGGTGATTACGAGGTACAATGCCAAAGATCCGGGTAGTTTGACCCACGCAAGCGAACTTTTTAAGCTAGCCGGATTCAATTCAACGAGGGTTTCTTAACCCGAAAACTTATCGGTACGTACTTTACTAACACCTTCTTCTCAAATCCGACGCATCCAATATAATATCTTTGCAGGATTCTTTTCAAGTTCGTTAGCAAACGCTAAAATTGACTAACCCGTATTTGTTGCAGAGCCGTGCTTAAACATAAAAATCGATTTTTTTTTTAGGTTTTTAATAACCTTTTCATTGATTTGTGCATTGCATCCATTAATACGGACTTAGGAGCAAGCGAACCCCACAACATACGGTAAAGGATTTCGTCCCCTTTTCCGTGGCCCACAAATCACGAAATTGAGCATAACGTTTACCCACACAAATTTTAAAAGAAACTAGACTTTAAGCCTTTAAGGAATTCGCGCTCACTAGGAGAAGTCAACTGTGTTTAGAACACCGCTTAACAGTATATCGTTTACGGGGTGTCTAGGAAAGTTTTCACGGCGAAACCGCCAAAAGAGAAAGGGTTATCTAATTAAGTACCCTCGCGAAAGCGTTGATAAACCTCCCCTTATCTCTGCACTTACCTGATCTCATGATCAGTATATCTTGAGCCCGTTTCTCGACACAGTTTTACTTCAACAATCAAGTTCTTGAGTAGTCTAGTTGATCTAGGTGAACCCTAGACCGATTAGGTGTGTGGTATTGTGTCGTGATTGTTTTTGTCCAGATTCTTTTTGTGTGTATATTTCATTCTTTTGTTGATAACTAACAATAAAATAAAATAAATAAAAAACCACATTCTTTTTCCTTTCCTTTTTCTTCTTCTCTTCATATCATGGGTACCCCACCTCGAAAAACTCTTTCCGAACTTTGGTACCCACAACTAGATATTACTTCTTACGGTTCTTGCTTTGGTCGAACTTCGAACGATCCATCCATGCCCAAACTTTCTTTGAAAGATCGGATAGATGCATCTAGGAAGAACAATTGGACTCCGCAATCCACTTTGTATCAACCGTTTCAACCTACCCTACCTTCTTACGTTGATACCATTTTTGAGAGTCATGTTGTAACTCCAAGTCCCATGTCTATTGCTGAACGTATTGAACAATGTAGCCGATCTTTCACTCCTTTCACCACTTCCAATTCTTTTGATCAACAATTCCATTCACCTTCTTATCATAACGTTGATCTTAACCCTGTCCAACCATTCAATTCCTATCCATCCTACCCAACTTTTGCACCTTCCCTAGACATTGCTTCTGAACAGCCATTTGGGAGTTTTCAGTATCCAAACAACTTTGAATCTTTTACTGAAACCCTTTCACAACCCATGTGTAGTCTGGAACAGTCATTGGAAGATTTTCGGGTAGCGTCATGCTAACAGATGATGGATTTGAATGCGTCCATGGCCGCCCTCATACAACCTAGTGACCCGGCTGCTAGTTTCCAACTAGCTCCACATTTTCCAATGTATGATGAGGCGATATGACAGGTTGCGGATTTGAGTAGTGAGAGTGAGCAATACACCCTTCCAAATCAAACATACCCATTGCAAGTAGAATTCCACGACTCCGATCTTGAAAGTCTATCGAGTGTCCCAAAGGATTCATCAATTGAAGATAGAATGTTTAATGAGTTGTGCGACTTTGTAGTGTTTGATTTACCAGATTGTGAAGGGTCCATTCCAAGTGAAACCAATCCCAACCCTTTTGACCTCTACTCCTCCATCTTAGAACCACAATTGATAGAAATCCATGCTTTTGATGAGGTGTCTGAGAATATTGATTTTCACTTGATTGAGGATATCGACGCTGGGAATGTTTTGGATGATGAACCCGTAATTTTGGATGAGTTTTTCTCACCAATTCATCATTTACTTTCACTTCCGTGTGGACATCATCCCGAGTCATTAGCTGTTATTCCTGAACTTCATATGCGTCTAGATATTGATGATAAAAGCATGGATGAGTTAACTTTTGAAGAGTATATTGAGGAAATTTTTTAGGATGAACCAGTTTTACTTGATGAGTCGGATTTTTCAATTCATTATATCCTTTTCATTGACTGTGTACATCCTCCTGAACCTTTAACTGATACCCTTCCTCGATCACTCCCCTCGATCCTTTCCATCGTTCCGACCTTGCAAGACACCGTATCACTTTCATTTCCTATATCTGGTTTACCAAGTTCGGTCTATCCATGTTTTCTCACGAATCTTGAGGGATTTGACCCCATTTCTCGAAGGGTTGATAGATTAGTACAATCGCTTGCTATACATCGGTCATTACAAATTGTACGAATTTATTCACTCCATTTTCCCTCTCAAGTTCGTATTCCACTTCATTCTGCCTTCCGCCATTCTTCTCCTCATATACCGGGACCGTATACGACTTCTATCCCTATACAGTCTCGCGTATTCTCCATTTCATTCCTCACCGTATTCTTTCACCAATCTGCACACTATCGCGATAGAATTTTTGAATGGTTGGTGTTAACCTTTGGCCTGTATAAGGCCTTGTATAGATTGATACTATTCTCTCCTCGCTAATCCTGAACTTCACCATTTAAACAGTGGAAACACTATTTCAGATAAGTTTGGGGGGGAACTTTTTGTGTTTATATATTTTTGGTTTGCTTTTTGTTTTGTATAAAATTTTTTTTAGGGAGCGCCGACAATTTTGACTCTCTTGGTGTAGCCTGACATTGAGGGCACTGTCAAGTTTAAGTTTGGGGGTGTGCTCGGTAAGCTTTCTACCTTCGCATTCATATGTATATTTTGCATTTGCATACTTATTTAAAAACCTATAAAAATCGAAAAAATTTACAAAAATATAAAAACTTTGTTGTCAAGTTAGCTAATAGAGTAACTTAGATTTCTATTTCCGAAAGTTGAGTTGATACGTTAGAAATAACTAAACTCTAGGCTCAGGAATTGAAAACCCTAAAAATAACCATCCTTCTGTTTAACTATGGTAATTATATGTCCTTACAGTTTTTTTTAGAAGTAGCTAATCTTGAGTTCAGTTCTTGAGTTAAGTCGAGATGAAGGGAAAGTATTGAATACTTTACTGAAGGATAAGTCTGAAAATAGTTTCTATTCTTGAGATCAAATTTAGAAAATAAATACCCTACAAACTGCGCATACACGCACCTTGAAACTTGGGATAGTAGAGGATAACTAGAAATACTCTTGCCTGAAAACCTAGTATGAAAAAAAATGGTATTTAAAGCTAACCACCAAAAGAGTATCATTGAAAAATATATCCGATCTTGAATAAAGAAAAATAAAGAAGAAAAAAATAAATAAAGTCAAGACCTGGAAACTGCTATTTACGCTTTAAGCTCACACATTCAGTAATCGGCTGTTAGTGCCTCAAGAAACATTAATAGTCGCATGAAAGGTGTGTGAGCAGCACCGTCCATCATTAACGAAAAGAAGGAGTATTAGGTATTAAGGTAAGGGTGGTATAGCTTGAATTGAATTCTTAAGTGTAGGGGTGAAAATTTACACACACGTAGGAGTATACAATCGATGTTTGGAGGAAAGATAGGAATTAAGAATAAGACTTATGTTTTCCGTAAAACTGATAAAAATCCCTGATTGGAGAGCGCACTTTAGAAGGAAAACTCAAGAGATACCGAGATCTTTCTAAACTGTAAAACGTATAGAATCTGGGGTTGAATAAATAGGAGGTGTGAAACATAAGGGTTGGATATTTCTAACTTAGGATGATAGAATTTCTAACTTAAATGCTAAACTGTAGGAGTAGAATCGACGTTAACTTGTGAAACTAGCTTGACGGGATTTTATGGGTGTAATCCGCTGAAAACCCTGAGGAGACAACACTCCTCCTACTAGGGACATCTAAAGGTTTAACAGCTTGTTGCACGAGCTCAGTGCAATCGCGTTACCTGCGAAAGTGAGGCTAGGATTTTGTTTTTTCTCGGGACGAGCAAAAGATAAGTTTGGGGGTATTTGTTCATCACTAAAATCTGCATTTTAATACCGCTCATTCATTATCTGTTTTGTTATATATCCATAGTATTAACCAGTGTTTGCTCAGTAATACATGTTACAAGTATCCGTGATAGAATACTGGATATAAACTCAAAATCACGGATATAACGTTTGTGAGCCGACACTGCAACCGGAACTGGAAACCGACCGATAACCAAAAAGTTTTTGCAAATAAAATGTGTGCACACAATATTGGTCCAACACAATGCAAGTGTACACATGCTCTTTGGCACTAGGACCATAGTGGGGCTGCCCATGGCACACACAAATGATAGCTTATGCAAGTGGGGGCTCACATTGTCATTCTTTGTCCAAGTTTGTTCAAGACTTCATATACTTTTTGTTTTTCTTTTTTGTGTTCTTGTACATAGCTTAGTTCCCCTTGAGTTCCTTGCCTTCTCTTGATGTTGCAACCTCTTCATTGAGCTTGCAAGTTTAAGTTTTGGTTATTGAACTCAAGGTTGTATCACTTGGACATAATAAAGATCTCTTTTTGCACTTTGGGTTCTTAGTATTTATATTTCTTGCATTTACTTTCTTGCAATTTATTTTCATGCCATTTACTTACTTGTATTGCTTTTCTTTTCTTTTCTTTTCTCTTTTCTTTGCTCTTTTTGTTTGTTGTTGTGATTGGTTGTGAATATGTTGTTGTTAGGAAAGAAACCGATATTGTAAGATAAGATTTCCTTTCTCGTTTCCTTTTTCCCGATCTTTTTCATTAAACTCCACCCAAACCTTGCGCAAGCGCTCCGTTAGGCACCCTACCCTACTAAGGTATCAGTGATTCCTAACTGTGACCGGTTGCGTTTGGATTGGCCGGAGGCGAAAGCAAGCGACAAGAACGGACGGACAAGGGTCAATAAGCCGGATTTCACAAATATCGTGCTTAACAACCCTAATCCACGTTGTTGCAGATTGCTCTAGCTTTAGTGGTCGAGCTCGACTCAAAGGATTGAGTACTGATTTCCTTAGCTTACACTATCATATCTAATCCTAACAAGCATTTACTTTGCATATAAACACATAGGGTAGATACGAACATTTCCGCCCCTCGCATTAACTCATGAAAACAAGAACTTAAAATGCTCCGTCTCCTTGCGGATGACCCGTACTCATCGCAGCTAGCTGCAAAGCGATACCGTCCTGATTGCGGTTAACTTTAGAACCTCAAATACACGACACGCCAAAAGCGTGCAATCAGGGAGTGATCTCTTAAGCTAAAGTTTATGTTACTATAGATTACTCGGTTTTCTTCAAAACCACTATTTTTCAAAAACGGGGCCTAAACCACTCCTTTTCAAAACTGCTCGGTTCCTTCAACGATATCAAGTTCATTACGTTAAAGTGTTTTTAGACAAAAACCCAGCCGTAGCCCTCCATCATTTCTTACAAGTATTACTTAGTATTCGTGTTGCGTATGTTGACTGTGTCAAGGCGTAGTGTACGGTAGCTAAGTAGTGCTTGTTTGTAGCATATGATGCGACTGGTTAAGACAGTCGTATAATCATTTTGACTGTGTCAAGGGTTATGCGGGTAGGTCTAATGCAATCTAGGACAATGACGGGTTGAACTTGACTAGCGACATATGACTTGTTGACTGTGTCAAGGTCATAAGCCTTTAGGGGCAAAAACCACATCGGGAATTTCAAATATAAAGGAAACTTGCGAGCGTTGCATACCTTCTGAAGTGTGGTAACTATAGTGGCTTCCATCTAGGTTATCATAAGATGATAGTTGGATCTCTATCCCATTGATGAGTAGGATAACTCTTGGGAGATATTTTTCACTTCACAATTAGCTAACCTATTAGGTGTCTGGAAAAGTGTTAACGGGGCTACGCCTCTGCAGAAAAGAGGTTTATTTTAATTAGGTCCGTGCGAGAGCACGGAGAACCTCCCTCAGAGTACTAACACTCACCAGGCTGAACGGTAAGCAAACTTGTAAGGTGCGAATGATCCCGACTAATTCTCCTTTTATGCTTTGGAAGAGAATTCGAGGAAACAGTAGAAGCCATCCTGATTAGATATACTAATAACCAATCTAATCTTTCAAGAGCGCACGCTGAGTGTTTCTTTTCTCTCTCTCCGGGTAGCAACCATGTCACACCCTAATCAAGATAATAAAATATTTAACTTGATTGAATCAGCTTATTACACTGGGCTGGGGAACATCGGTTTGGCTCAAACTTGTGACAACTGTCACGAGTATGTGCAAAGGAAAGAGGACTGTAAGGAATTCCAAATAACCCTATTGAAATAGAAGCATTCTAATGCATCTTCTTCGGGTGAATTTGTTATTTAAAACTATTTTCCGGTCAACCCTACGTCTTGGGTACTAGATACTGGATCAGGATCTCATATCTGTAATTTATTACAAGGACTGAGAAAAAGTAGGATTGTTGGACCGGATGATATGTACCTCAGAGTAGGAAACAGAGCACAAGTTGATGCTGCTGCCGTCTGTGAATATCACCTAGTGCTGCCAAGCGGCAATACTATGATTTTGAACAACTGCTATTATGTACCTTCCATGGTCTGCAACATCATATCAGTTTCTATACTTGATAAAGATGGATATAACTTTGTTCTAGATAGAAATATCATGAACATTTACCTTAATCAGGTACTGGTTGCAGAAGGTACACTGTGTAATGGTATCTATGTTCTAAATCAAAACACAGTTTTCAATATACAAAACACACGCAAGAGGAAGAGTTCAGATACGAACGAAGCCTACTTGTGTGATTATAGACTTGGTCATATCAATGAGAAAAGACTGTGCAAGTTACATAAAGATGGATATTTGAATACATTCAAATTTTCATCTTATGAAAATTGTCAGTCATGTCTCAAAGGAAAGATGACCAAAATTCCGTTTACGGGACACGGATAAAGAGCTACAGAGCTCTTGGGACTCATACACGGTGATGTATGTGGTCCGATGTCTATACATGCGATGGGTGGGTTCTCATAATTCATTACATTCACTGATGATCTCTCTAGGTTCGGATATCTGTATCTTTTGAAACACAAATCTGAAGTTTTTGAGAAATTCAAAGAATATAAAAGTGAAGTAGAGAACCAGATAGGAAAAACTATTAAGATCTTTCGATCTGATCGAGGAGGGGAGTACTTGAGTATGGAATTTCTCGACTACTTAAAAGAGAATGGAATTCTCTCTCAGCTTAGTCCCCCGTATACACCACAGCACAACGGTGTATCGAAACGGAGGAATCGTACCCTACTGGATATGGTTCGCTCCATGATGAGTAATGTCGAGTTACCTCTTTCATTCTGGGGATATGCGCTTAAGAAAGCAGCACATCTGTTGAATCAAGTTCTGTCAAAACCCGTGCCTAAAACTCCTTATGAAATATGGAGTGGCAAAAGTTTGTATCTTAAATGTGTTAAAGATATGGGGTTGTCCTGCTTATGTTAAGAAGCAAAACCCAGATAAACTCGAGGCACGATCATTTTTGTGTAAGTTTGTAGGTATCCAAAACTTTCGAATGGATATCTATTCTACAATGCAGTGGAACAGAGGATTATTGTTTCTCGGAACGCAAAATTTTTAGAATGGCAGTTTCTTGCAAAAGAAACCAGTGGGAGTGCGGTAGAACTGGATGAAGTTCCAGAAGCACAAACCACAACTGAAGATTTGGTAGAACCGGATAATTCAATGGAACCCGACGAACCCCAGCCACTCCGCAGATCTAGTAGGATTTCTCATCCGCTCGAGAGATACTACGGTTTTCTCATAGATGGGGATCGAGAAGGTTACGTCTTGGAAGAAGATGATCCTATTAATTTCGAGCGGGCCATTAATAGTAGGGACTCTGTAAAATGGCTTGAAACTATGAAATCTGAAATGGAGTCCATGTACCCCAACAAAGTTTGGACTTTGGATGTTGCTCCTCCTAGGGGAAAACCCGTTGGATGCAAGTGGATCTTCAAAAAAAAGATTGGTGCAGATGGACAGGTGGAAACCTATAAGGATAGACTTGTTGCAAAATGTTTTCGTCAATGACCAGGAATGGACTATGACGAAATATTTTCTCCAGTGGCTATGCTGAAATCTATTCGGGTCCTATTTACCATTGCTGCTTATCATGACTATGATATCTGGCATATGGACGTTAAAACGGCTTTTCTGAATCGAAGTTTAGAAGAGTGCATTTATATGGATCAGCGGGAGGGATTCGTAAACGGTGTGAGCAGTGGGAAGGTGTGCAAATTGCTTAAATCCATTTATGGATTAAAGCAAGTGTCGCGGAGCTGGAACATCTGTTTTGATGAGACAGTCAAGAAATTTGACTTCATCAAAAATGAAGATGGGCTATGTATATATAAGAAGATTGTAGGAAGAACTGTCGTATTCCTAATCTAGTACGTAGACGACATTCTCTTGATAGGAAATGACATTCCTATGCTACAATCGGTCAAGTTGTTCTTGTCACAAAAGTTCTCGATGAAAGACCTGGGTGATACCTCGTACATTCTGGGGATTAAGATTTATATTGATAGATCCAGGAGATTATAGGGACTTTACATAGAGACCATACTAAAGAGATTTAGTATGGAAGATTCCAAGCGCGGTAATATACCCGCATTGCACGAAATCACCCTCTCCAAAGAGATGTCTCCCAAGACTGATGAGGAGAGGATTCGTATGAGCACTATACTCTACGCTTTGGCGGTAGGATCTATAATGTATGCAATGCTGTGTACCAGACCATATGTAGCATACGCGTTTAGCATGGTGAGCCGGTATCAATCGAACCTAGGTGAGAAGCATTGAACAGCTGTGAAGAACATTCTCAAGTACCTGAGAAGGACTAAGGAGATGTTCCTGGTTTACGGTAATGGAGACCTTCAGGTCGAGCCCTTTACCGACTCAAGCTTTCAGAGTGACAAGTATGACAGCGTGTCTGTCTCGAGTTTTCTTGTAAGTCGATGTCGCACACCCCACGCACTTGTGGGGAGACGGAATTTACAAAAAACGTTTTTTTATACTATGCAACACCGACTAAACTCCATGATCTTAACAGAAACCTTAACTGGCTATTTTACTAGGAGGTTCTAACTACTATGTTAGGATTTTGTACCTCCTTGTTAATAAGTCCTTCGGGTCTTCTTCTCCTCCTCTCCTTCAGCTCCTTGTTCAGACCAGATTATTGTATTATTATATTCCCCATTCTTACTCTTTTTATAAATAAACAGGTGCTTTTGACGCATGTCTGCTATATGTTACAGGTTACAGGTTCTTGGACGGAAAACAGTGAAAATGATGTAAAGACGATGAAAATATGGACTTTTGACCAACAAACAGAATACTCTTGATCAAGCCTACGTAAGAAATAGTTCACAAAGCAAGGTTCAAGACGTCGACATAAAGACACGGTTAGAAGTCCACAATAATGTTCACTGGAAGATCTGGAGAAGACCTAGAAGCCAAATGAATAAAAGAACCATATAAACAAGAAGAAAAAGACCACAAGGAGCAGTACAGAAAGATTCATGCATCAAGACCATACTTTGGCCGCGGAACCGCGGCCAAAGCATGCCTTTAGCCGTGGAACCGCGGCCATGTAGTGCCCGTGTCGGCACGAAGTTTTTTTGGCTGCGCGCGTATTGTTGACTAGGTCTTTTCTTAGGGGTATTTTTGTAATAGCAGATGTGCGAATCAAATGTAACCTAGGGTTTCTATTTCCTATAAATAGAACTCTAAATCATTGTAATTCTTTATGCCTCCTTTTAATAAAAAATTCCAGAACTCTTTTGGAGAGCATCGGTGTTTCTTTTCAACTCATCTATTCAGATCTGACAATCCTGCGTAAATGGTTGGAGAGATCCATCTGTAAAGTAAGTAGATCTATTTATTTTCTTGCCCCAGATAATTTCAATTCCTGCCCTAGATTAAATTTATTTTCCTGCCCTAGTATAGATTTTATTTATCTGCCCTAGTTATAACTTTCAATTAATTGCCCTAGGTAGAATAATTAGATTTTTAGATTTAATAATCAACCGAACACCCTTCGGAATTAACTCGTAAGAATGAATCGGAAATTCACAACATCCCTGTGGACCGACCCGTACTCACCGGCTAGCTTCATGCGACGCCGTTCTTGATTACGGTTACTAGATAGTTTTTGACTTACAAATCAAATGGCGCCGTTGCCGGGGATGGCGTAGAATTTTCTTTTCGCAATTTCGGGTTAATCAAAATTTTTTAAAAAAAATCATAAAAATCTGAAAAATCAAAAAAAATATAAAAATATATATTTTGTTATTTTTGGAAGGGATACTTTGTTATTTTAATTTTTGCAGGATATACAAATTCGGATCTGGAGATTTCCAGAAAGCAAAACAGGAAACAAAATATCGGAACAGAAGAGATTTTGAATAACAGAATAGAAGAATTTTTCTGGAGACCCAACTCCCCCAAACCGTCGTGATTCCGCGGCCAAAACCCACCTTAGGCCGCGGAACCGCGGCCATCTTGGAGAATCACAACGTCAGAAAATTTTTGGGGGTTCGTGCTGACGAGACCGCCGCGAAAACGCTGTATTAATGCATTTAAACCGCGGAAACGCGGCCTTATGGTGTCTTCAGGTGATGAAATTTGCACTGTAAGCTCTCTGTTATTTCTCCTCTGCAAATTTTAATATATTTTCTGAATAATGCCTGCAAGATTTTGTGTGCTTTAAAAATATATTCTCTTCCATATAACAAGTCTTGAGCAGGATTTTTTGGCCCCGCTTGAAATAAAATAGATTGCAAGTAATATTTTGCTGTTGCATATCTTGTGTTGAAAATCTTTTTACAACAAATTTTTCCTAATAAAGAGAAAAAGAATAAAAAAAGATAGAAACTTGCAAAGTTTTTAGCCGCAAATAAGTCCTTGCACCACAATAAAATTTCCTTCTTTCCCCCTTTCTTTCAACATGGTACCCCCACATAATAAATCATTAGCCGAACTTTGGTATCCCGAACCTAATCTTGCGTCGTACGTTAATTTGTTCGGTCAATTTAAAGACGATCCTTCCTTGCCTAAAAAATCTTTGAAAGATCAAATAGAGGCGTCTAGGAGAAACAGTTTGACTTTTCAACCCACTTTGTATCAACCAAGTCAACCTTTACCACTTCCATATGTTGATACCACTTTTTCAAGTCCTACTGTCACTCCTAAGCCGATGTCCATTGCTGAGCATATTGCTCAAGCTCGCAGCCGATCTTTCACCCCTCTCCACTCATCTAGTTTTAGGGATCCACACGATTATTCACCTTTTTATCCACATGTTGACCCTACCCCTGTTCAATCACCCACTTCCTTCCAGTCCTACCCGACTTTACCACCTTCACTAGACACTGTTTCTACACAGCCTGTTGGGAGTTTTGCATATCCACACCATTTTGAATCTTTCACCGAAACCCCTTCACCACCTAAGTCTAGTTTGGAAAAGTCGTTGGAAGCTTATATTGCAGCAACAAATAAAATGACTAGAAATGTGGAAGCGTCCGTGGCCGCCCTTATGCAACCTAGTGAACCGGTAGCTAGTTTCCCGCTAGCTCAAAATTTTTTAATGTATAAGGAGGCGGTTGGACAGAGTGAGAATGAGAGAGGATTTTCAAATCAAACCTACCCGTACCCAATTGAAGCCCACAACTCCTGTTTTCCATCGATTGCCCTAAATAGTTCACATGTTGAAAATAAAAATGAGTTGTGTGATTTTGTAGTGCTTGATTTACCAAATTGTGAAGAACCCCTTTCGAGTGAAACCGCACCTAATCCGTTTGACCTTTACACCTCCACTCTAGAACCTAAATCGATACATATCCATGCTGATGAGGTGTCTAAAGAAATTGATTTTCACTTGATTGAGGATATAGACGCCGGGAATATTTCGGATGATGAACCTGTCGATTTGCTTGAAATTTTATGTTCAAATTATCTTCCTGAGTTATTAAATGTTTCTCCCGAATCTCATATTCGTCTAGATTTTGATGATAATGGCATGGATGAGTTGAATATTGAGGATAGTATTGAGGAGAGTCTTGAGGATAATATTGACGTTGAATCATTTTTGTTTGATATGTCTGATTTTCCAATTCATCATCCTGAACCTTTGACTGTTATATCACCCTCTCTCCTTCCCATCGTTCCGACCCTGCTTGAAGACTGTGAGCTTGAAACCTTTTCCTTTGAATCTGACACAATTCTTACAGCCGATAACACCTACGAGTGTTTCACTTTTTCGGACGATGCTGATGACTCACCGCCCGAGTTTGAATCCTTTACATTTTCAGATGAGCCATCAGACTCGGTTGATTATAGTAGTTTCGAACCATTAATGGAATCTTTCAAGTTTGAAACAGTTTACTACGGTGAGAAAGATACTATCCCTAATTCACTCCCTTTCGTCTCTCCCATTGTTCCGACCGAACAAGTGACTGTTACGCTTTCATCTCCTATACCAAGTTCGGCGTACCCATGTTTTCTTGCGAATCTTGAGGGATTTGACCCCATTTCTCGACGGGTTGATAGGTTAGCGCAATCGCTTTTAACACATCGGTCATCACAAACTGCGCTAATTTATTCACTCAATTTACACCCTCAAGATCGTACTCCACTTCCTTCTTCTTTTCGCCATTCTTCTCCCCTACCGAGACCATATTCTACCATTCTTCTTTCCACACGGTCTCGCGTGCTTCTCATTTTCTTGCACCAACTATACCATTTCCATGATAAGATTTTTGAATGGTTGGTGCTAACTTTTGGCTTGTGCAAGGCCAAGCTTAAGTTTGGGGGAATCTTTGTATATATGTATATATTTTTTGTTTTCTTTTCTATAAAAAAATAAAAAAAATTCAAAACATTAAAAATATAAAAATTATAAATAAATAAACAGGGGAGTGCCGGTATTTTGATCCTCTTGGTTTAGCATGACAGTGAGGACACTGTCAAGTTCAAGTTTGGGAGTATGCTCGGTACGTCTTCTTCCTTCGCATTCATTTGTACATATTTTTGCATTTGCATATTTATTTGAAAAACCCATAAAAATTGAAAATTTTCAAAAATTATAAAAATTATTGTATTCAATTTTGGCTATAATTGACTTGAGTTTGACAAATAGGTTAACTGGCTAGGAACAACTAGATCTTAGACTTAGTGAATTAAAAACCCTAAAGATAACATTCCTTAAAGTTTAACGGTAGAAAGTATATGCCTTGTAGTTTATTTAGAAATAGGCAAATTTTGGGTTCACTTCTTGGGCTAAGTCAAAATGAGGGAAGAGTATTGATGTTCTTATTAGAGTATAAGTTTGAAAAATAGTTCCTATCTTAAGTCTAGATTCTGAAAATATATACCCTACAATTTGCACAATCACGCACCTTGAAACTTGGAATAGTAGAAGAGACCTTGAAGTTCTCTTGTCTAAAGTCCTTAGTCCAATGAAAATAAAAATAAAAGTGAATAAAGAATAAAAAAAATGGACACTGGTTTTTGTGATTACTTAAGGCTGCAAAAATAGAAAAATATTTAGCGAGGGTGCTTCATCACCTAGTGCCTTAGACCAACTGGTTTGGGAGTCACTGCTAAAGCCTTGGGTGTTGCAAAACTAGGAAGTACGCTTTAAAGTGCTAACGCATCTTGTAATCCGTTGTTGGTACCTCAAGAAGTATTAACGGTCGCATGAAGGATGTGTAAGCTAATTTCATTTAAAAATTCACTAATTAATAAGTGCTTTGGACAATGGACGAGAGTACGATTGCTTGATTTGAATTTCCAAGTGTAGGGGTGATATTTACACACACGTGGGGATATGTGATTAGAGTTTAGATGAGAGAAAGGAATGAAGAATAAAACTTATATCTTTAGTAGGGTTGATAGAAATTCCTAAGTGGAGATGGAACCCTAGAAGGAAAACTTAAGAGATGCCGAAAGCTAAGTAATTCTATAGAACATATATAATCTTAAGTTAAATGATGAGGAAGTGTGAAGAATTTGGGTGGATAATTTACAAGTAGAAGATAATAGAATTCCTTGTTAGAAAACCTAATTGGAGAACAAAAGTCAATGGACCGAGTTGATAGGATTTTGTGGGTGTAATCCGCTGAAAACCCTCAGGAGACAACACTCCTCCTACTAGGGACACCTAGAGGTTTAACGGCTTGTTGCACGTGCTCAGTGCAATCGCGTTTCCCTACGAAAGTGTGGTTAGGATTTTAGTGAATAAAAATAAGTTTGCTCGAGGACGAGCAAAAGATAAGTTTAGGGGTATTTGTTCACACCAGAATATTGCATTATTATATTCCCCATTCTTATTCTTTTTATAAATAAACAGGTGCTTTTGACGCATGTCTGCTACATGTTACAGGTTACAGGTTCTTGGACAGAAAACAGTGCAAACGATGTAAAGACGATGAAAATGTGGACTTTAACCAACAAACAGAGAATCTTGATCAGGCCTACATAAGGAACAATTCACAAAGCAAAATTTAAGACATCGACTCAAAGCGAACGGTTAAAAATCCATTGCAAATTGTTCACTGGAGATCTGGAACCAACCTAGAAGCCCAAATGGAAAAGGACATATAGAAACAAGAAGATAAAAATCACCAGAGCCTGCCCACAAAAGCACATGGGCCAACTCCATTGTTTGGCCGCGGAACCATGGCCAAACCATGCCTCGGGCCGCGGTTCCGCGGCCATA
Organism: Agapanthus africanus; assembly: GCA_030015575.1. NCBI lineage: Eukaryota > Viridiplantae > Streptophyta > Magnoliopsida > Asparagales > Amaryllidaceae > Agapanthus > Agapanthus africanus. The sequence goes on from CM057348.1 coordinate 541,873,844, forward strand.
TAGGGCCCATATGCAAAACATTTTTTACCAAAATGCAGTGGCGGCGTTGACTGGTCTTTCTATGGCTATTTATGTAATTGTAGACATGCGGGTCAAATGTAACCCTAGGGTTTCCTATTCTTTATAAATAGGAACTCTAATCATTGTAACTCTTTATGCCTCCCTTTAATGAATAAAATTTAGAAATCTTTTGGAGAGCATCGGTGCCTCTTTTCACTTCATGAATTCAGATCTAACAACCCTGCGTTGATGTTTGGAGAGAGCCATCTGTAAGTAATTTAATTTCTTGCCCTAGTGTAGATTTCAATTCCTTGTCCTAGGTAGATTTAATTTCATGCCCTAGGAACTTGTTTAGGGTTTAGCTTTGAGGAAGGATTTTGAGAGATGAGATCTCTCATCCCTTTCTTACCCACCAAATATTTACAATAGGACTCCATGCATACACGCACATACCGCACCCTACGGCATCCTACCCCTCGAGGTAACGATGACACCGTAGTGTAAAGGACCGGTTGCGCATGTTTTCCATGGAGGTTAGGGTAAGGATCTCTAAAGGAAGGACAAGAACCTAAAGGAAGGAACACCTTCCCGAACGGATCTAATCCCCTTTATTGATAATTACCATAACTCCTCATAGATCTTCATTCGGGTATTGAAAGCGGTGAGATTTAATTACATTTCCAAACCATCCCTAAACCTAGCCCTAGCAAGAGTAGATCTAGATAATTGCCCTAGGTTAATTAGGTTTTTAGATTTAATAATTAATCCGAACACCCTTCGGAATTAACTCGTAAGCGCGACTAGGAGATTCACAAAATCCCTGTGGACCGACCCGTACTCACCGGCTAGCTTCATGCGACGCCGTTCTTGATTGCGATTTAGAAATAGTTTTTGACATTCAAATCAAATGGCGTCGTTGCCAGGGATGGCGTAGAACTTTCCTTTTCGCAATTTCGGGTTAATCATAAAATAAAAAAAATCATAAAAATCTGAAAAAATCATAAAATATAAAAATATATATCATTTGTTATTTTTGGAAGGGATACTTTGTGGTTGAATTTTTGCAGGATATACAGAATCGGATCTGGAAAATTCCAGAAAGCGAAACAGAAAAAGGGGTATCGGAACAGAAGGGATTTTAACTAACAGAAGAGCACAAAAATTTTGGAGTCTTGAACCGCCCATCCGATCGCGATTTCGCGGCCAAAACCCACCTTAGGCCGCGGAACCGCGGCCATCTTGTCGATTCGTCGCACCAAAAAATTTCTGGGGCACTGTGCAGTTAATGTGACCGCGAAATCGCGGTGGGAGCCACGTTTTGCCGCGGAAGGGCGGTGGAATAGTGACATCATCAGACCAACTTTGCTCTGTAAGATCTTCTATTCATCCTCTGTAATTTTTGAAATATATTTTCTGAAAAATGCCTGCAGGATTTTGTGCACATTAAAAATATATTCCCTTCCAAATAACGATCTTGTGCAGGATTTTTGGGCCCCGCTTGAAATGAAATTAGATTGCAAGTAATATTTTGCTGTTGCATATCTTTTCTATAAAATATTTTGCTGTTGCATATCTTTTCTCTAAAATCTTTTTGCAAAAAAAATTTTCCAAATAAAGAGAAAGAAAAAATCAATGAAAAATGAAAATAAAAAGGACAAATATTTTATAGAACTTGTAAAATTTTTTTAGCCCCAAATAAATCCTTGCACCACCCAACCTTCCTTCTTGTCACATTTCTTCTTCTAACATGGGTACCCCACACAATAAATCATTAGCCGAACTTTGGTATCCCGAACCTAATTTTGCGTCGTATGTCAATTTGTTCGGTCAATTTAAAAACGATCCCTCCATGCCTAAAAAATCTTTGAAAGATCACATAGAGGCGTCTAGGAGAAATAGTTAGACTTTTCAACCCATTTTGTGTCGACCAAGTCCATCTTTACCACCTGCATATGTTGACACCACTTTTCCAAGTTCTGCTGTAACTCCTAGGCCGATGTCCATTGCTGAGCATATTGCTCAATATCGCAGTCGATCTTTCACCCCTCTCCACTCATCCAGTTCTAGGGATCAACACGATTATTCACCTTCTTATCCATATATTGACCCTACCCCTGTCTTACCACCCACTTCCTACCAGTCATACCCGACCTTCCTTCCTTCACTAGACACTGTTTCGACACAGCCATTAGGGAGTTTCACATATCCAACCAATTTTGAATCTTTTACTGAAACCCCCTCACTACCTAAGTCTAGTTTGGAAGAGTCGTTGGAAGCGTACATTGCAGCAACGAATAAAATGACTAGGAATGTGGAAGCGTCTTTAGCCGCCCTTATGCAACCTACCGAACCGGTAGCTAGTTTCCCGCTAGCTCAAAATTTTTTAATGTATAAGGAGGCGGTTGGACAGAGTGAGAATGAGAGAGGATTTACAAATCAAACCTACCCTTACCCAATTGAAGCCCACAACTCCTGTTTGTCATCGATTGCCCTAAATAGTTCACCTGTTGAAAATAAAAATGAGTTGTGTGATTTTGTAGTGTTTGATTTGGCAAATTGTGAGGAACCCCTTTCGAGTGAAACCGCACCTAATCCTTTCGATCTCTACACCTCCACTCTAGAACCTAAATCGATAAATATCCATGCTTTTGATGAGGTGTCTAAAGAAATTGATTTTCACTTGATTGAGGATATAGACGCCGGGAATATTTCGGATGATGAACCTGTCGATTTAATTGAGATTTTATGTTCAAATCATCATCCCGAGTTATTAAATGTTTCTCCCGAATCTCATATGCGTCTAAATTTTGATGATAATGGCATGGATGAGTTAAATATTGAGGATAATATTGAGGTTGAATCATTTTTGTTTGATGTGTCTGATTTTCCAATTCATCCTCCTGAACCTTTGACTGTTATATCACCCTCCCTCCTTCCCATCGTTCCGACCCCGCTTGAAGACTGTGAGCTTGAAATCTTTTCCTTTGAATCTGACACAATTCTCACAGACAATAACACCTACGAGTGTTTCACTTTTTCGGACGATGTTGATGACTCACCGCCCGGGTTTGAGTCCTTTACATTTTCAGATGAGCCATCAGACTCGGTTGATTATAGTAGTTTTGAACCATTAATGGAATCTTTCAAGTTCGAAACAGTTTACTACGGTGAGAAAGATACTATCCCTAATTCACTCCCTTTCGTCTTTCCCATTGTTCCGACCGAACAAGAGACCGTTACGCTTTCATCTCCTATACCAAGTTCGGCGTAACTATGTTTTCTTGCGAATCTTGAGGGATTTGATCCCATTTCTCGATGGGTTGATAGGTTAGCGCAATCGCTTATAACATATCGGTCATCACATATTGCGCTAATTTATTCACTCGATTTACACCCTCAAATTCGCGCGATCCTTCTTTCTCATTTCCGCCCTTCTTCTCCCCCACCAAGACTATATTCTACCATTCTTCTTTCCACACGGTCTCGCGTGTTTCTCATTTCTTTCCTCCACACCCCATTCTTGCACCAACTATACCATTACCACGATAAGATTTTTGAATGGTTGGTGCTAACTTTTGGCTTGTGTAAGGCCAAGCTTAAGTTTGGAGGGAAAGTTGTTGTATATATGTATATATCTTTTTTTTTTCTTTTTCTATAAAAAAATAAAATAAATTTTTTTTTCAAAACATTAAAAAATAAATAAATAAATAAAAAATTGTAAATAAATAAACAGGGGAGTGCCGACATTTTGACCCTCTTGGTTTAGTATGACAGTGAGGACACTGTCAAGTTTAAGTTTGGGGGTATGCTCGGTACGTCTTCTTCCTTCGCATTCATTTGTACATATTTTTCCATTTGCATACTTATTTGAAAATCCATAAAAATTGAAAATTTTCAAAAATTATAAAAATTTATGTATTCAATTTTGGCTAATTGACTTGAGTTTGACAAATAGGTTAACTAGTTAGGAACAACTAGATCTTAGACTTAGTAAATTAAAAACCCTAAAGATAACCTTCCTTAAAGTTTAGCGATAGAAAGTATATGTCTTTGTAATTTATTTAGAAATAGGCAAATTTTGAGTTCACTTCTTGGGTTAAGTCAAAATGAAGGAAGAGTATTGATGTTCTTATTAGAGTATAAGTTTGAAAAATAGTTCCTAGCTTAAGTCTAGATTCTGAAAATGTATACCCTACAATTTGCATAATCACGCACCTTAAAACTTGGAATAGTAGAAGAGACCTTGAAATGCTCTTGTCTAAAGTCCTTAGTACGAAGAAAATAAAAGAAAGAAAAAAAAGTGAATAAAGAAAAAATGGACACTGGTTTTTGTGATTACTTAAGGCCGTAAAAAATAGAAAAATATTTAGCGAGGGTGCTTCATCACCTAGTGCCTTAGACCAACTGGTTTGGGAGTCACTGCTAAAGCCTTGGGTGTTGCAAATATAGGAAGTACGCTTTAAAGTGCTAACGCATCTTGTAATCGCTTGTTGGTACCTCAAGAAGTTTTAACGGTCGCATGAAGGATGTGTAAGCAAATTTCATTTAAAAAATTCACTAATTAATAAGTGCTTTGGACAATGGACGAGAGTACGATTGCTTGATTTGAATTTCCAAGTGTAGGGGTGATATTTACACACACGTGGGGATATGTGATTAGAGTTTAGATAAGAGAAATGAATGAAAGATAGAACTTGTATCTTTAGTAGAGTTGATAGAAATTCCTAAGTAGAGATGAAACCCTAGAAGGAAGACTTAAGAGATACCGAAAGCTAAGTAGGTCTACATAAAATATATAATCTTAAGTTAAATAATGAGAAAGTGTGAAGAATATGGGTGGATAATTTGCGAGTCAAAAGATAATAGAATTCCTTGTTAGAAAACCTTATTGGAGAACAAAAGTCAATGGGCCGAGTTGATAGGATTTTGTGGGTAGTATCCGCTGAAAAACCTCAGGAGACAACACTCCTCCTACTAAGGACACCTAGAGGTTTAACGGCTTGTTGCACGTGCTCAGTGCAATCGCGTTTCCCTGCGAAAGTGCGGTTAAGATTTTAGTGAATAAAAATAAGTTTTCTCGAGGACGAGCAAAAGATAAGTTTGGGGGTATTTGTTCAGACCAGATTATTGTATTATTATATTCTCCATTCTTACTCTTTTTATAAATAAACAGGTGCTTTTGACGCATGTCTGCTACATGTTACAGGTTACAGGTTCTTGGACGGAAAACAGTGAAAATGATGTAAAGACGATGAAAATATGGACTTTTGACAGAATACTCTTGATCAAGCCTACGTAAGAAATAGTTCACAAAGCAAGGTTCAAGATGTCGACACAAAGACATGGTTAGAAGTCTACAACAATGTTCACTGGAAGATCTGGAGAAGACCTAGAAGCCAAATGAATAAAAGAACCATATAAACAAGAAGAAAAAGACCACAAGGAGCAGTACAGAAAGATTCATGCATCAAGACCATACTTTGGCCGCGGAACCGCGGCCATGTAGTGCCCGTGTCGGCACGAAGTTTTTTTGGCTGCGCGCGTATTGTTGACTAGGTCTTTTCTTAGGGGTATTTTTGTAATAGCAGATGTGCGAATCAAATGTAACCTAGGGTTTCTATTTCCTATAAATAGAACTCTAAATCATTGTAATTCTTTATGCCTCCTTTTAATAAAAAATTCCAGAACTCTTTTGGAGAGCATCGGTGTTTCTTTTCAACTCATCTATTCAGATCTGACAATCCTGCGTAAATGGTTGGAGAGATCCATCTGTAAAGTAAGTAGATCTATTTATTTTCTTGCCCTAGATAATTTCAATTCCTTCCCTAGATTAAATTTATTTTCCTGCCCTAGTATAGATTTTATTTATCTGCCCTAATTATAACTTTCAATTAATTGCCCTAGGTAGAATAATTAGATTTTTAGATTTAATAATCAACTGAACACCCTTCGGAATTAACTCGTAAGAACGAATCGGAAATTCACAACATCCCTATGGACCGACCCATACTAACCGGCTAGCTTCATGCGATGCCGTTCTTGATTGCGGTTACTAGATAGTTTTTGACATACAAATCACTCCTCGAAGATCCGGATCGCGCTTGATCGTCGGCCTCCTCGTGTCGAAGATGATCCATCCGAGAGTCTATACTTCAAGCTCCAACCTCTAAACCGAAGTAATTAAGGTACCTAGTTCACTAAGCTAGGTAGCTTAGAAGATGTAGAGTATCTAATGGAGTATTTAATCTCACTTGACCCTATGGTTCACAACTCATGTTAGGGATTAGGGTCTTGAGGAAGAAGGAGAGAAAAAATGGAGAGAGAAACAAATGAGCAAATGAACTAAGTGAAGGCAAGTGAAGAATGGCTCCTACACTCATCTCACTCAAGCATGCAATATTTTCCAATTGAAAATATCAACCATGCTTGAATAGTGAGTCCAAACCAATAAACAAATGCAAATGAGCCATACTTCACCATACCACAAATATCTCCATTTTCCACCTCATTAATCTATTTCTCAAAATAGTTAAATCTAAATAATGAGGTGTCCCTTTCTAGAAGCATGTCTTATGAAATTACAAGAATGCCATCACCGTATATACATACCCATATTCGTATTCCGAAAAATACGAATACAATGAGATAATAATAATCCAATAATATAATACTAGAATCCGGCTTAAACCAAAGCCCACTAGTATTATCCGTCCGAACAACATCCGTGTAGCCAGTACACGTATGTGATCGTAACCCTGCCGTAAAACCATATGGCATCTACATCGTTTCACCCGAAGTAGGGAAACCCTCTGTGTGGGACTCTAAAGACTCGGCAGTACGCTGGCAGTAGGTTTAACCATAAGTCCGTCAGCGGTACTAGCTGCACGTAACAGCTACCCAGGTATCTGTCGATAAGAAGGCCGATGAGCAAACTCATCCAAACTCCTGCTGAGCCTATCTGTGACAATCTCCGTACAGTCCGGTCTGTTCGTCTAAGATACTTGCATATTGGGCCTAGGGGGATGGTAAACGTCAGACCCCTAATAGCGCAATAAGTCATGTCGGGGTAGAGCCGAATACACCCTGAGAAACTACTGGAGTACCTACCAGTAAATCTCACTTGCCCTGGCCACGGACTTTGTGTAATGGCTTTCCAAACACAACGCGATATCAACCCCCAATACCGGGAGAGACGAATCCTATCTAACTGCTACTGCCTCCAAGTGCTTCAGGACTGCACCCAACTACTACCTGTTTGCACGAATCCATTGAGCCGTAGTAGGGTAGTAATCTAAGTACAGTGGGAACACACTCGAGATGAATAGTGATGTCAAGTCAACGGACTAACCTGTACTCATGCCACCCAGGAACTGCTACCTGACGATAGGTATAATACCAACCAGCAGTTCCCAACGAGTCCATCCAGTGTAACTCATAATCCAATGAGCACCTGTATACTATGTCCGGTACGACATACCAATGGCTGTGGGACAGACCATCTCCCCTGCTGGGATGAGAAGCGTATACACTAATCTACTCTGAAGTATCGATGCCCCGTCTCGATAATCCTACGACAAAGGACCTTTATAAGGATGTGCTTATAGATGACCCAACCCCAACTAGTGTGACTGCCATCACAATGCTGGTAGTCAAGCAAAGATCCTGAGGGCTCTATTAATATGTATTAGCAATATGCTAAAAGAAACATATACAGATATTGAGGTAGAATCAAACCAAGTAGCATACTACCATTTTGAACAAGACTGTTATTATATATGTGAATATCCCAAGCTTCCAAAATGTAATATACAATCCAGTACTATACAATAATGGTCTCTAGGGCATATATCACTAACAATCTCCCACTTGCAGTAGGGCCATGTATTGGCATATCGCAGACCTACCATCTCGATTAGCCTCTCGAACTGTGTCTGAAAGATGGCCTTTATGAGTGGATCTGCAGTATTGTTCTCAGTCTCTACTCTCCGCACCTCGATCTCCCAGCGATCAACTATCTCCCTGACTAGGTGGTATGGCCTCAAGATATGTCTGGACTTCTGATGGGACCTTGGTTCCTTCACTAAAGCTATAGCATCGTTGTTGTCACAATACAGCGGTATTGGATCAACAATGGATGGAACCACCTGAAGCTCTGTCACAAACTTCCTTATCCAGACTGTTTCTTTCACGGCGTCACATACAGCGATATACTCCGTTTCCATCGTTGAGTCAGCAACGGTGTCCTGCTTGGAGCTCTTCCAACAGACCGCCCCTCCATTGAGGGTAAAGACATAACCTGACATGGACCTGGAGTCATCCTTGTCACTCTAGAAGCTGGAGTCGCGAAGGCCTCGATCTGGAGGTCTTCACTGTCGTACACTAAGAACATCTCCTTAGTCTTTCTCAGGTAGTGTTCAGCCGAAAATATCGCACATTTGATATAACATTTTCTTTATTTTTCTTAAATATTTAAAGGTGTTTATTATAAATATAGAACATATTTTTGTTTATCTGCAAAATACTATTTACTATATATTTATATATATTAACATTATGAAGGAAAATATATGCATATAATATTTATATAATATTTTTATTATGCATATCATATCAAATAATCTTAATCAAATTGCTTAAAGATTTATTACCATATAAAATGATTAAGATTATATCTCTATAACAAATATTACTAATATTATTCATGGACATATTGTGCAAGATTTAACTCAGGTCAGGAGATCAGGATATCGAGATGTCAGAATCAAAAATCTGCCGATAAAGTTAAATAAAATCGTAGAATCAATACTGGCAGAGACTCAGATAAGATATGGAGATTCCAGGTATCCCAAAAATCTCCATGTGTCAATATGATGCTACAGAAGAATTTTCATCAACCGATATCACCAAACCGCCGGCCATCCACGGCTAAATCCTCCAAAACGCGGTGGATTCGCGGCCTTTATGAGGAATTAGTGTTTGGGATTTTGTTGGTAGGATCTTCTCAACAAACCCTCATATATGACATCTATGGTTTTATTTTCTGTAGCTATATAAAGGACCGAGGGCTAAAGTTAAGAATGATCACCTTTAACACGAAGCAAACCACCTTCAAAGAACAAGTGATCCACGACAGGTCCGCGATTCAACGAGATAAAGCGACGTGAATATCGACGGAACATTTACTTCCTACGAGGCAGAGATCGAGAGCAACTTCTCTTCTTCTTGTAATCTAAACTCGAAGAATTTGTACTTGTTAAGTTGATTAGTAAAGGTAGATCATTAGATTAATTATTTCGCATTTAATTTCTGCATTATAATTATGATTTCCTTCTCTATCTCCATCATGCGCGAGTGATTCTCCGCTTGATAGGGTTCGTAGGATTAGGATAGAACAATGGATGAGAAAATATTTTAACTTCTTTTACGTCTTATGAAGTTTATAAACTTTAGCAAAAGAATCGTTAACATCCTAATCGGGCACGCTATCAATTTATTGATGGTCTTGACCGCGATTTGAGATCAGATTAACAATTGTTTTGTTAAGTGCTAGACATGAATAGAGATCAATGAAGGGACAAGGGTCAATAGTGGGGAAACCCTAGTTTCTTCCAAGAACCCTAATTCTCATTCATCACTATCAATTTAGTTTTAAATCTATCAAAAGATAAAATGAGTCATGTTTATTATTCATCCATGAGTACTAAATCCTAACGAACCCTACAAGCCTCTTCTTTATATATATTCCTTATTCTTAAGTCCAAACATTTGAACGTTGATACCCTACTATACGCACTTGCACACATCTTGAAACTTGGGATAGTAGAGGATACCTTGAAATGCTCTTGTCTAAAAGCCTTAGTATGAAAAATAAAATATAAATAAAAAATGGTGAAAAAAATGAACACTAGTTTTGTAATTGCTTAAGGCAGCATACAATAAATATAGCGAGGGTGCTTTATCACCTAGTGTCTTAGACCAACTGGTTTGAGAGCCACTGCTAAGCCTTAGGTGTTGCAAGACGAGAATTTTAGGCCTAAATGAGCGAGAACATTTGGTAGTCGGTCGGTTAGTAGCTCAATAAGTATTAATGGTCGCATGAAAAATATGTGAGCAATTCCATCTGTGAAAGTGTGTTTGTATAGTAGTTAACCGCAATCAATAGTCATGAAAGGATGTTAGAAATCACATAACCCCTCAATAAAACATCGTCTTATTCTTCATTCCTATCTTTCTTCCAAACATCGATCATATAACCCTACGTGTGTGTAATATACATCCCTACACCCGGAGAATTCAATTCAAGCTATCATACTCTTGTCCATCAGCCTCAGTACTTTTTTAATTAATGAATATTTAGATGAGATTGCTCACACACTTTCATGTGACCGTTAATACTTCTTGAGGTACTAACCGACCGATTACTCATGTGCTTGCTTATTTGGTGTTTTTCCTCGTCTTGCACCACCTAAGGCTTAGCAGTGACTCCTAGACCAGTTGGCCTTAGGGCACTAGGTAAAGAGGCACCCTCGCTATATTTTTTATTGCTGCCTTGGTGATAACAAAACCAGTGTTCATTTTTCTCACCATTTTTATATTTTATTCAATTTTTATTTCCTTCATACTTTGGCTTTTAGACAAGAGCATTTCAAGGTATTCTCTGCTATCCCAAGCTTCAAGACGTGTGTAAGTGCGAATAGTAGGGTATCAACGTTCAAATTGTTTAGCTTCCAGAATAGGAACTATTTTTCAGACTTATTTTTATCCTCAGATTAGTGACTTCCTTCAACTTTCTAACCCTTAGGACAATGGCTCATAACTACTTATTACTAGTTCGTATAAGAAAACTTCTAATTTTCTAGGTTTTCTTAAAATTTTCCAATCTTTTGGATGTAATTTTTCACTATCTAATCTTTTATTATCTTATTTATGTACAAATTTTTTTATTTTTTTGAAAATTTTTAAATTTTTATAGTTTTGAAAAAATTTTAAAATTTTATAGGTTTTTAAAGAAATGTTTTGTGCTTATGCAAAGTGATATGCAAATGATGCAAAAATAAGCACAAACCTCCCCCAAACTTGTTTTCAACAGTGTCCTCACTGTTGCCATTTGGTAAATCTCGAAAAACCTGTAAGCTTGGGAGGAATTTATTAGTGGGGGCAAAATATTTAAGTGAAGACCCTCCCCCAAACTTATTTTTGGCTCAAAATTTTGTAAAAAAATTCTGTTCAAGAGCCCAATTATACCCTCCCCAAACTTGAGTTAAACAATGTTAATCTTTCGAAAATCACATGAGGGGGTCAAAAATCATTGTCGATGCCAAGCTTTGCAAAGACCGAAGGTTAACACCAACCATTCAAAAATTTTATCAATGCAGTGCTCTGGTTGGTGGAAGAAGAAGTGAGGAAAGAGTAAGTGGTGGAATAGAATGTGGGTGCGTCTCATTTTGGAGAGACGATGCAGTGAATGTGATGGATTGCTCGCATTCTTTTTACAGTCCAGAAGAAGGGGTGGAGGTTCAATTTCATTGATTGGGAGATGATTCATCTCAACACCCGTGTCATTTAAAAATGCGAGTTCATCAGCGAAGATCTCCTCAAAAGTTCCATCTATATCCCGATGAATAATGTCATCATAAAGTGCGGGGTGATCTTTAGACTCTAAGAACGGTTTATAATCAGTGTTAGTTGTCGACCTGGACATCTCGGTGGAAGAGTCCGTATGTGTATGATACATAGTTGGGTCAAACAACAACGTACGAAAATAGTCAAGATCGGTATCATGAGGATCATCAAATTCGCTACTGTCGACATCCATTAAGTCTACAGAACAGACCTGAGCAGTAGGTTCGGAGGGTACACTTCCCAACTTGTAAATGTTTAGCTCAATTGACCTATTCCCGAAGGATAGGATCATAGAACCATTACGACAGTTGATGATAGCGTTGGAAGTGGCCAAAAAGGGGCGACCTAAAATCACCGGAATTTGATTCCGTGGGTTCGCTACATGCTGTGTATCAATTACAATAAAGTCCAGAGGGAATACATATTCCCCGATTTTTATTAACACATCCTCCAGTTCACCTCTAGGTTTGGTGCTTGATCGGTCAGCCATTTGGAGAGTGCAATGGGCTGGTTTCAACTCTCCGATCCCTAACTGCTCATAGACTGAGAAAGGAAGCAGGTTAACAGTTGCGCCAAGGTCTAGTAGAGCACGGTTGATGTGTTTCTCCCCAATAGAAATGGAAATAGTAGGATATCCAGGATCCTTACGTTTCCTCGGTAATTGTTGGGGGAAAGCTGTGTCTACAGTCTTTGCTATGAATACCTTCGTGGGCACTTGAGTCTTCCTCTTCCTAGTGCACAAGTTCTTAAGAGTTTTCGCATAGGACGGAACTTGTTGGATGGCATCTAGGAGAGGGATGTTGATGTTAACTTGCTTAAACATGTCCATAATCTTCTCCATATGTGAACTCAATTTGTTAGCCCTTAACCGATTAGGATAAGGTGCTTTAGCAATAAGCGATGGGTCCATCATAGGAGAAGGAAGTGTGTGTGGACCCGATCCCAAAATATAAGTGGGGATCGTTTTCTATGAACTAGAAGAGATGGGCTGAGGTGGCGAGCCTTGTGGGAAACGAAGAATAGGCTCGCAAGAAGGTGGTGGGGTAAAAGAACTGGGGTTAGAATTAGAAGTAGGAGTGGAAGGAAAGGTCTCAGCCGGGGTATCATCGATAGATTTTTCAGTGTCATCAATCTCTTCCCCAACATGATTGTCAAGCACTCTTCCAGATCTCAACGTGATTGCATTCACATGATGTGAATAGCCAGGATTGGGTAAAGGTTGAGCTGGAAGTTTCCCTTTCTCTCTTGTACTCATTTCTGCTTTTAATCGTGAAATTTCTGCTTCCATCGATTTAATACTCTCAGCTTGGGACGCTGAGTTTTTCTTTATATCATCGACAGAAGTCTTTATTTCAGCCGGTACTTGCATGATATTTGTTAGAAGCAAGTTTATGAATGAAGAAGATTCATCGGTCCCGGTCAACTGCAAAGGATTAGACGGTGCAGGTGTGTTGACCGGATTTTGAAAGTTTTGTGCTTGGAAGAGGTGCTGACTCAATTGTGGTGGTTGCTGTTGTGGTGGAGGGACCCTTTGGAAATTGTTTTGGTTTGGAACCGTGTTTTGAGTTTGTGATTGGTTCCAAGCAAAGTTAGGATGATTCCTCCAACCCTGATTATATGTGGAAGAAAATGGATCGTTCCTAGGTCTTTGAAAAGAAGCATTGGTATGCTCATGACCTTGAAACGGAGAATTTCGTGGACATTCTTCCATCAAATGAGAAGGATCAGAACAGCATCCACATACAGTTTTGGAGAGTGATATTTGATTTAGGGCGGAAGCTAAAAATTTGTTTTCCATATTGTCGAATTTCTTGTGTAAAGCTGAAATTTCTGCTCTAACTCCTATGGAAATTGTTAGTTATATGTATGCCCTAGAGGCCATTACTGTACATTGGATGTATATTGTAGTGGATGCTAGGACATATATAGGTAGGACTTTCTTGCTCGACATGATAGTACGCTATCTGGTTGCTCTTTATCTTAACATGTATACTTTCTGTCTCTCTGTTACATGTTGATAAAGCCCTTAGGATGTGTACTCGACTTCCAGGACTATGATGCAGATCATACTAGTGTGGCCTGGGTAGTCCAAGAGTACACCCTTCAATGTTCCTAGTTATGGGAATATCGAGACGGGGCATCGATATTCCAGAGTAGACTAGCGTATATCTTCTCGACCCATGTGATGGGCGATGGATGATCCCATATCCATTGGTGTTTGACATCAGAGATGGTATGCGGGTGCTCAGTGGAGACTGGGTACACTGAACGGACTCGCCGAGAACTCCCAGATGGTATTATACCTCACATCAGATGGCAGTTCTCTGGTGACACTGGTACAGCTTAGTCTGTTGACCCAAGATTGTCATAGAGTCTTGTGTGTCTCCCACTGTGCTTTGATTTCCATCCTACCACGGCTCTACTGAGTCGTGCAAACAGGTGGTTTTTGGGTACAGTCCCGATTCACATGGAGGCAATAAGCGATAGGAGGGGATTCGTCTCTCCCGGTATTAGGGGTTGATGTTGCGCTATGCACGACTGGCCATAACAGGAAATCCCTGGCCAGGGTTGCAGTGATATACTGGTAAGAGTTATCAGTAGTTTCACGAATGTTATGGACCTTACGTCGGCATGACTTATCAACCTATTGGGGTCTGACGTTTACCACCCCTAGGCGAGATATGCGACATATCAAACGAACAGACCGGACTGTACGGTAAGTGTTACTGGTTGGATTCACAGGAGTGTGAGCGGGCTTGCTCGTCGATCTTCTGATCGCTCAATACCCGGGTGGCCGTTACGTTTAGCAGACCGCTTGCGGCTTGTGGGTGCTTGATATGATCATCATCTGCTGCCGGCGTATTGACGAGTCTTTAGAGTCCTACACAGAGGTTTCCTGGCTCAAGCGAAATGAAATAGGAGCGCATATGAAATATGTGCAGGACCGAGAATAATGCGTGTATGTGATACCGTATTCCATTCTCGCGATGAATGTATCGATTGGTTGTATGCGATATAACCTAGTTATCGAATCAAAGATTGATTCGATAAGCCGATACATTGGATATTAGTCGGTTATATGCGATATGACCGGATCGTTAAATCAAGTGTTGATTTAATGATTTAATGTATAATTATATATCTGATATATTACTTTACATTAACTAATATTAGTTCACTTTAAATGGATTTTCTCACTTGAAATACACAAGTTGTATATGTGATATACTTTTGTGCACTTGTTTGTATCATGTTTGATGATACATGCAAACTTGGTTAAGTGTAGAGAATGAACTATGGTTAGTTTGAATGGTTATGGTTAAGCATGAAGACAAAATGGTCACTTAGTCAAAGCTTCATGAAGCTTCAATAACAAACAAAGAAATCCACCATTTCTCTTCATCTTTCTAAAAGGAATAATAAATAAATAAATAGTTAATAAAATCAAAACCCTAAACATTACATAACCATGGTTTAACCAGTGATTCTCCCCAGGATCGATTGATACCATCTCACTACATCTAGTGAGAATCCTAGCATCCAATTACGTCTATCTCATAGATGAAAACTCAGGATTTATAAGGTATCACTTTGATCCTATTGGAGAATCCTTGTGATAAGCGGAGATTGACCGAGCGTAGAATAGGAAACCCCTTTCCTATCAAGAGTATGTTGTCCACGTACAATACGAGGATGACCACCTTACTCTCTACTACCTTTTTGTACTTACAAGGTTCATCTACCATTTTGATGAAGTCAAACTCTTTGACTACCACATCAAAACAGACGTTCCAACTCCGCGATGCCTGCTTTATCATGAAAAGCAACTTGCACACGTTTCCGCTGCTCCCACTGTTTATGAAGCCCTCTGGCTGTGTTCTTATAGACAATC
Organism: Agapanthus africanus; assembly: GCA_030015575.1. Classification (NCBI taxonomy): domain Eukaryota; kingdom Viridiplantae; phylum Streptophyta; class Magnoliopsida; order Asparagales; family Amaryllidaceae; genus Agapanthus; species Agapanthus africanus. Next base: position 541,889,358 of record CM057348.1, read on the forward strand.
TCTTCTAAATCATTATTTAGAAAGGTAGTCATGGCACCCAACCACCAGATATCGTAGTCATGGTATGTAGCAATGGCAAGTAGGATCTGGATGGACTTAAGCATAGTCTCTGGAAGAGGTTTCATCATTATCCATGCCTGGTTGATGACGAAAACCTTTAACAAGTCTAGCTTTGAAAGTCTCAACTTTTCCATCTACACCAAGTAATCTTCTCAAGATCTACTTGCTTCTGATGGGGATTTAACCCTTCAGATATAGCAACCAAAGTCCATACTTTGTTGGTGTACATGGATTCCATCTCCGATCGCTAAGCATCCAGCCATTCTTACAGAGTCCCTACTCTCGATGGCCTGCTCGAAACTAGTTGGGTCATCATCTCATGATGCATTCCTCGCTCCCACTGTCATCGAGAAACCGAGGTATCTCTCAGGCGGATGAGGAACCCTACTAGATCGGCGGAGAGGCTGAGGTTCGTTGGGAACTATTGAATCCTTTGGTTCTGTCAAATCATCAACTGCAGTTTTGTATAGCTGGAACCTTTCCAGTTCTACAGAACTGACCTTGCCTCGATCTTGTCCGGATTTTGCTTTTGACATAGGCCGAACAATCCCAAATCTTAACTTACTTAAGAGATAGGCTCTTCCCATACCATATCTTATATGGAGTGGTAGGCACTGATTTGTATTGAACCTTATTCAAAAGGTTTGCAACTTCATAAGTGCATAACCCCAAAAGGAAATAGGTAACTCAGTAATACTCATCATAGAGCGCACTATATCCAATATGGTGCGATTGCTCCATCCTGATACACCGTTGTGCTTTGGTGCATTCAGAGGAGTAATACTTAGAGAGAATCTCATTTCTTTTAGAATAGTCCAAGGATTCCATGCACAAGTATTCTCCCCCTTGATCTTATCATAGGACATAATACTTATACCCGTATTTTGGTTCTCTACTTCTAGCTTATATTCTGTGAATATCTCAAAATGTTCGGACTTGTGTTTCAACAAGAACATATGTCTGAATCTTGAGAGATTATCAGAGAACATAATGAAGTATAAAGAACCGGCCCTGGCATGTGCAGACATGGGACCTTACATACATCATCATGTATCAGTCCCAAGAGTTTACTAACTCTTTCTCTGTTTCCAATGAACAGAGCTATGGTCATCTTAGATTTGTGACATGACTGGCAAGTTTCACAAGATATAAATTCAAACTGATTTAAATATGCATCAAAAATGTAACTTCAGCCAGTCGGGTCGCATTGATATGACCTAGTCTACAATGCCTCAAGGAGGATTCGTTCATTTCTGAACTCTTCCTCTTGTGTGTGTTCTGTATACTAGGAACTGTAGTTTGATTTAGAACATCAATGCTTTTAGATAACGTGCCTGAACCGATCAACTTTTGATATAGGAAATGTTCAAAACATTATCCATCAATACAAAATTATATCCTTTCTTTACTAATAAAGAGACTGATATGATTTTGTATATCAGGTTCGGTATCTAATAACATTCGTTCAGAATCAATGTACTGGTCATACAGGGTGACAGTGACCAACAAACTTGGCTGCAACACTTGCCCTATTTTCTGTCTCATGAAACTTATCACCCGTTCTCAGTTCTCTACCCTTTTGTAGCCCTATGTAACAGATTACATATCTGGGATCCTGATCCGGTATCAGATACCCAGGATGCAGAGGATACTGAGAAACAGTTCTGTATAATGAACATACCCGAAGGAGATGCATCATATGTACTTTCTTCGTTTGGGCGGCATAGGAATTCTGGTATTTCCCTATTTCCTGCTCTGTCTTATAACAATTATAAGTTGGAGCGGGACCAACGTTCCCCAGCTCAGTATAACAAGCGGGTTCGGTCAATACATCCATATTATTATCTTGATTAAGGCATGATATGGTCGCTACCTGGAGAGAGAGAGAAGAAAACACTCTGCGTGCGCTCTTGCAAGATCAGATTGGTTATATATTTTATCTAATCAGGATGGCTCCCACTGTTTTTATCAAATCTTCCTCCAAACCTTAAAAGGAAAGACTAGCCGGGATTAATTACACTCTACAAGTTCGCCAATCTTTCAGCCAGGTCAGTGTCGGTACTTTGAGGGAGGTTCCCCGTGCTTTCGCACGGACCTAATTACAATAAACCTCGTTTTCCCAGAGGCATAACCCCGTTGACACCTTTCTAGACACCTACTTGATCGGCTAATTGTAAAGTGCAAAACTCTCCCAGGAGTAACAATTACTCACAGTGGGTATCGGGATCCAACTATCATATAGAAGGTATGCAATCTCATTGCAAATTTCAACACTTGAAATTCCCGATAAAGATTTTTACCCCTAGCACTTATGATCTTAACTATGGTCAACAAATCATAAGTACTAGTCAAGTTCTACCCGTCATTTCGTGATTAATTTGACCCACCCACATGACCCTTAACTAAGGTCAACAAAGTCACGCGACTGTCCTAACTAATCACATCTTATGCGGTGTAGGAAGACATCACTTAGCTACCGTACACTGTGCCTTAACTAAGGTCAACAAACACAGCACGAATACTAAGTACTCTACTTCCTAAAATGACTGAGGGTTGCGGCTGATTTTTAAGAAAATCTTTAATGCTTTGAACTTGATCTCGTTGCGGAATCAAATGGTTTTTAAATGGAATGTTTTTGAGGCTTTTCTAGTTTTGCTAAAGGGGTCACTCCCGATGAAGGGATCGTCGGCCCTTTCCTCGTCAAATGAGGTGCGGGATATATCATATATATCACTGTGCAAAGCAGAAACTATAGAAGCGATCAAAAGACAAACCGAGTGTGTAACATCTGCCAGTTATTGCTAAAGGAGTCACTCCCGGTGAAGGGATCTCGGTCCTTTCCTCATCGAATAAGGTGCAGGATGTTCTACAAGGAACACCGCGATGCAAAGCAAGAACTGTAGCTACCTGTTTTATTTTTGAAATTCGATTCCACAACATCAATTAGGTTTATTTTCTTTCATTAATCTCATTAATGAATATCCCATCATATAAGTCCACCTAAACATCACAGATAAATATAACGTACGCTTATGCCATCCGCATTCGCCTCGATGTCCCGTCTGCACCGTTAGGTTAGGTAACTAACGCCAGAGCGAGGCAGGGCTAGCGCGGGTGTAAAACATAAGCAACGTCTATATAATATATCATATATACTATATATAATATCTATCTGAACACATCACATATCACATCACAGATAACGCAGCAGAAAGTATCATATGAAATATTGGATATGATAGGACGTCCGTGTTTTTAATACGAGCCAGTATAAAACACGGATTCCACGGTCGTGATGAATAGCCAATCCCACACCCCTAGACCCCTACGAGAGCGACAAGCAACCCTACCAATTCTAGGGTTAGGAGACCCGGACTCGACTCCTCGAGATGGTCTCCCACTGGACCCCAAAACCCAGTTACTTGTGCTCCCCTCCTTGGGTCTATCCTAATGCGGAAAAGTAAATAATATACAAATGGTGACATCATCCGCAACCTGGAAGTGCCCCAATAAAAGAATATTTCATACAAGTTTATACATGAATGAAAATGAAAAAACACTCATCTCACATAAAAACCCCCGGCTATTCGAACACGACGATCCAATATAACATATCCAGCAACACATAACATCACATGTCATCAACGTAAGTAAATATGCGCATCCCAATTGTCGTTGACATATAGCAACGAAACCGGCGATATCACATATTACACTTACGGTCACAGAAAAGAAAGTGTAAAACTACAACAGTTGGAATCCGCAACCTCCTTAGACATCGCATGCCTAATCAAATGAAATACTTAGACATCGCATACCTAACAATTATAAACCCCGCATTTTAGTCTCATTATCGAAAACTCTTTTCAATATCAAGTCTGGCAATTCAACAAGATTCCCGACATACTGATCAGATGCTCGTCGCAAACTTTAGTAGGCGGCCGCACCCCTGATATCGTCGACGAAGTGCACCAAGGCGGAACACCGCTGCTGCGACCACCCGAACGGATGCTTTCGGCGACGGGGTTCTCCTACAGTCACTTGGTCGGGGCTATGGGGCAAAGCTGTCTATTAAGTTTACCCGGCGAGTATCCGCGTACGCTACGTGATTGCGACGGACTTTTGATCACATCAAAATTCCGTGGCAACCGATCAAGTGAGACTAAACCGCTATGTTTATACCATTCATTCAGTTATCTCATAACTGCTTGTGAATTCCAATTATTGTATCACATTCCGGATAAGATAGAAAATGTTAAACTTTCCGATCGAACAATCGAACACCCAAGTTTTCCCGAAACAGCTCAACACATGAAATAAGTTTAAAAACATTCACTTCGTGCCTCAGTACCAACGGTCCAGCCGTAGAAGGGTCAAGCCAACGCCTCACATGTGGCACGCCGTACTGCCCCAAATCCTAAGGTTCAAAGGGCAGTTCAAGACGGTCACATAATCGAGTTAAGGTTTGTTGTCTTCTAGAGGGACCATCGCATTACTTGCACTACTTAGAACGTTCCTAAACTATGGAAAGATCCAACACTTAGAAATTTCCCGACAGGGGAAAAAGTGGGTATTTATATCCGGTCGAACTGTTTAACAGTTTCTAAAATATCCGGAAAAAGTTAAACGAAGATAAATTATCCGATCGAATCAACGAGTCCCCAATACAACCTTAGAAAACTCAACATTTGAGTGGAATTAAAATATTCATAGAAAAAATTAACAAGAAAGGACCTAAGAATAATTACAAGAAATTTCAGGGACTAAGTCACAATTTTGGCCGCGGAACCGCCGCAAAACCCCTGGTTTCGCCGCGGTTCAGCGGTCAAATTGTTGAATTAAGGGTCCGTACTTCACAGTAATTTATTGGGCAATGTGACAATACTGCCGCGGAACCGCCGCAGAAAGCATGCTTCTGCCGCTGTTCCGCGGCGGTTTAGATGAATTAGGATCTCGTTTTGCACCATAATTCTTAGATCTTCCTGCTGAATTTTTTAAGAATTTTTAATCTGGAAAAAACCCAGTTTTTGAAAAAAGTCCAGAGAGCATTTTGGAATTGTGGTTTCGGTTCGATCGGACTTCAAACTCCGTCTACGCTTCGCCTAAGGCTCTAGCTAGGCTCTGATACCACTGTAGGGTTCCTAAGCACGCTAATGAGGTCTCACAAAGCATCAACCATGCCAATTTCAAATTTTACAAGTGCCGAGAAACCCTAATACGGATCGTTAACTAGATTTTAGGCGAAACAAGCAACTAGTTAACAATTTAACTAAGTGAACGGAAATACAAGCTTTGTAGATCCGGTCCTCCACCTCCATAGCTCCATGATGAAGTCTCCTCGCTGTCCAAATCGAATCCAGGGATCTAGCATCGGCTTCATCGGAAAAATGGGCGGGCTAGGTCATCGACTACGATGCCGAAGATGATCTACGTCGAGGCAACACAAGATCAAGCTACCACTTCACCAAGTCACAAAACTTGTGAAGAAAACACCCTATACTACTTGGCAAGAGGTAGAGGATGAAGAAATAGGAAGTGGGTTCACTTTAGAATTGGATTTCTCACTCTTTTTCACTAGTTGCCATTGATGGAGGCAAGCTTTCTTCATGTTGAAGAAGGAGAAGAAGAAGAAGATAATATGATAAGTGTTCTTCAAAAAGAAAATAAAAATGAATACTTATCATATATCAACCATGGTCAAGTGTAGAGAATGAACTATGGTTAGTTTGAATGGTTAGGGTTAAGCATGAAGAGAAATTGTGGCTTTCTTTGTTTGTTATTGAAGCTTTATGAAGCTTTGACTAAGTCATTCAAACTAACCATAGTTCATTCTCTACACTTGACCATGGTTGATATATGATAAGTATTCATTTTTATTTTCTTTTTGAAGAACACTTATCATATTATCTTCTTCTTCTTCTTCTCCTTCTTCAACATGAAGAAAGCTTGCCTCCATCAATGGCAACTAGTGAAAAAGAGTGAGAAATCCAATTCTAAAGTGAACCCACTTCCTATTTCTTCATCCTCTACCTCTTGCCAAGTAGTATAGGGTGTTTTCTTCACAAGTTTCATGACCTGGTGAAGTGGGAGCTTGATCTTGTGATGCCTCGACGTAGATCATCTTCGGCATCGAAGTCGACGACCTAGCCCGCCCATTTCTCCGATGAAGCCGATGCTAGAGTCATGGATTCGATTTGGACAGCGGAGGGACGTCATCACGGAGCCAAGGAGGTGGAGGACTAGATCTACAAAAGTTGTAGCTTCTTTCCTTTAAGTTAAAGTTGTTTACTTCCATCGCATCACCTATAAATCTAGTTAACGATCCGTATTAGGGTTTGTAGGCACATGGAAAATTTTGAATTAGCCATGTTTGAACACTTGTGAGACCTCATTAGTGTGCCTAGGAACCCTACAGAAATATCATTGCCATCCCTAGACGATTGACTCATACCCTCCCACTGTAAAGATTTTTCAGCGAAATCTTCTAGAAATTTCCAGGCTTCCCCATCATCTTTAGTCATCAAGTTGCCTTGACACATGGATTCAAGGGTGTGTCTTGTGTTAGGATTAATGCCCTCATATATGATTCTACACAGATCCCATCTAGGGATTTCGTGATGTGGACATTGGACTAACAGATCCTTGAAGCGTTCAAGACATTTTGAAAATGGTTCATTTGGAAGCTGGGTGAATTGATTTATTTCGCTACGGACTCGAGCTGTCTTATGATGTGGGTAGAATTTCTTAAGGAATGCTTTGAAGAATTCTCCCCAGTTTGAGATAGAATGTGTGGTAGTGTTATACAGCCACTTCTCGGCTATATCGCACAAGGTGAATGGGAGAAGACGTAGACGCATAGCATCCATAGAAAGCTGTGAGGTACCCATTATTGCGCATACATTTTCAAATTTGGTGATAAAGCCATATGCGTCTTCAAACTCGAGACCGTGAAATTTTGGTAGAGAGTTGATGTATTGGGGTTTAATTTCAAAATTTTCCCTGTTGGCTGGTGGAATGGAGAGACAGGTCGAAAGAGGACCTCGTGTAGGATAGCACCTCTCTTGAAGAGAGATGCGGGGTGAATTCTGCGTACCAACGGACGGCGGCAGAGTAGTGGTAAAGAAGTTCGATGGAGATGGATCCATCGATGTGGGTGTGGTGGTGGGTAAAGAAGAGGTAAACGTAGAAATATCGACTTTAGGGTCGATCGGGGGAACGCGGACTTAACGGGCACTAGAATCCCGTGTCCAGCCTATCTTGCACTAAAAAGGGTTTAGTACAGGTGGCAGCGTAGATATAATTAGGGGAAATGAGTGAAGTGTTTTGGTGTTTGTTTTGAAAAATATACGGATTTTTTTTTTTGAAAAAATGATGCGATCACAACAAATGCAACAAGCAAAAACCCTAATTCTAGTGGTCACCGAGGTCAAAGCTCTAGACCGCTCCTAACTGCCAAAAGACAAGTCGCAGGATCAATCCTCCACTGCCTCTTTGTCTCTCATGTGGCCAGGTAAATGCCAAGTAAGTGGGAGGTTCTCCACTACGTAAGTAGTGGGCCTAATTAAGTAACCACTAGCCTTCGACACACTTGCCTTAGACACCACAAAAGAAACACGGATAAGTAATGAATTACCCACAGCCTTCTCTTGTCCTAAGTGAGCGCGACGGTCCTTAGAGTCATCTCTAGATTTCTTTTAGTTAATGAGGGTAAATGCAGATGCAAGTTGTGATTTTTGGGGCTTAGGAAGGGTAATGAACTCCCCACCTAATCTGGATTGGTCTTTGCCCCTTAATTTCCGTATTAATATGCAAACAACCAAGAAATCAAAACACGCACAATTTTTATTGCTTTTTGCGGCGCTGCGAATTTTGCAAAGAAAACTGCAGCAAATTGTTAATTGGAGCAGATGAGGAAGGAGATAAGAAAGTAAAAATTCACCTAAGAAAAACTGGTACAAAAGATCTGCTTGAGGAGCTGCGGAAACGCGGTCGTAGACGCCTTATGCCGCGGAAACGCGGTACTGTAGCAAGATCACTGCACGAAATTTCTTAAGGCTGATACTGTTTAGCTCCTGAGTTCTCTGGAATTTTCAGAAAAAATTTTCCACAGCTCCAATGATTCCAGATTTCCTCGCAACAAATCACAACAACTCGTATTAGTGTTTGCGCGAATTTTGATCTAAAAATTTTAATGGAATAAATCTTTCAACTCAAATTTCAAAAACGAACAATTAGCGCACTATCCCAAGCAAAGGCGCCATTTGATTGTAACGATTTCCGATTGTGTCGGTTTAGAAAATGTGTAAAGAAATCATAACCAAAAATATTTTGACCGCAATCAATAACGGTGTCGCATGTAGCGCGTTAGTAAGTGCGGATCGTCCACAGGGAAAGTGTAATCGTTCGTGTTTCGATTTAGATGAGTCGAAAATTTAAAGAAAAAAAAAAGAAACAATTCATGATTTATAAAATTGAATTTCAAGAATTAGGAAAATCTAGTCTAAATCAAGAAACGATAAAATCAAGAATTGAGAATTTGTGATGATTTCCAAATCAAATATCAAGAATCGAAGTGAGGCTCGTAGGAATGGATCGGATCTATAGACGTGATGAAATCTAGCGATTACGTATTCTTATCCATCGATGAATTGATACTAGATCGATGATGATCAACGAGAATTAGGGATTTCTTGTGAAACTAGGGTTTCAACATCTATCCCTTGTTCCTTCATCGATATCATTCACATTCTAGCCTCTAGTAAATTCAAGAATCGATCGTGGATCCCTAATTTCGAGCGATCACAATCAAGAAAGTATCGCACCGAAACTAGGTCGTCGATTCTTCAATTTACAAGAGTTTACAAACTCGTAGGACTTAAGAATCGTTTTAAGATTTGTTACATCATCATTCTATTGATCGTCTCGACTCCTTTATGAGCGGAGTTTTACTCAAACATCACAACAAGAACCACAATCACAAATTAAGATCGAATCATGATGCAAGAATTTAAAGAAAGCAAGATTAAAGAATTTCACCTTTATTTATCAACAATTCCGTTACAAATCGCTCAAGAACTATAAGAGGAAGAACTCGATCGTCGATTTTGCTTCGCTCGTCTCCTTGAGTCGCGGATTGGATTGGATCACTTGCTCGATTGAAGATCGGCTCCGCTCCTAAAAGGTTGAAGGCTTCTCGCTTGAATGGTACTCGGGATCTTGAATTTGGATTGGAATTAGGGTTAGGGTTTTGGGGCACAAGTTGTATCACTCAACTTGTGTTAGAAATAAGGGAGATGAGAGATTAATGAACAACCTCAACCCTAGATCTAGGTTCCCTTTTATAAGCCTCATAACCCTAGATCTAGGATTTCAAATTTCAAATTTCCCTCCAAAAGTTTGTTAAAGAGAGGCTTTTAGAAATAGTTTGTTGGAGGGATGCTTATAGAACTAGGTTGTTAGGCCAAGCCTTCTAGATGAAGCCACGTGGAGTTTCTGTAGTATTCTGGAAGCTTGGCCAATAGAAATAAGCACATGGGGAAAAACTGAGGTGCTGATGACGTCATTCCACCGAGGATCCGCGGCACGAGCCTCCTCAGGCCGCGGATCCGCGGTCACGTGAGGGATTTAGTGTGTACAATTTCTTGTATTACCTTCTGATGACTTCTTGGTATTTATCTGACATGTTGAATATTATAGTTCCCTCTGTATCAATGCCAGATCAAAAATCATAGACTTGGCGCAATTTTGATCAGCAATTTGACAATTTTGGCTCGGTTCCTGAAATTTCCTGCACAGACTTCGAAACAAGTGTTGCGCTACACAAGAATGATGTGATGCCATGATAAACACACAATTTCCCTTAAAATTCCGGTTTTAGTATGCAACACATGTAATCTGGTATTTTAGGGGTGTTTTGCTAATATGTGTAATATGCAAACCGAACACCTCTAGATGAATACAAAAGATAGGGAAATTGACGTGTTAAAAATGCAGTATTTTCGACTGATCAATCAGCCTGGATGCGTGAGCCATCTTGGACTTTGTGATCTCGTCGGCTTGATAAATTTTCCAAGAGGCTCTTGGTCCTTATTTATAGTCACAGAGCTAAAATCTTTAGTTTTCTAATAAAGAAACTAGCTGTTAAGATCCAACCCAAAAAATCCAGAACCCCAACTCCTCAGAGGTGCGGCGGAACCGCGGTGATTAGTCAGTATTTTATGTGTTTGTAGTTAACCGCAATCAGAACGGTGTCGCATGTAGCTAGACCGAGGTGAGTACGGGTCGTCCTCAGGGAAACGTTGAATATTTTAGTCTTACTTTAGATGTGTTGAAAAAGAGAGGAGGGATAATGAATATTGAAGATTAGTTGTAGGATCTAGATCTACGTTAAACACTGTTGCAAAATATAGATCTAGATTAACTAAGGCCGGCTGCTGGCGTACCGCATACCCAACATCTCAAAAAGTCGCTCAAACTGCGCTTGAGGGAGGCCTTTGTAAATGATCCGCCGTGTTCTCTTTTGTATCCACTCTTCGGACCTCGATCTCCTGGTGATTTATGATCTCCCTGATCAGGTGATACAGCCTTAAGATGTGTCTAGATTTTTTATGGGTTCCTTCGCTAAAGTTATAGCCCCATTGTTATCTCAATACAAAGGTATTGGATCAACAATGGACGGAACCACCTGAAGTTCAGTAATGAACTTCTTCATCCAGACCACTTTTTTGTGGCATCGTTCGCAGAAATGTATTCAGCCTCCATCGTCGAGTCTGCGATGGTGTCCTGTTTGGAGCTCCTCCAACACACCGCCCCTCCGTTGAGGGTAAACACAAAATCTGAGACAGACTTGCTGTCATCCTTGTCACTCTGGAAGCTCGAATCGGTAAAAGACTCCACCTGGTGTTCCCCATTACCGAATACCAAGAACATCTCCTTAGTCCTTCTCAGGTACTTGAGAATGTTCTTCACTGCTGTCCAGTGGTTTTCACCTAGGTTCGACTGATACCGGCTCATCACGCTAAGCGCGTAAGCTACATCTGGTCTTGTACATAGCATCACATGCATTATAGATCCTACCGCCGAAGCGTAGGGTATAGTGCTCGTGCGAACCCTCTCCTCATCAGTCTTGGGAGACATCTTTTTGGAGAGGGTGATTCTGTGCAGTGCGGGTATGTTACCGCGCTTGGAATCTTCCATACTAAATCTCTTTAGTACGGTCTCTATGTACCTGGACTGCAAAAGTCCCAATAATCTCTTAGATCTATCTCTGTAGATCTTAATCCCCAGAATGTACGAGGCATCACCCAGGTCCTTCATGGAGAACCTTTGTGATAAGAACAGCTTGACCGATTGTAGCATATGAATATCAAATCATATCAAGAGAATGTCGTCCACATACAAGACTAGGAATACGACAGTTCGTCCTACAATCTTCTTATAAATACATGGCTCATCCTCGTTCTTGATGAAGTTAAAGTCCTTGACTGTTTCATCAAAACAGATGTTCCAGCTCCGCGATGCCTGCTTTAATCCATAAATGGATTTGAGCAACTTGTACACCTTCCCGCTGCTCCCACTGTTTACAAAACCTTCTGGATGATCCATATAAACGCACTCTTCCAAACTTCCATTTAGAAAAGCCATTTTTACGTCCATCTGCCAGATTTCATAGTCATGGAAGGCAGCAATGGAAAGTAGGATCCGAATGGATTTGAACATAGCCACTAGAGAAAAAGTTTCGTCATAGTCCAATCCTGGTATTTGACAAAAACCTTTTGCAACAAGTTTAGCCTTATAGGTTTCCACCTGCCCATCTACACCAATCTTCCTTTTATAGATCCATTTGCATCCAACGGGTTTTACCAAAGGTGGAGCAATTTCCAAGGTCCACACATTATTGGCGTACATGGACTCCATTTCAGATTGCATAGCATCCAACCACTTATCAGAGTCCCTACTGATAATGGTCTGCCTGAAACTAGTAGGATCGTCTTCTTCCAAGATGTAATCCTCTCGATCCCCATCTATGAGAAAACCGTAGTATCTTTCGGGCGAATGAGAAATCCTACTAGATCTACGGAGTGGCTGAGGTTCGTCCGAGGTCATTGAATCTAGGGGTTCTACCAAATCTTCTGTTACAGTATTGGTTAAGAAATTTCTTCCAGTTCTACCATACTCCTACTAATTTCTTTTGCAAGAAATTGCCATTCTAAAAAGGTGGCGTGACGAGCAACAAATACCTTCTGTTCCTCGGTGTGGTAGAACAGATACCCCCGTGAATGCTTAAGGTATCCTACAAACTTGCACAATACAGATCTTGCCTCGAGTTTAACTGGGTTCTACTTTTTAACAAAAGCAGGATACCCACATATCTTAAAGTAATTAAGACATGGTCTCTTCCCACTCCATATTTCATATGGGGTGGTAGGCACTGATTTGGTCGGTACTCTATTCAATATGAATGCAGCTGTTTCAAGAGCAAACCCCCAGAATGAAAGAGGTAACTCAACATTACTCATCATGGAGCAAACCGAGTCCAATAGGGTACAGTTCCTCTACTCCGATACGCCGTTGTACTGTGGTGTATACGGAGGAGTAAGCTGAGAGAGAATTCCATTCTCTTTTAGGTATTCTAGGAATTCCGTGCTTAAGTACTCCCCTCCTCTATGAGATCGGAGGACTTTGATACTTTTGTCAGTCCGGTTCTCTACTTCCTTTCTGAATTCATTGAATTTCTCAAAAGCTTCAGATTTGTGTTTCATTAGATACACATATCCGAACCAAGAGAGATCGCCAGTGAATGTGATGAAGTACGAGAACCCACGCCTTGCATGTATAGACATTAGACCACATACATCACTGTGTATGAGTCCCAAGAGCTCTGTTGCTCTTTCTCCGTGTCCGATGAACGGAGATTTGGTCATCTTTCCCTTGAAACAAGACTGACAAGTTTCATAAGATGAAAATTCGAATGTGTTCAAATATCCATCCTTATTCAATTTACTCAGTCTTTTCTCTCCGATATGACCAAGTCTACAATACCACAAGTAGGATTCGTTCTCTTCTGAACTCTTCCTCTTGCATGTGTTTTGTATATTGAAAACTGCATTTTGATTCAGAACATAGATACCATTACACAATGTACCTTCTGCAACCAATACCTTATCAAGGTAAATGTTCATGATATTTCTATCAAGAACAAATTTATATCCATCTTTATCAGTAAAGAAACTGATATGATGTTGCAAACCATGGAAGGTACATAGTAGCAATTGTTCAAAATCATAGTATTTCATTTTGGCAACACTAGGTGATATTCTCCGACGGCTGCAGCATCAACTTATGCTCCGTTCCCTACTCTGAGGGATATATCACCAGGTCCAACCATCCTACTTTTTCTCAGTGCTTGTAATAAATTACAGATATGAGATCATGATCCGATATCTAGTACCCAGGAGGAAGGACTGACCGAAAAATAGTTCTCAATAACAAAAACACCTGAAGAAGATGCAATAGTGTGCTTCTTCTTCGTTGGGGTCATCAAGGAATTCATGCAATCCTTTTTCCTCTGCACATACTCATGACTGTTGTCATAAGTCAGACCCAAACTAATGTTCCCCAGCCCCGAATAAGAATTCGAATCGGTCTAGCGATACATTTTATTATCTTGATTAGGGCGTGAAATGGTTGCTACCTAGAGAGAGAGAGAGAAGAAACACTTATCATGCGCTCTTGCAAGATTAGATTGGTTATCAATTTATCTAACCAGGATGGCTCCCACTTTTTCCTCGAATTCTTCTTCAAACCCTAAAAAGAAGAACTAGTCAGGATTAATCGCACGTCACAATACTTGCTTAACCTTTCGGCCAGGCTAGTGTCGGTACTTTGAGGGAGGTTTTTCAACGCTTTCGCCAAGTTCCTTAATTATGTAATATCTTTTCCCTGGAGGCGTAGCCCGGCTAACACCATTCTAGACACCTATTTGGTTTATAGCAATGATTGTTAAGTGAAATAATCTCCCAAGTGTAATCCTACTCATTAGTGGGATCGGGATCCAACTATCATTGTGTGATGACCTAGATGGAATCCACTTTAGTCACCACACTCCAGAAGGTATGCTAAATCTGCAAGTTTCCTGTATGTTTGAAACTCCCGTTGTGGTTTTTGCCCCTAACACTTATGACCTTGACGTAGGCCAACATATCATAAGTCGTTATTCAAGTTCAACCCGTCATTATCCTGGATTAACTTAGACCCACCCATAAAAGTCTTTGACGTAGGCCAAAATAACTGTACGACTGTAGCGCTTTGAAAATCGTTTCGGTGAAATTTCGAAAAATCGGTAAAATAAAGGGGTTTTCTGTAAAAAGTCAAAATACAAATATCTTATTATAAAAATTAAATATACATATTCTATCTATGTAATTGCTATTATTTGGTATTTATTGAGCCGCTGGTGAAATTTCAAATTTTCTGAAAAAAAATATTATTTTATTATTATTTTAAGCCGTCACTAATACATTTAATTAGGGAAAATTACAAATTGGAATGAGTTGAAACAAATTTTGTGCATCATAAAACATTAAATAAAAATTTATCATGTGGTTTTTGGAACGAAATCATTTGCCAAAACGGTTTAGAAATTATTGAAGAAAAAAAGGCTTTTTTTAGCGTAAATGGATGTTTGGGGTATTGTATTTATCATTTTTCATCACCCCACACCCGTGCCCACACCCACACACCCCCACTTACTCCTCCCCTTAGCCAAATTCAGCAGCCCTCACTTTTTCCCCACTTGGTTTGCAAAGGAAAAAGAAATGAAAAGAAATAAAAGAAAAGATTAGAAAATAGATAAAGTAGTTAGACTTTGACCTTACCTTGACCTTGAATTTCCTCCCTTGCATTTTCCTCACCTCCCTCTCTCTCCCCTCACCCACTTCTGGCCGAAAATGATCCCTACAGCAGCAGCCCTTTCCCCCCCCAAAATCCACACTATTTTGCTTCAAAAATCCAAAAAAAAAAAGCTTCAAAATCCATACAATTTCAAAGCTTTTTTCCAAATCCAACACTTACCCATTATTCCTTAGCATTTCAAGCATGGATCCTTGTGAAAAGAGAGCATTTTGGAGTGCCATGGATGCTTGTGGATCTTCATATGCTTTTGGGTATATTTCTAAACATTTTTGTTGCTTAAATTGTTACTAATTTCTTAAGCTAATTTATTTAAGTGTTATTTGGATATGTGAGTTTAATTGCACGTTTTGGAATTCAAGAAAAGGGTTTGAATGCAAGTTAGGTTATTGTGAATTGGTGTATGGTTGTGATGGGTAGCTTACCATCTTAGAATTTATAGAAAGTAATTTAGTAGTTAAATTTCATATTGTTGCGTGGAAATGTCTAAATTAAGTTTTGTTTTTGCTAACTAGAGTTTTTGAAAAATTATCAAATGCTTAGGTTAAAATATAATTAAGTGTTCATGTCATTATAACTATTATAATGAGTGGTTTAATGACTTTGGTTCATGAAAAACGAAGCTTAATTGATGAATTGTGAATTTTGCTTTAAAGGGTGTTAAATTTGATATTTTGCAAACTAGGATTTTGGAAATTATGCAAATTTATGAGTTTAAATTATGGAAATGGTTTTATGACTTATTTAAGATATTTAATAAATATATTGGCCGCTACATTCATTTAAATATCGTGTTTTGTACAAAAACGGCGAATTGTGCTTGCTAGATTTTCGGAAAAATGACTTTTTGAGTGAAATTGGCGTTTTTGTGAGTTTCAACCTAGTTTATATTAAAATTAGTGTTCGTGAATTTGCAAATGAGTGTATTTGGGTTTTTCTCGATGGTTTGGCGTTTGTACGCCGACGTCGAGGGTTTTTGGGTTGATTTGTGAAAGCAACCATAGGTTTTGACCTATGTGGGATTCGTGCGTCGTTTTGATCATGAGTCGGATTTTAATGAGATATGGTGCGTTATGATATGTAGGTACCCCCATGTGGACTTCGAGACGACAAGCAAGCGCGTGGCGATGTCGGCACCGGCTAGCGAGGACCAGGTGAGTAGATTTATATCTACGGGGAGAAGTCAGGTGGATGGCGTATAGCACCCCCGCAGTCCGTGGTGGTGTATACGGATGCGTATACACACCAACATTTATTATATGTTATTTAGGATTAATAACGATGCTTAGGATGGATATTGGTGTGTTGGACTATTTTTAGTGTTGCGAACCCTAGGGTAGTGTTGCACTACACATACACACACACATACTTGCATACATTCCTATTGATATGTGCTCATGGGATTCTTTATAGTTATGTGTTCACATGGGTATGGGACTATGTGTTCACATACGGATTGAGGATGATACTTAGGATTGAGTTGAGTCGATGAGATTTGATTTGAGGCCGTGAGATCGGTGATATAGCAGGGTTCGTATCTTAGATACGACATGACGTTGTAGCGGGTCCTTGACGTAGTGTTTCACACATGTCCATGCACACGTAGGCGGTATCAGTATGGTACTAGACGTAGATCAGTACCCCGATCATGATATTTGATAAAGAGGATACCAGGTGAATAGTATGATGAATGTGATATTGACCCGTACCCAGATTGGGATGCCGTACGACGGATTTACGTACGAGCTATATTGATGATTGATCCGCACTCTTGACTTGGGATGCCTGATTATAGATATGGTATCGGATATGATATTATTGAGGCGGGATCACCGACTATACATATACAGGTATGTATATGTATCGACTCAGATGATAGGCGGTTTCCTTATCTGTAGTTCAGCTTGTTAGTTCAGCCGTATAGTTTAGTGTAGTTGTTAGATTAGATTAGACTTCTTACCTATTTCAAAAACTAACGAATCGTGGGCATTTTTAAAGACAGCTCAAGGGAATCTACGGATATTTCAAAAATGACGTATCTTTTCATAAAAACACCGTAGCCCCTATTTTCAAAACCCCATGATTCGTGTTATTTCAAAAGGCACCATTTGTAGGACTTATATTAGATTATTGCAGATTAGTTATCGTTGTGTCTAGTATTCAGCTCCCGCACATTATTGCTGTTCGCTCTGCCTCGCATACTTCTTGTGCTGCATATTCCATTATTGATATCATGCTGTTAGGACACCAGCACCATTACCGATGATGCGTATGTACCACGTACACCTACTTGCCGGCTCACACACATCTTCATCGGTAATTGCCATGTCACGTACACTTTAGAGGATATATTTGCTTGACTTAGCTTGTTAGCTAGTAGTTTTGACATGATATTAGTGTACTTTCCTTATATGCCATATTAGACATTTCAGTTATTACTTGCTACTTCATGCATATTGTTATTCATTGTTATACCGCACGCATGGATTCTCATGCCTTTATTCACTAGTTTATGTGCTATTGAGGTTTTGGACTCGGATTTCCTTGATATTTCTGGATTTGGGAACCGTGGAGATTTCAAAAGAGAATATGTAATTGTTTTAAAAACCCGGTTACCCTGGATATGATATTTCAGTGCGTCCACCATGTGTTTTCTCGGTGCTGAGAGCGACATGTGAGACCCGAGTTCGAGGAGTGGAGGAACCGTTTCGGGTACATGGTGGACCCGGTAAGGTACCCCGGGGCAAGAAGCTCGTGGTGATGACGATGAGCCTGGCAGGGGGAGACTACCTACCGATGATATTACCCGACGCGTCGGATATCCGGAGGATACCGTCGTGGTCTTGAGATGGATGGTAGGGGCCGGTCTGGACTGGCGGCGCCCTAGATATTGTGATTTAGATATTGAGATTTTGAGACATTGAGATTTATGTTTTGTGTCGATGCTAGACACCGTTGGTGCTGATTTCAGTTATGATACCTCATTTCAAAAAAAAATACAAAGGAAATCTCACTAATTTATGAAAACAGTTTCTTCATTTACATGTATGCTGTTTTCATGCATTCATACCTCACTCATATGATATATTGCTACCTGAGGCACTGACACGGGCACATGTGATTACACTCGGGTTAGATATTACCCTAGACATTGTCATAGGCTGCCTGTTATACATATATTTGAGGATATATTATGATCATTGACCTAGGATTGCGTTATTTATGCGTTTTCTGTGCGTAGATATTTTTCTATTCACGAGTTGGCAACTCACCCCCGTTGTGCCCCAGTTTCTTGCAGGTTTGCCGTACAGGTTTCCTTACGGCTTTGCGGGCATAGTTTCATTCGGGTGATTTGCTAGTAGGTGGGTTTACTTGTATCATACCCCCATTATTTACCTTGTATGATATTATTCAGTTGTATCTAGTAAATTCCATCAACCAAACATGTATTTATTGAGATAGAGACCAGTGTTGGTTATTCTTTCGACCTTAGAGTCGCTCGTTATATTTCTGGTGGTTTTGAGTTTCCTTTTGAGTTTTGATCCTCGCCGTTGGCGTTGTATATTATATTGTTTGTGTGGTTGTGACCGTCGATTGACGAAGAGCTAGCTCCCGCTTGGGGATGCCCTTTTCTTGATTTCGTATACTATTCATGTTGTATCCCGTTTGGGGTCCAGTATTTACAAAGGAGACTCTGCCGAAATTTTCAGTAAATTTTTTGATGTTTTAAAAACCGCATAATTCGGCTTATGCTTTTGAAACTACTTGCTTTAAGTTGGTTTTTCCTGCACTCTACTACTTTTCTTGGTTTGGATTTCTGGGTTTTCGGTTTACTTAGATTACGTACGCCTCGAGACGTTCGTAGTTTAAGTGCCGGTCATGTTTCGTTCTTTCGGGTCGTGACAAAGTTGGTATCAGAGCGTTAGGTTTTACCTTCGGAGCGTAGGATGACCCTTGGTTGATGGAATAGGTGACTAAAGTTGAGTGACGTACCGTTGGTATGTTCCGCGGCATATTTACGATACGCTACTCCACTTATGAAGCCTTAGGATGTACATTTCCTTGTTCAGTATTATATTCCTTCCTGATCTAGCCTCATCGGTACCAGTTTGGTTTTGCTGCTACGGTTACGGGCAGGGAGAGCTACGGCTAGAGTTGCGGTCAGCACAAGCTCGTCACGAACGAGGACTGACCAGGGCGAAATTCCGGCGACACACGATTGCAGAGATGTGTCTTTTTACTGTGTTTCCGCGCCACGAGCGATTGGCGGATCGCCTTTATGAGGTTACTCGGAGGCGCTGATCGACACTAGAGAATTGAGCCAATGATAGAAGCCAGCCAGATTTTGATGACCGTTGGTATGTTGCTTACTCCTGATGATTGAGGCACTGTTCAGCATGCAGACGAGCAAGCCAGTGGTTGCTGCGAGCGACGAGATATCGTCCCATATGTTGGAGCTATTGCGGGGCGAGTTGTACGAATAGATGATAGAAGGTCGCTAGTCACCCGATGATGAATGACTAGGACAGGTGGTTCGTTCGCTACCCCGATGCGAGGTCATCAGATAGATTGATTCCAGCTAGAGACGACTTCACGCGGAGACGTTGGGAGTCGACAGAGACTCGAATGTCAGAAACCTATTTATCCAAGTTTAAAGTAGTCGGAAAGACATGCAGGCAATTCTATGGTCCCTCTAGAAGAATGAAACCCTAACTCGACTTAATGACCGTGTGAAAGCCTTTGAACCTTAGGGTTTGCGGCAGTTCTGCGGCGCCATTAGTGAGGCTTGGGTTTGCCCTTCTACGGCTGGACCACCGATGCTGTGGTATGTACTCGATACTATTAAACTGTGCCCAAGATGTTGAGCTCTTGGGGGATTATGAAGTTTTGACGACTCGATCGGATGGCTCAACTTAATTCGGATGCTAGGTGGTGAGATGCATTTCTTGGGAGACTCCCGATACGAGGATAGCCGTTGGAGCTCAGTCCATGCAGCCGCGACAAGACGAGTCCAAAGCAGACGACATTAGAGAAAAGTGGAGTAAGAGGTTCGCACCAGATCTAGATGAGATGACGTTCCACTCCGCCGACATTAGAGATGTTATGCGCATGCCGAGGCATGGTACTTGGACTTACCTTCCAGAAAGAGTCGCGATGAGTATGCAGTCGTTCCAGAGTAAGATGCAGATATAGGGAAGGACAATGACTTCCGGACAGTTGGCAGAGACGAGATATGGAAGAGACCGTGAGCAGGATTCTTTCCAGGACACTGCTGCAATGATACTTGCACCCAGGATCAGAGGTGTCATGTATATTCAAAGAGCCAGAGGCCGACGCCAGTGATATGCTGTCTTACGAGTGGTCATGGTTACGCACACCAGCAGGACAGAGTTCATGATCATCGAAGAGACGTCCCACTAGTGACCGCGACAGTTGGCCGAGATTCTTAGAGGATGCGCTGGAGCAGTACTATTCCGCCATTATTGATTCCGATGTTTTGGGTGATTTATTCATATGATTTAATTTTGATGATTGAGGATTTATGATCTTTGCACAGTGTTGCACTTGATATCGTTTTCGTGCTTTAGTTTCACATATTTATGATTTTACGGTTTTAGACAGAGTTGATTTTGTGCATATGCACGCACACGATTTGGTTCCTGCACTCTGTATAGTTTATATATGCTTGCAGTGCAGTGATACGCCTTTTGTGCACTCAGATGCACTGGACTTCGATTTCGATTGTGATACTCGATATTTGTTTTGTGCACCTTGTGCACCTGATTGATTTTGCGCACGTTCGGTGCTTGATATTGGATTTCATGATTTCGTGCACGCTGGATGCACCTGATATGGATTTTCATGCATGTTGGGCGCATGTTTTGAAGGGTGGTTTTGGTGCACACCAGAGGCACTAAATTGAGAATTTTTCGTGCATGTCAGATGCACCTGATTTTGCTGTCAGGCACACATGTTGCCTACGACAGATGTTTCATGCACACCCGATGCACTTAGATGTTGTTTCTGTGCGCATGTATGGCACATTCATGGATTTTGATTTCCGTGCGCACCAGACGCACGTAGTATTCATGTGCATATTTTGGGATTGATTTCTTATAGAGCAGTACGTTTTTATGATATTGCTATATGTTTTCGTACTGAGCAGGACTAGTCAGAGGACAGTACCTGAATATATTTTGCATGCATTGATAGTTATTGAAGGGATTTCCAAAAACCGAGCTATAGCCTCAGTATTTACCTACGTGTCTGATATGACACGAAATGTTTAAAACAAGGAGACCCTTCTAAATTGTTTCCAAAACGGCGGAACGTACATTTCAAACAAAGGTATATATGTATATAGCTATTTTCTTATGGTAGACGTCCGCCACTGTGCAGTGTTATACGCGTTGCACAGCGACTTAAGAGATTTGGCATGCATTTCCTTCAGATACTTACAGATATAGATTCGATGTTTACATGTATAGTTTCGAGTTATATCATATTGGTTTGATTTGGATTTGGCATTGATGTCTTCTCCATGACTCCGATGATTGCGGGATGCTTGACGGAGTTTTGATTTGAGTTATATACTCTTTTTTTTTTCAAGCGCATGCACTGCGCTACGATTTGTTTTATGTATTTACAGTTTCGGAGCCCCGACGACTTGATGGTTTTTCTTAGATGTTTTAGTATTTGGGGAAGTTTGAATTTAAATTCGGGGACCGAATTTCTTTAAGGGGGGAAGATTGTAGCGCTTTGAAAATCGTTTCGGTGAAATTTCGAAAAATCGGTAAAATAAAGGGGTTTTCTGTAAAAAGTCAAAATACAAATATCTTATTATAAAAATTAAATATACATATTCTAGCTATGTAATTGCTATTATTTGGTGTTTATTGAGCCGCTGGTGAAATTTCAAATTTTCTGAAAAAAAATATTATTTTATTATTATTTTAAGCCGGCACTAATACATTTAATTAGGGAAAATTACAAATTGGAATGAGTTGAAACAAATTTTGTGCATCATAAAACATTAAATAAAAATTTATCATGTGGTTTTTGGAACGAAATCATTTTCCAAAACGGTTTAGAAATTATTGAAGAAAAAAAAGGCTTTTTTTAGCGTGAATGGATATTTGGGGTATTGTATTTATCATTTTTCATCACCCCACACCCGTGCCCACACCCACACACCCCCACTCCTCCCCTTAGCCAAATTCAGCAGCCCTCACTTTTTCCCCACTTGGTTTGCAAAGGAAAAAGAAATGAAAAGAAATAAAAGAAAAGATTAGAAAATAGATAAAGTAGTTAGACTTTGACCTTACCTTGACCTTGACTTTCCTCCCTTGCATTTTCCTCACCTCCCTCTCACTCCCCTCACCCACTTCTGGCCGAAAATGATCCCCACAGCAGCAGCCCTTTCCCCCCCCCCCAAAATCCACACTATTTTGCTTCAAAAATCCAAAAAAAAAAGCTTCAAAATCCATACAATTTCAAAACTTTTTTCCAAATCCAACACTTACCCATTATTCCTTAGCATTTCAAGCATGGATCCTTGTGAAAAGAGAGCATTTTGGAGTGCCATGGATGCTTGTGGATCTTCATATGCTTTTGGGTATATTTCTAAACATTTTTGTTGCTTAAATTGTTACTAATTTCTTAAGCTAATTTATTTAAGTGTTATTTGGATATGTGAGTTTAATTGCACGTTTTGGAATTCAAGAAAAGGGTTTGAATGCAAGTTAGGTTATTGTGAATTGGTGTATGGTTGTGATGGGTAGCTTACCATCTTAGAATTTGTAGAAAGTAATTTAGTAGTTAAATTTCATATTGTTGCATGGAAATGTCTAAATTAAGTTTTGTTTTTGCTAACTAGAGTTTTTGAAAAATTATCAAATGCTTAGATTAAAATATAATTAAGTGTTCATGTCATTATAACTATTATAATGAGTGGTTTAATGACTTTGGTTCATGCAAAACGAAGCTTAATTGATGAATTGTGAATTTTGCTTTAAAGGGTGTTAAATTTGATATTTTGCAAACTAGGATTTTGGAAATTATGCAAATTTATGAGTTTAAATTATGGAAATGGTTTTATGACTTATTTAAGATATTTAATAAATATATTGGCCGCTACATTCATTTAAATATCGTGTTTTGTACAAAAACGGCGAATTGTGCTTGCTAGATTTTCGGAAAAATGACTTTTTGAGTGAAATTGGCGTTTTTGTGAGTTTCAACCTAGTTTATATTAAAATTAGTGTTCGTGAATGTGCAAATGAGTGTATTTGGGTTTTTCTCGATGGTTTGGCGTTTGTACGCCGACGTCGAGGGTTTTTGGGTTGATTTGTGAAAGCAACCATAGGTTTTGACCTATGTGGGATTCGTGCGTCGTTTTGATCATGAGTCGGATTTTAATGAGATATGGTGCGTTATGATATGTAGGTACCCCCATGTGGACTTCGAGACGACAAGCAAGCGCGTGGCGACGTCGGCACCGGCTAGCGAGGACCAGATGAGTAGATTTATATCTACGGGGAGAAGTCGGGTGGATGGCGTATAGCACCCCCGCAGTCCGTGGTGGTGTATACGGATGCGTATACACACCAACATTTATTATATGTTATTTAGGATTAATAACGATGCTTAGGATGGATATTGGTGTGTTGGACTATTTTTAGTGTTGCGAACCCTAGGGTAGTGTTGCACTACACATACACACATACATACTTGCATACATTCCTATTGATATGTGCTCATGGGATTCTTTATAGTTATGTGTTCACATGGGTATGGGACTATGTGTTCACATACGGATTGAGGATGATACTTGGGATTGAGCTGAGTCGATGAGATTTGATTTGAGGCCGTGAGATCGGTGATATAGCAGGGTTCGTATCTTAGATACGACATGACGTTGTAGCGGGTCCTTGACGTAGTGTTTCACACATGTCCATGCACACGTAGGCGGTATCAGTATGGTACTAGACGTAGATCAGTACCCCGATCATGATATTTGATAAAGAGGATACCAGGTGAATAGTATGATGAATGTGATATTGACCCGTACCCAGATTGGGATGCCGTACGACGGATTTACGTACGAGCTATATTGATGATTGATCCGCACTCTTGACTTGGGATGCCTGATTATAGATATGGTATCGGATATGATATTATTGAGGCGGGATCACCGACTATACATATACAGGTATGTATATGTATCGACTCAGATGATAGACGGTTTCCTTACCTGTAGTTCAGCTTGTTAGTTCAGCCGTATAGTTTAGTGTAGTTGTTAGATTAGATTAGACTTCTTACCTATTTCAAAAACTAACGAATCGTGGGCATTTTTAAAGACAGCTCAAGGGAATCTACGGATATTTCAAAAACGACGTATCTTTTCATAAAAACACCGTAGCCCCTATTTTCAAAACCCCATGATTCGTGTTATTTCAAAAGGCACCATTTGTAGGACTTATATTAGATTATTGCAGATTAGTTATCGTTGTGTCTAGTATTCAGCTCCCGTACATTATTACTGTTCGCTCTGCCTCGCATACTTCTTGTGCTGCATATTCCATTATTGATATCATGCTGTTAGGACACCAGCACCATTACCGATGATGCGTATGTACCACGTACACCTACTTGCCGGCTCACACACATCTTCATCGGTAATTGCCATGTCACGTACACTTTAGAGGATATATTTGCTTGACTTAGCTTGTTAGCTAGTAGTTTTGACATGATATTAGTGTACTTTCCTTATATGCCATATTAGACATTTCAGTTATTACTTGCTACTTCATGCATATTGTTATTCATTGTTATACCGCACGCATGGATTCTCATGCCTTTATTCACTAGTTTATGTGCTATTGAGGTTTTGGACTCGGATTTCCTTGATATTTCTGGATTTGGGAACCGTGGAGATTTCAAAAGAGAATATGTAATTGTTTTAAAAACCCGGTTACCCTGGATATGATATTTCAGTGCGTCCACCATGTGTTTTCTCGGTGCTGAGAGCGACATGTGAGACCCGAGTTCGAGGAGTGGAGGAACCGTTTCGGGTACATGGAGGACCCGGTAAGGTACCCCGGGGCAAGAAGCTCGTGGTGATGACGATGAGCCTGGCAGGGGGAGACTACCTACCGGTGATATTACCCGATGCGTCGGATATCCGGAGGATACCGTCGTGGTCTTGAGATGGATGGTAGGGGCCGGTCTGGACTGGCGGCGCCCTAGATATTGTGATTTAGATATTGAGATTTTGGGACATTGAGATTTATGTTTTGTGTCGATGCTAGACACCGTCGGTGCTGATTTCAGTTATGATACCTCATTTGAAAAAAAATACAAAGGAAATCTCACAAATTTATGAAAACAGTTTCTTCATTTACATGTATGCTGTTTTCATGCATTCATACCTCACTCATATGATATATTGCTACCTGAGGCACTGACACGGGCACATGTGATTACACTCGGGTTAGATATTACCCTAGACATTGTCATAGGCTGCCTGTTATACATATATTTGAGGATATATTATGATCATTGACCTAGGATTGCGTTATTTATGCGTTTTCTGTGCGTAGATATTTTTCTATTCACGAGTTGGCAACTCACCCCCGTTGTGCCCCAGTTTCTTGCAGGTTTGCCGTACAGGTTTCCTTACGGCTTTGCGGGCATAGTTTCATTCGGGTGATTTGCTAGTAGATGGGTTTACTTGTATCATACCCCCATTATTTACCTTGTATGATATTATTCAGTTGTATCTAGTAAATTTCATCAACCAAACATGTATTTATTGAGATAGAGACCAGTGTTGGTTATTCTTTCGACCTTAGAGTCGCTCGTTATATTTCTGGTGGTTTTGAGTTTCCTTTTGAGTTTTGATCCTCGCCGTTGGTGTTGTATATTATATTGTTTGTGTGGTTGTGACCGTCGATTGACGAAGAGCTAGCTCCCGCTTGGGGATGCCCTTTTCTTGATTTCGTATACTATTCATGTTGTATCCCGTTTGGGGGCCAGTATTTACAAAGGAGACTCTGCCGAAATTTTCAGTAAATTTTTTGATGTTTTAAAAACCGCATAATTCGGCTTATGCTTTTGAAACTACTTGCTTTAAGTTGGTTTTTCCTGCACTCTACTACTTTTCTTGGTTTGGATTTCTGGGTTTTCGGTTTACTTAGATTACGTACGCCTCGAGACGTTCGTAGTTTAAGTGTCGGTCATGTTCCGTTCTTTCGGGTCGTGACAACGACTGTCCTAAATAATCGTATATCTATGCAGCAAACAAGCATTACCCAGCTACCATTCACTATGCCTTGACGTAGGCCAACATACATAGCATGAATACTAGGTGAAACTTGTAAGAAATGACGGAGGGCTATGGCTGGGTTTTTGGCGAAAACCCTTTAACGTAATGAACTTGATATCGTTGAAGGAACCTGAGCAGTTTTGAAAAGGAGTGGTTTAGGCTCCGCTTTTGAAAACTTCTGGTTTTTGAAAAAACCAAGTAATCTACAATATAAACTTTTCCTCAAGAGGTCACTCCTATGAAGGGATCTCGGCTCTTTCCTCGTGGAATGAGGTGCTGGATATTCACAACCGAATACCACTATGCAAAGCGAAAGAATATAACTATAGTTTTTCGAAATTTGTTCCAACAAAATCGTTTTAGGTTTCTTTTCTTGCATTAATCAAAATTAATGCGGTCCCATCAATTAACCTATCACACCAGAAAAGAACGAAAATACAATATACGTATATGCCATCCGCATTCGCCACGGAGCCCTATAATACACCGTTAGATTACTTAACTAACGGCAGAGCGGGGGCTGGACTAGCGCGGGTGCAAAACATATACAACATCTACTAGTATATATATAAATATATATAACATTTGTCCCAGGCATGATAATAAGCAACTTCACAGATCAACATCAATCAACACGTAATGGTGGATAATCTTGGAGCCTCGAGTTTCATTTGAGCCGCAAATAAAACTCTATTTTCCTGGTCGTGTGGATAGTCTGTGCAATGAAAACGTGGATCTCTACGAACGCGGAAAGTTATCTACCAATCCCAGAATTGAGGCAACCCCAATCAACAAAGTGAATGGGCCACCCAGCACTTCAGGGGATCCGGTAACTTGAGCGCCTCTCTATGGGTCAAACTATACCCCCTATGAGTGCGGCGAATAGCCCGCCAATTCTAGTGTGAAGCCCCCTCCGTCTCAACGTCATGAGATGCAGGCTTGTTGCCCTCTAGAACCCGGCTATTCGTGCACTCCACCACGGGGTAATCCTAGTACGGAAAAAATATATGTGCAATGGTGACATCAACCTTAACTCGGTCGTGCCCCAATCAAATAATATAAAATCCGGCAAAGACGGTAATCCACATGTCGGGCGCTCACCCCGCAATTTGAAAATACAAATGAATCTTAACTCTACACTATCATTGCACCGCAAGGTATCCACCACGATAATCCAACCATAACCATAGCACAAACACAGAACATCAACGTGAATGTCATGTTCGCAAACCCGTCCAAAAGAGCATATAGCAATTAGATGGGTTATACCGCTCCAATGACATTCACGGTCGCAGATAGTAATGTATGCACTGAAACTATTAAACAGTGTTAAAAATAGCGACTTCGAAATACTCTATATTGCCACAACAGAATGATAACAGTATAAGCAATCTTGGCAAAAACAAACAACACCTGAAACCCTAGATCCAAGTAACAAGAACACCAAACAAAATACAACCCAATTCCACACTATTGAACCGGTGGGGCTGGTCAAAATGGAACTTTGGCCGGCTATGATGAGGTGGAATTGTCTTGTTTTTTGTTTGTGTTCATCTCACAACTAAAGGAGCACTCTGCAATTGTTTAAAAAAATTTTAGAGCCTCTGAAAATTTCGACAGAAACTTGGTTTTATTGTTTCGTGTTTAGGAGTTATTTCGGTTTCATTACTTTAGCATCGCTTAAACCTGCTAGTATAGGGTTTATGGGCTGGCTTTGATACCATGTTGGGTTACACTAACGCTCTGACCATCATCCATGACCGTTTGCGGAACAAAATATTTATAATAAGTGAAACATGGCGCTAGAATAACCCTTAACTGGATCTACCATAAACATAACTAGCAACTAAAGAAGTTCTATCTACTATGATAGAAGATTATACCTAAAGAAACAAGCCCTTCAAGTCTTCAATCCTCTCCTCTAGCTCCTTGAAGGATGTACGGATCGCGCTTGATCGACGGCCTCATTGCGTCAAAGATGATCCATCTGAGAGTGTGTGCTTTGAGCTCCTACCTCCAAAATGAGGTAACTAGGGTACTTAGAATGCTAAACCAAGTATCCTAGATGAAGTAGAGAGTGATGATGGATGGCTTTGTCTCACTAATCCAAGGTTTCTCAACTCATGAGACTTTTAGGGTTATAGCTAGAAGAAGAGAGCAAGGAGAAGATGAGAGTGTGAAGCGAGCATAGAATGAAGAAATGACTAAGTATTGTGAACTAATAATGCAAAGCCCAAAATATCTTGAAGCTACACAAATATCTAATATGCCACCTTGCATCAATAATTCACAACACATGAAAATATCAAGCATACTCCAATAGTAAACAATGAGTCATGCCATGAGTCACCCCATGAGTCACCAAGTAGCTATGCCTCATTTAAAGAAAATGAACGCCTCATTTAAAGCAACTGAACACCACATTTCTCCACCTCATTAACCATTAACTAAAATGGTTAAAACAAATAATGAGGTGCCTTCTTCTAGAAGCATCTTGCACAATTACAAGAATGCCCCTCACCGTATATACATAACCGTATCCGTATTCTGAAAAATACGAATACAAAGAGACAAAATAATCCAAGAACATAACACTAGGATCCGGCTTAAACCAAAGCCCACTTAGTATTATCCGCCCGAACAACATACGTGCATAAGTACACGTATATGATCGAACCCTGCCGTAAAACCATACGGCCTCTACATCGTTTCACCCGAAGAAGGGAAACCCTCTTTGTGGGACTCTAAAGACTCAACAGTACGCTGGCAGTGGGTTTAACCACAAGCACGCCAGCAGTACTAGCTGCATGTAACGGCTACCCAGGTACCTGTAGAAAAGGAAGGCCGATGAGCAAACTCGTTCGAACCCCTACTAAGCATATCCTGACAATCTCCGTACAATCCGGTCTCTTCGTCTAAGAGTATCGCATACCGGGTCTAAGGGTAGTAAACGTCGGACCATAATAACCCGATAATTCCTGCTGATGCGGCTCAGGACCAATCCGGGAAACTACTGATCAAACTATCAGTAAATCCCAACTGCCTTGGCCAAGGTCTTATGGTCCTGGCCAATCGAACACAGTGCGATATCAACTCCCAATACCTGGAGAGATGAATCCATGACAATCATTCACTGTCTCCATGTGGATCGAGACTGTACCAAACTAAAACCTGTTTGCACGACTCAGTAGAGCCGTGGTAGGGTAGTGATCAAAGCACAGTGGGAACTTACACGAGACAAATGACGATCTCAGGCCCAAAGACTAATCTGTACACATGGCACAAGAGAACCGCTATCTGACGATAGGTATAATACCATATAGAGGTTCTCTGCGAGTATGTCCAGTGTACTCACACCTAGTGAGCACCCATATACAATCTTAGGTGATAACACTAATGGTTGTGGGACTAACTGCCGCCCCTCGTCGGGGTCTAGAAATGTACACGCAAGTCTACTCTGGAGTATCGATGCCCGATCTCGATACTCCTATGACTTGGGACATTTAAGGATGTGCTTATAAACTACCCAGCTCCCACAAGTATGATCGCCATCACAACTCTGGTAGTTAAGAAAGAACCTATAGGCTTTATCAACATGTGGTCGACATATATAACATATGCACATGTTAAGATAAAGTTAAGCCATAATAGTATACTACTGTATCGAGTCCTTATCAATATGTGCAAGCAACATAAAGAATCATAAGAAAGAAATACATATATCCTGATAAACAAAACTCAAATAATATACTATATAACTGAGCAAGATTGTCCTGTACATACATATCCTTAGAATCCACATGTATACATATACAATAATGGCCTCTAGGGCATACATATACAACACTTTGATTACTACCCTACCACGGCTCAAAGGAGTCATGCAAAAAGGTTTTAATTGGGTACAGTCCCGAGCCGCATGGAGGCAGTGAGAGGATCGTCGGGGATTCGTCTCTCCCGGTATTGGGGGTTGATATCGCGCAGTGCACGGGTGGCCATCACCACAAATACTTAGCCAAAGTAGACGAGAATTACTTATTTGGATCAGTAGTTTCTCAGTGAGTGATGGGCTTCATACCGACATGAAATATCGCGTTATTAGGGGTCTGACTTTATCCACCCCCTAGACTCGATATGCGATACTCTTAGACGAACAGACCGGACTGTACGGAGATTTTCACTGACAGGATCAGTAGGGGTTCGAATGAGTTTGCTCGTCGGCCTTCCTTTCGCTCAATACCTGAGTAGCTGTTACGTACAGCTAGTTCCACTGACGTGCTTGTGGTTAAACCTACTTCCATCGTATTGACGAATCTTTAGAGTCCCACACAGAGGGTTTCCCTGGTTCTGGCGAATTGATGTAATAGCCGTAATGGATACGTGCAGGGTTCCGATCGAATGAGTGTACTAGTTACCCTGACTTTCGATCGGACGGTTGATAATACTAGTCGGCTCGGGTTTGAGCCGGATTATTAAATTAGGTATTGATTTAATAATTTACTTATAGGTATTTAGATATGTATATTCTAGTATTATGTTCTTTGTGTTATTCTATCTCTTCGGGTATTCATTTTTCGGTACGAATACAGATATGTATATATAGTTGAATGTAATCCGTATTTTTTACAGATAACATTCTAGAAAGGGGACACCTCATTTAGTTTTTATCCATTTATTTATAAATGGAAATGAGGTGGAAATAAAGAGAGGGGAGTATGGTGAGAGCCATGCTTGCATAGTGTTGCACAAATGAATTGTTAATTCATTTGTGCAAACTATTCAAGCATCTGCTTGATTTTTAAAATGGAAAAATATCTTTTACAAAACCATGCTATAATATTTTCTCTCACATGGATGGCTCATTATTTTGAGAGATGAGTTTTCTTTGCTCACCATCATGCTTCACTCCCTCTCTAGAGTTTCTTGAGTTCCTCCACCTTCATGCTCAACCTCTTCTCTACAATCTCATGAGTTGAGAATCGAGAGAGGAGGTGAGATGGATAAACACTTAGAACACTCACTACATCCTAGGCATTCTAGATTAGCAACCTAGAATCCCTAGTTGCTTCACTTGGTTTTGATGTAGAGCTAGAACCATGAGCTACATCCCTCGGGTGTCATCTTCGACGAAGGAAGACCGACGACCAAGTTCAATCGAGCATGCCTCAAGGAGCTAAGGATGATAATGGAAGACCGATGGACTTGGTTCGTTCGGTATAACACTCTATCATAGTAGATTAGCTCTTTGTTGTTAGCTAGTGTAGGTTTATGGTTCAATCTTGGGCGGGTTTCGTTAGAGCCAAGTTTTTTAAACGTCATTTTTGTTCCGCATCAGCCATGGTAGATGGTCAGGGCGCTGGCATAACCCAACAGAAACATCCTTCCCTTGAATGTTGAAATTCAAGATAAACTGGGCATAGGTAGAGGAGGACAGTAGAATCAAGTCAGTATATAACTCGTTCTCTAACATGGTCCCAAGGTCCGCGAACTCTTCAATAAAGCTGATCATCTAAAGGACGCGGTCCCCTGCAGATGACCCGACAACCAACCTCGCCTGAAACAATTTCTTCAAGGTCTCATATCTTGCGATACGAGATTGCTCTCCATATAAATCATTGGTATGGAGGAAGATGGAAGCTAAGTCCATCTTCTCGTGCCGCCTCTAGTGTTCATTATCCATTGAGGCTAACACGAGGCACTTGGCTCTCGCACTGTCTATTTCCTATGTCTTAAGAATTTCAAAATCTGTGACGGTGGAATCTGGACCTAGGACGGTGGTGGCTTTGCTAGTAAGGAGGTAGCCCATTTTGTCATAGGTAATGGCCATCTGGACATTCCTTAGCCAATCCTTATAATTTGGCCCAGTCAATTTATTATTATCCAACAGTAACTTAAGCCCGGTTATTTTGGTTCCTGCAATTAGGAGAGAGAGAAGAAACACTTAGCATGATACTCTTACAAGTTTAGATTGGTTATTAGTTTATCTAAACAGGATGACTCCTACTGTTTCTCGAATCCTCTTTCAAATCATAAAAGAAGAATTAGTCGGAATTAATCACACCTTACAATTCTTTCTTAACCTTTCGGCCAGGATATTGTCGGTACTTTGAGGGAGGTTTTCCAATGCTTTCGGGAAGTTCCTTAATTACATAACCTCTTTTCCCTGAAGGCGTAGCCCCGCTAACACCGTTCTAGACACCTACTTGGTTTATAGCATTGATTGTTTAGTGAAAAAACCTCCCGAAGAGTAGTGGATACTCACAGTAGGATCGGGATCCAAATACCATCGTGTGACAACATTGAAGGAATCCTACCAAAATCATCACACTCCAAATGGTATGCAGCTCTAGCAAGTTTCATTTTCCTTTGAAACTCCCGATGTGGATTTTTGCCCCAGGCGCTTATGACCTTAACGAAGGCCAACATATCATAAGACGCAAGTCAAGTTCTACCCGTCATTATCCAGGTTAATTTGAACCCATCCGTACAAACCCTTGAAGAAGGCCAAAATAGTTGTACGACTATCCCAAATCAACGCATCTATCTATACTACAGATGAATACCCAGTAGCTACCAATCACTATGCCTTGGCGAAGGTCAAAATACATAACTTAAATACTATTGAATACCTATCTGAAATGACGGAGGGCTACGGATGGTTTTGGCAAAACCGTGAACGTAATGAATTTGATATAGTCGAAGGAACCATGATAGCTTTTAAAAGGAGTGGTTTAGGCTCCGCATTTAAAATTTGTTTTTCAAGAAAACCGAGTGGTTTTGAAATTGTTCCAACGATTTAAACTTTGGTTTGTTTTCATTGCATTAATCAATATTAATGTGGTCCCATCATTTAACCCTATCATTGCAGAAAAGAAACGAAAATAGAACGTACGCTTATGCCATCCGCATTCACCACGGGGCTCTGTCATGCACCGTTAGCTTACTTAACTATCAGCAGAGCGGGGGCTGGACTAGCGCGGGTGCAAAACATAAGCAACGTTTATTATATATAATATATATAGCCATTCGTCTCACGCAATAATAGGCATTCCAGATCACAGATGAATATATTGGATATACTAGGAATTCCGTGTTTCATTTTAGCCTAGAACGA
Organism: Agapanthus africanus; assembly: GCA_030015575.1. Lineage (NCBI taxonomy): Eukaryota > Viridiplantae > Streptophyta > Magnoliopsida > Asparagales > Amaryllidaceae > Agapanthus > Agapanthus africanus. The sequence goes on from CM057348.1 coordinate 541,922,768, forward strand.
AAGACGGATTCCATGGTCGTGATGAATAGACAAACCCCACCCAAGAATCCTCCGGGTGCGGCAAACTACCCGCCAAATTCCCGAAGTGAAGCAACCTCCCTCAATAAATCAGTAGGACACTCGGCACTTCAAGAACCTGGTAGTTTGTGCACCCCCACCTTGGGTCTATCCTAGGTGCAAAAAAAAGTAAATGAAATAATACAACGGTGGCTACAACCTCAGCCCGGATGTGCCCCGCAAAAATAATATTATATCAATTAACAAATTTACATGAATGAAAGAAAAGAAAATACTCTTCTCACATCTCCCCGGCTATTCATCCACGACGATTCAATACTTCATTTACACAAACCATCACAATACAGATATGTGCAACCCCCACTGATCGACATATAGCGATTAGCTGATGTTTAGCAACACATATATAAACACAGAAACACCGATTAGCAAAGAACTTAGAATTTCGATCGATAATACTTATCCGTGTTTACCCCATGCACAAACCAGTACACAAACAATCTGGATAAAAACCAAATATACCAAAAATCATAATTCCAAGAACCAAAACCACAGAAAAAATTGGGAGCAACCCGGCCACAACTCAGCGGCGGTTCCGCTGCCAAATGACCTATTTGGCAGCGGTTCTGCTGCAAAGTTGATGAATTAGGTGCTCAGATTTTTTTCTAGGTCTTAGAAATGCCTACATGTATTTTTAAGGTCATTGAAATAATTTTTTGAACAGTTTTAAAAAAATCGACAGCAAGCATATCTCGGAAATTTAATTTTGGGTATTTTTTCGTCGATCGAAGTTCTAATCACTTGCTAACAAGGTAGTTAAGGTTTTGTCGGCTCTGATACCACTATAAGTCGATGTCACACACCCTACGCACTTGAGGAAGGCGGAATTTACAAAAAATTATTTTTTCATATTATGCAACACCGACTAAACTCTAAGATCTTAAGAGAAACCTTAACTAGCTATTCTACTAGGAGGTTCTAACTACTATGTTAGGATTTTATACCTCCTTGTTAACAAGTCCTTCGGGTCTTCTTCTCCTCCTCTCCTTGAGCTCCTCGAGGATCCGGATCGCGCTTGATCGTTAGCCTCCTCTTGTCGAAGATGATCCACCCGAGAGTCTATACTTCAAGCTCCAACCTCTAAACCGAGGTAACTAAGGTACCTATTTCGCTAAGCTAGGTATCTTAGAAGATGTAAAGTATCTAATGGAGTATTTAATCTCACTTGACCCTATGGTTCACAACTCATGTGAGGGATTAGGGTCTTGAGGAAGAAGGAGAGAAAAAATGGAGAGAGAAACAAAATGATCAAATGAACTAAGTGAAGGCAAGTGAAGAATAGCTCCTACACTCATCTCACTCAAGCATGCAATATTTTCCAATTGAAAATATCAACCATGCTTGAATAGTGAGTCGAAACCAATAAACAAATGCAAATAAGCCATGCTTCACCAAGCCACAAATATCTCCATTTTCCACCTCATTGATCTATTTCTCAAAATAGATAAATCCAAATAATGAGGTGTCCCCTTCTAGAAGCATGTCTTGTGAAATTACAAGAATTACCTCACCGTATATACATACCCGTATTCTTATTCTGAAAAATACGAATACAATGAGATAATAATAATCCAATAATATAATACTAGAATCCGGATTAAACCAAAGCCAACTAGTATTATCCGTCCGAACAACATCCGTGTAGCCAGTACACGTATGTGATCAGAACCCTGTCGTAAAACCATACGACCACTACATCGTTTCGCCCGAAGTAAGGAAACCCTCTGTGTGGGACTCTAAAGACTCGACAGTACGCTGGCAGTGGGTTTAACCATAAGTCCGTTAGCGGTACTAGCTGCACGTAACGGCTACCCGGGTATCTGTCGATAAGAAGGCCGATGAGAAAACTCATCCGAACTGCTACTGAGCCTATCTGTGACAATCTCCGTATAGTCCGGTCTGTTCGTCTAAGATACTTGCATATCGGGCCTAGGGGGATGGTAAACGTCAGACCCCTAATAGCGCAATAAGTCATGCCAGGGTAGAGATGAATACACCCTGAGAAACTATTGGAGTGCCTACCAGTAAATCTCTCTTGCTCTGGACAGAGACTTTGTGTAACGGCTTTCCGAACACAGGGCGATATCAACCCCTGATACCGGGAGAGACGAATCCTATCTAACCGCTACTGCCTCTAAGTGCTTCGGGACTGCACCCAACTACTACCTGTTTGCACGACTCCTTTGAGCCTGGTAGGGTAGTAATCTAAGTACAATGGGAACACACTCGAGACGAATAGTGATGTCAAGTCAATGGACTAACCTGTACTCATGCCACCCGGGAACTGCTACCTGACGATAGGTATAATACCAACCAGCGGTTCTCAATGAGTCTGTCCAGTGTAACTCATAACCCAATGAGCACCTGTATACTATCTCCGGTATAACATACCAATGGCTGTAGGACAGACCATCACCCCTACTGGAATGAGAAGCGTATACACTAGTCTACTCTGGAGTATCGATGTCCCGTCTTGATAATCCTACGAATAGGGACCTTTATAAGGATGTGCTTATAGACGAACCAACCCCCACTAGTGTGAATGTTATCACAACGCTGGTAGTCAAGCAAAGATCCTAAAGGCTCTACCAATATATATTAGTGATATGCTAAAAGAAACATATACACATATTGAGGTAGAATTAAACCAAGTAGCATACTACCATTTTGAGCAAGACCGTTATTATATCTGTGAATATCCCAAGCTTCCAAAATGTAATATACAATCCAGTACTATACAATATTGGCATCTATGGCATATATCACTAATATTTGTGTTTACCCTCAACAGAGGGATGGTCTGTTGGAAGAGTTCTAAATAGGACACTGTCGTAGACTCGATGATGGAGGCTGAATACATTGCTGCGAACGATGCCGCAAAATAAGCGGTCTGGATGAAGAAGTTCATTGCTGAATTTGAGGTGGTTCCGTCCATTGTTAACCCAATACCTTTGTATTGCGATAACAATGGGACTATAGCTTTAGCGAAGGAACCACGGTCCCATCAGAAGTCCAGACACATCTTAAGGTGGTATCACCTAATCAGGGAGATCGTAGATCACCGGAAGATTGAGGTCCGGAGAGTAGATACGAAAGACAACACGGCGGATCCATTTACCAAGGCCCTTCCTCAAGCATAGTTCAAGCGACTTTTTGAGATGTTGGGTATGTGATACACCAACAACTGGCCCTAGAGCAGACAATGGGTATTCGATGCGCCAATTATAGGTCTTAGTGCAAGTGGGAGATTGTTGGATATGTATGCTCTGTTGGGTTACCTCAACGCCAGAGCCATCGAACGTGGCGGTTTGCGGAACAAAAATTTTCTTACTAGTTTAAAAACGACGCTAAGTTAACCCAATGAAAACCCAGATCTTTCCATAAACCTATCTAGCAAAACTAAAAGAGATGACCAACTACTATGAAAGAAGTCTCACCAAACGATCCAAGTCCTTCGGTCTTCTTTCCTCTTCGTTAGCTCCAAGTGGCCACCTTGAATATGCTTGATCTTCTTTGTTGGCTCCTTTGGTTCTCCGCGATCGATCTTGCTCTCCGGTCCTCCTTTGTCGGATATGATCCATGGCTTTAGCTCCACACTATATGTCAAGTGGAGCAACTAGAGAACTTGGGTTACTAAACCAAGTAGTCTAGGATGTAGTGTGATGATCTAAGTGTTTTGCTATCTCTTTCTTGCATCTTCACTTATTTCTCAACTCATGAGAGGGTAGTGAAGAGAAAGATGATGAAGGTGGAGGAAACTCAAGAGGAGGGAGGAGGGTGAATCTAAAATGTGAGCTCAAGAATAATGAAACATGCAAGTGAGAGAAAATCAACACCAAGGTTTTGTGTATCAATTTCTTTCAATAAACAAGTGTAGCCATGCTTTAATAGTAACCACAAATGAATAAAGAATTCATTTGTGAACTATTGAAGCCATGCCACTCACCATGCCTCCCTCTCCTTAATTTCCACATCATTTCCATTTATCAATAAATGGAAAAGTCCATGATGAGGCGTCCACCTTCTAAAAGGTAATCTGTAATAAAATACGGATTACAGTCTGCTGTATATACATACCTGTATTCGGATAAAAACACGAATGCCCAAAGAGATAGAATAACATGAAGAACGTAATACTAGAATATACATATCGAAATACATATATGTAAACTATTAAATCAATACCTGATTTAATAATCCAGCTCAAACCCGAGCCGGCTAGTATTACCAACTGTTCGATCAAAAATCCGAGTACAAAGTACATCAATCGATCGAGACCTTGCATGTATCCAATACGGCTACTACATCATTTCGCCTGAACCAGGGAAACCCTCTGTATGGGAATCTAAAGACTCGACAGTACGCCGGCAGTGAGTTACTGGATAAATCCATAACCACAAGCACGTCAGCAACACTAGCTGTACGTAACGGCTAACCGGGTACCTGTCAAAAAGGAAGGCCGACGAGCAAACTCATCCGGATCCCTACTGAGCCTATCTGTGACAATATCCGTACAGTCCGGTCTCTTCGTCTGAGAGTATCGCATACCAAATCTGGGGGGTGGTAAACGTCAGACCCTAATAACCCGGTAATTCATGCTGATGTGGCTCAGGACCAATCCAGGAAACTACTAATCAGCCTATCAGTAAATCCCAACTGCCTTGGCCAAGGTCTTATGGTCCTGACCAATCAAACACAGTGCAATATCGACTCCCAATTATAGGGTTCCTAAGCACACTAATGAGGTCTCACAAGGCATCAACCATGCCAATTTCAAATTTTACAAGTGCCGAGAAACCCTAATACGGATCGTTAACTAGATTTTACGCGAAACAAGCAACTAGTTAACAATTTAACTAAGTGAACGGAAATACAACCTTTGTAGATCCGGTCCTCCACCTCCATAGCTCCATGATGAAGTCTCCTCGCTGTCCAAATCGAATCTCGGGCTCTAGCATCGGCTTCATCGGAAAAATGGGCGGGCTAGGTCATCGACTACGATGCCGAAGATGATCTACGTCGAGGCAACACAAGATCAAGCTCCCACTTCACCAAGTCACAAAAATTGTGAAGAAAACACCCTATACTACTTGGCAAGAGGTAGATGATGAAGAAATAGGAAGTGGGTTCACTTTAGAATTGGATTTCTCACTCTTTTTCTCAAGTTTCCATTGATGGAGGCAAGCTTTTCTTCTTGAAGAAGAAGAAGAAGAAGATGAAGTATGTTATGATAAGTATATTCCAAAAAGAAAATAAAATGAATACTTATCATAAACCAACCATGGTCAAGTGTAGAGAATGAACTAGGGTTAGTTTGAATGGTTAGGGTTAAGCATGAGACAAAATGGTCACTTTAGTCAAAGCTTCATGAAGCTTCATGAACAAACAAAGAAAGCCACCATTTTTCTCATTATCATTTCCATAATAAATAAATAAATAAATAGATAAATGAATGAGTAAATGAAATGAAACCCTAACCACTAACTAACCATGGTTTAATTCTTTACACAAACCCAAGCTAGCATGTCTCATCAAACATGATACAATCTTGTGCACAAAAAAATATATCACATATACAATGTGCACATCAAGTGAGAAAATCCAATTTAAGTGAACCAATACTAGTTAATGCAAAGTAATATATCAAATATATAATTATGCATTATATCATCAAATCAACACTTGATTTAACGATCCAGTCATATCGCATATGACCGACTAGTATCCAATGTATCGATTTATCGAATCAATCCTTGATTCGATAACTAGGTTATATCTCATACAACCAATCGATACATTCATCGCGAGAATGAAATACGGTATCACATACACGCATTATTCTCGGTCCCGCACATATCTCATATGCGCTCCTATTTCGTTTCTCTTGAGCCAGGAAACCTCTGTGTAGGACTCTAAAGACTCGTCAATACGCCGGCAGCAGGTGATGATCATATCAAACACCCACAAGCCGTAAGCGATCTGCTAAATGTAACGGCCATCCGGGTATTGATCGATGAGAAGATCGACGAGCAAGCCCGCTCATACTCCTGTGAATCCAACCAGTAACACTTACCGTACAGTCCGGTCTGATCGTCTGATATGTCGCATATCTTGCCTAGGGGTGGTAAACGTCAGACCCCAATAGCTCGATAAGTCGTGTCGATATGAGGTCTATAACAATTCGAGAAACTACTGCTAACACTTACCAGTAAATCTCAGCAACCCTGGCCAGGGATTTCCGGTTATAGCCAATCGAATACAGCGCAACATCAACTCCCTATACCGGGAGAGACGAATCCCCTCCTATCGCTTATTGCCTCCATGTGACTCGGGACTGTACCCAAAAACCACCGTTTTGCACGCCCTCTTGGACGTGGTAAGGTGGAAATCAAAGCACAGTAGGAACCACACAAGACTCTATGACGATCTTGGGTCAACAGACTACTCTGTACCCATGTCACCAGAGAACTGCCATCTGACGTAAGGTATAATACCATCTGGGAGTTCTCGGCGAGTCCGTCCAGTGTACCCAGTCTCTACTGAGCACCCGTATATCATCTCTGATGTCAAACACCAATGGATATGGGATCATCCATCGCCCATCTTTATGGGTCGAGAAGGTATACGCTAGTCTACTCTGGTATATCGATGCCCCGTCTCGATACACCCACGACTAGGGACTTTGAAGGATGTACTTATGGACTACCATGTCCCCACTAGTATGATCCGCATCATAGTCCAGGTAGTCAAGTACACATCCCAAGGGCTTTACCAATATGTAACAGAGAGACAATCAGTGTACACGTTAAGGTAAAGAGTAACCAGATAGCATACTATCATGTCGAGCAAGAAAGTCCTCCCTATATATGTCCCAGCATCCACTACAATATACATCCTATGTATAATAATGGCCTCTAGGGCATACATATAACTAACAATCTCCCACTTGCACTAGGGCCATCTGTAGCAGTGGTTGTAGTATCTCATACTCAACCATCCCATAAAAGTCTCTCTCTGGGAATAGGCCTTCGCGAGTGGATCCGCCGTGTTGTCCTCTGAGTCTACTCTCCTGACCTCGATCCCCTGGAGATCAACCATCTCCACGATCAGGTGACACTGCCTTAGAATATGTCTGGATCACTGATGGGACGGACGTTCCTTGGCATAAGCCACAACTCCATTGTCTCACAATGGTAGGAACGTAGTTCATCTCATGAACCAATATACACCCAAACAGCCTTTTTGGTAGCATCTTAAGTAGCAATGTATCCAGCCTTTATCGTCTAGTGTGCCACGGTATCTAGCTTGGAACTCTTCCAACATACCGTCCCTCGATAGAGGGTAAAGACAATGCCTGTGACTGACATTCAGTCGTCTTTATCACCCTGGAACACTTCCAGTGATTTTCCCCAGGATCAAGTGATACTATCTCACTACAACTAGTGAGTATCCTAACATCCATTTAGATCTATCTCATAGATCTAAAACCCAGGATTTAGTAGGTATCACTTTGATCCTATGTGGAGAATCATGGTGATAAGCGGAGATTGATCGATCGTAGCATAGGAAACTCCTTCCCCATCAAGAGTATGTCATCCACGTACTCTACGAGGATCGCCACCATACTCCCTACTACCTTTTTGTTTATACAAGGTTCATCTACCATTTTGATGATGTTAAACTCTTTGACTAACACATCAAAACAGACGTTCCAACTCCGCGATGCCTGCTTTATCCTATAAAGCATCTTGCACACGTTTCCGCTGCTCCCACTGTCTACGAGGCCCTCTGGCTGTGTACTTATAGACGCACTCTTCTAAAACATCATTTAGAAAAGCAGTCATGACACCTAACCGCCAGATATCGTAGTCATGGTATGTAGCCGTGGCAAGTAGGATCTGGATGGACTTAAGCATAGATCCTTAGAAAAGGTTTCATCGCTATCCACGCCTGGTCGATGATGAAAACCTTTAACAAGTCTATCTTTGAAAGTCTCAAACTTTCCATCTACACCAAGTAACCTTCTCAATATATACTTGCTCCTGATGGGGATTTAACCCTTCAGATATAGCAACCAAAGTCCATACTTTGTTGGTGTATAAGGATTCCATCTCAGATCACTAAGCATCCAGCCATTGTTACAGAGTCCTACTCCTGATGGCCAGCTCGAAGCTAGTTGGGTCATCATCTCATGATGCAATCCTCGCTCCCACTGTCATAGAGAAACAGAAGTATCTCTCAGGTGGGTGAGGAACCCTACTAGATCGGCGGAGAGGTTGAGGTTCGTTGGCATCTACTGAATCCTTTGGTTGTACCAAATCATCTGCTGTAGTTTGCATAGCTGGAACCTTTCCAGTTCTACATAACAGACCTTGCCTCGAGCATGTCCGGATTTTGCTTTTAGACATAGGCCGGACAACCCTAAATCTTAACTAACTTAAGATATGTGCTCTTCCCTTTCCATATCACATATGAAGTGGTAGGCAACTGATTTGATTTGAACCCCTTTCAATAGGTATGCAGCTTCTCAAGTGCATAACTCCCAAAAGGAAACAGGTAACTTAGTAGTACTCATCACAGAGCACACCTTATCATATAGGGTGTGATTGCTCCGCCCCGATATACCATCGTGCTATGGTGTATACGGAGGAGTAATGCTGAGAGAGAATCTCATTCTCCTTTAGAATAGTCCAGGATTTCCGTGCTTAAGTATTCTCCTCCCTGATCACATCAAAGGACATAATACTTATACCCGTATTTTGTTTCTCTACTTCTAACTTATATTCTGTGAATATCTCAAAAGGTTCGGACTTGTGTTTCAACAGGAACATAGGTCTGAATCTCGAAAGATCATCAGAGAATGTAATGAAGTATAAAGAACCGGCCCTGGCATGTGCAGACATGGGACCTTACATACATCATCATGTATCATCCCAAGAGTTCACTATCTCTTTCTCTGTTTTCAATAAACAGAGCTATGGTCATCTTATCTCTATGACATGACTGGCAAGTTTTCACAAGATGTAAATTCAAAAAGATTTAAATATGCATCTATGTGCAACTTAGCTAGTCGGGTCGCATTGATATGACCTAGTCTACAATACCTCAAGAAGGAATCGTTCAATACTGAACTCTTCCTCTTATGTGTGTTCCATATACTAAGAACTGTAGTTTGATTTAGAACATCAATGCTTTTAGATAACGTGCCTGAACCGATCAACTTTTGATATAGGAAATGTTCAAAACATTATCCAACAATACAAAATTTTATCATTTCTTTACTAATAAAGAGACTGATATGATTTTGTATATCAGGTTCGGTATCTAATAGCATTTGTTCAGAATCAATGTATTGGTAATACAGGGTGACAGTGACCAACAGACTTGGCTGCAACACTTGCCCCGTTTTCTGTCTCATAAAACTTATCACCCGTTCTCAGTTCTCTACCTCTCTGTAGCCCTATGTAACAGATTATATATCTGGGATCCTGATCCGGTATCAAATACCCAGGACGTAGAGGATACTGAGAAACAGTTCTTTATAATGAACACACCCGAAGATGATGCATCATATGCACTTTCTTCGTCTGGGCGGCATAGGAATTCTGGTATTCTTCTTATTTCCAGCTCTGTCTTATAACAATTATAAGTTGGAGCGGGACCAACGTTCCCCAGCTCAGTATAACAAGCGGGTTCGGTCAATAATCCATATTATTATCTTGATTAAGGCGTGATATGGTCGCTACCTGGAGAGAGAGAGAAGAAAACACTCAGCGTGCGCTCTTGCAAGAATAGATTGGTTATTATTTTATCTAATCAGGATGGCTCCCACTGTTTTTATCAAATCTTCCTTCAAACCCTAAAAGGAAAGACTAGCCGGGATTAATTACACACTACAAGTTCGCCAATCTTTCAGCCAGGCCAGTGTCGGTACTTTGAGGGAGGTCCCCCATGCTTTCGCACGAACCTAATTAATGTAAACCTCGTTTTTCCCAGAGGCGTAACCTCGTTGACACCTTTCTAGACACCTACTTGATCGGCTAATTGTAATGTGTAAAACTCTCCCAGGAGTAACAATTACTCGCAGTGGGTATCGGGATCCAACTATCTCATAGAAGGTATGCAATCTCATTGCAAATTTCAACACTTGAAATTCCCGATAATATTTTGCCCCTGACGTGCTATGACCTTGACGAAAGCCAACAAACCATAGCCCGCTAGTCAAGTTCAACCCGTACATTTCTTGATTGAATTAAACCCACCCGCACGACCCTTGACGAAAGTCGACAAAGCCGCACGACTACCCTAATCCAATCGCATCGTATGCAGCAGATAAGCAGCATATAACTACCGCACACTACACCTTGACGAAAGCCAACAAATGTAGCACGAATACTATATACAACTTATCTGAAATGACGGAGGGCTACGACAGGTTTTTGTGAAAACCTATTGCGTAATGAACTTGATATCGTAGTAGAATCAAATGATTTTAAAAATGGAGTGTTTCTGAGGCTTTTCTAGTTTTGCTAAAGGAGTCACTCCCGGTGAAGGGATCGTCGGTCCTTTCTTCGTCGAATGAGGTGCGGGATATATCATATATATCACTGTGCAAAGCAAATACTCTTAAAAGCAATCAAAAGACAAACCGAGTGTGTAGCATCTGCCAGTTATTGCTAAAGGAGTCACTCCCGGTGAAGGGATCTCGGTCCTTTCCTTATCGAATAAGGTGCAGGATATATCATATACACCGCTGTGCAAAACAAGAACTGTAGCTACCTGTTTTATTTTTGAAATTCGATTCTACAACATCTTTAGGTTTCTTTTATTTCATTAATCACGTTAATGAAGTCCCATCATTTAAGTCCACCTAAACATCACAGATAAATACGACGTACACTTATGCCATCCGCATTCGCCTAGATGTCCCCTCGTGCACCGTTAGGTTAGGTAACTAACGGCAGAGCGGGGCAGGGCTAGCGCGGGTGTAAAACATAAGTAACTTCTATATAATATATCATATATACTATATACTGTATCCATCACAGAACATCACATGATCACATCACAGATATCGCAGCAGAAGAATCATATGAAACATTGGATATACTAGGACGCCCGTGTTTTCAATACGAGCCAGTATAAAACACGGATTCCACGGTCGTGATGAATAGCCAAACCCATACCCATAGACCCCTACGAGAGCGGCAAGCAACCCTACCAATTCTAGAGTTAGGAGACCCGGACTCGACTCCTCGAGTTGGTCTCCCACTGGACTCCAGAACCCGGTTACTTGTGCTCTCCTCCTTGGGTCTATCCTAGTGCGGAAAAGTAAATAATATACAAACGGTGACATCTTCCGCAACCTGGAAGTGCCCCAATAAAAGAATATTACATACAAGTTTTTACATGAATGAAAATGAAAAACACTCATCTCACATAAAAAAACCCCGGCTATTCAAACACGACGATCCAATATAACATATCCAGCAACACATAACATCACATGTCATCAACGTAAGTAAATATGCACATCCCAATTGTCGTTGACATATAGCAACGAAACTGGCGATATCACATATTACACTTACGGTCACAGAAAAGAAAGTGTAAAACTACAACAGTTGGAATCCGCAACCTTTTTAGACATCGCATGCCTAATCAAATGAAATACTTAGACATCGCATGCCTAACAATTATAAACCCCGCATTTTAGTCTCATTATCGAAAACACTTTTCAATATCAAGTCGGGCAATTCAACAAGATTCCCGACATCCTGATCGAATGCTCGTCGCAAACTTTAGTAGGCGGCCGCACCCCCGACGCCGTCGACGAAGTGCACCAAGGCGGAACACCGCTACCGCGAGCACCCGAACGGATGCTTTCGACGATGGGGTTCTCCTACAGTCACTTGGTCGGGGCTATGGAGTGAGGCTGTCTATTAAGTTTACCCGGCGAGTATCCGCGTACGCTACGTGATTGCGACGGACTTTTGATCACATCAAAATTCCGTGGCAACCGATCAAGTGAGACTAAAGTGCTATGTTTATAACATTCATTCAGTTATCTCATAACTATTTGTGAATTCCAATTATTGTATCCTTTTCCAGATAAACAGAAAATGTTAAACTTTCCGATCGAACAGTCAAACACCCAAGTTTTCCCGAAACAGATCAACACGTGAAATAGGTTTAAAAAACATCCAGTTCATGCTTCAGTACCAACGGTCCATCCGTAGAAGGGTCAAGCCAACGCCTCACATGTGGCACGCCGTACTGTCCCAAACCCGAAGGTTCAAACGGCCGTTCAAGACGGTCACATAATCGAGTTAAGGTTTGTTGTCTTCTAAAGGGACCATCACGTTACTTGCACTACTTAGAACGTTATTAAACCACGAAAAGATCTAACACTTAGAAATTTCCCGACAGGGGAAAAATTAGGTATTTATATCCGGTCGAACTTTTTAACATATTCTAAAATATCCGGAAAGCCACATAGACAAAGTCTGATAATCCGATCGAATCATCTAAGCTCCAAAACACCCTGGAATATTCAACTCTTGAATAAATATTAAAAAATCCCAAAAAATCCAGAACTAAAAAATAGGAATTACTGTGCAAAATTTATTGGGCAATGTGACAATACTGCCGCGGAACCGCCGCAGAAGGCATGCTTCTGCCGCTGTTCCGCGGCAGTTTAGATGAATTAGGATCTCGTTTTGCACCATAATTCTTAGATCTTCCTGCTGAATTTTTTAAGAATTTTTAATCTGGAAAAAACCCAGTTTTTGAAAAAAGTCCAGAGAGCATTTTGGAACTGTGGTTTCGGTTCGATCGGACTTCAAACTCCGTCTACGCTTCGCCTAAGGCTCTAGCTAGGCTCTGATACTACTGTAGGGTTCCTAAGCACGCTAATGAGGTCTCACAAGGCATCAACCATGCCAATTTCAAATTTTACAAGTGCCGAGAAACCCTAATACGGATCGTTAACTAGATTTTAGGCGAAACAAGCTACTAGTTAACAATTTAACTAAGTGAACGGAAATACAACCTTTGTAGATCCGGTCCTCCACCTCCATAGCTCCATGATGAAGTCTCCTCGCTATCCAAATCGAATCCCGGGCTCTAGCGTCGGCTTCATCGGAAAAATGGGCGGGCTAGGTCATCGACTACGATGCCGAAGATGATCTACGTCGAGGCAACACAAGATCAAGCTCCCACTTCACCAAGTCATAAAACTTATGAAGAAAACACCCTATACTACTTGGCAAGAGGTAGAGGATGAAGAAATAGGAAGTGGGTTCACTTTAGAATTGGATTTCCCACTCTTTTTCTCAAGTTGCCATTGATGGAGGCAAGCTTTTCTTCTTGAAGAAGAAGAAGAAGAAGATGAAGTATGTTATGATAAGTATATTCCAAAAAGAAAATAAAATGAATACTTATCATAAACCAACCATGGTCAAGTGTATAGAATGAACTAGGGTTAGTTTGAATGGTTAGGGTTAAGCATGAGACAAAATGGTCACTTTAGTCAAAGCTTCATGAAGCTTCATGAACAAACAAAGAAAGCCACCATTTTTCTCATTATCATTTCCATAATAAATAAATAAATAAATAGATAAATGAATGAGTAAATGAAATGAAACCCTAACCACTAACTAACCATTGTTTAATTCTTTACACAAACCCAAGCTAGCATGTATCATCAAACATGATACAATCTTGTGCACAAAAAAATATATCACATATACAATGTGCACATCAAGTGAGAAAATCCAATTTAAGTGAACCGATACTAGTTAATGCAAAGTAATATATCAAATATATAATTATGCATTATATCATCAAATCAACACTTGATTTAACGATCCGGTCATATCGCATATGACCGACTAGTATCCAATGTATCGATTTATCGAATCAATCCTTGATTCGATAACTAGGTTATATCGCATACAACCAATCGATACATTCATCGCGAGAATGAAATACGGTATCACATATACGCATTATTCTCGGTCCCGCACATATCTCATATGCGCTCCTATTTCGTTCCGCTTGAGCCAGGAAACCTCTGTGTAGGACTCTAAAGACTCGTCAATACGCCGGCAACAGGTGATGATCATATCAAACACCCACAAGCCGTAAGCGGTCTGCTAAACGTAACGGCCACCCGGGTATTGAGCGATGAGAAGATCGACAAGAAGCCTGCTCATACTCCTGTGAATCCAACCAGTAACACTTACCGTACAGTCCGGTCTGATCGTCTGATATGTCGCATATCTTGCCTAGGGGTGGTAAACGTCAGACCCCAATAGCTCGATAAGTCGTGTCGATATGAGGTCTATAACAATTCGAGAAACTACTGCTAACACTTACCAGTAAATCTCAGTAACCCTGGCCAGAGATTTCCGGTTATAGCCAATCGAACACAGCGCAACATCAACTCCCTATACCGGGAGAGACGAATCCCCTCCTATCGCTCATTGCCTCCATATGACTTGGGACTGTACCCAAAAACCACCATTTTGCATGACCTCTTGGACGTGGTAAGGTGGAAATCAAAGCATAGTGGGAACCACACAAGACTCTATGACGATCTCGGGTCAACAGACTACTCTGTACCAGTGTCACCAGAGAACTGCCATCTGACGTAAGGTATAATACATCTGGGAGTTCTCGGCGAGTCCGTCCAGTGTACCCAGTCTCTACTGAGCACCCGTATATCATCTCTGATGTCAAACACCAATGGATATGGGATCATCCATCGCCCATCTGTATGGGTCGAGAAGGTATACGCTAGTCTACTCTGGTATATCGATGCCCCGTCTCGATACACCCACGACTAGGGACTTTGAAGGATGTACTTATGGACTACCATGTCCCTACTAGTATGATCCGCATCATAGTCCAGGTAGTCAAGTACACATCCCAAGGGCTTTACCAATATGTAACAGAGAGACAATCAGTGTACACGTTAAGGTAAAGAGTAACCAGATAGCATACTATCATGTCGAGCAAGAAAGTCCTCCCTATATATGTCCCAGCATCCACTACAATATACATCCTATGTATATTAATGGCCTCTAGGGCATACATATAACTAACACCAAGTGAGAGACGAATCCCCGACAATCGCTCAATGCCTCTATGTGGCTCGGGACTGTACCCAACCAAAACCTGTTTTCACGACTCGGTAGAGCCGTGGTAGGGTAGTGATCAAAGCACAGTAGGAACTCACACGAGAAAAATGATGATCTCAGGTCTAAAGACTAACCTGTACTCATGTCACCTGAGAACTTCCATCGGACGATAGGTATAGTACCATCTGGAAGTCCTCGGCGAGTCTGTCCGGTGTACTCACCCCCAGTGAGCACCTATATACGATCTTAGGTCTAAAGACCAATGGTTGCAGAACCAAACCATCACCCCTCGTCGGGGTCTAGAAACATATACACTAGTCTACTCCGGAATATTGATGCCCAGTCTCGATACTCCCACGACTAAGGACCATTTAAGGATGTGCGTACCAACTACCCAGCCCCCATAAGTATGATCTCCATCACAACGCAGGTCTAGCAATGATCCTACGGGCTTTATCAGTATGTATAAAAGATATGTAATAGCAAGTAAACATGCACATGTTAAGATAAAAACAAACTAGATAGCATACTATCATATCGAGCAAGACTGTCCTGTACATATATATGTCCAAGCATCCATATGTATACATATACAATAATGGACTCTAGGGCATACATATCCAATATGCTCTAGAGCCCTGTATTGCATAGGATGATAGGGATATGTATGTACAGGACAATCTTGCTCAGTTGTATATAGTATATTATTTGATATGACTCTGTCTTAATATGTGTATTTCTTTCTCTTGTTGCTTTGTATTGCTTATACATATTGATGAAGACTCGATACAGTAGTATACTATTATGTTTTGACTTTATCTTAACATGTGCATATGTTATACTCGATATCACATATGGCCGATACATGTTGGTAAAGCCCATAGAATTTCACTTGACTACCAGCGTTATGATGACGATCATACTTATGGGAGTTGGGTAGTCCATGTAGGATTTACTGATAGGTTGATCAGTAGTTTCCCGGATATCCTGAGCCACATCAGCATAAATTATCGGGTTATTAGGGTCTGACATTTACCACCCCCTAAACCCGGTATGCGATACTCAGACAAAGAGACCGGACTGTACGGAGATTGTCACAGATAGGCTCAGTAGGGATCCGGATGAGTTTTCTCGTCGACCTTCTTTTTCAACAGGTACCCGGGTAGCCGTTACGTACGGCTAGTGACGCTGACGTGCTTGTGGTTATGGATTTATCCAGTAACTCACTGCTGGCGTACTGTCGAGTCTTTAGAGTCCCACACAGAGGGTTCCCTGGTTCAGGTGAAATGATGAAGTAGTCGTATTTGATACGTGCAGGGTTCCGATTGATTGATGGTACTATGTACCTGGACTTTCGATCGGACAGTTGATAATACTAGCCGGCTCGGGAATGAGCCGGATTATTATATCAGGTATTGATTTAATAATTTACATATCTATATTTCGATATGTATATTCTAGTATTATGTTCTTTGTGTTATTCTATCTTGATGGGCATTCGTATTTTTATACGAATGCAGGTATGTATATACGGTAGACTATAATCTGTATTTTATACGGAATACATTCTAAAAGGTGGACACCTCATTATGGATTTTTCCATTTATTCATAAATGGGAAATGAGGTGTAAAGTCAAGTGAGGGGAGAATGGTGAGCACCATGCCTCAATAGTGTTGACAAATGAATTAATAATTCATTTGTGCTCACTATTGAAGCATGGTTGCTTTATTATATTGCAAAAATGATTTTACAAAACCAAAGTGAGGATTTTCTCACATGAATGCTTCATTATTTTTCTTGAGCTCACCATTTTGCTCTCTCCCCTCCTTGCTCTTGTGCTCTTCCACCTTCATTTCCAACCTCCTCTCTACACTCTCATATGTTGAGAATTAAGAGAGGAGGTGGGATAGAAACACATAGAACCTTAGAATACATCCTAGATCACTTAGATTAGCAATCAAAGTTGTAGTTACTTCATTTGATACTTTGAGTGGAGCTAGAGCCATGGAGCACAACCCTCGGGTGGATCATCTTCGGCGGAGGGAGATGGACGATCAAGCTCGATCATGGAGGCCACTAGGAGCTTATGAAGAGGAACGAAGATCGAAGGACTTGGATCTCTTAGTGAGACTCTTCATCATAGTAGATATCTCCTCTTAGTTAGCTAGTTAGGTTTATGGTAGATCCGGTAACGGGTTATTCTAGCTCCGGTTTTACAATTGTAGAAAAACATTTGTTCCGCAAACGGCCACGGATGATGGCCAGGGCGTTAGTGTCCGGCACCCGCGCCGCGAAGGCCTCGGTTGAGGCGGAAGCTAAACAAAAATTTCTTATGAGCACCGGAATCCCGATAAACCCAGGATTCGGACCATATACCTGAACTAGCTAATCTAGAAGTGCAAGGGTTGAAGAAATACAACCTTTGTCGCGTGTCCACCTAATTGTAGAAGACCCCTCCAAGCTCGTATCTGCCGGGAACGTGGTTGAGCATCGACCACCCTTTCCGAAGACGATCCACCTGAGAGAACACGGTGGAGGCTTTAACCGACAGTCCAAAGTTGCTAGGTTTGGATGGCCGGTGATGTAGGAATACTTCACTGTATTTTTCTATCTAGGATCTTGCTAAAAAATGAGAGCAAGAAGAAGAAAAAGGAAGTTGAGGAGAGCATGAAGCATGAAGCTCAAAAATGGAGGATATGAAGAAAAATCATCAAGTCAACACCCTTGTAGAAAAGCATGGAAACCAAAAGAATCAACCATGGTGCTATAGTACATCCAAATGGATTTTATCATATTAAAATCCAATGCCATCCCTCTCTACTTTTGTAGCCATGCTTCATTGCCACCTCATCCATACCTCATTTTTCCATTTAATTTTCTAAATAGAAAATTAAATATGGGGTGTCCATCTTCTAGAAGCATTCTCATATAAATATGGAATACTTCACCTGGTATATGTATCGCTACATATACGCGTATCCGTGCAAAAATACGGATAGCACCAAAGAGAGAAAATGAATAGTGAATAATAATACTAAAATACATGTATCGAAATACATATATGAATTATTAAATCAAAACCTGATTTAATAATCCGGCTTAATCCTAAGCCGGCTAGTATTATCAACTGTCCGATTAAAAGTCTGTGTATCACGTACACGTATTTAATCGGACCCCCTGCACGTACCACCGTACGGCTCCTACATCTGTCACCTGACCGGAAAACCCCCTCTGTATGGGACTCTAAAGACTTGACAATACGCTGGCAGTGGGTTTAACCACAAGCACGTCAGCGGCACTAGCTGTACATAACGGCTACCCAGGTACTTGTCGAAAGGGGGTCGACAATCAAGTGCGTTCTTACCCTACTAAGCCTGAATGTGACAATCTCTATACAGTCCAGTCTGTTCGTCAAAGAGTATCGCATATCGGATCTACGGGGTGAATAAATTCAGATCCCTACTAACCCGATAAGTCGTGTCTGAGTCAAGCTCATCACCAACTGAGATACTACAGATCAACTATCAGTAAATCTCCCTAACTGTGGCCATGGATTTCTGGTGATAGCCAACCGAATACAGCACGACATCGACTCCTAATATCAGGAGAGACGAATCCCTGACAGTCGACCACCGCCTCTATGTGGCTCGGGACTGTGCCCAACTAAAACCTGTTTGCACGACTCCTTTAAGCCGTAGTAAGGTAGTAATCGAAGTACAGTGGGAACTCACACGAGACAAATGAAGACTTCAGGTCGAGGGACTAACCTGTACTCACGCCACCTGAGAACTTCCATCTGATGATAGGTATAGTACCATCTAGAATTTCTCGGCGGGTCCATCCAGTGTACTCACCTCCAATGAGCACCTGTATACTATCTTAGGTGACACAACACCAATGGCTTGCGATACCGGACACCGCCCCTCGTTGGGGTCTCGAAGCGTATACACTAGTCTAAACCGGAATATTGATCCCGAGTCTCGATACTCCAACGACTATGGACATTTAAGGATGTGCTTATAGGATACACAGCTCTCACGTATATGATTGCCATCATAATGCTGGTAGTCAAGCAAGAATCCTATAGGCTCTATCAACATGTAATAGTGATCTGCAATACCATATAATGCATATACATGATGATAAAGACAAACCAGATAGCATACTATCATTTTGACTAATATTGTTCTACCTGTATAGGTCATCCCTCAATTATCATAATCGCGTGCCTGCAATTACAATAATTGCCTTGAGGGCGCTATATTCAACAATCTCCCACTTGCACTTAAGGCTAATTATTGCGGTATCGCGTTCCCACAGCTTTTGTGCTACCGAATACCCAACTTCTCTACTAATCAGTTTCTCAAATCTCGTTTGAGGAACATCCGTATTCGAGAAATAGCCTCAGTGAGTGGATCCGCTATAATGTTTCAACTTCTTCTCTCTATATCTCAACATCGCGGAGATGAACAATCTCCCAATCTGAGCGATACCCCGTCTCAAGAATTTGTCTGGATACCTGATGGGACCAAGTTCATCAATGAACAACTCCAATCCAACAAACTTCTTTGGATGTATCCTCTGTTGAGTCATAACCAGTATCCTGAACCATACCTACATCAGTATCCTTATTGGAACACTATCCAATATACTGATTCTCAGAAGAGGCTAAACTCAAAACTTAACAGCATCTCTGTCATCCAGGTCACCTTAGAAGCCATAACTGATAACCGCCTCTCGGTGGAGGCTGCTATTACTAAATACCAAGAACATCCTCTTATGTTCTTAATTGCTTCCCTTTGTTTCTCTAGGAATGGATTAATATCTGTTTGTTGCAACTAGTGCAAAAGAAATTTCTGGTGTTGTACAAGACTTTACATGATTGACTCAATTGCCTAAGCAAATGGTGTGTCATTCATGTTTGTCCCTCTCTTCATCAGTCAAAAAGACATCCTTATAGAGAGGGTGACTCCATCACCTGTGGGTACACCACCACGCTAGGAGTCATCCATTCTAAAATACTTTTAGAATGCTGTATAAGTACCTGATTGGGGAACTTCCCAAATCTAGATCAAAACCATAGATCTAGTCACCGGAACTCCTGATATACTATCCATATCCAATGTGGAGAAAACACTGTGTGACAACCAAAATCTTACCGATTGTAATATAGGAACATCACTTCCTATCTGGAGTATGTCATCTAAAACATTGACAGTACTCCCTACATCCTTCTTACTAGGTTCACCTTTATTTTAACGAAGTCAATCACCTTGACTGTCACATTAAGAATAGATGATCCGTCTCCGTTATCCTTGCTTTAGTCTACGAATAGACATAAGCATCTTGCACGCCTTCCGCTGCTCCCACTGACTATGATAACCCTCTGGCAGAGTCATATACACGTACACTTCCAAAATCCCATTTGGAAAGACGTTATAGTCACCCACCTGCCAAATATTATAGCCATGAACTGCATCAGCGCCAAAACATATCCATATGGACTTTAGCATAGACACTGAAGTAAAAGTCACATCACAATCCACAACGGGTATTTGATGAAAATTTTTTACAACAAGTCTAGCCTTATTAGTTAAGCATCTTTCTACCTGCACAGATCTCGAAAGATCTACTTGATCCTAATGGGTTTTACCCCTTCAGGAGCACCCAGCAAAGTCCAAAATCTATGATTTGCTGAAGTGCGTGGAGTCCATCTTGGGTATGAAATACCTGGCCACCTGGAACTTACCACTTTTTATGACCTGCTGATAACAAGTAGGGGAATAGCAGTGTCAAGTCATATCCATATGAACTTCAGCATAGTACCTTTCCACATGCACAGATCTCGAAAGATCTACCTGCTCCTAATGGGTTTTACCCCTTAATGAGCACCTAGGAAAATCCAAAATCCATAATTTGCTGAAGTATGTGGAATCCATCTTGGATATGAAGCATCTGGTCACCTGGAAATTTCCACTTCCTATGACCTACTGATAATTAGTAGGACCATCATCTCCATGATGCTGACCTCTCTGTCACCGTCTACGAGAAAACTGAAGTATCTCTCGGGTGTATGGGGTCACCTACTAAAATCTACGGAGTGGCTAACAGTTTGTCAAGTCCAATTGAATCCTTAGGTTCTACTAAATTTTCGGTAACCGTTTGTGGTCCTGGAATTATTTCCAATTCTACCATACTCCCACTAATTTCTTTTGCAAAAAGATCTTTTTATAAAAATGTGGCGAGTCAAGAACAATATAACTATTGATCTTGAAAATAGTAGAAACAGTATCGTAGCGAATGCTTGGGATAATCCACAAACCGCCATTACCAAAGTATGCCTCGAGTTTGTCCGGATTCTGCTTTTAGACAGAAACCGGATAACTTCATATCTTAACAACCTGAAGATATGCAACCATTCTATGTCCATATAGAATCAAGGCACTAATTTAGATGGAACCAAATTCAAATATCATGCAGCTCTTTCCAGTGCATATCACCTAATGGAAAAAGGCCAATACAACATTACTTATCATGGAGCGCATCCACGGATGAGTAACCTGTGAGAGAATAAAGTTCTCGATATTACTATAATGGAATACCTAGCATAAATATCTACATCTTCGATGACCTCGAAGAATCCCGATACTTCCAACGTTTGGTTCTCTACTTTATTCTTATACCTACAAACTTCTTAAAATCTTTGACCTTGCATTACTACGAATGCATGTCTAAAACTAAAGAACACATAGGTAATCCTGAATGAAGTAAGAGTACCAACCCTTTGTCCCGAAGAACACTGGACAACATACACTTCCATGTATAAGTTCCAAGAGTATACTAACTCCAATTCTTTGTCTTGTAAATTGAAAACTGTCACTCCCCGCTTCCCATAAGAAGGTGAAAGATGACGTGGCAAAGTCCGCAACCTAACTGTATTGAAGGTGGTCTATTCAATACAGTTACGTTAAGCGTATGAATATTTAACATGCAGGATGTGTACCAAAACAAAATAATAAAAGCGAAAGGCATTTTATTTCCTTTAACCAAACTTTATTACATCCCAAAAGAAAGAGTAAAATAAACTGAGTAGTTTAATTACATCAAAGGAGAAACAAAAAGCCCTAAACATGTGGGCAACAACAAAAATTAAAACTAGCTAATCTTCCATCGTCCAGTCTGCATAATCTTCATAAGCTGGCTTCACACCTTGATCCTCGCCATATTACTCATTCTTATCTGGCGGACATTCTAAAGATAGAGGAAGAAAAGGAAGGTCCGTCAGTGAGTTATACTCAGGTAGGATTGCCTCATAAGAAAGTAAAGGTATAGAACGAACAGGTGTATATAATGAATATGATGTACATGTGTATAAAGGTATGAGGTTATATACAAATTAGATATGTGAATATGAGTAGGTTGTGTGAGGTATATATTTAGTAAAGGTTCAAGTCAAGTCAACGGATATTCAGTCTAAGAGTTAGATCAGGTTAAACAAGGTGTGTATGGATAGAATTGATGGGTGAACATACTCGTATCCTTAAGGTATCCCATGACAAGCTGGAAGCAGTATGAGCCGGTGCTCTGGGATGGCAATCAATGTGGTAGCGTGAACATCCCCGAAAGGTGTCCCATGACTACGATGGAGCTTTGTCTAGCGTGAATATCACTCAAGTGCACAAGTATTACCACCCTTCAATTCCATAATAAACAACAAGTCTAAACTGGTAAAATATCCACATCCAAGATACTGAATAACTCGTGTCTTAGTAACAAAGGTAGCTAAGATAACAGGTAGGTATAGCATATGATGTGAGTTTGGTGTTGTAAGTCCATATTGCAACCCCCGGTTCTTACGGGGAGGCGGAAACGGTATAAAAAATCAAATTTTTAGTGCAAGAGGCAACATGGACTAAACAAGGTCGGGATCGTGTCTAAACTAAACTAGCAAATACGCAAAAAGGAGTTAGCTACTCGGATGAGGGTTATACCTAAACTTGAACTCCTTCTTCTTGAAATCTTGTAGAGGTTGATGGTTCTCTTTTGTCGCCTTCTTCCGTCGAAGATGGATCCACCTCGAGGGTTCGACCTTGGGCTCTTTCTCGGACTTGGAGTGAACTAGAATCTCCGGTTTGCTAATCCTTTGATCCTAGGGTGAGTAGAGAGTGACTAGGGTTTGCTTTTCTTTTAAAAGAGAAGGATTCTCAACTCATGAGAGGGTTTCTCTTTACTAGAGGAAGAAGAAGATGAAGAGAGGAGAGAGAATGAGAATGATAGAAATGAGCTATTATTTTCTCTTCTTGCAACCATAATGCAAAAGAATAATATTATCTAAATGATAATAATTGAAAATGAGAATAGTTGATGGTAGTGTTTGGAATGACCACAACCATGCTTCATTTAAAAATGTAAGCATAAATCAAGGAAGACTTTTGAAGGCATGAAAGTGGTCAATGGTCAACAAGTCAACCAAGGTCAACAAGTCAACAAAGAACAACCATAACATAATTCTCATTTAATTATTATTATTAATAGATAATAAATAAATCCATTAGGGTTTTGAAAATAAAGACTGTCAACTGTGCATACGCACCCGTTCCGAAACCCTAATGAAAAACCTCATTCTCCTCCTCAAGCAACTGTGCATACACACCTGCATTCTCGTTCCGAAAAACAAGAATACCAAGATATAAAAGCAACCCCAAAACACATACCAGTATCTGGCTCAAACCAGAGCCTGCCAGTATAATCCGTCCGGACTCCAAACGTGCACAAGTGCGCGGATGAGAACGAACCCTGTCGCAAAACCATGCGACCTCTACTCTGTTTTGCCCAGAGGCGAATACCCTCTGTGTGGGACTCTAAAGACTCGACACTACGCTGGCAGTGGGTTTAACCACAGACCGCAAGCGGCACTAGCTGTGCGTAACGGTCCCCAGGTAGATGCCGACAAGAAGGCTGACGAGGTGAAACCCCATCTGAACTCCTACTGAGTCTGAATGTGACAGTCTCCGTACAGTCCGGTCTGTTCGTCTGATACATCGCATGGCGGGCCTAGGGGGTGGTAAACGTCAGTCCCCCAATAGCGGTACAAGTCGTGCCGGAGCGAAGCCCAAAACACCCTGAGATAACACTGGAAACCTACCAGTATATCTCGTTTGCCCTGGCCAGGGACTACTCGTGTAATGGCTCTCCTAGACACAGCGCGATGTCAACCCCCAATACCGGGAGAGACGAATCCTGTCTAACCGTCACTGCCTCCAAGTGCTTCGGGACTGCACCCAACCACCACCCGTTTGCACGACTCCTTTGAGCCGTGGTAGGGTGGTGATCAAAGTGCAGTGGGAACACACTTGAGGCGAAGTGCCAGTGTCAAGTCAGCGGACTAAGCTGTACTCATGTCACCTGGGAACTGATAACTGACGATAGGTATAATACCAACCTGTCAGTTCCCGACGAGTCCTGTCCAGTGTACTCGTAACCCAACGAGCACCCGTATACTATCTCCAGTACGACGTACTAATGGCTGTGGGACAGACCATCTCCCACACTGGGATGAGAAGCGCATACGCTAGTCTACTCCGGAGTATCGATGCCCTGTCTCGATAGTCCTGCGACTAGGGACCTGTATAAGGATGTGCCTATAGATTACCCAGCCCCCACTAGTGTGACTGCCATCACAACGCTGGTAATCAAGCAAAGATCCTAAGGGCTCCACTAATGCGTATAAGTGATATACTGAAATAAACACAAGTACACATTGAAGCAGAAACAAACCAAGTAGCATACTACTATTTTGAGCAAGATTGTATATACAAGGTGAATATCCCAAGCATCCATTAAGTAATATACAAACTAGTATGATACAGTAATGGCCTCTAGGGCATATACACTAACAATCTCCCACTTGCACTAAGGCCATGTACTGGCGTATCGAAGACCTATCATCTCGATCAGCCGCTCGAACTGAGTCTGGGGTAGGGCCTTGGTGAATGGATCTGCAGTGTTCTCTTCTGAAGCAACCCTCCGAACCTCGATCTCCTTGCGATCCACGATCTCCCTGATCAGGTGATACCGCCTCAAGATGTGCCTGGATCTCTGATGGGACCTGGGTTCCTTCGCTAAAGCTATAGCCCCGTTGTTGTCGCAATACAGAGGTATTGGTTCAACAATGGACGGAACCACCTGAAGTTCTTTCAAGAACTTCCTCATCCAGACAGCTTCTTTTGCGGCATCAGATGCAGCGATGTATTCCGCTTCCATCGTCGAGTCTGCAACGGTTTCCTGTTTGGAACTTTTCCAACACACCGCCCCTCCATTGAGGGTGAAGACAAAACCCGACATGGACTTGGAATCATCCTTGTCACTCTGGAAGCTGGAGTCAGCAAAGGCCTCGATCTGGAGGTCTTTTCCGCCATACACCAAGAACATCTCCTTAGTCCTTCTCAGGTACTTGAGAATGTTCTTTACTGCTATCCAGTGTTTCTCCCCAGGGTTTGACTGATACCGGCTTACTACACTCAGTGCATAAGCTACATCCGGTCTGGTACACAACATCGCATACATTATAGAGCCTACCGCAGAAGCGTAGGGTATAATAGACATGCGATCCCTCTCCAAATCAGTCTTGGGAGACATCTCTTTAGAGAGGGTGATCCCGTGACAAGCCGGTAGGTTACCGCGCTTGGAATCTTCCATACTGAATCTTTTCACTATGGTGTCGATGTACCTGGACTGAGAAAGTCCCAATATCCTCTTGGATCTATCACGATGGATCCGGATCCCCAGGATGTATGAGGCATCACCCAGGTCTTTCATGGAGAACCTTTGTGACAAGAACCCCTTGACAGATTGTAGCATAGGAATGTCATTTCCTATCAAGAGAATGTCATCCACGTAGAGAACGAGGAATACTACAGTTCTCGCTACAAATCTACTATAGATGCATGGTTCATCTGGATTTTTGATAAAGCCAAATTTTTTTTGACTGTCTCATCAAAGCAGATGTTCCAACTCCGCGATGCCTGCTTTAGTCCATAGATGGACTTAAGCAACTTGCACACCTTTCCGCTGCTCCCACTCTGAATGAAACCCTCTGGCTGGTCCATATAGACACACTCCTCTAAATTTCCATTTAGAAAAGCTGTCTTTACGTCCATTTGCCAGATCTCATAATCGTGGAAGGCAGCAATGGCAAGAAGGATCCGAATGGATTTCAGCATGGCTACTGGAGAAAAGGTTTCGTCGTAGTCCAAGCCAGGTCTTTGACGAAAACCCTTTGCTACCAGCCTAGCTTTATAGGTCTCAACCTGTCCATCTACACCAATCTTCCTTTTGAAGATCCACTTGCATCCTACGGGTTTTACCCCGTCTGGAGCAATGTCCAACGTCCATACTTTGTTGGTGTACATGGACTCCATTTCGGTCCGCATTGCATCCAGCCATTTCACTGAGTCAACGCTCTGAACGGCCTGCTGGAAGCTAGTAGGCTCATCATAATCTATGATGCAATCCTCTCTATCCCCGTCTATGAGAAAACCGCAGTATCTCTCGGGCGGATGAGACTGCCTACTACTCCTGCGGAGCGGCATAGGAATGTCCTGTTCTGTTGAACCCTCTGGTTCCACTAAGCTTTCAGTAACAGTCTGTGGTTCTGGAACCTCTTCCAGTTCTATTGTGTTCCCACTTATCTGGGTTTCTAAAAACTCAGTTTCCAAGAAGCGGGCATGCTGAGAAACAAAGACCTTTTGCTCCTCAGCGGAATAGAAAAGATACCCCCTGGAGTTCCTTGGGTATCCCACAAACTTACACTGTACTGAACGTGCCTCAAGTTTGTCCGCATGCTGCTTTTTTACAAAAGCTGGACATCCCCATACCTTAAGATACTTAAGACAGGGTTTCTTCCCAGTCCACATCTCATATGGGGTGGTAGGCACAGTCTTGGTGGGAGCCTTGTTCAAGAGATACGCAGCTGCTTCTAGTGCATATCCCCAGAATGATCGCGGTAACTCAGCGTTACTCATCATGGACCGCACCATATCCAATAGGGTGCGGTTCCGTCTCTCCGATACACCGTTATGTTGCGGGGTGTAAGGAGGAGTAAGTTGAGAGAGAATTCCGTTCTCTTTTAAATAGTCCAGGAATTCGGCACTTAAGTATTCTCCACCTCGATCCGATCTTAGAATCTTAATACTTTTGCCGGTCTGTTTCTCTACTTCATTCTTATACTCCTGGAATTTTCCAAAGGCCTCGGACTTATGTTTCATTAAGAAGACATAACCATACCTTGAGAAGTCATCCGTAAAAGTAATGAAGTAAGAATGTCCGCTTCGGGCATGTGTAGACATTGGACCGCACACGTCACTGTGTACGAGTCCCAAGAGCTCGCTCGCTCTTACTCCATGTCCAGTAAACGGAGTCTTTGTCATCTTTCCTTTGAGACAAGATTGACAAGTGGCATATGATTGATATTCGAACGTATTCAAATATCCTTCTGTATGCAACTTAGTCAACCTTCTCTCATTGATGTGACCCAATCTACAATGCCATAAGAAAGTCTGATTTATCTCTGGAGACTTTCTTTTGTGTGTATTCTGGACATTGAAAATCTGTGGTTGGTTTAACACGTATATACCATTACTCAGAGTACCTGACCCAATCAATACTTGATTAAGGTGAATGTTTACAACATTACTTACAAACGCAAATTCATAACCTTCTTTAGAAACTAAAGATACAGAAATGATATTACAAGTTGCGTTGGGTACAAAAAAGCAATTACGCAAAACCAAAACATGTCCATCTGACATTCCCAGGTGATAGTCCCCCACGGCTTTAGCATCCATGCTAGCTCCGTTCGCAACTCTGAGGGTCATGTCACCTGCCTTCAAATCCCTACGGTTTCTCAACGCCTGCAAAGAATTACAGATATGAGATCCTGATCCGGTATCCAATACCCAGGAAGTAGAGTTTATTGAAAGACAGTTTTCAATAACATACACACCTGAAGCTGAAGCTGCAACCTGCTTCAATTCCTGTGTTCTGGCCTTCCAGGCCCTGCAATCATTCTTCCAGTGTCCTTTCTTATGACAAAAGAAGCATTCTTCCTTATCCACAAGCTTCCCTGCTATCTTTGTTGCTTTACCTTTTCCCTTCGTATCCACTTTACTAACACCGCCCCTTGGTTTGGCGGGGGCCTTCTTCTTCTTTCCCTTGGCTTTCGCCTTGGACCTAGAAGAAGATGATCCTCCTACAAACAAAGTGGATGTATCCCTACTTTTCTGTAGGGTGCCCTCTGCGCTCCTCAGCATGTTGAGGAGCTCTGATAGTTCAACCTCTTTTTCTTGTAGGTTGAAGTTCAGTATAAACTGGGCGTAAGTGGAAGGAAGGGACTGGAGAACTATATCCGTATATAGCTCACTCTCCAATGTGATCCCTAGGTCAGCGAGCTCCTCAATGTAGCCGATCATCTTTAGCACGTGCTCGGCTACTGATGATCCGACGGCCATCTTTGTCGAAAACAACTTTTTCGACGCTTCGTATCTTGCGATACGTGATTGCTCTCCATACAGTTCTTTTGTATGGAGCAATATGGACTCCATGTCCATATTCTCATGCCTCCTCTGATGTTCGTTGTCCATCGAGGCAAGCAGGAGGCACTTGGCCTTCGCGCTATCAATCTCCCAAGTCTTGCGGATTTCCTTATCCGCGATACTGGAAGTTGGACCAGGGACAGGGGGAGCTTTGGTGGTAAGAAGATACCCCAGCTTGTCATAAGTGATTGCTATCGTGACATTCCTGAGCCAATCTTTGTAGTTTGGCCCTGTCAGCTTGTTTTTATCTAGGAGTAACTTAAGTCCAGTCATGTTGATTGGTCGCTGCAATTAGGAGAGAGAAGAAGAAACACTCAGCATGATGCTCTTGCAAGTTTAGAGTGGTTTTTAGTTTGTCTAAACAGGATGGCTCCCACTGTTTCTCGAATCCCTCCTCAAACCATAAAGGAAGAATTAGTCAGGATCAATCCCACCGTACAATACTTGCTTAACCGTTCAGCCAGGCCAGTGTCGGTACTTCGAGGGAGGTTTTCCAACGCTTTCGCGAAGTTCCTTAATTAAAGAACCTCTTTTCCCTGGGGGCGTAACCCCGCTAACACCTTTCTAGGCACCTACTAGGTTTATAGCATTGATCGTTAAGTGAGAAATTTCCCGAGGAGTAGCATATACTCACAGTAGGATCGGGATCCAAATATCATCGCGTGACGAAAATGAAGGAATCCTACCATAATCATCACACTCCAAATGGTATGCAAATCTAGCAAGTTTCAGTACTTATGAAACTCCCGATGTGGATTTTTGCCCCATGCTCTTATGACCTTGACGAAGGTCAACAAATCATAAGTCACATGTCAAGTTCTGCCCGTCATTATCCAGGTTAATTTGAATCCACCCGTATATACCCTTGACGAAGGTCAACAAGGTAATGCGAGTGTCCCAAACCAACGCATCTATCTATGCTACATACGAACACCCAATAGCTACCAATCACTATGCCTTGACGAAGGTCAACAAACACAGCTTGAATACTATTGAATATTCATACGAAACGACGGAGGGCTACGAATGGTTTTGGCGAAACCGTGAACGTAGTGAACTTGATTTAATCGATGGAACGAGATAGCTTTTAGAAGGAGTGGCTCAATCTCCGCATTTAAAAGTTAGTTTTGAAAAGAACCGAGTGGTTTTTCGAAAGTGTTCCATCGACTTAAACTTGGTTTATTATCTTGCATTAGTTCTTTTAATGCGTGATATTCTTGCATTAGTACTTTTAATGCGTCCCATCATTTAATCCTACCATTGCAGAAAACAACCAAAATATGACGTACGCTTATGCCATTCGCATTCGCCACGGGGCCCCGTCATTACCCGTTAGGTTACTTAACTAACGACAGAGCGGGGGCTGGGCTAGCGCGTCTGTAAAACATAAGCAACGCCTAAATAGAAAGCAATGATAGACATTTCAGATCACAGATAAATACATTGGATATACTAGCAATCTGTAATTTGTACGAGCCTGTAACAAAAAACAGATAACACGGTCGCGGTGAATAGCCAAATCCCCACCCAAGACCCCTACGGGTGCGGCAAACTACCCGCCAAGTCCTCGGTAGTTTGTGCACCCCTCCATGGGTCTATCCTAGGAGCAAAAAACAGTAAAAAGAATTATACAATGACGGCTACAACCCCGACCCGGTTGTGCGGCCAAACAAATAATATAATTACATCAATTTACATTTACAATGAATTGCAAGAAAAGAAAACTCTCGTCTCACAACCCCCGGCTATTCACCCGCGACAATCCAACATATTTATATACACATTCCAGCACATTACAGATCTTGTATAACCCCGACTAATCGTCTTATAGCGATTAGCCGACGTTCAATACAAGCAAACATCACAGATATAACCATCATAGTCAAAGTGTAGTGAAGTTCGGAAAAAAATACGGAATTATAGGACCCCAAAAGGAAATTTCTTTTCTGGAAAATCTGGGCACATATAATATATTTTAAAAAACCCAAAACCAACACAGACACACACTGCACGAAAAACGATGCACAGAAGACGACAAGTCGCGGCGGTTCCGCGGCGGATGCTTACCTTACGCGGCGGAAGCGCGGCGCCTTAGACGAGTTACTGTATCGTTTTTCTTGGGTGTTCATAGAAAAGCCTGAGACGAATTTACATGTATAAAGTTTTTCATTTTGAGCCAAAAAATTTTCAACAGAAACTCAGGTTTTGTGATTTTCCGGTTTTGTGATTTTTTCGGTTCCGAACTTCGTTACACTTCACTACCAAGCTAGTTTAAGTTTAACCTGGCTCTGATACCACTGTAAGTCCATATTGCAACCCCCGGTTCTTACGGGGAGGCGGAAACGGTATAAAAAATCAAATTTTTAGTGCAAGAGGCAACATGGACTAAACAAGGTCGGGATCGTGTCTAAACTAAACTAGCAAATACGCAAAAAGGAGTTAGCTACTCGGATGAGGGTTATACCTAAACTTGAACTCCTTCTTCTTGAAATCTTGTAGAGGTTGATGGTTCTCTTTTGTCGCCTTCTTCCGTCGAAGATGGATCCACCTCGAGGGTTCGACCTTGGGCTCTTTCTCGGACTTGGAGTGAACTAGAATCTCCGGTTTGCTAATCCTTTGATCCTAGGGTGAGTAGAGAGTGACTAGGGTTTGCTTTTCTTTTAAAAGAGAAGGATTCTCAACTCATGAGAGGGTTTCTCTTTACTAGAGGAAGAAGAAGATGAAGAGAGGAGAGAGAATGAGAATGATAGAAATGAGCTATTATTTTCTCTTCTTGCAACCATAATGCAAAAGAATAATATTATCTAAATGATAATAATTGAAAATGAGAATAGTTGATGGTAGTGTTTGGAATGACCACAACCATGCTTCATTTAAAAATGTAAGCATAAATCAAGGAAGACTTTTGAAGGCATGAAAGTGGTCAATGGTCAACAAGTCAACCAAGGTCAACAAGTCAACAAAGAACAACCATAACATAATTCTCATTTAATTATTATTATTAATAGATAATAAATAAATCCATTAGGGTTTTGAAAATAAAGACTGTCAACTGTGCATACGCACCCGTTCCGAAACCCTAATGAAAAACCTCATTCTCCTCCTCAAGCAACTGTGCATACACACCTGCATTCTCGTTCCGAAAAACAAGAATACCAAGATATAAAAGCAACCCCAAAACACATACCAGTATCTGGCTCAAACCAGAGCCTGCCAGTATAATCCGTCCGGACTCCAAACGTGCACAAGTGCGCGGATGAGAACGAACCCTGTCGCAAAACCATGCGACCTCTACTCTGTTTTGCCCAGAGGCGAATACCCTCTGTGTGGGACTCTAAAGACTCGACACTACGCTGGCAGTGGGTTTAACCACAGACCGCAAGCGGCACTAGCTGTGCGTAACGGTCCCCAGGTAGATGCCGACAAGAAGGCTGACGAGGTGAAACCCCATCTGAACTCCTACTGAGTCTGAATGTGACAGTCTCCGTACAGTCCGGTCTGTTCGTCTGATACATCGCATGGCGGGCCTAGGGGGTGGTAAACGTCAGTCCCCCAATAGCGGTACAAGTCGTGCCGGAGCGAAGCCCAAAACACCCTGAGATAACACTGGAAACCTACCAGTATATCTCGTTTGCCCTGGCCAGGGACTACTCGTGTAATGGCTCTCCTAGACACAGCGCGATGTCAACCCCCAATACCGGGAGAGACGAATCCTGTCTAACCGTCACTGCCTCCAAGTGCTTCGGGACTGCACCCAACCACCACCCGTTTGCACGACTCCTTTGAGCCGTGGTAGGGTGGTGATCAAAGTGCAGTGGGAACACACTTGAGGCGAAGTGCCAGTGTCAAGTCAGCGGACTAAGCTGTACTCATGTCACCTGGGAACTGATAACTGACGATAGGTATAATACCAACCTGTCAGTTCCCGACGAGTCCTGTCCAGTGTACTCGTAACCCAACGAGCACCCGTATACTATCTCCAGTACGACGTACTAATGGCTGTGGGACAGACCATCTCCCACACTGGGATGAGAAGCGCATACGCTAGTCTACTCCGGAGTATCGATGCCCTGTCTCGATAGTCCTGCGACTAGGGACCTGTATAAGGATGTGCCTATAGATTACCCAGCCCCCACTAGTGTGACTGCCATCACAACGCTGGTAATCAAGCAAAGATCCTAAGGGCTCCACTAATGCGTATAAGTGATATACTGAAATAAACACAAGTACACATTGAAGCAGAAACAAACCAAGTAGCATACTACTATTTTGAGCAAGATTGTATATACAAGGTGAATATCCCAAGCATCCATTAAGTAATATACAAACTAGTATGATACAGTAATGGCCTCTAGGGCATATACACTAACAGGTGTTGAGTATCAATAAATATTGTAAACGTTTTAGTTTGTTAAACAAGGGTCCGGATACTCGCGATTATTCCGTTGTGGCCACGGAACAACAACTGGGGAAGTGAAATGTACTGTTTCACTTCCCGGGATCATGATCGAGTAGTAGGGGAATCCGAGTTCCGAATTATCCTTACCTAATCAAACTACCCATCCCCGTAGTTCAGTATAAAGGTTTTGACGAATTAGAGTTAGTGCGTATACCTCTAGGCATGGAATTTCCACATTGTATAGTCGCCCATATATTGGACTGTTCACCCGGAATATCGGGACCTTCATATTTGTATAGTCATCCAGACTTTGGACTGTTCACCCGGAATATCGGGATCTTCATATTTGTATAGTCGCCCACACTTTGGACTGTTCATCCTGCCTGCAGGGATCTTCATAAAGTATTCCATACCTAGGTCAGCGCATTCTAACCCTAACCGTATCATGTTTTGTATATGTCATGTATGTCATAAACTGGAAATTTAAAAAGTATTGATCTCATTAAATATGGTCTTCCACAACCACTCGTTTTATATTCTAGATTTTGTAAAATACTTCGTGTTATCTCAGAGAAAACTTGGTAAAAGAATAATAGTATTTAAATATCTTCTATTACTTCTAAGAAAAACCATGATATTTGGGATATTTATTATTTTGGAAAAACATAATGTTTTACGGAAAATATCCTTTCGATAAAAGGTTGTGGTGTTTATTTGAAAATCTCTTTGCAAGAGATTTTTATTTGAAAATCTAGACTGCTCCTAATATTCAAAACGGACAAGTTATGAGGTCCTCAAATCGACTCTTCACCGCCAATTGTGACCAGGTAAGAACAAGTAAGGAAAGGAGGGATCCGCTCACGAATCACCGTGAGACGGGCCTTTTAAAGTTATATTTCTCACTTGTCTAACCTAGGCACCATAAAGTCTGGTTTAGATAAACGATCGATGCCTACAACCTTTCCTTTGTTCTAAATTGGTGTTATTTTAAAATTACCTTTTAAAAGATACTAAATACTCCCTTTTGAAAAGATATCGTTATTTAATATTTTCTTCTTTAAAAAGGTTGAAGGGGGTTTTAAAAATATTTGTAAGTAAAATATATGTATGCTGTATCTAAAATATTTAATTCACATATCTTTATTTCTTATAGTTATTTAAACAAATATAATATTTCAATTAAACGAGGGTATCTTGTGGAAGTAACCTATTTCGAGATCGTTTTTATAGTATGGGTATGTCAGAGGTGAAATGACAATTCATGGGTTATATCAAATTCCAGGTATTATGGGTGTGCAATATACTTTTGTGTACAGAGGAAATTTAAACACCGTTTAATATGGGTTAACATTATCGTTATCGAGGGTATAAGGAAATAAGCATGCATGAATATTATAACACCATTTTAAATGGGGGTTGATGATTAGAAATTGGAACTAGGTTATTGAGATAGAAGAAGGTGACAGGAAAAGGGGAGAGAGGCGGATCCTACCTTTTGTTTGAGTCGGATGCCGAAGGGTTGAAAACGTAGGCGTGTACAAAATCCTCAATAGCTCCGCACCCCAATTTTTCCTCGGTGATTGGGTGGAGCCGTAGCGTCGGCGGCATCGATACGAAGGCACCGGTATTTTTTTTCAGAATTTTTGGAGTTCTGAGGTGTGAGAAATCCGTGTTTGATGGTGCCTATTTATAGCGTTTTCACAAACCATAAAAATCCAAAATTTCCGTTAAATATATACGAAAATTCGCGCTGCCAATCATTTTTGAATCATCTGCTAATGATTAGCCGCCGCCGCCTTGCTTCATGGCCGTTGGATCTGCATCCAACGGCTCACGAGCCGCCGCCAAGATGCCACGCGTCACGCGTGGGGGAATCACGCGTTTCGCGTGGTCCCCACCACGTGGGCGCTGGCGGTGGGTTCTGGGCCGTTGGATCTTGCATCCAACGGTCCAGGTAAAAAGGGGTTTAAATAATTATATTTTTTATCTAAAAAATTTAATAACTGTTTATTATTTTATAAATTGAATTTGGGTTAAAAAAATTGTTAAACATAGTTAAAAATACGGGAAAATTATGGAAAAAATTCAGAAAATATATTTTATTGTTATCTTTAGTATAAAAATAATTTTTAGCTAAAACTAAGCAATATAACCATTCCTTTGGTTTTAGTTAGTTATTAAAGTTATTAAAATCTAGTTTATCCTTTAAAATATTTTTAATTACGAATTAATTACTTTTATTGATAATAAAAATATGTAGATTATTTTAAGGCGTTATAAAATCTTACTAAAACATTTTAAGCCTATAAAACAATAAATAGATTTTAGAAAATTCCTTTAATCATATTCAATGCTTTGAAAATTATTAACATTACTTTAAAAATTATTATTCTATAAAAGAAACACATAAATAATTATTTGATAGTAGAAATTTAAATAAAATATTTTTTTTATTAGGTATTAGAAAACACGGTCCTTACAAAATCTGTATCTTGGTTAAGAATGTCTTACACCGTTATTTAATGCACCTTACCCTATCCTCAACTGATAAAGGTAAATTTTTACAACACAATTTTCAAAATGTATATCTCACTTTATAAAAATAAAGGTACGGATATTTCATTTTAAAATCTGGTGCATAACAACGGTTATTCGAAACCAAATATTTATCGTCAGGCAAAAACCAGGCGATTTAATCCAATATCACCAATTACAACGAATTCTGATATTAAGGATCAAACTGACCATTTCCCAATATTCTGCTCCTACTCATCATCTGTAACACTGTACAGATGTGAGATCCAAAACTGGTAAATACATACCCTGGAGTCAGAATTGATTGGGAAAACAGTTCTCTTTTACATGTACACGGAAAAACTGAAACATGAAAATGTTTCATAAGGGATGGTCAGGTATTCCTAGTAATTCCTTTTCCATTATCCAGATTCATGACAGTAGTCGCAATTTCCTTTGCCCTTACTTCAGTCCCTTTATATGTCTCTACTTCTTACCTTCTGCACATCGTTCCTGCGCTAACTGGTTTTCTTCCTTTCCTACCTTTCGGCATCAGCCTAAGATTTGGAAGAAGACTATCCAATAAGCATAACCGGTGTACTCTCCTAATCTAGAAGCTCGCAACGTGAGAGAATGTAAAGGGAAGAGACAACCGAATAATCCTATTCAATTTCATCAGAACCATTAGCCATCCTCGACTGAAGTAACTTCTTCGAGTTCGTATGTAACTATACGATGGGCGTTCCAAGCAATATAGATCATCGTAATGATACGACGTGTTCTGAAGAAATGCAAAGGGTAAAGTAGGAGTGGCAGAGATATATACGACTTTGCCGCGAATCAAGACAAGCCAAAACCAAAAGGTATAAAAAGGTTCAGTCAAATTGGTTCATGAGTTTTTAAGGTAAGTCATGGGTCGCTTTACCAGAGAGAGAGAAAAGAAACACTCAGCGTACACTCTGTCAAGATCAGATTGGTTATCACTTTATCTGATCAGGATGGCTCCCACTGTTTCCTCGAATTCTCCTTCAAACCCTAAAAGGATAACTAGTCGGGATCATTTACACTTTAAATCTCCCGAGGAGTAATACATACTCATCAGTGGGAATCGGGACCCAACTATCATCATGTGATAACTTGACGGAATCCACTCAAGTCACCACACTTCAGAAGGTATGCGCATGCTTGGAAAGTTTCCCGTATGTTTGAAACTCCCGGTATGGTTTTTGCCCCTAAGACCCAAGGACCTTGACGCTTGCCAACAAATCAAGGGTCCTAGTCAAGCTCAACCTGTCATTATCTTGATTGCATCGAACCCACCCGCACTAACCGATGACTTTTGCCAACAAAGCAGTGTAACTGTCCCGATCAATCGCATATCCATGCAACAGATAAGTAGCACTTAGCTACTGTACACTATGCCTTGACGCTTGCCAACAAACATAGCACGAATACTAGGCGTTACCTATCTGAAATGACGGAGGGCTGCGGCTAGTTTTTGGCGAAAAACCTTTAACGTAATGAACTTGGTATCGTTGAAGGAACTCGAGTGGTTTTGAAATGGAGTGGTTTAAGCTCCGCATTTTAAAACTAGTAACATAAACTTTTGCTTAAAAGAGAACTCCCAATGAAAGGATCAAGGCTCTTCTCTCATAGAATGAGGTGCAGGATATTCCTAACTGAATACCTCTATGCAAACCAAAAGAGTATGACCATGAGTTTTGAAGAAAATCGAGTGGTTTTAAAATTGGTTCCGACAACATCGTTTAAGTTTATTTTTCCTTGCATTATTCAGATAATGCATTCCCATCATTTTATGTTTCCAAGCCACAAAAGAAACAACCAAAATAACATGCTTTTTTATATGCCATCCGCTTTCGCCACGAGCCCCATCATGCACCGTTAGGTTACTTAACTAACGGCAGAGCGAGGGCTAGATTAGCGCAGATGCAAAACATATAGAAGCATCTACTAAATATAATATATATATATATATATATATATATATCAACAACGCAAGCAAATAATAACCATCACAAGCATGCGAACAATGTTAGTTATGTATATGCCCTAGAGGCCATTATTGTACATATGATGTATATTATAGTGGATGCTTGGATATATATAGAGAGGACTTTCTTGCTCGACATGATAGTATGCTATCTGGTTTCACTTTGTCTTAATATGTTGACTTGTATTGTGTTACTGTCTTGCTCTCACATGTTGATAAAGCCCTTAGGACATGTACTTGACTACTAGGACTATGATCGAGATCATACTAGTGGGGCCAGGGTAGTCAAAAAGTACATCCTATAATTGTTCCTAGTCGAGGGTGTATCGAGACAGGGCATCGATACTCTAGAGTAGACTAACGTATACGCTTCTTGACCTATATGATGGGCAATGGATGAACCAGCATCCATTGGTGTTTGACATCAAAGATGGTATACGGGTGCTCAGTGGAGACTGGGTACATTGAACGGACTCGCCGAGAACTCCTAGATGGTATTATACCTATCGTCAAATAGCAGTTCTCTGGTGACACTAGTACAAGTTAGTCTGTAGACCCGAGATCGTCATAGAGTCTTGTGTGATTCCCACTGTGCTTTGATTTCCACCTTACCACGTTTATGAGAACATGCAAAACGGTGGCTTTTTGGTGCAGTCCCGAATCACATGGAGGCAATGAGCGATAGGAGGGGTTACGTCTCTCCTGGTATTGGGGGTTGATGTTGCGCTGTGTTCGATTGGCTATAACTGGAAGTCCCTGGTCAGGGCTGATATGGAGATCTAATGGTAAGTGTTATCAGTAGTTTCTCGACCCGTTATGAGCCTCACATCGACACGACTTATCGGTTACTGGGGTCTGACGTTTACCACCCCTAGACTGGATATGTGACATATCAGACGAAGAGACCGGACTGTACGGTAGTGTTACTAATTGGATTCACAGGAGTATGTACAGGCTTGCTTGTTGATTTTATGATCGCTCAATACCCGGGTGGCCGTTACATTTACCTGACCGCTTGCGGCTTGTGGGTGTTTGATATGATCATCACCTACTGCCGGCGTATTGACGAGTCTTTAGAGTCCTACACAGAGGTTTCCTGGCTCAGGCGAAATGGAGTAGGAGCACATATGTGATATGTGCGGGACCGAGATTGATACGAGTATGTGATACCGTATTCTATTCTCGCGATATGTGATATCGGCCGGTTATATATGATATTACCGGGTCATCGGATCAAGTGTTGATTCGATGAAATGATACATTTTGTATTAGTCGGTTATATGAGATATAGCCGGATTATTAAATCAAGTATTGATTTAATAATTTAATGTATAATTATATATATTTGATATATTAAATTACATTAACTAATATATGCTCACTTAAGTATTTCATTTTCTCACATTTGGATACTTTTAATATATATGTGATATATGTTTAATGTATTATTTTCTTTTGTTACGAATCATAGATATGTGATATGTATAATTGTGACATGCTAGGTTATACATGCAACTTTTGTGTATGAGAATTATACCATGCTATTGTGATAAATATTGAGTTTATATTTATTTTAGCAAATTCAAAATTGTGGAGAATTTGTCATGAGCTTAGATGAAGCTTATAGAACATTGACTAAGTCAACCAATTTTTTTTTGGATAAAATATTTATTAACCTAACCCTAATCACTTTGACCATGGTCTATTATCTATAAAGGTTTATGTTATGGTTTTATTTATCTTTTTAAGTAATTCACAAATGATATGGAAATAGTCATGGTTGAGTTTCATGGAAGCTAGTAGAATATTGACTAAAGTCCACCTCTTTTGTTTTTACTTAAGATTTTTCCTAACCTAACCTTTAACCCTTACTCATGGTTTATTCTCTACATGAGTTAGCCATGACATATACTAACTCACCATGGTTGCATTTCTAACCTAAGCTCATAATTCATTCATCACTTGTTCATCTTCTTCTTCCTCACAAAAGCTTACTAGATTTTTTTCATGTGATGAAATAAAGTGAGAAAAAAAACTAAAGAGGGCCCACTTCTGTAACATTTCAGAAAAATTAAATATTATTTTTGGGAATTTTTGTAATTTATTAATAAATATTATGAATATTTTAATGATACGGTATAATTAAATACCGATAAATTGGGAAATATTTGGAAATTATGTCAATTATTGAATTTGAAAGAGATTACAAGATTTGAGCATTTATAGATTGTTATATAATTAATTATATTCCATTTTTAATGCTAATCACGATTAAATATCGCTAATCGTGCATTAAGCTTGTTTTGTGCATGAGACATGCACCAAGTCATTTTTCACATTTGTTACATTTTCCTACCATTGCTTTTTCCTTTTCTTCATGCTTGATTTTAGAATTTTGGAAAAGAAAACAAAAGAAAAGAAAAGGAAAATATTAAACAAAAGGGTATGGGCATGAGAGAGAGAGAGTGAGGTGTCAACCTTGGCATGGCTCATGTCCCTTTCATTATTTCCTTTATATTTATTCCTGTTCTTCTTCCTCCTTGGCTGCCCTCTCCCTCCACCATCTCCACCTCCTCACAAAAACACCAAAAACTCATCAAAAGTACATCCACACTTCATTAAAACATGCACAAGCTCCTCACAAGCACTTTGGACAAAGAAAAATCGGATTTTGAGCACTTGGGGCAACTCAAGAATATTCTTGAGTTGCCAAATGAGGTAATTTCATCACCATTAGTGTAGTATTACATTCACTTTAGTATCCTTGCATGTTTAGAAGTGATATTGTGTTGTTTAGTGAACTTTGAAAATTCCAAGTTAGGGTTTTGATGAAATCTTGAGTAGTGAAGTGAAACTGAGGTTAGTAGAGGCGTTGCAACCCCTGTAGTGATTATTTATTGGACTAAACCTTAGAGTAAACCCCCAATTCACAAACATAGAAATCCCCGATATCGGATTTTATGGATTCTGTGAGGATATATTGGTATCTGCTATCACCCGGGACACCTGAAAAATATTTAGCAAGCATAGTGATGTGTATAGGTGACCAGAAGACTACCACTGAAACCCTAGCCCCTAATTCATTACCATAGCCGTAGACTTATTCGTATTGGCCGCAAATTGCGGCCATGTTAGGATGAAAACTTATGATTTTTGGTCTGTGGCATTGTTATCTGATATCTAGGGCAACCCCATATGCAAAATTTGCTAATTTTACCTGAGACGAAATCTGGAGGTGGTTTTCCCTAGTTGTTGTTTCCGTATTTTGGGATTTTGAGACTTTAGGTTTTGTATTTGGTTTAAATTCCATCGTGTGGCGTTCGAACGTCAACGACGAGGGTTATTTGGTTGTGTTTTGCATGCATAAACTATTCGTTTTGACTTATGTGTGATTCGTGCGATATTTGGTTTTCGTGCGTGATTTCCGTTTATGATGCTATATGTGTATATATGTAGGTACCCCTACGTGGACTTCGGATGATGAAGAGGAGGATGGAAACATCGAGTTCGGTAAGCGAAGATCAAGGTGAGTAGATATATATCTATGGGGGAAGTCGGGTGGATGGCGTATAGCACCCCCGCAGTTTCGTAGTGCAGTATTCGAGTACGTATACCTATATATATATAAATATGTTTATTGTGAGACTGGATGATTTTCGAGATAGATTTTAGATGATTATGGGTTAGTTTTAGTGTATTAGAAGTAACTTAGTTATTTTCTTAATCGCGAACCCTAGAATAAGGTTTACAAATACGCGCGCGCGCACACGCTTACATTTTATTGACTTGTGCGTATATGGGGATATGTATATATATATATATACACACACACACACACACACGTAT
Source organism: Agapanthus africanus (assembly GCA_030015575.1). Taxonomy (NCBI): domain Eukaryota; kingdom Viridiplantae; phylum Streptophyta; class Magnoliopsida; order Asparagales; family Amaryllidaceae; genus Agapanthus; species Agapanthus africanus. Next base: position 541,964,352 of record CM057348.1, read on the forward strand.
TTAATACTTGGATGATGAGGATAGTATACGATTATTTGGAGATGAGTCGATGAGATTGGGCATGATGCCACGAGATCGGTGATATGTTTTGGTTCGTATTACGATATACGACATGTTGTTATGGCGGGTCCTTAGGCGATGTGTTTTCATACACATGCATACATATATGTAGATGGTATCAGTATGTACTGGACTTTAGATCAGTACCCATATCATCATATGATGATAAGGATACCAGATAAATGATGAGATAAATGTGATATTTGACCCGTACCCAGATTGGGATGTCGTACGATGGATTTACCGTACGAGCTATATATTGATGATAGATCCGCACTCTTGACTCGAGGATGTTATGTTATATATTGTATCATATGTGATACTATTGAGGCGGGATCACCGACTATTATGTTATACACACACACACACACATATATATATATATATATATATCGACTCAGATTTAGGGGGTTTCCTTACCTTTTCGATTAGTCTGTTAGTTTAATCTTGTAGTTTACTGGTAGATGTTAGACAAGACTCGAGTCATACCTATTTCAAAACTAAAGAATCGTAAGTATTTTAAAGACAAGCCAAGGGATTCTGCGGATATTTCAAAGGACGTACCTTTTCTTAAAAACACCGTAGCCCTTATTTTCTAAACACCATGATTCCTGTTATTTCAAATGGCAAGACTGTAAGACTCATATATAGTAATGTAGATTCTTTATTGTTATGTTATTATTCATGCTCTGCATATTCTTGCTGTTCGCATCGCATTGCATGCTTATATTGTGTTTTCATTTGTGATTATTAAAATAATGATGTCAGGACACCAGCACCATTACCGATGATGTGTATGCTCCACGTACACCTGCTTGCCGGCTCACACACACCATCATCGATAATTGCCATGTCACATACACATTAGAGAATATTAATTCATTGATGTCGCTTGTTAACTAATAGTTTCGACATGGTAGTAGTGAGCTTGCTTTTATATAATAGCTTAGACATTGCATTTATTTACTGCGTTATCTCATGCATTTATATTCATTTATTCATTTGAGATGCGATAGTATGGGCCAGTACGGATTGCCGGAGCCCAGTATTCATTATTTATTTACATCGTGATTTATGATTTCGAATTTCCATGATATTTCTGGATTTGGAGAAACCGCAAGAATTTTATAAATTGATTATCATTTTAAAATGAAAGTTGCAGTTTTCTCATGATATGATTTGAGATATGCCCACTATGAGTTCTCTCGGTTCTTGAGCGATATCATACACCCGATTCGAGGAGGAGGAGGAACCGTCTGTGGGTGCATGGTGGACCCGGTGCGGTACCACGAGGCAAGATGGTCGCAGATGATGGCGTTGAGCCTGGCAGGGGAACACTACCGATCGGTGATTGTATTGTAACTCGACGGATATCCGAGGACACCGATCGGAGTATAGGTTAGTCCGGATTGCCGGAGCCCTAAATTTTGATATTTGATGATATGGGCCAGTCCGGATAGCCAGAGCCCTAGATATTGAGATTCGAGGATACAGGTCAGTCCGGATTGCCGGAGCCTGAGATATTGAGATATTGGGATTTATGTTATGTGTCGATACTTGACACTGATTCTATATTGATTTCATTGATGATTCCTCGATTTATATATACAGAAATCTCACTAAATTAAAAAAACAGTTTTCTCATCTATGATGTATTATGTTTTCATTATATTGCATTCATACCTCATATTTATGATATGTTGCTACCTGAGGCACTGACACGAGCACTTGGTATTACACTTATGTATAGACGTTTACCCTTGCCACCTTTTCATTCTTCAGGCTTTATCATTTTGAGGTTATATATATATATGATCATATTGACCTAGGATTGAGTCATACATACGATTTCTGCTCGGTGATGTTTTCTACTCACGAGTTTGCAACTCACCCCGTTGTGCTACAGTTTCTTGCAGGTTTTGCCGTACAGGTTTCGTTGCGGCTTTGCTGGCACACTGCTTCATTTCGGGTGATTGCCTTGGTAGGTAGGTCAACTCACATCATGGACACCATTGTACCTTTTATTTATATTCAATTGTATCTAGTAACTCCATCAAACAGACTGTATTATTTGATAACCTTAGAAGACCAGTGTATATTCTTTCGACCTTAGAGTCGCGCGTTATATTATTATGGTTTTCATGTTGATTTTGAGTTTCCTTTTGAGTTTTGATCCTCACCCTTGGCGTTTTATATCATATTGCTTGCGTAGTTGTGACCGTCAATTGACGAAGAGCTAGCTCCCGCTTAGGGATGCCTTTATTCATATTATTCATGTCGTACCCCTTTTGGGGCCAGTATTTACAAAGGTAACTTTGCCGAAATTTTCGGAAAAGATATGATGTTTTAAAAATATTTACGACTTTTCAAAGTGATTATATACAACATTAAAATAAGTTTTCCTTCACCTTCTTCTTTTAAATGGTTTAGATTTCTGGGTTTTGGCTTACTTGAATTAGATGGGGTCCTATAGACTTCATATGATTCAAGTGCCAGTCACGTTCCATTTTCGGGTCGTGACAAAGTTGGTATCAGTGCGCTAAGTTAACCTTGGTTCGAGTCTATGTTTGACTATTCGGAACCTAGGCTTGACCTTACGGAACTTAGACTTAGTCGATGGGGTATTAGACCCGAACTTTCGTCGCGTAGGTTGACCTTGGTTGATGGAGTAGGTGACTTAAAGAGAGTGACATACCGGCATACTTACGATACGCTACTCCGCTTAAGAAGTCTTAGGATGTACATTTCCTTGCACAGTATTATATTCACTCATTATCTATCCTCATTGATATCAGTTTATGGTTTTTGATGCCACGATTACACAGGCAGAGAGAGCTACGGCTAGAGTTGCATTAGCACGAGCTCGTCACGGACGAGGACTAACCAGGGCGTGATTCCAGGGACACACGATTGCATAGATGTATCGTCCTATTGTGTTTTCGCGCTATGAGCGTTTGATGGATTGCTTTTACAAGATTTCTCGGACGTGCAGATCAGCACCAGAGGATTTGGGCCACTGCTAGAGGCCAGCCAGAATATGATGACCGTCAATGCACCGATTATTTGATGATTGAGGAACTGTTCAGCGTGTGGACAAATGAGCCAGTTGTTGCTGCGACTGACGAGATGTCGCCCAGATGTTTGAAGCTAACGCCGCACGAGTTGTACTTGGAGATATGATAGAAGATCGCTAGTCACCTAAGGAGGAATGACTAGGACATGTGATTCATTGCCTACCCCGATGCGAGGTCATCAGATTGGTTGATTCCAGCTAGAGACGACTTCACGCAGGTACGTTGAAAGTCGATAGAAGACGATCGAATCTCAGAAACCCATTTTTCCAAATTTAAAGTATTCGGAAAAACATGCAAGTATTTCCGTGGACCCTCTAGAAGAATGAAACCCTAACTCGACATAATGACCATGAGAACGCTCTGAAACCTTATGGTTTACAGCAGTTCAGCGGTGCCATTAATGAGGCTTGGGTTTGCCCTTCTACGTCCGGTCCATAGGTGTTGTGGCATGTACTGGGTACTCAAGATGTTGAGCTCTTGGGGGATCATGGAACTTTGATTAATAGATCGAAAGGTTCGACGTCATTCGGATATCATGTGATGAGATACATTGCTTGGGAGACTCTAGATACGGGTATAGCCGTTGGAGCGCAGTCCATGCAGCCACGAAGAGACGAGTCCGAATCAGTCAACATTAGAGAAAAGTGGAGTAAGAGGTTCGTACGAGATCTTGATGAGATGACATTCCACTCCGCTGATATCAGAGATGTGATACGCATGCAGAGGTGTTGTACATGGATATATCTTCCAGAAGGAGTCGCGATGAGTATGCAGCCATTCCGGAACAAGAATATAGATTTAGTAAAGGGTGATAACTTCCGGGCAGTTCGGCAGAAACGAGATTTGGGGAAGACTTCGACAGAACCTTTCTGGAATACAATACGAGAAGACTTGGACCCAGGATCGGTCATATTACGCACACCCAGTAATCCAGAGTTCGGCATCGTCGATGAGACATGTTATGAATGACCATGACAGTTGGCCAGATATTTTTAGAGGATGTGCTAGAGTGGGACTATCTCCACCATCTTTGATTTCGGTATTTTGGGCGATTTCCTTGCATATTGAGATTTTGTGCACCACAGTTGCACTTGACTTCGATTTGATGTCATTCGAGATGTTGATTTGATTTCATACATATGGTATGCATGTGATTTAACTTATGCTTTCGGCATATTTTTCATGCACTTTTAGTAGTTTGATTCGATTTTGTGCACGCTGATGCACATGGTTGTGAGATTGTATACCAGGTATATCTGATTTAGATTTAGTTTAAGATGTGTTGTATACTGCCGATTTCGATTGTGGTGCTCGATATTAGTTTTCGTGCACCTTGTGCACTTGAGTTGGATTTTGCGCAGACTTGACGCGCTTGATGCGATTTTGGTGCACACCAGATGCACTAAATCGAGATTCTTCGTGCATATCAGATGCACCTGATATTGCTGTCAGGCACACACGTTGCCATTGACAAGTGTTTTCGTGCACACCCGTTGCACTTAGATTTTGTTTCTGTGCACATGTATGAATCGATTTCCGTGCGCACCAGACGCACATGGCATTTTTATATACATTTGGGATTGATTTCCTTTGAGCAGTATGTTTTTATGATATTTACTATTTAGTACAGTGACTTTGCAGGACTAGTCCGAGGACAGTACCTGAATATATTTTTGCATGCATTAATAGTTACCGAAGAGATTTCCAAAAAGGAGCTATAGTCTCAGTATTTACCTACGTGTCCGAGATGACACAAAACACTTAACAAAGGAAACCCTTCTAAATTAATTTTCAAAGCGGCGGGACGTACATGTTAAACAAAGGGTGTGTGTGTGTGTGTGTGTGTATATAGTTCTTTTCTTACAATAGACGTCCGCCACTGTGCAGTGATACGCGCATCGCACCGTGATTTAAAAAGGTTTGGCATGCATTTCTTTCAGATGTTTTGATGAATTTACCACGATGTTTACATGTATAGTTTTGATGTATATCATGTTGGTTTTCGTATTAGATTTAGACATTGGCGTCTTGACCATAACTCCGATAATTGCGGGATGCTTGAAGGAGTTTTGATTTTGGATTATATACTTGTTTTTCATGCGCATGCATTGCGCTACGATATGTTTTATATATATATGATTTCGGAGCCCCGATGACTGGAACATTTTACTGAAATGTTTTAGTATTGAGGGGTTTAAATTTAAATTCGGAGACCGAATTTCTTTAAGGGGGGAAGATTGTAACATTTCAGAAAAATAAAATATTATTTTTGGGAATTTTTATAATTTATTAATAAATATTATGAATATTTTAATGATACGATATAATTAAATACCGATAAATTGGGAAATATTTGGAAATTATGTCAATTATTGAATTTGAAAGAGATTACAAGATTTGAGCATTTATAGATTGTTATATAATTAATTATATTCTATTTTTAATGCTAATCGCGATTAAATATCGCTAATCGTGCATTAAGCTTGTTTTGTGCATGAGACATGCACCAAATCATTTTTCACATTTGTTACATTTTTCTACCATGGCTTTTTCCTTTTCTTCATGCTTGAAAAAAGAAAATAAAAGAAAACAAAAGAAAAGGAAAGGAAAATATTAAACAAAAGGGTATGGGCATGAGAGAGAGGGTGAGGGGTCAACCTTGGCATGGCTCATGTCCCCTTCATTATTTCCTTCATCTTTATTCCTCTTCTTCCTCCTCCTTGGCTGCCTTCTCCCTCCACCATCTCCACCTCCTCACAACAACACCAAAAAATCATCAAAATTCCATCCCCACTTCATTAAAAACATGCACAAGCTCCTCACAAGCACTTTGGACAAAGAAAAATCGGATTTTGAGCACTTGGGGCAACTCAAGAATATTCTTGAGTTGCCAAATGAGGTAATTTCATAACCATTAGTGTAGTATTACATTCACTTTAGTATCCTTGCATGTTTAGAAGTGATATTGTGTTGTTTAGTAAACTTTGAAAATTCCAAGTTAGGGTTTTGATGAAATCTTGAGTTGTGAAGTGAAACTGAGGTTAGTAGAGGCCTTGCAACCCCTGTATTGATTGTTTAGGGGCGAACACGAAAATTTCGCGGAACACTTACCCAGAGTAAACCCCCAATTCACAAACTTAGAAATCCCCGATATCGTATTTTATGGATTCTGTGAGGATATATTGGTATCTGCTATCACCCGGGACACCTGAAAAATATTTAGCAAGCTTAGTGATGTGTGCAGGTGACCAGAAGACTACCACTGAAACCCTAGCCCCTAATTCATTACCATGGTCGCAGATTTATTGGAATTGGCCGCAAATTGGGGCCATGTTGGGATGAAAACTTGTGATTTTTGGTCTGTGGCATTGTTATCTGATATCTAAGGCAACCCCATATGCAAAATTTGCTAATTTTTGTTGGAGATAGTGCCCTCAAAGTCAATTATTGGATCGCAGGTACGTGATTACAATGATTGAGGCAGGACCTATACCGATATGACAGTCTTACTCGAGATGATAGTATGCTATCTGGTTTGTCTTTATCATCGTGTACATGCTTTAGTTCACTATTGCATGATGATAGAGCCCATAGGATTCTTTCTTGACTACCAGCAGTATGATGGCGATCATATACGTGGGAGCTGGGGTCTGTAAGCACATCCTTGAAAGTGTCCCTAGTCGTGGGAGTTTCGAGACAGGGCATCGATACTCCAGATAGACTAGTGCATACAGTCGAGACCCCGACGAGGGGCGGTGGCCGGTCTCACAAGCCACTGGTGTCAGTTGGATCACCTAAGATGTATACAGGTGCTCATTGGGTTATGAGTACACCGGACAGGACTCGCCGGGAACCTGCTAGTTGGTATTATACATATCGTCAGATAGCAGTTCCCTGGTGACATGTGTACAGGTTAGTTCATCGACCTGATATCGTCATTTGTCTCATGTGAGTTCCTACTGTGCTTAGATTACTACCCTACCACGCTCAAAGGAGTTGTGCAAACAGGTTTTAGTTGGGTACAGTCCCGAGCCACATTGGAGGCAAGTGAGCGGATCGTCGGGGATTCGTCTCTCCCGGTATTGGGGGTTGATGTCGTGCAGTGCACGGGTGGCCATCACTAGGAATCCTCGGCCGAGGTACTGGAGAATTACTGATTTGGATCAGTAGTTTCTCAGGTGGTGATGGGCTTCATGCCAACACGATTTATCTCGTTATTAGGGGTCTGACTTTATCCACCCCCTAGACTCGATATGCGATACTCTTTAGACGAACGGACCGGACTATATATACATTGTCACTGTTAGGCTCAGTAGGGTTTATGGATGAGTTCGCTCGTCAGCTTCCCTTCCAATCAATACATAGGCAAATCGTTACGTACAGTTTGTACCTCTGACGTGCTAGGGGTTATACCCAGTGCCGATGTGTTGATGAGTCATTAGAGTCCCCCACAGACACTTTCCCAAGTTCGGGCGAAACGTTGTAGAGGCCGTATGGTGATATGGCAAGGTTCGGAAAAAGCACGTGCGTTTTCGTACGTGTCATTTTTCGGGCAGATAATACTGGTAGGCTTTAGTTTAAGCCGGAACCCAATATTATACTGTGTAGATATAATATCTTTGTCTCAGTTGCATTTGTATTCGGTCGTAATACAAATGCGGGTATGTTTATACTGATACGGGGTTATCCTGAAATTCGTTTCAGGATCACTTTTGGAAGTTGCCAGTTTCCAGTTTTCTATCAGCCGTATTTTGACATTCGGTTAAATGCGGATTTATCTTTTCTTGATGAGGTGAGTCGGTGTTCTAGAAGGTTCTAGAGAGGGTGACAAGGCTTATGAGTCATTAGGTCATTAATGGTGCATTTAATGACAAGGTGACTAGGTTAATTGTGATTGGTTTGCATTGATTGTGTTCATACTAGGTGTTTAGGTGATTCATCATTCTTGTGGTCACCCTCCTCTCTTACACTCACCCCCCCCTCTCTTTAAGTGGCCGGCCCTTGATGGGAGATGAGATGATTGATTCATTTTTGGAAAAAGATAAGGAAATTTGCTTCATGAAATTTCATTAGCTTCATTTCTCATTTCATATCGATCCAAAAGGCAACTTCATTAACCGTTCGTCCATAGCCTTGGACGTAACGAGACAAAGTGTTCTACTCATTCTCTACATCATCTTGGTCGTCTCTTTTAGCAAACTTGACGATCGAGTTGCCTCGGTTCAGAGGCAGGAGCCCGTTTAAAGATCCGTCGACGTGGTGCCACCTGGACGACAAGACTGGAGATCGAGGAGATCGGAGCAGCCGCAACAAGCGTGGGATGATGGTTGAAGACCGAAGGACTCGGATCATTCGGTATAAAGTTTCTACCCACTTTGTAGTTTGTTAGTTTAGCTTTAATGGCAGATCCGGGTTACGGTACACAATAGCGCCAGTTGTAAAAAGTTTTTGTTCCGTATTTGGCGTCTGATAGACGGCCGGAGCGCTACCGTGGACTTACAGTGGTATCAGAGCCTCACCATTAAGCTATACTAACTTGCGCTAACACGTTTAAAACATCGATCGAACGGATTTTCGAAAACCGCAAATTCCAAATTCAAAGTTTCTGTTAATTTTAAACAGTGTCTGAAAATTATTTTGATCATGTCAGAAAATTAAGCAGAGTTTTTGAAGCCTACGTCAGAAAATTGGGCACGTGTTCCTACAGTAACACCACGTATCCGCGGTCAAACCTAGGGTTTGACCGAGGAACCGCGGCCGTTATATGGGAACAGTGAACCAGTTTTTGGCAGTGGGATTGTTTTGGGAATTTGTGGGTTTTGGAATATTTCTTTTGAGCCCAGATTTTGTTGCTTACTGCAGATGTACGTGGGGCCCACTTCAGGAAATTTAGTCGATCGAAATTTTAAATTTGTTAGTATGCAGTATTTACATTATATCTCCGACCGGGAATATCATTTGATCGGTAAACCACGTCTGATTGCTATAGTTCTTTTAGACGGGTTTGCGAACGTGACATTCGCGTTGATGTTCTGTATTGTGCTGTGATGTTGCGGATTTGTCGTGGTGGATAGCAGGGTGCAATGATAGTGCAGTTTGGATTTATTTGTACATTTGATATTGCGGGGCGAGCGTCCAACATGTGGACTGCCGTTACTGCCTGTTTGTATAATGTTCTTTTGGGGCACGACCGGGTCGAAGTCGATATATCCGTTGTACATATTTTTATTTCTGTACTAGGTTTATCCTGCGAAGGAGTGCACGGATAGCCGGGTTCTGGAGGGCAATGGGTCTGTATCTCATGGCTTTGAGAGGCAGAGGAACCTCACTCTAGAATTGGCAGACTATTCGCCGCACTCGTAGGGGGTACAGGTTGACCCAAGGAGGGGGTGCTCAATTTACCGGATTCCGTGAAGTGCCGGGTGTTCCATTCACTATGTTGTGGGGACTACCTCGCTTCAGGTTTTGGCGGGTAATTTGCCGCACCCGTAGGGGTCTAGGTTTCATTGCACAGGCTATCCACACGACCAGGGGAACTTCAGGTTTCAGCAGCGGCTCTGTGAAACCCGGGGATCCCAGATTATCTGTATTGTTCTGTGATGCTTATTACTTTTCTGTAATGTTGCATATTATCACGCCTGGGGTGATTATTATATATTGGTATATATACTATTAGATGTTGTATATGTTTTACACCCGCGCTAGTCCATCCCCCGCTCTGTCGTTAGTTAAGTAACCTAACGGGTGATGACGGGACCCAGTGGCGAATGTGGATGGCATATACGTACATTTTATTTTCGTTCTTTTGTGGTGTGATTGATTGATGGGACTGCGTTGATTCTTATCAATGCAAGATAAAACAAACCTATATTTGATGTTGTTGGAACAAATTTTAAAAAGGTGTTATTACAAAGATGTTTCCTTTTGTTTTGCATAGTGATATTCAGTTAGAATATCCCGCACCTCATTCGACGAGGCAAGGGCCGAGATCCTTTCACCGGGAGTGACCCCTTGGGCATAAGTTTAAGTCAGGGTAATAACTTCACTATAGTCGATTACAGGTTGCTTTGCATCGCGGTATTCAGTTGGAATATCCTGCACCTCATTCCACGAGGAAAGAGCCGAGATCCCTTCACCGGGAGTGACCTCTTTAGCAAAGGTTTTCGTCACTATATTTTTGTAAAAAGCTATCAGTTTCCTTCAACGAGATCAAGTTCATTATGTTAAAGGTTTTTCGCCGAAAACCAGCCGTAGCCCTCCTTCATTTCTTTTAGGTATTCAGTAGTATTCAAGCTATGCATTTGACCAACGCCAGGGCATAGTGTTTGGTAGCTGCTGGGGTATTTCATTTGTTGCATAGATAGATGAGTTGGTTTGGGACAGTCGTTCTGCCATTTGGCCAACGTCAGGGGCATGTGCGGGTGGGTTCAAATTAACCTGGACAATGACGGGTAGAACTTGGCATGTGACTTATGACATTTTGACCAACGCCAAGGTTATAAGAGCATGGGGCAAAAATCACATCGGGAGTTTCAAACATACAGCAAACTTGCCAGGCATGCGCATACCTTCTGGAGTGTGATAACTTGAGTGGCTTCCATCAAGTTATCATGCGATGATAGTTGGATCCCGATTCTCACTGATGAGTTGGTATACTCTTCGGGTGATCCCGACTAATTTTCTTTCAGGTTTGGAGGAGAATTTGAGATTACAGTGGGAGGTTTCCTGATTAGATAAATTAATAACCATTCTGATCTAGGTTAGAGTACACGCAGAGTGTTTCTTTTCTCTCTCTCTTTGGCAGCGACCTTTGACCGGCCCTAGACTATGACTCAGTGACCAAAGTTGACCGAACCTTCTTAAAATACTGGCTTTCGGATTGTCTAAAGTTGCATAAGTCATTGCCGCTCCTTCTTTTACCCTTTGTATTTCTCAGAACACCCCGTATTACTACGGACATCCACTTCAATTGGATAGATCCATCGTATGGTTATATACGAACTCGGAGGAACCTCTTCGAGGATGGATCCAGGTTCAGGAGAAATAGAATTGGTTTATTCAGTTGTCTTTTATTATCACCTTCTCTCAGGTTGCGAGGGCTCCTTAGTTTAGGAAAGTACGCCTATTACGCTTATTAGATAGTCTTATTCCAAACCATAGGCTGGTGCCGAAAGGCAGGGAATGAAGAAAACCAATTAGCCTAAGTAGGGTGTGCAGAAGGTAATATGTAAAGACAAAATAAAGGGATTAGAAAGAGGGAAAAGTAAATTGCGACTGTTATCATTCACGACCAAACCGCGTACTTCATCGCCACTCCTATTTCACCTTTAATGGAATAAGGTATTATTCAGTTGTCTTTTATCATCACCTTCTCTCAAAATACGAGTACTCCTAGGTTGAGGAGGGTACACCTATTATGCTTACTGGATAGTCTTCTTTCAAACCATAGGCCGGTGCCGAATGGTGGGGAAGGAAGAAAACCATTTAGCCCAACGATGGTGTACAGAAGGTAACGACTAAAGACAAATAAAGGAATTTGGAGAGATGGCAAAGAAATATACAGTTACAGTTATGAATTGGATTATAGAAGAGGCATTACTAAGAATACCAGAATACCCCTACGAAATATTTTCATGTTTCAGTTTCACTATGCATTGTTAATTGTAAACTGATTTCTCGATTACATACTTACTCCAGGGTATGTATTTACCAGGTTTCATTCTCATATCTGTATGGTTTTACAGATGATGAGCGGGAGTAAGTTATTGGGAATTAGGTGATCATCCTCATTATATCGGAATTCGTTGTAATTGGTGATATTTGAGGAAATCTTCTGGGTACAGTTTTTAACCTACGTTGCACAGGTTATGAGTTATTCAACTCAGCGGACTTATACAGAGTATTGTATGTTGTTCAGTGTCCGTCAGGACAAAGGAGCAGGTCCTCGTACTATATTCTGTTTACTTGTGACTTCTCTAGTTTTTAGAGGAGTGTTTCGTAGAAATACAATGTCTAAGTTTTGAGAAGTTGTGGGTATAAGAATAAAGTAGAGAACCAGGTATCGCAAGTATCGGGATTCTTCAAAGAGATCGAAGATGTAGATTCTTATGATTGGTATTCAGTTGATAGTAATTGTTTTGAGAAACTTGTTTCTCTTTCAGGTTACTCATAATTGGATGAATTCCTAAATTGAGTAATGCTGATTAGCCTTTCTCCATTAAGTTGATATGCACTGGAGACAGCTGCATAATTTGAATATGGTTCCAATTAAATTAGTGCCTCTATTTCTATATTATATATAGAATGGTTCATATCTTAACGATGTTAAGGTACGGAGAGTTGTCCAACTTATGCTTAAAACCAGACACTGGATAACTCAAGGCACGTTTCTGTAATGGCAGTTTGTAGGTTGACCCTGGCTTCGACGAGGGTTGATTTTTCTACCATCTGGAAGATCAATAGTGATATTGTTCTTGACTCGCCACAGTTTTAGTAAAATGGATTTTTTCAGAAAACAGTAGTGGGAGTATGGTAGAACTGGAAGTGATTCCAGGACCGCAAACGATTTCGGAAAATTTAATAGGACCTATATATTCAATCAGTTTTGACATTCCAATAGCCACTCCGCAGATATGGTGGGTAAGCTCAGACACCCGAGAGGTACTCCGGTAGCCTCAAGGACGGTGACAGGGAGGTTCTTGTTTATCCAGACTTGACAGTACTGTTGTTCCAGACTATGAGACCCGGCAAAAGGATAAGTATAACATCGTTCTAAACTAGCTTTAGAAGTGTACGTAGATATTATTCTGCCAGAGGGTTATCGTAGTCAGTGGGAGCAGCGGAAGTATAGTGGACAAGTAGCTTATGTCTATTTATAGACTTCAGCAGTTATAGCGGAGATAGATCATCTAATTTTGATGAGATAGTCATGGCTTTGACTTCATCAGAATAGGGGATGAACCTGTTAAGAAGGTAGTAGGGTGTGATGTCCTGGTATTTGGATGACATACACAGAATAGGAAGTAAAATTCATATACTACGATCGGTTGTACTTTGGTCGTCACACAGTTGTTTCTCCACAAAGGATATGGATATAATATCTAACATTCTGGTTACTAGATCTACGGTTTTAGATCTAGATTTGGGTAGTTTCCCAATGTGGGTACTTTTGACAGTATTCTAATAGTATTTTAGAATAGATGACTCGTGGCATGGTGGTGTACCTGCAGATGATGGAGTCACCCTCTCTAAAGGTGTCTCACAGACTAAAGGAGAGAGGGATGTACATGATTGGCAGATCACTTGCTTAGGCAATTGAGTCGATCATGAGATGTCAAGTACCACACCAGATGTTGTTTTTGCACTTGATGCGATAAGTTTATATTAATCCAATCCTGAAGAAACATAAGGAAGCAGTTATAGAACAAAAGTGCATGTTCTACGGATTTGATAACGGCAGCCTCCTTTGGGAGACGGTTATCATTCCAGGCTTCCAAGGTGACATAGATGACAGAGTGATTGTCAGAGTTATAGTTTTTCCTCTGACGAGGGACAGTATTATGGACAGTGTTCAGACCATAATATTGCATTTATCATTCCCCTATTTCTTATCTTTTTATAAATAAACAGGTACTCTTGACGCACGTTTGTTGCATATTGCAGGATACAGGTTTCTGGAGCAAATACAGTGAAAAAGACACAAAACAACAGATAAAGGGACTTTTGACCAGCAATTAGACGGACCCTAGTCAAGCCCAGTCGAAGAACAGTGCAAGGTCCAAAAAGTCAAGTGAAACGGTTAAAAAGCCCAATACAAGTCTTCACTAAAAATCTGGAGAAGATCCAGAAGTCCAACAGAGAAAAGAAGAGTAAAAACAGAAGCCCAAAGAGCCAAGGAAAAAGCCCCAAAAATCACAGAGCCCAATGCCTTAGTTTGGCCGCGGATCCGCGGCCAAACCCATGCTAGAGCCGCGGATCCGCGGCCGTCTGATGCACATGTCGGTGGAATTTTCTTCTGTTGCCGCGACTGTTCTGGTGTTGGGATTCTCAGGGGTCAAATCTGTAAATTCACATGCGCGAGAGTCTGTAGCCCTAGGTTTCCTATTTTCCTATAAATTGTAATCTTAGATCTAAAAATTGTATGCCTCTTTTCAATAAATAAAATTCAGAAATTCTGGAAGTGACATTCAGATCTGTTCTTTATCGCTTGGAGGGAGCCATCACCATTTGTAAGTGTTTTTCTTTTATTCTTTTAATGTTATTTCATCCCCTAATGAGCGAGTAGTCTCCTCGCTTGTTAGGGTTAGCCTTAGGGAAAGGGTTGAGAGATGAGATCTCTCACCCCTTTCAATGCCATATTAAACTAACCCATTAAGAACTCCATGCATGCGCGCACAACCGCTCCCTGCGGCACCCTACCCCTCGAGGTAACGGTGAACCGCAGTATAAAGGGCCGGTTGCGCGCGTTTTCCATGGGGGTTAGGGTAATTAACGATTAAGGAAGGATACGAATCTAGAGGAAGAAAACATCTTCCCAAAAGAGTCGTATCCACTTTATCGATAATTACTATAACACCTAATGGATCTAAAATACGGCATTGAAAGCGGTGAGGAAACATCAATCTCCAAAACTTCCTCTAAGCCTAACCCTAGCAAGAATTTAAATTAGATTAATTAAGTTTTAGATCTAGATTTTTATAAAACCAAAACGACAAATAGAATCAACTCGTTAAGACACACTAAAGGAATTTACCCGTCTCTGTGGATCGACCCGCACTCACCGGCTAGCTGCGAAGCGACGCCGTTTCTGATTGCGGTAATTATATTTTTGATCGTAAAATCTCTATCAATCAAATGGCGCCGTTGCCGGGGACGGCGTAATCTTTCTTTTTGTGAATTTTCGGGTTGATATAAATTTTAAAAATTATAAAAATCTGAAAATATTAAAAAATAAAAAATAATCAAATTTGATCGGTTTGAAGGGTGTATCTTTTGAATCTTGCAGGAACAGCGAAGAATCACGGATCTGGAATTTTACAGAGGGCAAATAAAAATTTGGTACATAAGAACAGAGAGAAATTGCAAGTCCAGAGCAGTGAAATTTTTTCCAGAGGCTGATCCCATCATTCCGCCGCCCATCCGCGGCCTAAACCCTATAACTGCCGCGGATCCGCGCTCCTCCTGCCACGTCAGCGCACCAACTTTTGTGGGTTTGTCTCTCTTTCTTCCCTCTGCAACCTAAAGTATATCTCTCTGTAAAAAGTTTTCTGCAGGAATTCTTTGCGTAAAGAGTCTTTCTCCCCCTTCTAAATAACAGATTTCTGCAGGTTTCTTTGCGCCGCGCTAAAAAATTTTTGATTGCAAGTGAAATTTTATCTGTTTTGCATAATTTAACCGGACTCTAAGGGGCTATTTGACCAAACTCAGATTGGATGGGGATTTCATCACCCTTCCCAGGACCCCAGAAAACACCTAAGCATTTTGCATCGACCACCTTTAATTAAAAAAAAGATTAGACTCAGACCTAAGGACAGCGAGCTCAATAGGAAAAGGACTAGGGTAGGCATCGGCCGTTTATCCTAACCGACATTGCGGTGTCTAGGCTAGTGGTTTTTAATTAGGCCCACTGTAGTGGCGGTTCCTTCCCACTTACCTGGCCGTATTTGTCCGTGAAGAGGCGGTTTGAGGTCTATTTCTAGCCCTAGTTAGGAGCTGTCTAGCAGACCTAGACGACCCTAGATCTAGGCCTGATTGTGCATGTGTGGTTGATACTTTTGTGTCACGAGTCCGTTTTCAAAAAACCTCTTTGCAAAACCTTCACATAAATAAAAGAAAAAAATAAAGAAAATCTTTTAAAATATTGCAACTTGCCGCTAAAGAAAACTTGCAAACTCACTTCCACCACTTCTTCTCACTGACGTTATCTTACCCCCACATTCTGTTTTTCTTTTTTTTTTCTGACTGCACTACCCTTTAGTGTATGTCACTTTGGACTAGGGATACTAACGCCCGATTAGTCCGTGTTTCGTTGATACCGACCAACGAACCCTTCGGCGAACCCTTCGTCGAAATTCCTTCCATTTCCTTACCTCTACCTTTAAATTCTTCTTTCGAAGGTATGTCGGGATTCAACCCCAACGATACCTTACCGACGGGAATGATTCCAACTCCACCAGGTGCGAATAACCCGAATCTACCGCCTGTTGTAGCTCCCGCACGAGTTGCGCTCCAGGATCTCTTCTACCCCGTTCGCACTTCTTTACCCACATGTCTTTCACCCCCACCGGCAAATGGGGATAATTTTGAAATAAAACCACACTTCATCAATATGCTGCCTAAGTTTCATGGTTTGGAATCCGAAGATGCTTATATTTTCATTAATAAATTCCAAAACGTTTGCGCCATGATGAAGACAACCCAATTAAGTGATGACGCAATAAGGCTAAGGGTCATTCCTTTTACCTTATGTGACCTAGCCGAGAAGTGGCTATACAGCACCGCATCACACTCCATTAGAAATTGGGACGAGTTTGTGAGAGCTTTTCTGAAAAAGTTCTACCCTCATCATAAAACTGCTAGAATCCGAAACGAGATTATACAATTTTCACAGCTTCCGTCCGAACCATTCTGGAAGTGTTTCTAGAGATTTAAAGACCTACTTGTTCAATGCCCTCATCATGGGATAGAAAATTGGCAACTTTGCCAAACATTATACGAGGGATTGAACGCAGCAACGAAGCAGTTGCTAGAAACAATATGTCAAGGTCATTTTCTCTCCAAGTCTAGCGACGAAGCTTGGCAGTTTCTTGAGGACCTAAGTGAGCAAACAATTCAGTGGGAGAGCACCAAGACCACATCATCTTCTTCAGTTGGTCAATCTAGGCCAGGCATATATCAAATAGATATGTCGATTGCTATGAAGGCCGAGATGGCCTCACTTATGAAAAAGGTAGAAGCCATTGAGACCAAAATCTCATCGTCTTCTCCTGCCCCTACTCTACCCACACGAACTGTTTGTGCTTGTTGTTCGAACCCATCATATCTAACCGAAGAGTGTCCTTATAATGCACCTATTCAAGGACAGGATCAAGTCAATGCTGCATTTCAGCAACGACAAAGAAATGATCCTTACTCTTCGACATACAATCAGGGATGGAGGAGTCACCCGAATTTCGCTTGGAACCAAAATCAACAAGTCCAAGGGAACAATAATTTTCAAAGACCTCCTCCACAACAACAACAAGCACCCTTACAAACTCAAAACCAGCAACCTTTCCAACAACAACCTTATACAAATCAAACGAACAATTTGGTTCAACCTAATGATGATAAGGTTAGCTCGCTCGAGAAAAGTCTTGAAGCATTTCTCAAGCAAACTACAGAATCCGCAGCAAGATTTGAAAGTTATGTGCAATCTTTAATGAATAACAATGCCTCACACGATCAAAGTATCAAATCTATTGAGGCACAAATTGCACAATTAACTGCTGCGTTGAGCGAGAGAGAAAAGGGAAAGCTTCCATCTCAACCATTGCCCAATCCCGGTCACCCACAAAACGCATATCACAATCACATTGTAAATGCGGTGACCACGTTGAGATCCGGAAGAGAGTTGCAAAATAATGTGGAAACTAGTGATGACATCCCCGCCGGTGGTTCTTCTTCCCCTTCTTCATTTTCTTCACTTCCTTCTTCACCTTTTTCTTTAGAGCCTATTCTCCACCCTTCACACGGCTCTACTTCTTCTGACTCGAACGGACCCATTTCTAACAACACGAACACATCCACACTGGGATCCGTTCCTATTCCACATTCTACTCCACAGACTTTTGACTCAACAAATTTTCAGAATGCACCATTTCCAAACAGGTTGAGTCCTAATAAACCAAATACACAAGTGGAGAAGATTGTGGAGATATTTAAGCAGGTTAGCATAAATATACCCCTCTTGGATGCTATCCAACAAGTCCCTTCATACGCGAAAATCTTAAAGGGATTATGCACTTCAAAGAGAAAAGCATCTCAAGTACCCAAGAAAGTGCTAGTGGCTAGTGCAGTGAGCAATGCTATTAACCACCATCAAACCTTACCCCAAAAACGAAAGGACCCCGGCTGTCCTACGATTTCAATTACAATTGGGGATAAGAAAATTAATCAAGCACTTTTAGATCTTGGGGCTAGTGTTAACCTGATTCCTTACTCCGTGTACGAACAATTAGGGGTTGGAGAGTTGAAAACCACTCGTTGCACTCTCCAAATGGCTGATCGATCAATCACCTATCCAAGGGGTCAACTAGAGGATGTGTTGATCAAAGTCGGGGCGTTCATATTCCCCGTTGATTTTATCGTTATGGATACACAACCTGTTGCCAACCCAATAAACCAAATTCAGGTGATTCTCGGTCGACCATTTTTGGCCACTTCCAATGCCGTGATAAATTGCCGCAATGGCTCCATGACTCTATCCTTCGGGAAGAGGTCTAGTGAGTTCAATATTTATAAGATGGGAAGTCTGCCCCCCGTGCCTAAAACTAGTACACGAGATGTTTGCTCTATTCACGAAATCACGCAGGAGGACTGCGAGCTTGAAAGATTTCTATTTGATGAAAACAGTTTTGACGCCACTAGTGCGTCCCTCCTTGAACCTACTACCGTTGACACAACCGATGTTGATTATGAATGTTTCACCTTTTTGGATGATGACGACTCACAGCCCGAATATGAGTCGTTTGAATTTTTGGATGAGTCAGTCGAGCCATCCGAATCGGTTGTTTGCAGTGATTTCGAACCTGTGTTGGAGTCCTTTGAGTTCGAGGTAGATTCCGCAATGGTTCTTTCGCCTCAGAAATTCGAACTCATGCCCTTGCCGTCTCACCGTAGATATGCTTACATAGGTGAGAATGAGACTTTTCCCATTATCATATCAGCCTCTCTAGCCTTCGAGCAAGAGAACGCTATTTTAAAAGTCTTACAAGATAGGCGACAAGTTTTCAGGTGGACTATGGCGGACATCGAGGAGATAAGTTCCCTCATAAGTGAATATCATACACAATTGATGGATGATCCCATGTCAATAGAGGACCCACAGGAACATCTTGGGGGTATTATGGTGAGTCAACTTCCTCCCTCAGAAGTTGAAATACCTCCATTTCTTTTAATAAGGTACGAGAATGCTAACACTCCACTGATTGCTGATCATTTACATTCTCGTTTCGATGCATCACCATCACCTGTATATTCACCTCCACACCTCCCATTCCACTACTTCTATCTTCCCCAATTCTTTGCGGACCACCACAACTTAATTTTCCACCAACCAATATTCTTTACTGATAAATTTTTCAAATGGTTGGTGTTGACTTTTGACCGATGCAAGGTTTGGCAGTAATCTCTAATATAGTTTAAATGAAGTTTGGGGGAGGGTCTTTTTGTATATATGTTTGTTTTTCTTAACAATAAAAAAAAATTATAAATAAATAAACAGGGGAGTATCGGTATTTTGACCCTCTTGGTTTAGCATGACAGTGAGGACACTGTCAAGTTCAAGTTTGGGGGTATGCTCGGTACGTCTTCTTCCTTTGCATTCATTTGTACATATTTTTGCATTTGCATATTTATTTGAAAACCCATAAAAATTGAAAATTTTCAAAAATTATAAAAATATTTGTATTCAATTTTGGCTAATTGACTTGAGTTTGACTAATAGGTTAACTGGTTAGGAACAACTAGATCTTAGACTTAGTGAATTAAAAACCCTAAAAATAACCTTCCTTAAAGTTTAACAGTAGAAAGTATATGCCTTGTAGTTTATTTAGAAATAGGCAAATTTTGGGTTCACTTCTTGGGCTAAGTCAAAATGAGGGAAGAGTATTGATGTTCTTATTAGAGTATAAGTTTGAAAAATAGTTCCTAGCTTAAGTCTAGATTCTGAAAACGTATACCCTACAAATTGCACAATCACGCACCTTGAAACTTGGAATAGTAGAAGAGACCTTGAAAGGATCTTGTCTAAAGTCCTTAGTATGAAAAAGTGTGAATAAAGAAAAAAAAATGGACACTGGTTTTTGTGATTACTTAAGGCTGCAAAAATAGAAAAATATTTAGCGAGGGTGCTTCATCACCTAGTGCCTTAGACCAACTGATTTGGGAATCACTGCTAAAGCCTTGGGTGTTGCAAAGACTAGGAAGTATGCTTTAAAGTGCAAACGCGTTTTGTAATCGGTCGTTGGTACCTCAAGAAGTATTAACGGTCGCATGAAGGATGTGTAAGCAAATTTCATTTAAATTCACTAACTAATTAGTACTTTGGACAACGGACAAGGGGTTGATTGCTTAATTTGAATTTCCAAGTGTAGGGGTGATCTATACACACACGTAGGGATATGTGATTGGAATTTAGATGAGAAAAAGGAATAAAGAATAGAACTTGTATCTTTAGTAGAGTTGATAAAAATTCCTAAGTGGAGATGGAACCCTAGAAGGAAAACTTAGGAAATGCCGAAAGCTAAGTAGGTCTACATAACATATATAATCTTAAGTTAAATAATGAGGAAGTGTGAAGAATATGGGTGGATAATTTACAGGTAGAAGATAATAGAATTCCTTGTTAGAAAACCTAATTGGAGAACAAAAGTCAATGGGTTGAGTTGATAGGATTTTATGGGTAGTATCCGCTGAAAACCCTCAGGAGACAACACTCCTCCTACTAGGGACACCTAGAGGTTTAACGGCTTGTTGCACGTGCTCAGTGCAATCGCGTTTCCCTGCGAAAGTGCGGTTAGGATTTTAGAGAATAAAACAATAAGTTTGCTCGAGGACGAGCAAAAGGTAAGTTTGGGGGTATTTGTTCAGACCATAATATTGCATTTATCATTCCCCTATTTCTTATCTTTTTATAAATAAACAGGTACTCTTGACGCACGTTTGTTGCATATTGCAGGATACAGGTTTCTGGAGCAAATACAGTGAAAAAGACACAAAACAACAGATAAAGGGACTTTTGACCAGCAATTAGACGGACCCTAGTCAAGCCCAGTCGAAGAACAGTGCAAGGTCCAAAAAGTCAAGTGAAACGGTTAAAAAGCCCAATACAAGTCTTCACTAAAAATCTGGAGAAGATCCAGAAGTCCAACAGAGAAAAGAAGAGTAAAAACAGAAGCCCAAAGAGCCAAGGAAAAAGCCCCAAAAATCACAGAGCCCAATGCCTTAGTTTGGCCGCGGATCCGCGGCCAAACCCATGCTGGAGCCGCGGATCCGCGGCCGTCTGATGCACATGTCGGTGGAATTTTCTTCTGTTGCCGCGACTGTTCTGGTGTTGGGATTCTCAGGGGTCAAATCTGTAAATTCACATGCGCGAGAGTCTGTAGCCCTAGGTTTCCTATTTTCCTATAAATTGTAATCTTAGATCTAAAAATTGTATGCCTCTTTTCAATAAATAAAATTCAGAAATTCTGGAAGTGACATTCAGATCTGTTCTTTATCGCTTGGAGGGAGCCATCACCATTAGTAAGTGTTTTTCTTTTATTCTTTTAATGTTATTTCATCCCCTAATGAGCGAGTAGTCTCCTCGCTTGTTAGGGTTAGCCTTAGGGAAAGGGTTGAGAGATGAGATCTCTCACCCCTTTCAATGCCATATTAAACTAACCCATTAAGAACTCCATGCATGCGCGCACAACCGCTCCCTGCGGCACCCTACCCCTCGAGGTAACGGTGAACCGCAGTATAAAGGGCCGGTTGCGCGCGTTTTCCATGGGGGTTAGGGTAATTAACGATAAAGGAAGGATACGAATCTAGAGGAAGAAAACATCTTCCCAAAAGAGTCGTATCCACTTTATCGATAATTACTATAACACCTAATGGATCTAAAATACGGCATTGAAAGCGGTGAGGAAACATCAATCTCCAAAACTTCCTCTAAGCCTAACCCTAGCAAGAATTTAAATTAGATTAATTAAGTTTTAGATCTAGATTTTTATAAAACCAAAACGACAAATAGAATCAACTCGTTAAGACACACTAAAGGAATTTACCCGTCTCTGTGGATCGACCCGCACTCACCGGCTAGCTGCGAAGCGACGCCGTTTCTGATTGCGGTAATTATATTTTTGATCGTAAAATCTCTATCAATCAGACAGGTGGTCCAAGAGGATACTGTGGGAGGCATGGTGCTGGATACTGATTAGGTTCAGTTATCAAAACGGTCTAAGAAGTTTGGATTTGGAGTTCATTTATGGACAAGGTCCCATCAGATATCCAGACATATTCTAAGACAGGTATTGCTCAATTCGGGAGATGGCTTTCTCCGCGAATTTGAGATTGAGAGAGACATAGAAAGAAACATCAGGGCGGATCCACTCGCTGAGGCTATTTCTCGAACACAAGAGTTTTACAAACTAGCTTTGTGAAACTGATTAGTAGAGGAGTTGGATATTCGGTTTCACACGGGCTGTGAGTATGCGTCATCGCAATAATTAGCCTTAAGTGCAAGTAGGAGATTGTTGGAGATAGTGCCCTCAAAGTCAATTATTGGATCGCAGGTACGTGATTACAATGATTGAGGCAGGACCTATACCGATATGACAGCCTTACTCGAGATGATAGTATGCTATCTGGTTTATCTTTATCATCGTATACATGATTTAGTTCACTATTGCATGATGATAGAGCCCATAGGATTCTTGCTTGACTACCAGCAGTATGATGGCGATCATATACGTAGGAGCTGGGGTCTGTAAGCACATCCTTAAAAGTGTCCCTAGTCGTGGGAGTTTCGAGACAGGGCATCGATACTCCAGAGTAGACTAGTGTATACAGTCGAGACCCCGACGAGGGGCGGTGGCCGGTCTCACAGGCCACTGGTGTCAGTTGGATCACCTAAGATGTATACAGGTGCTCAATGGGTTATGAGTACACCGGACAGGACTCGCCGGGAACCTGCTAGTTGGTATTATACATATCGTCAGATAGAAGTTTCCTAGTGACATGTGTACAGGTTAGTTCATCGACCTGAGATCGTCATTTGTCTCATGTGAGTTCCCACTGTGCTTAGATTACTACCCTACCATGCTCAAAGGAGTTGTGCAAACAGGTTTTAGTTGGGTACAGTCCCAAGCCACATTGGAGGCAAGTGAGCGGATCGTCGGGGATTCGTCTCTCCCGGTATTGGGGGTTGATGTCGCGCAGTGCACGGATGGCCATCACTAGGAATCCTCGGCCGAGGTACTGGAGAATTACTGATTTGGATCAGTGGTTTCTCAGGTGGTGATGGGCTTCATGCCGACACGATTTATCGCGTTATTAGGGGTCTGACTTTATCCACCCCCCTAGACTCGATATGCGATACTCTTTAGACGAACGGACCGGACTGTATATACATTGTCACTGTCAGGCTCAGTAGGGTTTATGGATGAGTTCGCTCGTTAGCTTCCCTTCCAATCAATACATAGGCAAATCGTTACGTACAGTTTGTACCTCTGACGTGCTAGAGGTTATACCCAGTGCCGATGTGTTGATGAGTCATTAGAGTCCCCCACAGACACTTTCCCAAGTTCGGGCGAAACGTTGTAGAGGCCGTATGGTGATATGGCAAGGTTCGGAAAAAGCACGTGCGTTTTCGCACGTGTCTTTTTTCGGGCAGATAATACTGGTAGGCTTTGGTTTAAGCCGGAACCCAGTATTATACTGTGTAGATATAATATCTTTGTCTTAGTTGCATTTGTATTCGGTCGTAATACAAATGCGGGTATGTTTATCCTGATACGGGGTTATCCTGAAATTCGTTTCAGGATCACTTTTGGAAGTTGCCAGTTTCCAGTTTTCTATCAGCCGTATTTTGATATTCGGTTAAATGTGGATTTATCTTTTCTTGATAAGGTGAGTCAGTGTTCTAGAAGGTTCTAGAGAGGGTGACAAGGCTTGTGAGTCATTAGGTCATTAATGGTGCATTTAATGACAAGGTGACTAGGTTAATTGTGATTAGTTTGTATTGATTGTGTTCATACTAGGTGTTTAGGTGATTCATCATTCTTGTGGTCACCCTCCTCTTCTACACTCACCTCCCCCCTCTCTTTAAGTGGCCGGCCCTTGATGGGTCATGAGATGATTGATTCATTTTTGGAAAAACATAAGGAAATTTGCTTCATGAAATTTCATTAGCTTCATTTCTCATTTTATATCGATCCAAAAGGCAACTTCATTAACCGTTCGTCCATAGCCTTGGACGTAACGAGACAAAGTGTTCTACTCATTCTCTACATCATCTTGGTCATCTCTTTTAGCAAACTTGATGATCGAGTTGGCTCGGTTCAGAGGCGGAAGCCCGTTTAAAGATCCGTCGACGTGGTGCCACCTGGACGACAAGACTGGAGATCAAGGAGATCGGAGCAGCCGCAACAAGCGTGGGATGATGATTGAAGACCGAAGGACTCGGATCATTCGGTATAAAGTTTCTACCCACTTTGTAGTTTGTTAGTTTAGCTTTAATGGCAGATCCGGGTTACGGTACACGATAGCGCCAGTTGTAAAAAGTTTTTGTTCCGTATTTGGCGTCTGATAGATGGCCGGGGCGCTACCGTGGACTTACAATTTTACCTTAGACGAAATCTGGAGGTGGTTTTCCCTAGTTGTTGTTTCTGTATTTGCGATTCTGAGACTTTAGTTTTAGTATTTGGTTTAAATTCCGTCGTGTGGCGTTCAAACATCAACGACGAGGGTTATTTGGTTGTGTTTTGCATGCGTAAACTATAGGTTTTGACATATGTGTGATTCGTGCGACATTTTGATTTTCATGCATGATTTCCGTTTACGATGCTATATGTGTATATATGTAGGTACCCCCAGGTAGACTTCGGATGATGAAGAGGAGGATGGCGACATCGACTTCGGCAAGCGAAGATCAAAGTGAGTATATATGTATCTACGGGGGAAGTCAGGTGGATTGCGTATAGCACCCCCGCAGTTTCGTTGTGTAGTATACGAGTATGTATACCTATATATATAAATATGTTTATTGTGAGACTAGATGATTTTAGAGATAGATTTTAGATGTTCATGGGTTAGTTTTAGTGTATTAGAAGTAACTTAGTTATTTTCTTAATCGCGAACACTAGAATAAGGTTTACATACACGCGCGCGCGCACACGCTTACATTTTATTTACTTTTGCGTATATGGGAATATGTATATATATATATATACACACACATAGGTATGGGACTATGTATATATATACGTATACATATACATGGATGATGAGGATAGTATACGATTATTTAGAGATGAGTCGATAAGATTGGGCATGATGCCACGAGATCGGTGTTATGTTTTGGTTCGTATTACGAGATACGGCATGTTGTTATAGCGGGTCCTTAGGCGATGTGTTTTCATACACACGCATACATATATGTAGATGGTATCAGTATGTACTAGACTTTAGATCAGTACCCATATCATGATATGATGATAAGGATACCAGATAAATGTGATATTTGACCCGTACCCAGATTGGGATGCCGTACAATGGATTTACCATACGAGCTATATATTGATGATAGATCCGTACTCTTGACTCGAGGATGTCATGTTATATATTGTATCATATGTGATACTATTGAGGCGAGATCACCGACTATTATGTTATATATATATCGACTCAGATTTAGGTGGTTTCCTTACCTTTTCGATTAATCTGTTAGTTTAGTCATGAAGTTTACTTGTAGATGTTAGACAAGACTCGAGTCATACCTATTTTAAAACTAATGAATCGTGAGTATTTTAAAGACAGGCCAAGGGATTCTACGGATATTTCAAACGAAGTACATTTTTTTAAAAACACCGTAGCCCTTATTTTCTAAACACTATGATTCGTGTTATTTCAAATGGAAAGACTGTATAACTCATATATAGTAATGTAGATTCTTTATTGTTACGTTATTATTCATGCTCTGCATATTCTTGCTATTTGCATCGCATTGCATGCTTATATTGTGTTTTCATTTGTGATTATTAAAATAATGCTGTCAGGACACCAGCACCATTACCGATGATGCGTATGCTCCACGTACACCTGCTTGCCGGCTCACACACATCATCATCGGTAATTGCCATGTCACGTACACTTTAGAGAATATTAATTTATTATTGTCACTTGTTAGCTGATAGTTTCGACATGGTACTAGTGAGCTTGCTTTTATATAATAGCTTAGACATTGCATTTATTTACTGCGTTATCTCATGCATTTATATTCATATATTCATTTGCCATGCGATAGTATGGGCTAGTCCGGATTGCCGGAGCCCAGTATTCATTATTTATTTACATCGTGATTTATGATTTCGGATTTCCATGAGATTTTTGGATTTGGAGAAACCGCAAGAATTTTATAAACTGGTTATCATTTTAAAATGAAAGTTGCGGTTTTCTCATGATATGATTTGAGATATGTCCACCATGAGTTTTCTCGGCTCTTGAGCGATATCATACACCCGATTCGATGAGAAGGAGGAACCGTCAGTGGGTGCATGGTGGACCCGGTGCGGTACCCCGGGACAAGATGGTCGCAGATGATGGCGTTGAGCCTGGTAGGGGAGCACTACCGACCGGTGATTGTATTGTGACTCGACGGATATCCGGAGGATACCGATCGGAGTATGGGCAAGTCCAGATAGCCGGAGCCCTAGATTTTGATATTTGATGATATGGACCAGTCCGGATAGCCGCAGCCCTAGATATTGAGATTCGAGGATACAGACCAGTCCAGATTGCCGGAGCCTGAGATATTGAGGTATTGGGATTTATGTTTTGTGTCGATACTTGACACTGATTCTATGTTGATTTCATTGATGATTCCTCGATTTATATATACAAAAATCTCACTAAATTAAGAAAACGGTTTTCTCGTCTATGATGTATTCTGTTTTCATTATATTTTATTCATACCTCATATTTATGATATGTTGCTACCTGAGACACTGACACAAGCACTTGGTATTACACTTATGTATAGACATTTACCCTTGCCACCTTTTCATGCTTCAGGCTTTATCATTTTGAGGTTTTATATATAATTGATCGTATTGACCTAGGATTGAGTCATACATACGATTTCTGCTCGGTGATGTTTTCTACTCACGAGTTGGAAACTCACCCCTATTGTGCCACAGTTTCTTGCAGGTTTTGCCGTACAGGTTTCGTTACGGCTTTGCTGGCACACTGCTTCATTTCGGGTGATTGCCTTGGTAGGTGGGTCCACTCGCATCGTGGCCACCATTATACCTTTTATTTATATTCAGTTGTATCTAGTAACTCTATCAACCAGACTATATTATTTGATAACCTCAGAAGACCAGTGTATATTCTTTCGACCTTAGAGTCGCGCGTTGTATTATTATGGTTTTCATGTTGATTTTGAGTTTCCTTTTGAGTTTTGATCCTCGCCCTTGGCGTTGTATATCATATTGCTTGTGTGGTTGTGACCGTCAATTGACGAAGAGCTAGCTCCCGCTTGGGGATGCCTTTATTCATATTATTCATGTTGTACCGCTTTTGGGGCCAGTACTTACAAAGGAAACTCTGCCGAAATTTTCGGAAAAAATATGATGTTTTAAAAATGTTTACGACTTTTCAAAGTGATTATATGCAACTTTAAAACAAGTTTTCCTTCACCTTCTTCTTTTAAATGGTTTAGATTTCTGGGTTTTGGCTTACTTGAATTAGATGGGGTCATATAGACTTCATATGATTCAAGTGTCAGTCACGTGCCATTTTCGGGTCGAGACAACTTCCTACTTCATCATCCTCTTCTATAGTAGCCATATAGTTTAATGTGTTAGCTTCACTAATTTTCTATTAGTGAAGAGATAGCTTGAGTTCGTGTTTACTCAAAGTAGATCATGTTGGATTTCGAAGACTACAAGCAAGCATGTACCATACGCCTTGTGGAGCTTCTCAAGAGTCCGGGAGTTTTAGGATCACAGCGAAGGGACCACTACTTGGAGCTTATGAAGTGAAGGAGCGGACTGCAAAGGTTGTAATCTCTTATCACTTAGTAGTAAAGTAGTTTGCTTTATGTTTGCACATGAATCTCTAGTTAAAGATCTTGTTTAGGGTTGTTTAAGCATGGCAAAAATTTTATTTGGCTTGGATGATACCATCCGAATCCTTGCTATCGTGCTTAGGAACTCTACAGTGGTATCAGAGCCAAGCTGGAGGTTTAGGCGTTGTCTAGACGAAGTTAGAAGTCCGATCGAACCCCGAAAGCTCAATTTTGGACCCCTCTTTGGAAATTTTTCCAAAAGTTGGAATTTTTCTTGTTAAAAATACTCTAAAAATCGTGCAGGTAATTCCATGGACCCACCTGAAGAACGAGTCCCTAACTCGTCTATGTGACCGCGGAACCGCGGTCAAAATATGGTTTTGGCGGCAGTTCCGCGGCACCACTTGAGAGGCTTGGTACGGACCTTCAGTTGCCGGTCCATGGGCACTGTGGTATGGTTCTGGGTACTTTTAACCGTGCTCAAGTATTAAGTTTTCTGGGAAATTTGGGAATTCGTTGATTCGATCGAATAGTTTAAACTTCGCCTAGCTTTTTTGGAATGTGATACAATATGTGGAATTCACATAGTTAGGCATGAAATCCGAAGCATGGGATATTTCGGGTTTATGATGTCTAAGGTCATTGTGGATTCCAAATGTTGTAGTTTGACATTTTATTTTCTGCGACCGTAAGTGTAATATGTGGTGTCTCAACGACAATTTGGATACGCATATTTACTTACGTTATTGACATGTGATGTTATGTGTTGTTGTGATATTTTATATTGGATCGTCGTGATTTGAATAACCGGGGGTTTTATATGAGATGAGGGTTTTTATTTTCATTCATGTAAAATTCATTGTATGTAATATTCTTTTATTGTGGCACTTCCGGGTTGAGGATGATGTCACCATTGTATATTATTTACTTTTCCGCATTAGGATAGACCCAGGGAGGAGAGCACAAGCAACCGGGTTCTAGGGTCCAGTGGGAGGCCATCTCGAAGAGTCGAGACTGGGTCTCCTAACCCTAGAATTGGGAGGGTTGCTTGCCGCTCTCATAGGGGTCTAAGAATGTGGGTTTGGCTATTCATCGCGACCGTAGAATCTGTGTTTTATACAGGCTCAAAATAAAACACGGACCTCCTAGTATATCCAATATTTCATATGTTATCTTCTGCTGTTGATATTCTGTGATGTGATCATTTTATATGTGTGAGACGAATGCTTTATTATTGTATATATGATATATAATAAACATTGCTTATGTTTTGCACCCACGCTAGTCCCGCCCCGGTATGTCGTTAGTTAAGTAACCTAACGGTGCATAACGGGACACTGTGGCGAATGCGGATGGCATAAGCGTACGTTGTATTTTCGTTTCTTCTGTGAAGCTTAGGAAGCTTAAATGATAGGACGTCATTAATAAGATTAATGAAAGATAAGAAACCTAAAATATGTTGTAGAATCAAATTTTCAAAAAGGGTGGCTCTAGTTTTTGCTTTGCATAGCGGTATTCCTTGTAGAATATCCAACACCTTATTCGATAAGGAAAGAGCCGAGATCCCTTCACCGAGAGTGACCTCTTTAGCGAAACTAGCAGTTTCTATAACTCACTCGGTTTTGTTTTTGACTGCTTCTATAGTTCTTGCTTTGCATAGCGGTATTCCTTGTAGAATATCCAACACCTTATTCGATAAGGAAAGAGCCGAGATCCCTTCACCGGGAATGACCACTTTAGCGAAACTAGAAAAGCCTCAAAAACACTCCTTTTCAAAAATCACTTGTTTCTACAACGATATCAAGTTCATTACACAAAAGGTTTTCTGAAAACCTGTCAT
This sequence comes from Agapanthus africanus, assembly GCA_030015575.1. Classification (NCBI taxonomy): domain Eukaryota; kingdom Viridiplantae; phylum Streptophyta; class Magnoliopsida; order Asparagales; family Amaryllidaceae; genus Agapanthus; species Agapanthus africanus. Next base: position 541,994,356 of record CM057348.1, read on the forward strand.
AGACCTCCGACATTTCAGATAAATAATATTTAGTATTCGTGCTACGTTTGTTGGCTTTTGTCAAGGCGTAGTGTGTGGTAGCTACTTACTGCTTATCTGCTGCATATGATGCGATTGGATTAGGGTAGTCGTACGGCTTTGTTTGCTTTCGTCAAGGGTCGTGCGGGTGGATTTAATTCAATCATGAAATGTACGGGTTGAACTTGACTAGCGGACTATGGTTTGTTGGCTTTCGTCAAGGTCATAGCACGTTAGGGGCAAAAAGTATTATCGGGAATTTCAAGTGTTGAAATTTGCAATGAGATTGCATACCTTCTATGAGATAGTTAGATCCCGATACCCACTGCGAGTAAGAGTTACTCCTGAGAGAGTTTTACACATCATAATTAGCCGATCAAGTAAGTGTCTAGAAAGGTGTTAGCGGGGTTAAGCCTCTGGGAAAACGAGGTTTATTTTAATTAGGTTCGTGCGAAAGCACGAGGAACCTCCCTCAAAGTACCAACACTGGCCTGGCTGAAAGATTGGCGAACTTGTAAGGTGTAATTAATCCCGGCTAGTCTTACCTTTTAGGGTTTGAAGGAAGATTTGATAAAACCAGTAGGAGCCATCCTGATTAAATAAGATAATAACCAATCTAATCTTGCAAGAGCATACGCTAAAGTGTTTTCTTCTTTCTCTCTCTCTCTCTCCAAGTAGCGACCATGTCCGGACTTAATCAAGATAATAATATGGATGTATTGACCGAACCCGCTTATTATACTGAGCAGGGGAACGTTGGTTCCATTCTTTCTTATAATTGTTATAAGACTGAGCAGGAAATAGGAAAGTATCCGGATTCCCACGCCGCCCAAACGAAGAATAAGCATGTTGATGCGTCTTCTTCGGGTGTGTTAGTTATCGAGAACTGTTTCTCAGTTCACTCTACGTCCTGGGTATTAGATACCGGATCGGGATCCCACATATGTAATATGTTACATAGGCTAAGGAAAGGTAGGGAACTGGGAAAGGGTGATCATTCCATAAGAGTAGGGAATGGTGCAAATGTTGCAGCCAAAGCAGTTGGCGAATATCACCATGTATTACCAAATGGTAATACATTGATTCTGAACGAATGTTATTACATTCCGAACCTGATATGCAATCTTATATCAGTTTCTTTATTGAGTAAAGAAGGATATAATTTTGTAGTACAGGATAATGTTATGAACATCTTCCTGAATCAAATGTTGATTGGATCAAGCTCGTTAAATAATGGCATATACGTTCTAAATCAAACTACAGTTCTTAATGTACAAAACACACACAAGAGGAAGAGTTCAGAAATGAACGAATCCTTCTTGTAGCATTGTAGACTAGGTCATATCAATGCGACACGACTAGCTAAGTTACATAAGGATGGATATTTGAATCCGTTCGAATTTTCATCCTATAACACTTGCCAGTCATGTCTCAAAGGCAAGATGACAAAAACTCCGTTTAGTGGATACGGAGAAAGAGTTACGGAACTCTTGGGACTGATACATAGTGATGTATGTGGTCCCATGTCTACACATGCCAAGAATGGTTCCTCGTACTTCATTACATTCACTGACGATCTCTCAAGATACGGACATGTGTTCCTGTTGAAACACAAGTCTGAAGCTTTTGAGAAATTCAAAGAATATTAGCACGAAGTAGAGAATCAAACGGGTAAAAGTATTAAGATCCTTCAATCTGATCGAAGAGGAGAATACTTGAGCAATGAGTTCCTGGACTATCTAAAAGAGAATGGGATTCTCTCTCAGCTTACTCCTCCGTATACACCACAGCACAACGGTGTATCGGAACGGAGGAATCGTACCCTATTAGATATGGTGCGCTCTATGATGAACACCGCTGAGTTACCTATTTCCTTTTGGGGGTATGCACTTGAGACAGCCATACACCTACTGAATATGGTCCCTACCAAATCAGTGCCTACCACTCTATATGAGATATGGAATGGGAAGAGACCATGTCTTAATTATGTTAAGATATGGGGTTGTCCGGCCTATGTCAAAAGGCACAATCCGGACAAACACGAGGCAAGGTCTGTTCTGTGCAAGTTTGTAGGATATCCCAAAAACTCACAAGGGTATATCGTCTACCACACTGAGGAACAAAAGGTGTTTGTTTCTCGACATGCCACCTTTTTAGAAAAGGAATTTCTTGTGAAAGAAATTTGTGTCGAGGAGGTAGAACTGGAAGAAATTCCAGTGACAAAAACTACGACAGAAGATTTGGTAAAACCAGAGGATTCAATAGTTCCCAATGAACCTCAGCCGCTCCACCGATCTAGTAGGGTTCCTCATCCACCAGAGAGATACTACGGTTTTCTCATTGATGGTGGAAGCGAGGATTACATCATGGAAGATGATGACCCAACTAGCTTCGAGCAGTCCATCACGAGTGGGTACTCTGTGAAATGGATGGATGCAATGCAATCTAAGATGGAATCCATGTACACTAACAAAGTATGGACTTTGGAAGTTGCTCCTGAAGGGGTAAAACCTATTGGGAGCCAATGGATCTTTAAGAAGAAACTTGGTATAGATGGAAAAGTTGAGACTTTCAAAGCTAGACTTGTTGCAAAAGGTTTTCGTCAACGACCAGGTGTGGATTATGATGAAACCTTTTCTACAGTGGCTATGCTTAAGTCCATCCGGATCCTACTTGCCATTGCTGCATACCATGACTACGAAATCTAGTAAATGGATGTTAAGACCGCCTTTCTAAATGGTGATTTGGAAGAGTGCGTGTACATGACTCAGCCAGAGAGATTCGTAGACAGTGGGAGTAGCAGGAAGGTATGCAAGCTGCTTAAATCCATCTACGGGTTAAAACAAGCATCGCGAAGTTGGAACATCTGTTTTGATGTGGTAGTCAAAGAGTTTGACTTCATCAAAAACGTAGATGAACCTTGTATATACAAGAATGTGGCAAAGAGTAAGGTTGTCTTCTTCATATTGTACGTGGATGACATACTCCTGATAGGAAATGATGTTCCTATGCTGCACTCGGTCAAGCTCTTCTTATCACAAAGATTCTCAATGAAAGATCTAGGTGATGCCTCCTGCATCTTGGGGATTAAGATCTATAGAGATAGATCTAAAAGGATACTGGGATTGTCCCAATCTAGGTACATTAACACCATACTAAAGAGGTTTAGTATGGAAGAATCCAAGTGTGGGAATTTACCCATGATCTCTGGACTCACTCTCTCCAAAAATATGTCTCCCAAGACTGATTTAGAGAGAGCTCGCATGCAAGGGATACCCTATGCTTCGGCAGTAGGCTCTATCATGTACGCGATGCTATGTACCAGACCCGATGTAGCATACTCACTAAGTGTAGTGAGTAGGTATCAAGAAGATCCAGGAGAGAGTCACTGGATAACTGTGAAGAACATTCTCAAGTACTTGAGAAGGACTAAAGAGATGTTCTTGGTGCATGGTAACGGAGAACTCCAAGTGGAGTCCTTTACCGATTCGAGCTTCCAAAGTGATAAGTATGACTCTAAGTCGCACTCGGGATTTGTCTTTACCCTCAATGGAGGGGCGGTTTGTTGGAAGAGTTCCAAACAGGAAACCGTGGCAGACTCGACGATGGAGGCTGAATACATCACTGCCAACGATGCTGCCAAAGAGGCTGTCTGGATGAAGAAGTTCATAACTGAACTTGGAGTGGTTCCGTCCATTGAGCATCCAATACCTTTGTATTGTGATAACAATGGAGCTGTGGCTTTGGCCAAGGAACCCAAGCCCCATCAGAGATCCAGGCATATTCTAAGGCGGTATCACCTGATCCAGGAGATAGTTGATCGCCGAGAGATCGAGGTCAGGAGAGTTGACACGAAGGACAACACTGCGGATCCACTCATGAAGGCTATACCCCAGATACAATTTGAGAGACTCTTCGGGATGTTGGGTATGAGATACTACAACAGCTGGCCTCAGTGCAAGTGGGAGATTGTTAGTTATGTATATACCCTAATGGCCATTATTGTACATATGATGTATATTATAGTGGATGCTTGGATATATAGAGAGAGGACTTTCTTGCTCGACATGATAGTATGCTATCTGGTATCACTTTATCTTAACATGTTGACTTGTATTGTGTTACTGTCTTGCTTTCACGTATTGATAAAGCCCTTAGGATATGTACTTGACTACTAGGACTATGATGGAGATCATACCAGTAGGGCCAGGGTAGTCCAAAAGTACATCCTATAATTGTTCCTAGTCGAGGGTGTATCGATACAGAGCATCGATACTCTAGAGTAGACTAGCGTATACGCTTCTTGACCCATATGATGGGCGATGGATGATCCTGCATCCATTGGTGTTTGACATCAAAGATGGTATACGGGTGCTCAGTGGAGACTGGGTACACTGAATGGATTGGCCGAAAACTCCTAGATGGTATTATACCTATCGTCAGATAGCAGTTCTCTGGTGACACTGGTACAGGTTAGTCTGTAGACCCGAGATCGTCATAGAGTCTTGTATGATTCCCACTGTGCTTTGATTTCCACCTTACCACGTTCATGAGAACATGCAAAACGGTGGCTTTTAGGTACAATCCCGAATCATATGGAGGCAATGAGCGATAGGAGGGGTTTCGTCTCTCCCGGTATTGGGGGTTGATGTTGCGCTGTGTTTGATTGGCTATAACTGAAAGTCTCTAGTCAGGGCTGATATGGAGATCTACTGTTAAGTGTTATCAGTAGTTTCTCGACCCGTTATGAGCCTCACATCGACACGACTTATCGGTTACTGGGGTTTGATGTTTACTACCCCTAGACTAGATATGCGACATATCAGACGAAGAGACCGGACTGTACGGTGGTGTTACTAATTGGATTCGCAGGAGTATATACAGGCTTGCTTGTTGATCTTCTGATCACTCAATACCCGGATGGTCGTTACGTTTAGCTGACCGCTTGCGGCTTATGGGTGTTTGATATGATCATCACCTACTGCCGGCGTATTGACGAGTCTTTAGAGTCCTACACAAAGGTTTCCTGGCTCAGGCGAAACGGAGTAGGAGCATATATATGATATGTGCGGGACCGAAATTGATACGAGTATGTGATACCGTATTCTATTCTCGCGATATGTGATAGCGGCCGATTATATGTGATATAACCGGGTCATCGGATCAAGTGTTGATTCGATGAAATGATACATTTTGTATTAGTCGGTTATATAAGATATAGCCGGATTATTAAATCAAGTATTGATTTAATAATTTAATGTATAATTATATATATTTGATTTATTAAATTACATTAACTAATATATGCTCACTTAAGTATTTCATTTTCTCACATTTGGATACATTTAACATATATGTGATATATGTTTAATGTATTATTTTATCTTATTAAAAAATTATATATATGTGATATGTATAATTGTGACATGCTAGGTTATACATGCAACTTGTGTGTATGAGAGTTACACCATGCTATTGTGATAAATGTTGAGTTTATATTTATTTTAGTAAATTCAAAATTGTGGGGAATTAGTCATGAGCTTGGATGAAACTTGTAGAACATTGACTAAGTCAACCAATTTTGTTTTGGCTAAGATATTTATTAACCTAACCCTAATCACTTTGACCATAGTCTATTCTCTACAAGGGTTTATGTTATGGTTTTATTTATCTTTTTATGTAATTCACAAATGATATGGAATTAGTCATGGTTGAGCTTCATGGAAGCTAGTAGAACATTGACTAAAGTCCACCTCTTTTGTTTTTACGTAAGATTTTTCTTAACCTAACCTTTAACCCTTACTCATGGTTTATTCTCTACATGAGTTATCCATAACATATACTAAATCACCATGGTTGCATTTCTAACCTAAGCTCATAATTCATTCATCACGTGTTCATCTTCTTCTTCCTCACAAAAGCTTGCTAGATTTTTTTCATGTGATGAAATAAAGTGAGAAAAAGAAAACTAAAGAGAGTACACTTCCTACTTCATCATCCTATTCTATACTAGCCATATAGTTTAGTGTGCTGGCTTTACTAATTTCTTAGTAGTGAAGAGATAGCTTGAGTTCGTGTTTCCTCGAAGTAGATCATCTTGGATTTCGAAGACTACAAGCAAGCATGCACCATACGCCTTGTGGAGCTTCTCAAGAGTCCGGGAGTTCTAGGATCGCAGCAAAGGGACCTCTACTTGGAGCTTATGAAGTGAAGGAGCGGACTACAAAGGTTGTAATCTCTTATCACTTAGTAGTAAAGTAATTTGCTTTATGTTTCCGCATGAATCTCTAGTTAAAGATCTTGTTTAGGGTTGTTTAAGCATGGCAAAAATTTTATTTGGCATGGATGATGCCACCCGAAATCTTGCTGTCGTGCTTAGGAACCCTACAAACAACAATATGGAACAGCGGATAATCTAGGAGCCCCGCGTTTCATTTGAGCCATAAATGAGACGCGACGTTCCCTGGTCGTGTGGATAGCCAGTGCAATGGAGATCCTAGACCCCTACGAGTGCGGCAAGTTACCCGCCAATCCCCGAAGTGAAGCAACCCCAATCAACAAAGTGAATGGGCCACCCAGCACTTCACGGAATCCAGTAACTTGAGCACCCCTCCGTGGGTCAACCTATACCCCCTACGAGTGCGGCAAATAGCCCACCAATTCTAGAGTAAGGCCCCTCGGTCTCAACGCCATGAGATGCGGATCCGTTTCCTTCTTGAACCCGGCTATTCGAGCACTCCTCCGTGGGATAATCCTAGTACAGAAAAGAAAAATATATACAATGGTGACAGCGACCTCAACCCGGTCGTGCCCCAATAAAAGAATACACATACTGGCAGAAATGGCAGTCCACATGTCGGACGCTCGTCCCGCAATAAACAATATATAAATGAATCTGAACTGTACATCTAACATCGCACACAAGGCTATCCATCACAACAATCCTTCCATAACATCAGTGCAACACAGAACATCAACGTGAATATCATGCTCGTAAACCCGTCTGATTTTATATACAGCAACTAGTCGGATTGTACCGCTCTATGATATTCATTGTTGTCTATAGTGCCCTCAAGTCAATTATTGGATCGCAGGCACGTGATTTCAATGATTGAGAGAGGACCTATACCGATAGAACAGTCTTACTCAAGATGATAGTATGCTATCTGGTTTATCTTTATCATCGTGTACATGCTTCGGGTGACATTACAGATCACTATTACATGTTGATAGAGCACATAGGATTCATTCTTGACTACCAGCAGTATGATGGCGATCATATACGTAAGAGTTGGGTGGTCTATAAGCACATCCTTAAAGTGTCCCTAGTCGTGGGAGTTTCGAGACTGGGCATCGATACTCCATGAGTAGACTAGTGTATACGGATCGAGACCCCGACGAGGGGCGGTGGCCGGTCTCACAAGCCATTGGTGTCGGTTGGTTCACCTAAGATGTATACAGGTGCTCATTAGGTTATGAGTACACCGGACGGATTCGCCGGGAACATGCTGTTTGGTATTATAGCTATTGTCAGATAGCAGTTCCCTAGTGACATGTGTACAGGTTAGTCTATCGACCTGAGATCGTCATTTGTCTTGTGTGAGTTCCTACTGTGTTTTGATTACTATCCTACCACGGCTCAAAGGAGTCGTTCAAACAGGTTTTAGTTGGGTACAGTCCCGAGCCACATGGAGGCAGTGAGCGGATCATCAGGGGATTCGTCTCTCCCGGTATTGGGGATGATATTGCGCTGTGTTTGGAGAGCCATTACACAAAGTCCCTGGCTAGTGCAAGTGAGATTTACTAGTAGGTATTCCAGTAGTTTCCCAGTGTGTTCTGGGCTACACTCCGACACGACTTAGACTGCTATTAGGGGTCTGATTTTTACCATCCCCCTAGGCCCGATATGCGATACTCATAGACGAATGGACCGGGCTGTACGGATATTGTCACTGTCAGGCTCAGTAGGGTTTCAGGACGAGTTTGCTCGTCGGCCTCCCTTTTGTTCAATACCTGGGCAGTCGTTATGTACAGCTAGTGCCACTGACGTGCTTGTGGTTAAACCCACTGCCAGCGTATTGACGAGTCTTTAGAGTCCCACACAGAGGGTTTCCCTAGTTCGGGCGAAACGTTGCAGAGGCCGTATAGTTTTATGGCAGGGTTCGATCATATACGTGCACTTATGCACGGATCATGATCGGACGGATCATACTAGTGGGCTTTGGTTTAATCCAGATCCTAGTATTAGATTTTGGATTATTTTTGTCTCGTAGTATTCGTAGTCAGTCAGAATACGGATGCGGGTATGTATATACAGATGTGGGGTATTCTTGTGATCCATTATGAATTTACTTTAGAAGTTGCCATTCTCTTTTTGATTAAACATTTAGTTTAATGTTTAATTATGTGGAAATTGTGAGTGCAAGTTTTGACCTAGGGCATTGAATGTGGCATGTGCATTTTTGGTGACTCGTGGTGTGTTTACTTATGCCATATCTATTTCTTTATGGAGAGAGAGAAGGCAGCCACTTGAGGCTTGGGATTTATCTTGAGTTGTTTTTAGAGCTCTCACAATAAGATCTCACACAATAACTCATGCCATTTTTCCTTCACTAGCTTTTTTCTTGAGCTCACATTTTCTCACCTTGGGCATCTTCTTCAACCTCTACTCTATCCCTCTCATGTGTTGAGAATCCTAGAGTGTTTTGAGACATTGTAATCACACACTCTCTCTACTTCATCTTGGGCACCTAGGCTAGTAAACTAGTTGTTCGAGTTGCTTCGGTTTTGAAACGGGAGCCCGTATAAAGAACCCTCGACGTAGGTCTTCTTCGACGAAGGGAGACCGGAGATCAAACTTGATCGGGGAAGCCACGAAGGGCTTGGTGCAGAGATTGAAGATCGAAGGATACAGATCGATCGGTATAATCTCTCCTAACTCTTTTGTGTTAACTAGTATAGGGTTAATGGCACGATCCGTAGTTTAGGGTTACGTTAGCGCCGGTTTCCAAAAGTTTTTGTTCCGTATTTGGCTATAGATTGATGGTCGGGGCGCTGCCGTAGCCTTACATGGTATCGGAACCATCCCATTAACCGCATACTAGTTGGTTTAGACAATGTTAAACTATCAAAACCGAAACAACTCCAATTCACTGCCCTGAACATTCCAGGTTCTGTCGATTTTTAAAGTGTCTTCAAAAATTATTTTAGTAACTGCAGAAGACTACTAACATGACCACTTGACCATACCCCAAATACGAACCTAATCCACCAAAATTTGGCCGAGCACATTGCTCCCAAAACCGATGAGGCTGGCCACTTTTAGGCTTCAGGGTTTCGTTTTTTGGGTGTGGTTTTGTCTCTGGAATGTTGGTTCGGTGGTATTGTTTGTTTAGCCCAGTTTTGATATGGTTTTATTTAGTTGTTTCGGGCTATTCGGGGTTATTTCAAACTCAATAATTTCTAACATTGTTTAAAGTTTACAGTACTTACATTACTATCTGCGACCGTGAATGTCATTCGAGCGGTACAACTTGTCTAATTGGTATAGTTCTTTTAGACGGGTTTGCGAACGTGACATTCACGTTAATGTTCTGTGTTGTGCTGTGTTGTTGCGGATTCGTCGTGGTGGATAGCTTGCATGCAATGATAGTACAGTTTAGTTTTATTTGTACATTTGATATCATGGGGGCGAGCATCCGACTTGTGGATTGCCGTCACTGCTTGTTTGTATATTATTTGTTTGGGGCACGACCGAGTTGAGGTCGATGTCATATTTGTACATATTTTCTTTTCTGTACTAGGATTACCCTGCGGTGGAGTGCACGGATAGTCGAGTTTTGGAGGGCAACGGGTCCGCATCTCATGGCTTTGAGAAGGCGGGGCCTCACTCTAGGATTGGCGGGCTATTCACCGCACTCGTAGGGGGTACAGGTTGACCCAAGGAGGGGTGCTCAAGTTACCGGATTCCGTGAAGTGCCGGGTGGCCCATTCACTTTGCTGAAGGGGGCTGCCTCACTTCTGGTTTTGGCGGGTAACTTGCCGCGCTCATAGGGGTCTAGGTTTTCATTGCACAGGCTATCCACACGACTAAGGGAACGTCGGGTTTCACTTGTGGCTCAAAGGAAACCCAAGGCTCCCAGATTATCTGTATTGTTCTGTGATGCTTATCGCTTATCTGTGATGTTGCATTTATCTTGAGCGATTATTATATATTGCTATATATATACTGGTAGATTTTGTATATGTTTTACACCCGCGCTGGTCTAGTCCTCGCTCTGTCGTTAGTTAAGTAACCTAATGGGTGATGACGGGACCCAGTGGCGAATACGGATGTCATATACGTACATCATATTTTCGTTCTTTTCTGGTGTGATTAATTGATGGGACTGCATTGATTCTGATCAATGCAAGGAAAACAAACCTATTCGATGTTGTTGGAATAATTTTCAAAAAGTTGTTATTACAAGGATATTTTCTTTTGTTTTGTACAGAGGTATTCGGTTATGAATATCTAGCACCTCATTCGACGAGGCAAGGGCCGAGATCCCTTCACCGGGAGTGACCCCTTAGGCAGAAGTTTGCATCAGGGTAATAACTTCAATATAGTCGATTACTTTTTGCTTTGCATCGTGGTATTCAGTGGGAATATCCTGCACCTCATTCTAAGAGGAAAGAGCCGATATCCCTTCACCGGGAGTGAGCTCTTTAGCAAAAGTTTTCACCACTATATATTTGTAAAGCTATCTGATTCCTTCAACGATAACAAGTTCATTACGTTAAAGGTTTTTCGCCAAAAACCATTCGTAGCCCTCCATCATTTCAGACGGGTAGCACTTAGTATTCATGCTATGTTTGTTGGCCTTCGTCATGGCATAGTGTATGGTAGCTATTTGTTACTTTTCTGTTGCATAGATAGATGTGTTGGTTTGGGAAAGTCGTACTACTATTTTGGCCTTCGTTAAGGGTACGTACGGGTGGGTTGAAATTAACATAGACAATGACGGGTAGAACTTGACATGTGACTTATGATATGTTGGCCTTCGTCAAGGTCATAAGAGCATGGGGTAAAAATCACATCGGGAGTTTCAAACATACAGGAAACTTTCCAGGCATGCGCATACCTTCTGGAGTGTGATAACGTGAGTGGATTCCATCAGGTTATCATGCGATGATAGTTGGATCCCGATACCTTGGTTTACTCCTCGGGTGATTTTAGATGATCCCGACTGATTCTTCTTTCAGGTTTGGTAGAGAATTTGAGGATACAGTGGGAGACATCCTGATTAGATAAAGTGATTAACCATTCTGATCTAGGTTAGAGTGCACGCTGAGTGTTTCTTTTCTCTCTCTCTCTCTCTCTTTGGCAGCGACCATGGCCCAACCCTAGACTAGAACTCATGAACCAAGTTAATCAGACCTTCTTAAAACACTGGCTTTTGGATTGTCAAAGTTGCATACTTCATTGACACTCCTACTTTTACCCTTTGATTTTCTTCGGAATATTCCGTATCACTACAAAAATCCACAGTTATTGGATATAACCATCGTATAGTTACATACGAACTCGAAGAAACTTGTTTTAGATTCGAGGATGGTTTCCGGTTCTGGAGAAATTGAATAGGACTATTCAGTTGTCTTTTCCTTTTTACCTTCTCTCGGGTTGTGAGGTCTCCTAAGATTATGAAAGGGTACACCTATTGCGCTTATTGGATAGTCTTCTTCCAAACCATAGGCAGGTGCCGAAAGGTAGGGAAAGAAGAAAACCAATTAGCCTGAGTGTGGTGTACAGGAGGTAATAAGTAAAGACAAATAAAGAGATTAGAAAGAGAGTAAAGTAAATTGCGTCTGCTATGATTCACGACCAAACCGCGTATATCATCGCCACTCCTATTTCACCTTTGTATTTCTCCAGAACACCCCGTATCACTACGAAGATCCACAGTTATTGGATAATCCATCGTATAGTTATATACGAACTCGAAGGAGCTTGTTCCAGTTCGAGGATGGATTCTGGTTCAGGAGAAATAGAATAAGGATTATTCAGTTGTCTTTTATCTTTACCTTCTCTCAGGTTGCGGGGATCCTAGCATTAGGAGTGTACACCTATTACGCTTATTGGATAGTCTTCTTCCAAACCATAGGCTGGTGCCGAACGGTAGGAAGGGAAGAAAACCATTTAGCCTGAGGATGGTGTACAGAAGGTAATGAGTAAAGACAAATAAAGCGATTTGGAGAGATGGCAAAGAAATATACGGTTACAGTCATGAATCTAGATATTGGAAAAGTCATTACTAGGAATACCCGGATACCCCTTCGAAACAATTTCATGTTTCAGTTTCACTATGCGTTGTTAATAGAAAACTGATTTCCCAATTAGATCCTTACTCCAGAGTATGTATTTACCATGTATGATTCTCACATCTGTATGGTTTTACAGATGATGAGTGGGAGTAAGTTATTGGGAATTAGGTGATTATATCCTCATTATATCGGAATTTGTTGTAATTGGTGATATTTGAGGAAATCACTTGGGGTTTTGCTTGACGGCAAATTTTTGGTTTTGAATATCCGTTGTTATGCACCAATTTCAAACTGATATATCTGTACGTTTATTTTATAAAGTGAGATATAACCTTTTGAAATTATGTCCACGACATTTACCTATATCAGTTGATGGTTAGGTAAGGAGCATTAAACAGCGGTGTAATTCTTCTTAACCATAAGTACAGTTTTCAACCTACTACGAACAGGGTATGAGTTATTAAACTCAGTAGACTTATACAAAATATTGTATATTGTCCAGCGTCCATTAGGACAGAGGGGTTGGTCCTCGTACTATATTCTATTTACTTGTGACTTCTCAAGTGTTAGACACGTGTTTCGTAGAAATATAAGGTCCAAGTTTTGAGAAGTTATAGGTATAAGAGTAAAGTAGAGACCCACGTATTGCAAGTATCAGGATTCTTCAAGGTGATCGAAGATGTAGATACTTGTGTTTGGTATTCAGTTGATAGTAATGGTTTTGAGAAACTTGTTTCTCTTTCAAGTTACTCATATCTGGATGCTCTCCAAGTTGAGTAATGCTGATCGGCCTCCTTCCATTTAGTTGACATGCACTGGAGACAGCTGCATGATTTGAATCTGGTTTCAATTAAATCAATGCCTCTGTTACTATATTGTATATAGAATGGTTCATATCTTAACGATGTTAAGGTATATGGAGTTGTCCGGCTTATGCTTAAAACCAGACTCTGGATAACTCAAGGCTCGTTTCAGTAATGGCAGTTTGTGGGTTTTCCCAGGCTATAACAAGGATTAACATTCTACTATATGGAAGATCAATAGAGATATTGTTCTTGACTCGCCACAGTTTTAGTAAAATGGATTTTTTCAGAAAATGGTAGTGGGAGTATTGTAGGGTTCCTAGGCACCCTAATAAGGTCTCACAAGGCATCGATCATGCCAAATTAAAATTTTAACGGTGCCGAGAAACCCGACTACGGATCGTTGGCTAGATGTTTAGGCGAAAAAGCTAACTAGTTAACACTTAACTAAGGGAATACGGAAATACAACCTTTGTAGATCGTGTGCTCCACCTCCATAGCTCCGCAACGAAGTCCTCTCCGCTGTCCAAATCAAATCCGGGCTCTAGCGTCGGTTTCGTCGGAGAATGGGCAAGCTAGGTCGTCGATGTCCATGCCGAAGATGATCTACGTCGAGGCATCGCTAGATCGAGCTCCACCTTCACCAAGTCTTGAAAACTTGTGAGGGAAACACACTCTACTACTTGGCAAGAGGTAGAGGATGAAGAAATAGGAAGTGGGTAGACTTTAGTTTTGGATTTCTCACTCTAATTCATCAATCACCATTGATGAAGTGAAGGTTTCTTCTTGAGTTCAAGGAAGAAGAAGAAGAATATTATGATAAGATTAATTAGAAAAGAAAAGAAAAACCATCCTTATCATAATTGTAACTATGGTTATGTGTAGAGAATTGACCAAGGTTAAAGGAATGGTTAGGGTTAAGGTTTCATGAAGCTTCCACTAAACAACAAAAAAAAGCCACCATTCTTTTCTCCTTTTTCCATCTATTTTCCAAAATGAATAAATAGATAAATAAATGAGAAAAGGAAATCAAACCCTAATCATAAGTTTAACCATGGTTTAATTCTTTACACTTAACCAAGTAAACATGCATCATCAAACATGATACAATAAAATGCACAAAAAGTATATCACATATACAACTTGTACATCCAAGTGAGAAAATCCTTCTAAAGTGAACCAATACTAGTTAATGCAAAGTAATATATCAAATATATAATTATACATTAAATCATTAAATCAACACTTGATTTAACGATCCGGTCATGTCGCATATAACCGACTAGTATCCAATGTATCGGCTTATCGAATCAACGCTTGAATCGATAACTAGGTTATATCGCATACAACCATTCGACACATTGATCGCGAGAATGAAATATGGTATCACATACACGCATTATTCTCGGTCCCGCACATATCTCATATGCGCTCCTATTTCGTTTTGCTTGAGCCAGGAAACCTCTGTGTAGGACTCTAAAGACTCGTCAATACGCCGGCAGCAGGTGATGATCATATCAATCACCCACAAGCCGCAAGCGGTCTGCTAAACGTAACGGCCACCCGGGTATTGAGCGATCTGAAGATCGACGAGCAAGCCCGCTCACTCTCCAGTGAATCCAACCAGTAACACTACCGTACAGTCCGGTCTGATCGTCTGATATGTCGCATATCTCGCCTAGGGGTGGTAAACGTCAGACCCCAATAGCTCGATAAGTCGTGTCGATATGAGGTCTATAACAATTAGAGAAACTACTGGTAACACTTACCAGTAAATCTCAGCAACCCTGGCCAGGGATTTCCTGTTATAGCCAATCGAACACAGCGCAACATCGACTCCCTATACCGGGAGAGACGAATCCCCTCCTATCGCTCATTGCCTCCATGTGACTCGGGACTGTACCCAAAAACCACCGTTTTGCACGCCCTCTTGGACGTGGTAAGATGGAAATCAAAGCACAGTGGGAACCACACAAGACTCTATGACGATCTCGTGTCAACAGACTACTCTGTACCAGTGTCACCAGAGAACTGCCATCTGACGTGAGGTATAATACCATCTGGGAGTTCTCGGCGAGTCCGTCCAGTGTACCCAGTCTCTACTGAGCACCCGTATATCATCTCTGATGTCAAACACCAATGGATATGGGATCATCCATCGCCCATCTGTATGGGTCGAGAAGGTATACGCTAGTCTACTCTGGTATATCGATGCCCCGTCTCGATACACCCTCGACTAGGGACTTTGAAGGATGTACTTATGGACTACCATATCCCCACTAGTATGATCCACATCATAGTCCAGGTAGTCAAGTACAGATCCTAAGGGCTTTACCAACATGTAACAGAGAGACAATCAGCATACACGTTAAGGTAAAGATCAACCAGATAGCATACTATCATGTCGAGCAAGAAAGTCCTCCCTATATATGTCCCAGCATCCACTACAATATACATCCTATGTACAGTAATGGCCTCTAGGGCATACATATAACTAACAATCTCCCACTTGCACTAGGGCCATCTGTAGCAGTGGTTGTAGTATCTCATTCTCAACCATCCCATAAAAGTCTCTCTCTGGGAACAGGCCTTTGTGAGTGGATCCGCTGTGTTGTCCTCTGAGTCCACTCTCCTGACCTCGATCCCCTGGAGATCAACTATCTCCATGATCAGGCGATACTGCCTTAGAATAAGTCTGGACCACTGATGGGACCGGCGTTCCTCGGCATGAGCCACAACTCCATTGTCTCACAACGGTAGGAACGTAGTTCATCTCATGAACTAATATACACCCAAAAATCCTCTTTGGTAGCATCTTAAGTAGCGATGTATCCTGTCTTTATCGTCTAGTATGTCACGGTATCTAGCTTGGAACTCTTCCAACATACCGTCCCTTTACTGAGGGTATAGACAATGCCTGTGACTGACACTCAGTCGTCATTATCACCCTGGAACACTTCCAGTGATTCTCCCCAGGATCCGTTGATACCATCTCACTACAGCTAGTGAGTATCCTAACATCCAATCAGATCTATCTCATAGATCCAAAACCCAGGATATAGGAGGTATCATTTTGATCATATATGGAGAATCATTGTGATAAGCGGAGATTGATCGAGCGTAGCATAGGAAACTCCTTCCCTATCAAGAGTATGTCATCCACGTACTCTACGAGGATCGTCACCATACTCCCTACTACCTTCTTGTTTATACAAGGTTCATCTACCATTTTGATGATGTCAACTTCTTTGACTAATCCATCAAAACAGATGTTCCAACTCCGCGATGCCTGCTTTATCCTATAAAGCATCTTACACACGTTTCCGCTGCTCCCACTGTCTACGAAGCCCTCTGGCTGTGTACTTATAGACGTTCTCTTCTAAAACATCATTTAGAAAAGCTGTCATGACACCCAACCACCAGATATCGTAGTCATGGTATGTAGCCGTGGCAAGTAGGGTCTGGATGGACTTAAGCATAGCTACTTGAAAAGGTTTCATCATTATCCATACCTGGTCAATGATGCAAATTTTTAACAAGTCTATCTTTGAAAGTCTCAACTTTTCCATCTACACCAAGTAATCTTCTCAAGATATACTTGCTCCTGATGGGGATTTAACCCTTCAGATATTGCAACCAAAGTCCATACTTTGTTGGTGTATAAGGATTCCATCTCAGATCGATAAACATCCAGCCATTCTTACAGAGTCTTACTCCTGATGGCCAGCTCGAAGCTAGTTGGGTCATCATCTCATGATGTAATCCTCGCTCCCACTGTCATAGAGAAACCGAAGTATCTCTCAGGTGGGTGAGGAACCCTACTAGATCGGCGGAGAGGCTGAGGTTCGTTGGAATCTACTGAATCCTTTGGTTCTATCAAATCATGTGCTGTAGTTTGTATAGCTGGAACATTTCCAGTTCTACATTACAGACCTTGCCTCGAGCTTGTCCGGATTTTGCTTTTAGACATAGGCCGGACAACCCCAAATCTTAACCAACTTAAGATATGGGCTCTTCCCTTTCCATATCATATCTGAAGTGGTAGGCAACTGACTTGATTCGAACCCTATTCAATAGGTATGCAGCTTCTCAAGTGCATAACTCCCTAAAGGAAATAGGTGACTCAGTAATACTCATCATAGAGCACACCATATCATATAGGGTGTGATTGCTCCGCCCCGATATACCATCGTGCCATGGTGTATACGAAGGAGTAATGCTGAGAGAGAATCTCATTCTCCTTTAGAATAGTCCAGGATTTCCGTGCTCAAGTATTCTCCTCCTTGATCACATCAAAGGACATAATACTTATACCCGTATTTTGGTTCTCTACTTCTAACTTATATTCTGTGAATATTTCAAAAGGTTCAGACTTGTGTTTCAACAAGAACATAGGTCTGAATCTCGAAAGATCATCAGAGAATTTAATGAAGTATAAAGAACCGGTCTTGGCAAGTGTAGACAGGGGACCTTACATACATCAACATGTATCATCCCAAGAGTTTGCTAACTCTTTCTCTGTTTCCAATAAACAGAGCTATGGTCATCTTATCTTTGTGACATGACTGGCAAGTTTCATAAGATGTAAATTCAAACTGATTTAAATATGCATCTACATGTAACTTCAGCTAGTCGGGTCACATTGATATGACCTAGTCTACAATGCCTCAAGAAGGATTCGTTCATTTCTGAACTCTTCCTCTTGTGTGTGTTCCGTATACTAAAGAACTGTAGTTTGATTTAGAACATTAATGCTTTTAGATAACGTGCCTGAACCGATCAACTTTTGATATAGGAAATGTTCAAAACATTATCCAACAATACAAAATTATATCCTTTCTTTACTAATAAAGAGAGAGATATGATTTTGTATATCAGGTTCGGTATCTAATAACATTCGTTCAGAATCAATGTATTCAGGTAATACAGGGTGACAGTGACCAACAGACTTGGCTGCAACATTTGCCCCGTTTTCTGCCTCATGAAACTTATCACCCGTTCTCAGTCCTCTACCTTTCTGTAGCCCTATGTAACATATTACATATCTGGGATCCTGATCTGGTATCACATACCCAGGACGTAAAGGATACTGAGAAACAGTTCTCTGTAATGAACACACCCGAAGATGATGTATCAGTATGCACTCAATACGTTTGGGCGGCACGGGAAATCTGGCATTCCCCAATTTCCTGCTCTGTCTTATAACAATTATAAGTTGGAGCGGGACCAACGTTCCCCAGCTCAGTATAACAAGTGGGTTCGGTCAATATTCCGTATTATTATCTTGATTAAGGCGTGATATGGTCGCTACCAGGAGAGAGAGAGAAGAAAACACTCAGCGTGCGCTCTGTCAAGAATAGATTGGTTTTTATTCTATCTAATCAGGATGGCTCCCACTGCTTTTTATCAAATCTTCCTTCAAACCCTAAAAGGAAAGACTAGCCGGGATTAATTACACACTACAAGTTCGCCAATCTTTCAGCCAGGCCAGTGTCGGTACTTTGAGGGAGGTCCCCCGTGCTATCGCACGAACCTAATTAATGTAAACCTCGTTTTCCCAGAGGCATAACCTCGTTGACACCTTTCTAGACACCTACTTGATTAGCTAATTGCAATGTGTAAAACTCTCCCAGGAGTAACGCTTACTCGCAGCGGGTATCGGGATCCAACTATCTCATAGAAGGTATGCAATCTCATTGCAAATTTCAACACTTGAAATTCCCGATAATATTTTTCCCCTAGCGTCCTATGACCTTGACAGAGGTCAACAAACCATAGGCTGCTAGTCAAGTTCAACCCGTCATTTCCTGATTGAAGTAAACCCACCCGCACGACCCTTGACAGAGGTCAACAAGGTCGCACGACTACCCTAAATCAATCACATCATATGCTTATGCAGATAAGCACTAATCAGCTACCGCACACTACGCCTTGACAGAGGTCAACAAACGTAGCACGAATACTAACTAGTACTTATCTGAAATGACGGAGGGCTACGACAGGTTTTTCTGAAAACCTATTGCGTAATGAACTTGATATCGTTGTAGAATCAAATGAATTTTGAAATGGAGTGTTTTTGAGGCTTTTCTAGTTTTGCTAAAGGAGTCACTCCCGGTGAAGGGATCGTCGGTCCTTTCCTCGTCGAATGAGGTGCGGGATATATCATATATATCACTGTGCAAAGCAAAAACACTTAAAAGCAAACAAAAGACAAACCGAGTGTGTAGCATCTGCCAGTTATTGCTAAAGGAGTCACTCCCGGTGAAGGGATCTCGGTCCTTTCCTTATCGAATAAGGTGCAGGATATATCACATATACCGCTGTGCAAAGCAAGAACTGTAGCTACCTGTTTTATTTTGAAATTCGATTCTACAACATCTTAGGTTTCTTTTATTTCATTAATCTCATTAATGAAGTCCCATCATTAAAGTACCTAAACATCACAGATAGATATGACGTACACTTATGCCATCCGTATTCGCCTCGATGTCCCCTCGTGCACCGTTTGGTTAGGTGACTAACGACAGAGCAGGGCAGGGCTAGCGCGGGTGTAAAACATAAGTAACGTCTATATAATATATCATATATACTATATACTATATCCATCACAGAAACACAACACAGATATCGCAGCAGAAGAAACATATGAAATATTGGATATACTAGGACGTCCGTGTTTTCAATACGAGCCAGTATAAAACACGGATTCCACGGTCGTGATGAATAGCCAAACCCACACCCCTAGACCCCTACGAGAGCGGCAAGCAACCCTACCTGTTCTAGAGTTAGGAGACCCGGACTCGACTCCTCGAGTTGGTCTCCCACTGGACTCCAGAACCCGGTTACTTGTGCCCTCCTCCTTGGGTCTATCCCAGTGCGGAAAAGTAAATAATATACAAGAGGTGACAACTTCCGCAACCTGGAAGTGCCCCAATAAAAGAATATTGCATACAAGTTTTTACATGAATGAAAATGAAAAACACTCATCTCACATAAAAAAACCCCGGCTATTCAAACACGACGATCCAATATAACATATCCAGCAACACATAACATCACATGTCATCAACGTAAGTAAATATGCGCATCCCAATTGTCGTTGACATATAGCAACGAAACCGGCGATATCACATATTACACTTACGGTCACAGAAAAGAAAGTGTAAAACTACAACAGTTGGAATCCGCAACCACCTCAGACATCGCATGCCTGACCAAATGAATTACTTAGACATCGCATGCCTAACAATTATAAACCCCGCATTTTAGTCTCAAAATCGAAAACACTTTTCAATACCAAGTCGGGTAATTCAACAAGATTCCCGACATCCTGATCGAATGCTCGTCGCAAACTTCAGTAGACGGCCGCACCCCCGATACCGTCGACGAAGTGCACCAAGGCGGAACACCGCTACCCGCGAGCACCCGAACGGATGCTTTCGGCGACGGGGTTCTCCTACAGTCACTTGGTCGGGGCTAAGGGATGTAGCTGTCTATTAAGTTTACCCGGCGAGTATCCGCGTACGCTACGTGATTGCGACGGACTTTTGATCACATCAAAATTCCGTGGCAACCGATCAAGTGAGACTAAACTGCTATGTTTATAACATTCATTCAGTTATCACATAACTACTTGTGAATTCCAATTATTGTATCCCATTCCGGATAAATAGAAAATGTCAAACTTTCCGATCGAACAATCGAACACCCAAGTTTTCCCGATACAGATCAACACATGAAATAAGTCTAACAACATTCAGTTCGTGCCTCAGTACCAACGGTCCAGCCGTAGAAGGGTCAAGCCAACGCCTCACATGTGGCACGCCGTACTGCCCCAAACCCGAAGGTTCAAAGGGCAGTTCAAGACGGTCACATAATCGAGTTAAGGTTTGTTGTCTTCTAGAGGGACCATCGCGTTACTTGCACTACTTAGAACGTCGTTAAACTACGGAAAAATCCAACACTTGGAAATTTCCCGGCAGGGGAAAAATTGGGTATTTATATCCGGTCGAACTTTTTAACATATTCTAAAAATTTATCCGGAAAACACATAGACACAGTTTGATAATCCGATCAAATATACGAACTCCCAAAACAAACCCAGAAAACTCAACTGTAGAAAAAACATTAAAAATTCCCAGGAAAAGCACCACAGGAAACTAAGAATTACTGTGCAAACAACTTTAAATAATTTGGCCGTACAGCCGCGGAACCGCCGCATGAGCTTGGCTCATGCCGCGGATCCGCGTCTCCTTAGTGGAATCTGAACGAACCCGAAACCCGATCTCTGGAGTCACTCTCTCCAAAGAGATGTCTCCCAAGACTGATTTGGAGAGAGCTCGCATGCAAGGGATACCCTATGCTTCGGCAGTAGGCTCTATTATGTATGCGATGCTATGTACTAGACCCGATGTTGCATACTCACTAAGTATAGTGAGCAGGTATCAAGCTGATCGTGGAGAGAGTCACTGGACAGATGTGAAGAGCATTCTCAAGTACTTGCGAAGGACTAGAGATATGTTCTTGGTGTATGGTAACGGAGAACTCCAAATGGAGTCCTTTACCGATTCGAGCCAAAGAGAGAGAGAAAAGAAACACTCAGCGTGCACTCTAACCTAGATCAGAATGGTTACCAATTTATCTAATCTGGAATCCTCCCACTGTACCTCAAATTCTCCTCCAAACCTGAAAGAAGAATTAGTCGGGGTCACCCGAGGAGTAAACTAACTCATCAGTGGGAATCGGGATCCAACTCTCATCGCATGACAACGTGACGGAATCCGCTCACATCATCACACTCCAGAAGGTATGCGCATATCTGGCAAGTTTCAGTTCTTTTGAAACTCCCGATGTGATTTCTGCCCCATGCTCTTATGACCTTGGCGAAGGTCAACAAATCATAAGTCACATGTCAAGTTCTACCCGTCATTATCCAGGTTAATTTGAATCCACCCGTACAAGCCCTTGACGAAGGTCAACAAGGCTATACGACTGTCCCAAACCAACGCATCTATCTATGCAGCAGAAAGGTAACAAGCAGCTACCATACACTATGCCTTGACGAAGGTCAACAAACACAGCATGAATACTACGTGCTACCCGTCTGAAACGACGGAGGGCTACGAATGGTTTCTGGCGAAAACCTTTAACGTAAAGAACTTGATATCGTTGAAGGAACTGATAGCTTTTAAAAATATAGTGACGAAAACCGTTGCTAAAGAGGTCACTCCCGGTGAAGGGATCTCGGCTCTTTCCCCGTAGAATGGGGTGCAGGATATTCCAACTGAATACCACGATGCAAAGCAAAAGTAATCGGCTATAGTGAAGTTAATGCCCTGACGCAAACTTATTGTCCAAGGGGTCACTCCCGGTGAAGGGATCTCGGCCCTTGCCTCGTCGACTGAGGAGCAGGATATTCTAAATGAATACCGCGAGGCAAAACAAAAGTGAACGTCCTTGCAATAACAGCTTTTTGAAAAGTGTTCCAACAACATCAGATTAGGTTTGTTTTTAACTAGCATTGATCCGAATCAATGCAGTCCCATCAATTGATCACACCACAAAAAACGAAAATATACTGATGTACGTATATGCCATCCGCATTCGCCACTGGGTCCCGTCATTACCCGTTAGGTTAGCTAACTAACGACAGAGCGGGGACTGGACTAGCACGGATGCAAAACATATACAACATCTACTAATATATATACCAATATATTATATTCGCTCAAGGCGTGAATAAAAATGCAACATCACAGAAATGTACAGCATCACAGAAACAATACAGATATCTGGGATCCCCGGGTTTCACAGAGCCACTGCTAAAACCCGACGTTCCCCTGGTCGTGTGGATAGCCTGTGCAATGTAATCCTAGACCCCTACGGGCGCGGCAAGTCACCCGCCAAAACCTGAAGCGAGGCAGCCCCCTTCAGCACCGTGAATGGACCACCCAGCACTTCACGGAATCCGGTAACTTGGGCACCCCTCCTGGGTCAACCTGTACCCCCTACGAGTGCGGCGAATAGCCCGCCAATCCTAGAGTGAAGCCCCCTCCGTCTCAATGCCATGAGATGCGGGCTTGTTGCCCTCTAGAACCCGGCTATCCGTGCACCCCTCCGCGGGGCAATCCTAGTACAGAAAGTAAAATATACATACAACGGGTACATCGACCGCAACCTGGCCGTGCCCCAAAATAATAATACAATCAGGCAGTGACGGCAGTCCACATGTCGGACGCTCGCCCCGCAATATCAAATGTACATAATACAACCACAACTGTACTAGCATTGCATCCAGGCTATCCCCCACGACCGATCCGCAACATCACAGCAAAAACAGAACATCAAGGTGAAAGTCACGTTCGCAAATCCGTCTAACCGGGCTATAGCAGTTAGACAGGATTTACCGATCGAGTGACATTCACGGTCGCAGATATAATGTAAATACTGTGAAATAATGTGTTTAAAATATCCGATCAATCAAATTTTAACAAGTGGGCCCCCAAGCATTACAGTAGCACATCAAGAAATTCTGGGCCCAATATTAATATTCCAAAACCCCAATTTTAACCCCAGAAAGATACTGTAGAAATTTGGTGCAGGGAACCCAACAGTGTGCGGCGGATCCGCGGCCCAAAGGGGTGTTTGGCCGCGGATCCGCGCTCCAACAGTGGACTTAGTGCATCGAATTTTCCCAGAACTCTTAGATTTTCCAGTACATCACTTTTCTGTAACCTGAAAAAATTTTCGACACCAAAAATTTTCAACAGAAAACTGATGCAAGTAAAAATGTAGATTTTGGAATTTTGGTCGATCGGAAATGCAAAACACATTAAACCAAGCTAGACTAAGTTAATGGCGAGGCTCTGATACCACTGTAAGTGCACGGCGGCGCCCCGGCCGTCAATCCGACGGCCAAATGCGGAAGCGGTGATAAACTTTAATTTTTCTTGAAATGGCAAACCGCCGCGCACTAATACCCGGATCGAACCATTAACTAGTCCTAGCTAACTATAAGATGAGAAAGAGATATACCGACGATCCAAGTCCTCCGGTCTTCTCATCATCGTCCGGATCTCCTGCGGAATGTCCCGTCTCCTCCTCGTCGCCGGAAGTGCACCACATCGCCTACATCGTTTACGGGCTCCCACCTCAATGCCGAGGTAACTCGGGCACGAAGCCGGCTACTCGACGTGCCCAAGATTCGCTGTAGAATGTGTAGTGAAGAAGTCTCATTTGGGGTTGTAGGAATTGCCTTTTTGAGATGGTGGAGGAATTGATTTTTGAGATGAACTAGAAAGCTTTTCTTAGCACCATGAGAACCAAAAATTGCCACACCAAAATGAATCAAATCCCATCCCCAAGGAATGGCCGGCCCATGCAAAATGAGAAGGGTGAAGAGAAATGAGAGAGTGGAGAGAAAGTCAAGGGAGTGGGTGAGCTATCATGCAAGCATGGATAAAGAGTGATGATTAAAACAATATCATCACCAACATAAACAAACACTCCAAAAAAACCATGATGACTCCAAATGGTCAAGCCATCATGAGTTTATGAAGTCAAATGATGGGACAAGTATCATGACATGATAATAAGCAAAGACCCCCTCCACAAATGCTTATTTGCAACAATGCAAATAAGCCCTCCTCCACCAATCTTCGGCCAATGAACGGAACAATGGAAATCGGCCGAAACGGAAAGCAAACTGGCAACTCCAGAAAACTGGTCGCGTAATAAATTACAGGAAAACCCCGATACTGTGCATACACACCCGCATTTGTATTCCGACCGAAATACAAATGCAATGAGACAAAATCTACACTAAACTATACTAGGATCCGGCTTAAACCAAAGCCGGCTAGTAATATCCGTTCGATCCTGATCCGTGCAATACCGCACGTATCTGATCGAACCCTGCCATATATCCATACGGCCTATAGTACAAACTGTCCGATCCAGATCCGTGCAATACCGCACGTATCTGATCGGACCTTGCCATATCTCCATACGGCCTCTACAACCTTTCGCCCGAAAGCTTGAGTAACTGAATGTGGGGGACTCTAAAGACTCATCAACACCTTGGTTGTGGATTTAACCACTAGCACGTTAGAGGTATAAGCCAATACATAACGGGCTACCAGGTATTGACCAAAAGGGACGTCTGTGAGCGAACTCAGCCTGACTCCCTACTGAGCCTGTCAGTGACAATATCCGTACAGTCCGGTCCGTTCGTCTATGAGCATCGCATGGCGGGCCTAGGGGGTTGGTAAAAGTCAGACCCCCAAAAGCGGTACAAGTCGTGTCGGAGTGTAGCCCAGAACACCCTGAGATACTACTGGAATACCTACCAGTAAATCTCCTTGCCTCGGCCGAGGGCTTCGTGTAATGGCTCTCCTAGACACAGCACGACCTCACCCCCAATACCGGGAGAGACGAACCCCTGAAGATACGCTCACTGCCTCCATGTGGCTCGGGACTGTACCCAACTAAAACCTGTTTGCACGACTCCTTAGAGCCGTGGTAGGGTAGTAATCAAAGTACAGTGGGAACTCACACGAGACAAATGACGATCCCCAGGTCGATGAACTGCAGGGTTCCTAGGCACACTAGTGAGGTCTCCAAAGCCATCAACCATGGCAATTTCAAAAATTATGGTGCCTACAAACCCTAAACAACGGATCGTATACTAGAAGTCTAGGCGAACAAGAACTAGTTAACAGTTAACTAATGAGAATACGGAAATACAACCTTTGTAGATCCGGTCCTCCACCTCCACGGCTCCGCAACGAGGTCGTCTCCGCTGTCCAAATCAAATCCGGGCTCTAGAGTCGGCTTCGTCGGAGAATGGGCAAGCTAGGTCGTCGATGTCCATGCCGAAGATGATCTACGTCGAAGCATCGATGAATCAAGCTCCACCTTCAACAAGTCATGAAACTTGTGAAGGAAACACACTCTACTACTTGGCAAGAGGTAGAGGATGAAGAAATAGGAAGTGGGTAGACTTTAGAATTGGATTTCTCACTCATATGCATCAATCACCATTGATGGACTTCAAGCTTCTTCACTTGAAGCATGAAGAAGAAGAAGAAATGTTATATGATAAGTTAATAGAAAAATGAAAAGAAAATGAATTCTTATCATAATTCTAACTAGAGTTAAGTGTAGAGAATGAATCATGGTTAGTGGGAATGGTTAGGGTTAAGGATGAGATAAGGATGGTTGACTTGAACAAAGCTTCATGAAGCTTCAACTAAAGAACAAAGGAAGCCACCATTCTTTTCTCATTATCATTTATTCATTTATCAAAAATAAAAAGGATAAATAAATAGATAAATGAATAACAAATTATAAACCCTAATCATTTCATTAACCAAGGTTTAATCCTTTACACTTAACCAAAAAAGGATGTATCATCAAACATGATACAAGCAAGTGCACAAAATCATATCGCATATGTAATGCGCACACCCGAGTGAGAAAATCCATTTAAAGTAAACCGATACTAGTTGATGCAAAGTAATATAT
This sequence comes from Agapanthus africanus, assembly GCA_030015575.1. Lineage (NCBI taxonomy): Eukaryota > Viridiplantae > Streptophyta > Magnoliopsida > Asparagales > Amaryllidaceae > Agapanthus > Agapanthus africanus. The sequence goes on from CM057348.1 coordinate 542,021,004, forward strand.
CAAATATATAAATATGCATTAAATCATTAAATCAACACTTGATTCAATGATCCGGTTATGTCGCACACAACCGACTAGTATACAATATATCGGCTTATCGAATCAACGCTTGAATCGATAACTAGGTTATATCGCATACAACCATTCGATACATTTATCGCGAGAATAGAATACGGTATCACATACACGCATTATTCTCGGTCCCGCACATATCTCATATGCGCTCCTATTTCGTTTCGCTTGAGCCAGGAAACCTCTGTGTAGGACTCTAAAGACTCGTCAATACGCCGGCAGCGGATGATGATCATATCAAACATCCACAAGCCGCAAGCGGTCTGCTAAACGTAACGGCCACCCGGGTATTGAGCGATCTGAAGATCGACGAGCAAGCCCGCTCACACTCCAGTGAATCCGACCAGTAACACTACCGTACAGTCCGGTCTGATAGTCTGATATGTCGCATATCTCGCCTAGGGGTGGTAAACGTCAGACCCCAATAGCTCAATAAGTCGTGTCGATATGAGGTCTATAACTGTTCGAGAAACTACTGGTAACACTTACCAGTAAATCTCAGCAACCCTGGCCAGGGATTTCCTGTTATAGCCAATCGAACACAGCGCAACATCAACCCCCATATACCGGGAGAGACGAATCCCCTCCTATCGCTCATTGCCTCCATGTGACTCGGGACTGTACCCAAAAACCACCGTTTTGCACGCCCTCTTGGACGTGGTAAGATGGAAATCAAAGCACAGTGGGAACCACACAAGACTCTATGACGATCTCGGGTCAACAGACTACTCTGTACCAGTGTCACCAGAGAACTGCCATCTGACGTGAGGTATAATACCATCTGGGAGTTCTCGGCGAGTCCGTCCAGTGTACCCAGTCTCTACTGAGCACCCGTATATCTCCTCTGATGTCAAACACCGATGGATATGGAATCATCCATCGCCCATCTGTATGGGTCGAGAAGGTACACGCTAGTCTACTCTGGTATATCGATGCCCCGTCTCGATACACCCACGACTAGGGACTTTGAAGGATGTACTTATGGACTACCATGTCCCCACTAGTATGATCCGCATCATAGTCCAGGTAGTCAAGCACACATCCTAAGGGCTTTACCAACATGTAACAGAGAGACAAACAGCATACATGTTAAGGTAAAGTGCAACCAGATAGCATACTATCATGTCGAGCAAGAAAGTCCTCCCTATATATGTCCCAGCATCCACTACAATATACATCCTATGTACAGTAATGGCCTCTAGGGCATACATATAACTAACAATCTCCCACTTGCACTAGGGCCATCTGTAGCAGTGGTTGCAGTATCTCATACTCAACCATCCCATGAAAGTCTCTCTCTGGGAACAGGCCTTTGTGAGTGGATCCGCTGTGTTGTCCTCTGAGTCTACTCTCCTAACCTCGATCTCCCTGGAGATCAACCATCTCCATGATCAAGTGATACTGCCTTAGAATATGTTTGGATCACTGATGGGACCTGCGTTCCTCGGCATAAGCCACAACTCCATTGTCACACAATGGTGGGAACGTAGTTCATCTCATGAACCAATATACACCCAAACAGCCTCTTTGGTAGCATCTTAAGTAGCGATGTATCGTGCCTTTATCGTCTAGTATGTCACGGTATTTAGCTTGGAACTCTTCCAACATACCGTCCCTTTACTGAGGGTAAAGACAATGCCTGCGACTGACACTCAGTCGTCATTATCACCCTGGAACCCTTCCAGTGATTCTCCCCAGGATCGGTTGATACCGTCTCACTACAACTAGTGAGAGTCCTAACATCCAATTAGATCTATCTCATAGATCCAAAATCCAGGATTTAGTAGGTATCACTTTGATCCTATGTGGAGAATTTTGGTGATAAACGGAGATTGACCGAGCGTAGCATAGGAAACTCCTTCCCTATCAAGAGTATGTCATCCACGTACTCTACGAGGATCGTCACCATACTCCCTACTACCTTTTTGTTTATACAAGGTTCCTCTACCATTTTGATGATGTCAAACTCTTTGACTACTTCATCAAAACAGATGTTCCAACTCCGCGATGCCTGCTTTATCAGATAAAACATCTTGCACACGTTTCCGCTGCTCCCACTGTCTACGAAGCCCTCTGGCTGTGTACTTATAGACGCTCTCTTCTAAATCATCATTTAGAAAAGCAGTCAAGACACTCAACCACCAGATATCGTAGTCATGGTATGTAGCCGTGGTAAGTAAGATCTGGATGGACTTAAGCATAGTCACTTGAAAAGGTTTCATCATGATCCACGCCTGGTCGATGACGAAAACCTTTAACAAGTCTAGCTTTGAAAGTCTCAACCTTTCCATGTACACCAAGTAATCTTCTCAAGATATACTTGCTCCTGATGGGGATTTAACCCTTCAGATATAGCAGCTAAAGTCCATATTTTGCTGGTGTATAAGGATTCCATCTCAGATCGCTAAACATCCAGCCATTCTTACAGAGTCTTACTCTCGATGGCCTGCTCGAAGCTAGTTGGGTCATCATCTCATGATGCAATCCTCGCTCCCACTGTCATAGAGAAACTGAAGTATCTCTCAGGTGGGTGAGGAACCCTACTAGATCGGCGGAGAGGCTGAGGTTCGTTGGAATCTACTGAATCCTTTGGTTGTATCAAATCATCTGCTTTAGTTTGTATAGCTGGAACCTTTCCAGTTCTACATTACAAACTTTGCCTCGAGTTTGTCCGGATTTTGCTTTTAGACATAGGCCGGACAACCCCAAATCTTAACTAACTTAAGACATGGGCTCTTCGCTTTCCATATCACATATGAAGTGGTAGGCATTGATTTGATTCGAACCCTATTCAATAGGTATGCAGCTTCTCAAGCGCATAACTCCCAAAAGGAAAAAGGTAACTCAGTAGTACTCATCATAGAGCACACCATATCATATAGGGTGTGATCGCTCCGCCCCGATATACCATCGTGCTATGGTGTATTCAGAGGAGTAATGCTGAGAGAGAATCTCATTCTCCTTTAGAATAGTCCAGGATTTCCGTGCTCAAGTATTCTCCTCCTTGATCACATCAAAGGACATAATACTTATACCCGTATTTTGGTTCTCTACTTCTAACTTATATTCTGTGAATATCTCAAAAGGTTCGGACTTGTGTTTCAACAGGAACATATGTCTGAATCTAAAGAGATCATCAGAGAACGTAATGAAGTATAAAGAACCAGTCCTGGCATTTGTAGACAGGGGACCTTACATACATCAACATGTATTATCCCAAGAGTTCACTAACTCTTCTCTGTTTCCAATAAACGGAGCTATGGTCTTCTTATCTTTGTGACATGACTGGCGAGTTTCACAAGATGTAAATTCAAACTAATTTAAATATGCATCTTTATGTAACTCTAGCTAGTCGGGTCACATTGATCTGACCTAGTCTACAATGCCTCAAGAAGAATTCGTTCATTTCTGAACTCTTCCTCTTGTGTGTGTTCCATATACCAAGAACTGTAGTTTGATTTAGAACATCAATGCTTTTAGATAACGTGCCTGAACTGATCAACCTTTGATATAGGAAATGTTCAAAACATTATCCATCAATACAAAATTATATCCTTTCTTTTCTAACAAAGAGAGTGATATGATTTGGTATATCAGGTTCGATATCTAATAACATTCGTTCAGAATCAATGTATTGATAATACAGGGTGACAGTGACCAACAGACTTGGCTGCAACACTTGCCCCGTTTTCTGCCTCATGAAACTTATCACCCGTTCTCAGTTCTCTACCTGTCTGTAGCCCTATGTAACAGATTACATATCTGGGATCCTGATCTGGTATCAAATACCCAGGACGTAGAGGATACTGAGAAACAGTTCTTTGTAATGAACACACCCGAAGATGATGCATCAGCATGCACTCTCTTCGTTTGGGCGGCACGGGAATTCTGGTAATCCCCAATTTCCTGCTCTGTCTTATAACAATTATAAGTTGGAGCGGGACCAACGTTCCCCAGCTCAGTATAACAAGCGGGTTCGGTCAATATTCCGTATTATTATCTTGATTAAGGCGTGATATGGTCGCTACCTGGAGAGAGAGAGAAGAAAACACTCAGCGTGCGCTCTGTCAAGAATAGATTGGTTATTATTTTATCTAATCAGGATGGCTCCCACTGCTTTTTATCAAATCTTCCTTCAAACCCTAAAAGGAAAGACTAGCCGGGATTAATTACACACTACAAGTTCGCCAATCTTTCAGCCAGGCCAGTGTCGGTACTTTGAGGGAGGTCCCCCGTGCTTTCGCACGAACCTAATTAATGTAAACCTCGTTTTCCCAGAGGCGTAACCTCGTTAACACCTTTCTAGACACCTACTTGATCGGCTAATTGTAATGCATAAAACTCTCCCAGGAGTAACTCTTACTCGCAGCGGGTATCGGGATCCAACTATCTCATAGAAGGTATGCAATCTCATTGCAAATTTCAACACTTGAAATTCCCGATAATATTTTGCCCCTAGCAGCTTATGACCTTGGCTAAGGTCAACAAATCATAAGTGCTAGCCAAGTTCAACCCGTCATTTCTCGATTGAATTAAACCCACCCGCACGACCCTTGGCTAAGGTCAACAAAGTCGCACGACAACCCTAACTCAATCGCATCATATGCTTATACAGATAAGCACTAATCAGCTACCGCACACTACGCCTTGGCTAAGGTCAACAAACGTAGCACGAATACTAACCAGTACTTATCTGAAATGACGGAGGGCTACGACGGGTTTTTCAGAAAACCCTTTGCGTAATGAACTTGATATCATTGTAGGATCGAATGAATTTTGAAATGGAGTGCTTTTGAGGCTTTTCTAGTTTTGCTAAAGGAGTCACTCCCGGTGAAGGGATCGTCGGTCCTTTCCTCGTCGAATGAGGTGCGGGATATATCATATATATCACTGTGCAAAGAAAAAACACTTAAAAGCAATCAAAAGACAAACCGAAGGTTGTAGCATCAGCCAGTTATTGCTAAAGGAGTCACTCCCGGTGAAGGGATCTCGGTCCTTTCCAAATCGAATAAGGTGCAGGATATATCACATATACCGCTGTGCAAAGAAAGAACTGTAGCTACCTGTTTTATTTTGAAATTCGATTCTACAACATCTTAGGTTTCTTTTATTTCATTAATCTCATTAATGAAGTCCCATCATTTAAGTACCTAAACATCACAGATAAATACGACGTACACTTATGCCATCCGCATTCGCCTCGATGTCCCCTCGTGCACCGTTAGGTTAGGTAACTAACGGCAGAGCAGGGCAGGGCTAGCGCGGGTGTAAAACATAAGTAACGCCTATATAATATATCATATATACTGTATACTGTATCTATCACAGAACATCACATGATCACATCACAGATATCGCAGCAGAAGAAACATATGAAATATTGGATATACTAGGACGTCCGTGTTTTTAATACGAGCTAGTATAAAACACGGATTCCACGGTCGTGATGAATAGCCAAACCCACACCCCTAGACCCCTACGAGAGCGGCAAGCAACCCTACCAATTCTGGAGTTAGGAGACCCGGACTCGACTCCTCGAGTTGGTCTCCCACTGGACTCCAGAACCCGGTTACTTGTGCCCTCCTCCTTGGGTCTATCCTAGTGCGGAAAAGTAAATAATATACAACAGGTGACAACTTCCGCAACCTGGAAGCGCCCCAATAAAAGAATATTACATACAAGTTTTTACATGAATGAAAATGAAAAACACTCATCTCACATAAAAACCCCCGGCTATTCAAATACGACGATCCAATATAACATATCCAGCAACACATAACATCACATGTCATCAACGTAAGTAAATATGCGCATCCCAATTGTCGTTGACATATAGCAACGAAACCGGCGATATCACATATTACACTTACGGTCACAGAAAAGAAAGTGTAAAACTACAACAGTTGGAATCCGCAATCTGCATAGACATCGCATGCCTAATCAAATGAATTACTTAGACATCGCATGCCTAACATTTATAAACCCCGCATTTTAGTCTCAAAATCGAAAACACTTTTCAATATCAAGTCGGGCAATTCAACAAGATTCCCGACATCCTGATCGAATGCTCGTCGCAAACTTCAGTAGACGGCCGCACCCCTAATACCGGCGACTAAGTGCACCAAGGCGGAACACCGCTACCGGGAGCACCCGAACGGATGCTTTCGGCGACGGGGTTCTCCTACAGTCACTTGGTCGGGGCTATGGAGTGAGGCTGTCTATTAAGTTTACCCGGCGAGTATCCGCGTACGCTACGTGATTGCGACGGACTTTTGATCACATCAAAATTCCGTGGCAACCGATCAAGTGAGACTAAATTGCTACGTTTATAACATTCATTCAGTTATCTCATAACTTCTTGTGAATTCCAATTATTGTATCCCATTCCAGATAAACAGAAAATGTTAAACTTTTCGATCGAACAATCGAACACCCAAGTTTTCCCGATACAGATCAACACATGAAACAAGTATAACAACATTCTGTTCGTGCCTCAGTACCAACGGTCCAGCCGTAGAAGGGTCAAGCCAACGCCTCACATGTGGCACGCCGTACTGCCCCAAACCCGAAGGTTCAAAGGGCAGTTCAAGACGGTCACATAATCGAGTTAAGGTTTGTGTCTTCTAGAGGGACCATCACGTTACTTGCACTACTTAGAACGTCGTTAAACTACGGAAAAATCCAACACTTGGAAATTTCCCGACAGGGGAAAAATTGGGTATTTATATCCGGTCGAACTTTTTAACATATCCTAAAATTTATCCGGAAAGCCACACAGACAAAATTTGATACCCCGATCGAAATACCGAATCCCCAAATCAACTCAGAAAAATTCAACTCTTGAAAATATATTAAAAATACCCAGGAATACCAGCACAGCACTATATGAATTACTGTAGAAATTAGGATGCCAGAAACGACAAAATGGCCGCGCTTGCGCCGCACAAGCCAAGCTCGTGCCGCGGAAGCGCGGCGCACTGTTGGAATTAGGCAGCCGAATTTTACAGTCTTTCTTAGAATTGCCTGCTGATTATTATGAATATTTTTAATGTTGAAAAATCCCAGATTTTAAAAATTGTACAGAGAGCTTGTTTTGGGTTTCGGTTTTGTGTCGTTCGGACTTCAAATTCCGTCTGGACTTCGCCTAAGGCTCTAGCTAGGCTCTGATACCACTGCAGGGTTCCTAGGCACACTAGTGAGGTCTCCAAAGCCATCAACCATGGCAATTTCAAAAATTATGGTGCCTACAAACCCTAAACAACGGATCGTATACTAGAAGTCTAGGCGAACAAGAACTAGTTAACAGTTAACTAATGAGAATACGGAAATACAACCTTTGTAGATCCGGTCCTCCACCTCCACGGCTCCGCAACGAGGTCGTCTCCGCTGTCCAAATCAAATCCGGGCTCTAGAGTCGGCTTCGTCGGAGAATGGGCAAGCTAGGTCGTCGATGTCCATGCCGAAGATGATCTACGTCGAAGCATCGATGAATCAAGCTCCACCTTCAACAAGTCATGAAACTTGTGAAGGAAACACACTCTACTACTTGGCAAGAGGTAGAGGATGAAGAAATAGGAAGTGGGTAGACTTTAGAATTGGATTTCTCACTCATATGCATCAATCACCATTGATGGACTTCAAGCTTCTTCACTTGAAGCATGAAGAAGAAGAAGAAATGTTATATGATAAGTTAATAGAAAAATGAAAAGAAAATGAATTCTTATCATAATTCTAACTAGAGTTAAGTGTAGAGAATGAATCATGGTTAGTGGGAATGGTTAGGGTTAAGGATGAGATAAGGATGGTTGACTTGAACAAAGCTTCATGAAGCTTCAACTAAAGAACAAAGGAAGCCACCATTCTTTTCTCATTATCATTTATTCATTTATCAAAAATAAAAAGGATAAATAAATAGATAAATGAATAACAAATTATAAACCCTAATCATTTCATTAACCAAGGTTTAATCCTTTACACTTAACCAAAAAAGGATGTATCATCAAACATGATACAAGCAAGTGCACAAAATCATATCGCATATGTAATGCGCACACCCGAGTGAGAAAATCCATTTAAAGTAAACCGATACTAGTTGATGCAAAGTAATATATCAAATATATAAATATGCATTAAATCATTAAATCAACACTTGATTCAATGATCCGGTTATGTCGCACACAACCGACTAGTATACAATATATCGGCTTATCGAATCAACGCTTGAATCGATAACTAGGTTATATCGCATACAACCATTCGATACATTTATCGCGAGAATAGAATACGGTATCACATACACGCATTATTCTCGGTCCCGCACATATCTCATATGCGCTCCTATTTCGTTTCGCTTGAGCCAGGAAACCTCTGTGTAGGACTCTAAAGACTCGTCAATACGCCGGCAGCGGATGATGATCATATCAAACATCCACAAGCCGCAAGCGGTCTGCTAAACGTAACGGCCACCCGGGTATTGAGCGATCTGAAGATCGACGAGCAAGCCCGCTCACACTCCAGTGAATCCGACCAGTAACACTACCGTACAGTCCGGTCTGATAGTCTGATATGTCGCATATCTCGCCTACGGGTGGTAAACGTCAGACCCCAATAGCTCAATAAGTCGTGTCGATATGAGGTCTATAACTGTTCGAGAAACTACTGGTAACACTTACCAGTAAATCTCAGCAACCCTGGCCAGGGATTTCCTGTTATAGCCAATCGAACACAGCGCAACATCAACCCCCATATACCGGGAGAGACGAATCCCCTCCTATCGCTCATTGCCTCCATGTGACTCGGGACTGTACCCAAAAACCACCGTTTTGCACGCCCTCTTGGACGTGGTAAGATGGAAATCAAAGCACAGTGGGAACCACACAAGACTCTATGACGATCTCGGGTCAACAGACTACTCTGTACCAGTGTCACCAGAGAACTGCCATCTGACGTGAGGTATAATACCATCTGGGAGTTCTCGGCGAGTCCGTCCAGTGTACCCAGTCTCTACTGAGCACCCGTATATCTCCTCTGATGTCAAACACCGATGGATATGGGATCATCCATCGCCCATCTGTATGGGTCGAGAAGGTACACGCTAGTCTACTCTGGTATATCGATGCCCCGTCTCGATACACCCACGACTAGGACTTTGAAGGATGTACTTATGGACTACCATGTCCCCACTAGTATGATCCGCATCATAGTCCAGGTAGTCAAGCACACATCCTAAGGGCTTTACCAACATGTAACAGAGAGACAAACAGCATACATGTTAAGGTAAAGTGCAACCAGATAGCATACTATCATGTCGAGCAAGAAAGTCCTCCCTATATATGTCCCAGCATCCACTACAATATACATCCTATGTACAGTAATGGCCTCTAGGGCATACATATAACTAACATGAACTAACCTGCACACATGTCACCAGGGAACTGCCATCTGACGTCTGGTATATGACCAACTAGCATGTTCCCGGCGAGTCCTGTCCGGTGTACTCATAACCCAATGAGCACCTGTATACATCTTAGGTGATCCAACTGACACCAGTGGCTTGTGAGACCGGCCACCGCCCTCGTCGGGGTCTCGACTGTATACACTAGTCTACTATGGAGAATCGATGCCCTGTCTCGAAACTCTCATGACTAGGGACCTTTTAAGGATATGCTTATAGACCCCCAGCTCCTACTTATATGATCGCCCTCATACTGCTGGTGGTCAAGCAAGAATCCTAGGGGCTCTATCAACGTGTAATAGCGACGTGTCAGGTCACTTAAAACAGTACACGATGATAAAGGTAAACCAGATAGCATACTATCATCTCGAGTAAGACTGTCCTACCGGGATAGGTCCTCCCTCAATCATTGCAATCACGTACCTGTGATCCAATAATTGACTCTGAGGGCACTATCTCCAACAATCTCCCACTTGCACTCAAGGCTAATTATTGCGATGTCGCATACTCACAGCCCGTGTGATACCGAACACCCAACTCCTCTACTATTCAGTCTCACAAAGCTCGTTTGCGAAACTATTGCGTTCGAGGAATAGCCTCAGTGAGTGGATCCGCTTTGTTGTCTCTTTCCATGTCTCTCTATATCTCAAGTTCGCGGAGAAAGCCATCTCCCGAAATGAGCAATACCTGTCTTAGAATGTGTCTGGATGTCTGATGGGACATAGCTCATAAATGAACTCCAAATCCAAACTTCTTAGACTGTATCGTCAACTGAACTTAATCAGTATCCTGCGCCATGCCACCCTTCAGTATTGCCTTGGACCACCTGTCCAAAATACTGCCCCTCATCAGAAGGAAAGATATAACTCTGACAACCTCCTTGTCGTCCATGTCACCTTGGAAGCCTGGAATGATAACTGTCTCCCGAATGAGGCTGTCGTTATCATATCCCTAGAACATCCACTTGTGTTCTAAAACTGCTTCCGACCGTTTCTCCAGGATTGGATCAATGTCAACTTATTGCATCTAGTGCAAGAACAACATCTGGTGTGGTACTTGACATCTCATGATTGACTCAATTGCCTGAGCAAGTGATCTGCCAATCATGCACTTCCCTCTCTACTTTAGTCTATAAGACACCTTTAGAGAGGGTGACTCCATCACCTGCAGGTATAATACCGTGCCAGGAGTCATCCATTCTAAATACCCTTAGAATGCTGTCTAAGTACCCAGATTGGGAGACTACCCAAATCTAGATCTAAGACCATAGATCTAGTAACCAGTATGTCTGATATAAAATCCATTTCCTTTGTGGAGAAACCACTGTGTGACGACCAAAGTGTAACCGATTGTAGTATAGGAGTTTCTTTTCCTACTCTGTGTATGTCATCCAAATACTATGATATCACACCCTACTACCTTCTCAACAGATCCATCCCCTATTCTGATGAAGTCAAACCCATGACTGTCACGTCAGAAATAGATGATCTATCTCCGCTACATCTGCTTTAGTCTATAAGACATAAGCTACCTGTCCACCAATGCTTCCGCTGCTCCCACTGACTACGACAACCCTCTGGCAGAGTCATATACACGTACACTTCTGAAGCGAGTTCAGAACGACGCTATACTCATCCTCCCACCGGTCTCGCAGCCTGGAACAACAGCAATGGTAATTGTGGGTAAACAAGAACTTCCCTGTCACCGTCCTTGAGGCTACCGTAGTACCTCTCGGGTGCCTGAAGTTACCCACCTTATCTGCGGAGTGGCCAATGGAATGCCAATCCAGATTGAATCTTTAGGTTCCTTGTCAAATCTTCAGTAATCGTTTGTGGTTCTGGAATCACTTCCAGTTCTACCATACTCCCACTACTGTTTTCTGAAAAAATCCATTTTTAATAAAACTGTGGCGAGTCTAGAACAATATCGCTATTGTTCATCCAGATGGTAGAAAGTCAACCCTCGTCATAGCCTAGGTCAACCCACAAACAGCCATTACAGAAACGTGCCTTGAGTTATCCAGAGTCTGGTTTTAATCATAAGCTGGACAACTCCCCGTACCTTAACAATGTTAAGATACGAATTGTTCTATATCCCATATAGGACCAGAGGCACTGATTTAATTGAACCAGATCCAAATCATGCAACTGTCTCCAGTGCATGTCAACTAAATGGAAGGAGGCCGATCAGCGTTACTCAACTTAGGAATGCTTCCAATTATGAGTAACCTGAAAGAGAAGCAAGTTCTCTTAATCATTGCTATCAACTGAATACCATTGACAAGTATCTACATCTTCGATCACTTTGAAGAATCCCGATATTTGCTCCACCTGGTTCTCTACTCTATTCGAATACCTATAACTTCTCAAAATTCGGACCCTGTGTTTCCGCGAAACACTTGTCTAAAAACTAGAGAAGTCATAAGTAAACCGAATATAGTACGAGGACCAACCCCTCTGTCCTGATGGACCCTGGACAACATACAATACTCTGTATAAGTCCCTTGAGTCTGAAAACTCATTCACCGTGTGTCGTAGGTTGAAAACTGTACTTATAGTTAAGAAGAATTACACCGCTGTTTAATGCTCCTTACCTAACCATCCACTGAACCATCCACTGATATAGGTAAATGTCGTAGACATAATTTCAGAAAGGTATATCTCACTCTATGAAAAAAGACGTACAGATATATCAATTTGAAATTGGTGCATGACAGCGGATATTCAAAACCAAATATTTGCCGACCGGCAAACAGCCCAGGTGATTTCCTCAAATATCACCGATTACAACGAATCCCGATATAATGAGGATGATCACCCAATTCCCAATAACTTACTCCCACTCACCATCTGAAAAACCATACAGATGTGAGAATCGTACCTGGTAAATACATACCCTGGAGTAAGTATCTAATCGGGAAATCAGTTTTCTTTTAAACATTACACAGTGAAACTGAAACATTGAAATGTTTCGATGGGGTATCCCGGTATTCCTAGTAATGCCTCTTCCAGATTCACGATTGTAACCGTATAATTCTTTACCACCTCTCCAAATCCCTTCATATGTCTTTAGTCATTACCTTCTGCACACCCCTTTAGGCCAAATGGTTTTCTTCCTTCCCTACCGTTCGGCACCAGCCTATGGTTTGGAAGAAGACTATCCAATAAGCATAATGGGTGTACTGTCCTAATCCTAGGAGCACTCGCAATGCGAGAGAAGGTGAGGATAAAAGACAACTGAACAAACCTTATTCCTATTTCTCCTGGACCAGAATCCATCCCCGAACTGGAACAAGTTCCTTTCGAGTTCGTATATAACCATACGATGGAGTATCCAATAAACTGTGGATCTTCGTAGTGATACGGAGTGTCCTGGAGAAATACAAAGGTGATTTTAGGATTGGCGAAGGAATACTTGGTTTGGTCGTGAATATCTGTTGCAATTTACTTTGCCCTCTTACTAATCCCTTGCTTTGTCTGAACTTAATACCTTCTGCACACCATCGTTAAGCTAATTGGTTTTCTTCATTCCCTACCGGTCGGCACCAGCCTAAGGTTTGGAAGAAGACTATCCAATTTGCGTAACAGGTGTACTACTCCTAAACCCAGGAGCACTCGCAACCGGAGAGGAGGCAAAAGGAAAAGACAACTGAATAATCCTATCCGTTTTCTCCAGAACCGGAAACCATCCTCGAATAAATCCCTTCGAGTTCGTATCTAACCATACGATGGTTTTGTCCAATGGAAGTGGACGTTCGTAGTAATACGGGGTGTCCTGGAGAAAAGGGTAAAAGTAGGAGTGGCAATGAGGTTCGCAACTCTGACAATCCAAAAGCCAGTGTCAAGAAGGTTCGGTTAATTTGGTCACTGAGTCATAGTCTTAGGGTCGGGTCAATGGTCGCTGCCAAAGAGAGAGAGAAAAGAAACACTCAGCGTGCACTCTAACCTAGATCAGAATGGTTACCAATTTATCTAATCTGGAATCCTCCCACTGTACCTCAAATTCTCCTCCAAACCTGAAAGAAGAATTAGTCGGGGTCACCCGAGGAGTAAACTAACTCATCAGTGGGAATCGGGATCCAACTCTCATCGCATGACAACGTGACGGAATCCGCTCACATCATCACACTCCAGAAGGTATGCGCATATCTGGCAAGTTTCAGTTCTTTTGAAACTCCCGATGTGATTTCTGCCCCATGCTCTTATGACCTTGGCGAAGGTCAACAAATCATAAGTCACATGTCAAGTTCTACCCGTCATTATCCAGGTTAATTTGAATCCACCCGTACAAGCCCTTGACGAAGGTCAACAAGGCTATACGACTGTCCCAAACCAACGCATCTATCTATGCAGCAGAAAGGTAACAAGCAGCTACCATACACTATGCCTTGACGAAGGTCAACAAACACAGCATGAATACTACGTGCTACCCGTCTGAAACGACGGAGGGCTACGAATGGTTTCTGGCGAAAACCTTTAACGTAAAGAACTTGATATCGTTGAAGGAACTGATAGCTTTTAAAAATATAGTGACGAAAACCGTTGCTAAAGAGGTCACTCCCGGTGAAGGGATCTCGGCTCTTTCCCCGTAGAATGCGGTGCAGGATATTCCAACTGAATACCACGATGCAAAGCAAAAGTAATCGGCTATAGTGAAGTTAATGCCCTGACGCAAACTTATTATCCAAGGGGTCACTCCCGGTGAAGGGATCTCGGCCCTTGCCTCGTCGACTGAGGAGCAGGATATTCTAAATGAATACCGCGAGGCAAAACAAAAGTGAACGTCCTTGCAATAACAGCTTTTTGAAAAGTGTTCCAACAACATCAGATTAGGTTTGTTTTTAACTTGCATTGATCCGAATCAATGCAGTCCCATCAATTGATCACACCACAAAAAACGAAAATATACTGATGTACGTATATGCCATCCGCATTCGCCACTGGGTCCCGTCATTACCCGTTAGGTTAGCTAACTAACGACAGAGCGGGGACTGGACTAGCGCGGATGCAAAACATATACAACATCTACTAATATATATACCAATATATTATATTCGCTCAAGGCGTGAATAAAAATGCAACATCACAGAAATGTACAGCATCACAGAAACAATACAGATATCTGGGATCCCCGGGTTTCACAGAGCCACTGCTGAAACCCGACGTTCCCCTGGTCGTGTGGATAGCCTGTGCAATGTAATCCTAGACCCCTACGGGCGCGGCAAGTCACCCGCCAAAACCTGAAGCGAGGCAGCCCCCTTCAGCACCGTGAATGGACCACCCAGCACTTCACGGAATCCGGTAACTTGGGCACCCCTCCTGGGTCAACCTGTACCCCCTACGAGTGCGGCGAATAGCCCGCCAATCCTAGAGTGAAGCCCCCTCCGTCTCAATGCCATGAGATGCGGGCTTGTTGCCCTCTAGAACCCGGCTATCCGTGCACCCCTCCGCGGGGCAATCCTAGTACAGAAAGTAAAATATACATACAACGGGTACATCGACCGCAACCTGGCCGTGCCCCAAAATAATAATACAATCAGACAGTGACGGCAGTCCACATGTCGGACGCTCGCCCCGCAATATCAAATGTACATAATACAACCACAACTGTACTAGCATTGCATCCAGGCTATCCCCCACGACCGATCCGCAACATCACAGCAAAAACAGAATATCAACGTGAAAGTCACGTTCGCAAATCCGTCTAACCGGGCTATAGCAGTTAGACAGGATTTACCGATCGAGTGACATTCACGGTCGCAGATATAATGTAAATACTGTGAAATAATGTGTTTAAAATATCCGATCAATCAAATTTTAACAAGTGGGCCCCCAAGCATTACTGTAGCACATCAAGAAATTCTGGGCCCAATATTAATATTCCAAAACCCCAATTTTAACCCCAGAAAGATACTGTAGAAATTTGGTGCAGGGAACCCAACAGTGTGCGGCGGATCCGCGGCCCAAAGGGGTGTTTGGCCGCGGATCCGCGCTCCAACAGTGGACTTAGTGCATCGAATTTTCCCAGAACTCTTAGATTTTCCAGTACATCACTTTTCTGTAACCTGAAAAAATTTTCGACACCAAAAATTTTCAACAGAAAACTGATGCAAGTAAAAATGTAGATTTTGGAATTTTGGTCGATCGGAAATGCAAAACACATTAAACCAAGCTAGACTAAGTTAATGGCGAGGCTCTGATACCACTGTAAGTGCACGGCGGCGCCCCGGCCGTCAATCCGACGGCCAAATGCGGAAGCGGTGATAAACTTTAATTTTTCTTGAAATGGCAAACCGCCGCGCACTAATACCCGGATCGAACCATTAACTAGTCCTAGCTAACTATAAGATGAGAAAGAGATATACCGACGATCCAAGTCCTCCGGTCTTCTCATCATCGTCCGGATCTCCTGCGGAATGTCCCGTCTCCTCCTCGTCGCCGGAAGTGCACCACATCGCCTACATCGTTTACGGGCTCCCACCTCAATGCCGAGGTAACTCGGGCACGAAGCCGGCTACTCGACGTGCTCAAGATTCGCTGTAGAATGTGTAGTGAAGAAGTCTCATTTGGGGTTGTAGGAATTGCCTTTTTGAGATGGTGGAGGAATTGATTTTTGAGATGAACTAGAAAGCTTTTCTTAGCACCATGAGAACCAAAAATTGCCACACCAAAATGAATCAAATCCCATCCCCAAGGAATGGCCGGCCCATGCAAAATGAGAAGGGTGAAGAGAAATGAGAGAGTGGAGAGAAAGTCAAGGGAGTGGGTGAGCTATCATGCAAGCATGGATAAAGAGTGATGATTAAAACAATATCATCACCAACATAAACAAACACTCCAAAACAACCATGATGACTCCAAATGGTCAAGCCATCATGAGTTTATGAAGTCAAATGATGGGAAAAGTATCATGACATGATAATAAGCAAAGACCCCCTCCACAAATGCTTATTTGCAACAATGCAAATAAGCCCTCCTCCACCAATCTTCGGCCAATGAACGGAACAATGGAAATCGGCCGAAACGGAAAGCAAACTGGCAACTCCAGAAAACTGGTCCCGTAATAAATTACAGGAAAACCCCGATACTGTGCATACACACCCGCATTTGTATTCCGACCGAAATACAAATGCAATGAGACAAAATCTACACTGTACTATACTAGGATCCGGCTTAAACCAAAGCCGGCTAGTAATATCCGTTCGATCCTGATCCGTGCAATACCGCACGTATCTGATCGAACCCTGCCATATATCCATACGGCCTATAGTACAAACTGTCCGATCCAGATCCGTGCAATACCGCACGTATCTGATCGGACCTTGCCATATCTCCATACGGCCTCTACAACCTTTCGCCCGAAAGCTTGAGTAACTGAATGTGGGGGACTCTAAAGACTCATCAACACCTTGGTTGTGGATTTAACCACTAGCACGTTAGAGGTATAAGCCAATACATAACGGGCTACCAGGTATTGACCAAAAGGGACGTCTGTGAGCGAACTCAGCCTGACTCCCTACTGAGCCTGTCAGTGACAATATCCGTACAGTCCGGTCCGTTCGTCTATGAGCATCGCATGGCGGGCCTAGGGGGTTGGTAAAAGTCAGACCCCCAAAAGCGGTACAAGTCGTGTCGGAGTGTAGCCCAGAACACCCTGAGATACTACTGGAATACCTACCAGTAAATCTCCTTGCCTCGGCCGAGGCTTCGTGTAATGGCTCTCCTAGACACAGCACGACCTCACCCCCAATACCGGGAGAGACGAACCCCTGAAGATACGCTCACTGCCTCCATGTGGCTCGGGACTGTACCCAACTAAAACCTGTTTGCACGACTCCTTAGAGCCGTGGTAGGGTAGTAATCAAAGTACAGTGGGAACTCACACGAGACAAATGACGATCCCCAGGTCGATGAACTAACCTGCACACATGTCACCAGGGAACTGCCATCTGACGTCTGGTATATGACCAACTAGCATGTTCCCGGCGAGTCCTGTCCGGTGTACTCATAACCCAATGAGCACCTGTATACATCTTAGGTGATCCAACTGACACCAGTGGCTTGTGAGACCGGCCACCGCCCCTCGTCGGGGTCTCGACTGTATACACTAGTCTACTATGGAGAATCGATGCCCTGTCTCGAAACTCTCATGACTAGGGACCTTTTAAGGATATGCTTATAGACCCCCAGCTCCCACTTATATGATCGCCCTCATACTGCTGGTGGTCAAGCAAGAATCCTAGGGGCTCTATCAACGTGTAATAGCGACGTGTCAGGTCACTTAAAACAGTACACGATGATAAAGGTAAACCAGATAGCATACTATCATCTCGAGTAAGACTGTCCTACCGGGATAGGTCCTCCCTCAATCATTGCAATCACGTACCTGTGATCCAATAATTGACTCTGAAGGCACTATCTCCAACAGTCTCTTTATACTGTCTTATAGTTACATGTTGGTAAAGCCCTTAGGATTTGTACTTGACTACCTGGACTATGATGCAGATCATACTAGTCGGGACATGGTAGTCCATAAGTACATCCTTCAAGGTCCCTAGTCGTGGGTGTATCGAGACGGGGCATCGATATACCAGAGTAGACTAGCGTATACGCTTCTCGACCCATGTGATGGGCGATGGATGATCCCATATCCATTGGTGTTTGACATCAGAGATGGTATGAGTTCGGTAACTCTTTCTCCATGTCCCGTAAACGGAGTTTTGGTCATCTTGCCTTTGAGACATGACTGGCAAGTGTCATAAGATGAAAATTCAAACGGATTTAAATATCCATCCTTATGCAACTTAGCCAGTCGTGTCGCATTGATGTGACCCAGTCTACAATGCTACAAGAAGGATTCGTTCATTTCAGAACTCTTCCTCTTGTGTGTGTTTGTTATGCTCAGAACTGTTGATTGGTTTAGAACATAAATGCCATTGCACAACATGCCTGATCCAACCAACGCGGATCCCTTAGGCGAAGTCTAGACGGAATTTGAAGTCCGAACGAACCCGAAACCCGATCACAAACATGCTCTCTGTACTTTTTCTGAAAACGTGGATTTTTCCAGATTAAAAATTACCAAAAAATTCAGCAGGTAATTGTATAAGTTACTGTGAAGCACGTGTTAGTAACTCGACTACAGAGGCGCGGAACCGCGGCCCGAACCATGGGATGCGCGGCGGTTCCGCGGCCACTGTGTTGAGTTACACCACGTGGCTTGCACAGTAATTCATGTTTTGTAATGCTGAGTCTTCTGGGAATTTTTAATATTCATTCAAGAGTTGAATTTTCTGGGGTTGTTTTGGGGATTCGGTATTTCGATCGGATTATCAAATTTCGTCTTTTGTGTATTTCCGGATAATTTTTGAATATGTTAAAAAGTTCGACCGGATATAAATACCCAATTTTTCCCCTATCGGGAAATTTCCAAGTGTTGGATTTTTCCGTAGTTTAACGACGTTCTAAGTAGTGCAAGTAACGCGATGGACCCTCTAGAAGACAACAAACCTTAACTCGATTATGTGACCGTCTTGAACTGCCCTTTGAACCTTCGGGTTTAGGGCAGTACGGCGTGCCACATGTGAGGCGTTGGCTTGACCCTTCTACGGCTGGACCGTTGGTACTGAGGCACGAACTGAATGTTGTTAGACTTATTTCATGTGTTGAGCTGTATCGGGAAAACTTGGGTATTCGACTGTTCGATCGGAAAGTTTAACATTTTCTGTTTATCTGGAATGTGATACAATAATTGGAATTCACAAACAGTTATGAGATAACTGGATGAATGTTATAAATCTAGCAGTTTAGTCCCATATGATATTGAAAAGAGTTTTCGATAATGAGACTAAAATGCGGGGTTTGTAACTGTTAGGCATGTGATGTCTAAAGAGGTTGCGGATTCCAACTGTTGTAGTTTTACACTTTCTTTTCTGTGACCGTAAGTGTAGTATGTTCATATCGCCAGTTTCGTTGCTATATGTCAACGACAATTGGGGTATGCATACTTACTTACGTTGATGACATGTGATGTTATGTGTTGCTGGATATGTTATATTGGATCGTCGTGTTCGAATAGCCGGGGGTTTTTATGTGAGATGAGTGTTTTTCTTTTTCATTCATGTAAAAACTTGTATGTAATATTCTTTTATTTGGGGCACTTCCAGGTAGCGGAAGTTGTCACCTTTTGTATATTATTTACTTTTCCGCATTAGGATAGACCCAAGGAGGGGAGCACAAGTAACCGGGTTCTAAGGTCCAGTGGGAGACCAACTCGAGGAGTCGAGTCCGGGTCTCCTAACCCTAGAATTGGCAGGGTTGCTTGCCGCTCTCGTAGGGGTCTAGGGGTGTGGGATTGGCTATTCATCACGACCGTGGAATCCGTGTTTTATACTGGCTCGTATTGAAAACACGGACGACCTAGTATATCCAATGTTTCATATGTTTCTTCTGCTGCGATATCTGTGATGTGATCATGTGATGTTCTGTGATGGATATAGTATATATGATATATGATATATTATATAGACGTTACTTATGTTTTACACCCGCGCTAGCCCTGCCCTGCTCTGTCGTTAGTTACCTAACCTAACGGTGCACGAGGGGACATCGAGGCGAATGCGGATGGCATAAGTGTACGTCATATCTATCTGTGATGTTTAGGTATTTAAATGATGGGACTTCATTAATGTGATTAATGAAAGAAAGAAACCTAAGATGTTGTGGAATCGAATTTTAAAATAAAACAGGTAGCTACAGTTCTTGCTTTGCATAGCGGTATATATGATATACCCTGCACCTTATTCGATGAGGAAAGGACCGAGATCCCTTCACCGGGAGTGACTCCTTTAGCAATAACTGGCAGATGCTACATACTCGGTTTATTTTTGATTGCTTTTATAGTTTCTGCTTTGCACAGTGATATATATGATATATCCCGCACCTCATTCGACGAGGAAAGGGCCGACGATCCCTTCACCGGGAGTGACCCCTTTAGCAAAACTGGAAAAGCCTCAAAATCACTCCATTTCAAAACTCCATTTGATTCTACAACGATATCAAGTTCATTACGCAATAGGTTTTCAGAAAAACCTGTCGTAGCCCTCCGTCATTTCAGATAAGAACTGTTTAGTATTCGTGCTGCGTTTGTTGGCCTTTGTCAAGGCGTAGTGTGCGGTAGCTAAATAGTGATTATCTGCTTATGCATATGATGCAGATTGTTTCAGGGTAGTCGTACGACCTTGTTGGCCTTTGTCAAGGGTCGTGCGGGTGGGTTTGATTCTATCAAGAAATGACGGGTTGAACTTGACTAGCATCCTGTGATTTGTTGGCCTTTGTCAAGGTCATAGGACACTAGGGGCAAAATATTATCGGGAATTTCAAGTGTTGAAATTTGCAATGAGATTGCATACCTTCTATGAGATAGTTGGATCCCGATACCCACTGCGAGTAAGAGTTACTCCTGGGAAAGTTTTACACATTACAATTAGCCGATCAAGTAGGTATCTAGAAAGGTGTTAACGAGGTTACGCCTCTGGGAAAACGAGGTTTACAGTAATTAGGTTCGTGCGAAAGCACGAGGGACCTCCCTCAAAGTACCGACACTGGCCTGGCTGAAAGATTGGCGAACTTGTAGTGTGTAATTAATCCCGGCTAGTCTTTCCTTTTAGGGTTTGAAGGAAGATTTGATAAAAAGCAGTGGGAGCCATCCTGATTAGATAAGATAATAACCAATCTGATCTTGCACGAGCATACGCTAAAGTGTTTTCTTCTCTCTCTCTCCAGGTAGCGACCATTTCATGCCTTAATAAACATAATAATATGGATGTATTGACCGAACCCGCATGTTATACTGTGCTGGGGAACGTTGGTTCCGTTCTATCTTATAAGAGTTATAGGAATGAACAGGAAATAGGGGAATACCAGGATTCCCATGCCACCCGAATGAAGAAAGTACATGTCGATGCATTTTAAATCTCAGCAACCCTGGCCAGGGATTTCCTGTTATAGCCAATCGAACACAGCGCAACATCGACTCCCTATACCGGGAGAGACGAATCCCCTCCTATCGCTCATTGCCTCCATGTGACTCGGGACTGTACCCAAAAACCACCGTTTTGCACGCCCTCTTGGACGTGGTAAGATGGAAATCAAAGCACAGTGGGAACCACACAAGACTCTATGACGATCTCAGGTCAACAGACTACTCTGTACCAGTGTCACCAGAGAACTGCCATCTGACGTGAGGTATAATACCATCTGGGAGTTCTCGGCGAGTCCGTCCAGTGTACCCAGTCTCTACTGAGCACCCGTATATCATCTCTGATGTCAAACACCAATGGATATGGGATCATCCATCGCCCATCTGTATGGGTCGAGAAGGTATACGCTGGTCTACTCTGGTATATCGATGCCCCGTCTCGATACACCCTCGACTAGGGACTTTGAAGGATGTACTTATGGACTACCATATCCCCACTAGTATGATCCGCATCATAGTCCAGGTAGTCAAGTACAGATCCTAAGGGCTTTACCAACATGTAACAGAGAGACAATCAGCATACACGTTAAAGTAAAGATCAACCAGATAGCATACTATCATGTCGAGCAAGAAAGTCCTCCCTATATATGTCCCAGCATCCACTACAATATACATCCTATGTACAGTAATGGCCTCTAGGGCATACATATAACTAACAAGTTTGGTAGAACTGCAAGTGATTCCAAAACCACAGACGATTACTGAAAATTTAATAGAACCTAAAGATTCAATCAGGTTTGACATTCCATTAGCCACTCCGCAGATATAGTGGGTAACCTCAAGCGCGAGAGAGGTACTTTGATATCCTGAAAGACGGTGACAGGGAGGTTCTTGTTTACCCAAACTTGACACTACTGTTGTTCCAGACTATGAGACCCAGCAGGAGGATGAGTATAGCATCGTTCTAAACTAGCTTTAGAAGTGCACGTATATATGACTCTGCCAAAGGGTTGTTGTAGTCAGTGGGAGAAGCGAAAGCATAGTGGACAAGTAGCTTATGTCTAATTATAGACTAAAGCAGATATAGCAGAGATAGATCATATATTTTTGATGTGACAGTCATAGGCTTTGACTTCATCAGAATAGGGGATGGATCTGTTAAGAAGGTAGTTGGGTGTGATGTCCTAGTATTTGGATGACATGCACTTTATAGGAAGTAAAATTCCTATCCTACAATTGGTTATACTGTGGTTTTCACACAGTGGTTTCTCCATATAGGATATGGATATTATATTAGGCATTCTGGTTACTAGATCTATGGTTTTAGATCTAGATTTAAGTAGTTTCCCAATCTCGGTACTTAGACAGCATTCTAAAGGTGTTTTAGAATGGAAGACTCCTGGCATGGTGGTGTACCAGCAGGTGATGGAGTCACCCTATCTAAAGGTGTCTTACAAACTAAAAGGGAGAGGGATGTGCATGATTGGCAAATCACTTGCTTAGGCAATTGAGTCAATCATGAGGTGTCAAGTACCACACCAGATATTGTTTTGCACTATCTACAATAAGTTTATATTAATCCAATCCTGGAGAAACATTCGGAAACAGTTTATGAACATAAATGGATGTTCTAGGAACATGATAACGGTAGCCTCTTTCGGGAGACGGTTACCATTCCAGGCTTCCAAGGTGACCTAGATGACATAGTGATTGTCAGAGTTTTAGTTTTCCTTCATTAGAGGGGCAGTAGTTTGGACAGGTGATCTAAATGGATACTGAGGGAGGCATGGCGTAGGATACTGATTAAGTTCAGTGGACGATACAGTCTAAGAAGTTTGCTGGATTTGGAGTTCATTTGTGAGCTGAGTCCCATCAGATATCCGGACATATTCTAAGACAGGTATTGCTCATTTCGGGAGATGGCTTTCTCCGCGAACTTGAGATAAAGAGAGACATAGAAAGAAACATCAGAGCGGATCCACTCACTGAGGCTACTTCTCGAACGTAAAAGTTTTACAAACGAGCTTTGTGAAACTGATTAGTAGAGGAGTTGGGTTTCGGTATCACACGGACTATGAGTATGCGACACCGCAATAATTAGCCTTAAGTGCAAGTGGGAGATTGTCGGCTATAGTGCCCTCAAGTCAATTATTGGATCGCAGGCACGTGATTTCAATGATTGAGGGAGGACCTATACCGGTAGAACAGTCTTAATCAAGATGATAGTATGCTATTTGGTTTATCTTTATCATCGTGTACATGCTTCAAGTGACATTACAGATCACTATTACATGTTGATAGAGCCCATAGGATTCTTGCTTAACTACCAGCAGTATGATGGCGATCATATACGTGAGAGTTGGGTAGTCTATAAGCACATCCTTAAAGTGTCTCTAGTCGTGGGAGTTTCGAGACTGGGCATCAATACTCCATGAGTAGACTAGTGTATACCGATCGAGACCCCGACGAGGGGCGGTGGCCGGTCTCACAAGCCATTGGTGTCAATTGGTTCACCTAAGATGTATACAAGTGCTCATTGGGTTATGAGTACACCGGACGGACTCGCCGGGAACATGCTGGTTGGTATTATAGCTATTGTCAGATAGCAGTTCCCTGGTGACATGTGTACAGGTTAGTCTATCGACTTGAGATCGTCATTTGTCTCGTGTGAGTTCCCACTGTGCTTTGATTACTACCCTACCACGGCTCAAAGGAGTCATGCAAAAAGGTTTTAGTTAGGTACAGTCTCGAGCCACATGGAGGCAGTGAGCGGATCGTCAGGGGATTCGTCTCTCCCGGTATTGGGGGTTGATATCGCGCTGTGTTTGGAGAGCCATTACACAAAGTCCCTGGTTAGGGCAAGTGAGATTTACTGGTAGGTATTCCAGTAATTTCTCAGGGTGTTCTGGGCTACACTCCGACACGACTTATACCGCTATTAGGGGTCTGACGTTTACCATCCCCCTAGGCCCGATATGCGATACTCATAGACGAACGGACCGGACTGTACGGATATTGTCGCTGCTAGGAACAGTAGGGTTTCTGTAACATTTCAAAAAAATAAAATAATATTTTTTGGGAATTTTCATAATTTAATATTAATTTTTAATGAATATTTTAATAGTCGGTATAATTAAATACCGATAAATGGTGAAAATTCCGGAGAAAATTCTAGAAAATTCTAAAATAGGGTATTTTGTGGAAATATGTCATTTTTAAGCTTTTATGGTTACGTAAATGCTATTTTAGTGTTAATCGCGATTAAAAATCGCTAATTGGATTTTTGGTTTTTTTTGTGCAAAAATGTGCACATAACATTTTCCATACTTGTCACACTTGTTTCATGTTTTGAATTCTTGGTGGCCTAGGGTTGAACCATGCTTAGATGACCATGATGGGTCTAAACCATTTGGTTAAATTAAGTGGGTTAATTAAGGGTTTAGCTTGTTTAGGAATTGGATTAAGTGGGGGTTGACTTGTGTTAGGGGGGGAGAGAGAGAGAGAGAGAGCCATGATGGCTTGAGCATGCAACATTTAGCAAGTGAGAGAGAGGTGGCTAGGGTGTGCCATGATCCATCTTATTCTTCATTACCCTTTGTGCTCTTCACACCCCCTCTCACTCATATCACTCCCTCTCATTTCACTCCCATCCTTCTCTCACACTCACATATACATCAGCCAACCCTACACCAGCCCTAACACCTTATCCCAACACCTACACACTAACATCAGCACCCATACCTAACATCATCAGCACACATTCAGCCACATCTGCTGCAACAGCAGCTGATGTAACATATCAGCCCCCTTTATCAACACATCAGCCCTCTTTAAAGAACACTTCACCCCCAATATCCTCAACATCAGCTTCATAACCAACCACACCCCAACATCAAACAATAACTACAACAGCCCATGCCAGTAGCTGCTGCAAACAGCAACAAGGAAAAAGAGAGAAATTGCAAGCAGCAGATGCAGCATCAGCAACTGCTGTGAAAACAGCAGTGCAGCAACAACTTCGTTCAAATATCAGCACCCTATTACAATTACAACTTCAGTAGAAGGTGCAATAGCAACCCAAACACTACCACAACACCAAAACAACAGCAAAAAAAATAACTACAGCAGCAGTAGTATTGCAGCTTCAGCCCAGGACAGCAACAGTAACAACACTAGAAGCTGCTGCAGGAGCTCAGTAGCAGCAACTCACTCCCCTTCACCTCCTCCTTCTTCTCTTCTCCTACATCCTAGGATTTCCGTGAGGTATAATCTTGCAACCCAACTCATATCTTGTTAAGTTATGGATAATTGGCTGAAACTTAGTGTTATCAAGTAGATTAGTGCTAGTTTTAGTGATTTTGAGTGAGATTTGGCCAAGTATTGGTTGTAATGGTTGATATAGCCTAATTAAGTGCTGTTGAGACCAGTTTACCCTAGATCTAATTCAGATTCCAGTATAACACCTGAAAGTTTAGAATCAGTGTAAATTAGCGATTTTGTCGACTTTTTGGACCTTTCTGGAATCTGCTACAACCCGAGATACCCTAAGATAAAATTGACTTGTCAGTATGATGTGCAGGCAGACAGGAACCAATACCCAAAACCCTAGCCCCAACCACCTTACCCCGGCCGCAGATTTAATCCCTCTGGCTGCAATTTGCGGCCAGAGCAGTAGGGAAGCCCCTCGTTTTGCGTGCACGGCTCTTTTACCTGTAAACTTGACCCTGGGTATGTCTAGTTTTGTCTGCTTCCAATCGGGGTAAAATCTGGGTTGATTTTCATGAGTTGGCGTATGATTTACGACTTGTTTAACATGGGTTTTTGGTATTCGATGATTCGTTTCTGTCGGGTGGCGTTTGGACGTCAACGGCTGTGGATATTGGCTGTGTTTGCACGCGAGGCCACAGGTTTTTACCTATGGGCGTAGCGTGCACCATTTTGGTTTCTGACATGGTTTTCATGTGTTTTAGCATGTGATATCCTTGTAGGTACCCCATATGGCGTCGAGGTGTTGGAGATGCAAATGGCGACATCGGCACCGCCACGCATAAAGAAAGTTGAGTAGATTTATATCTACGGGGAGAAGTCGGGACGATGGCGTAGAGCACCCCCGCAATTCGTCGTGATGTATACGGATGCGTATACACACCTATAATTATCTTATGTTGTTTGGGAAATTATTGATGTTTAGGATGGATAATTGGTGGACTTGGATGATTTAGTGTCGCGAGAACCTAGAATAGTGGGTGCACTACACATACACACTCCCACACATACATACTTGCATACATCCTTACTTCATATGTGCATAGACGGTATTCTATATAGATATGCGTTCACATGGGTATGGGACCACGTGTTCACATACGGATTTGAGGATGATACTTGGGATTGAGATGAGTCGATGAGTTTGATCTAAGGTTATGATATCGGTGATATGATAAAAATTCATAATTGAGATACGTCTTGATGCTTTAGAGGATTTTGGGGATGATGATGCCATAGGAATGGTGGCATATATATTAAATGGTCGACATGTGATTAAGTTACGAGATATGACATAATATGACATGACAAGATTAGTATGATAGGCCGCATTCGGCGATGTATACTCCTTGTGATGATATGTGATGATGATATCGATTTATACGAGACTGTCGATTAGTAGTCAGATCTTGATTATAGTGATGATATTAGCAATGTACTAGACGTAGGTCGGTACCCCAGATGATGATCTTGATAAAGAGAATACTAGATGAATGATATGACGAATATGATATTGACCCGTACCCTGATTTGGGGATGCCGTACGATGGATTTACGTACGAGCAATAAATTGATGTTTGATCCGCACTCTTGATTTGGGAATAACTGATTATAGAGATATGTGATCGGATGTGATATTATCGAGGCGGGATCACCGACTATATATATATATATATATGTATGTATATATATGTATCGACTCAGAGGTTAGGCGGTTTCCCTTACCTACTGTTAGCTTTAGCTCAGCCTTATAAGTGGTGTAGCTATAGGACTCTTATGACATTAGATGCAGTTTAGCTATCCTTGTGTCTAGCTTTCAGCTCCCGCATATTATTGTTGTTACTCTGCATCGCATACTTATTATGATTCATATTCCCTTATTGATATCATACTGTTAGGACACCAGCACCATTACCGATGATGCGTATGTTTCACATACACTTACTTGTCAGCTCACACACATCTTCATCGGTAATTGCCATGTCACTACACAGTAGTATTATTGCATCAGGATATAACCCTTGTATGTCCATACTATTATTCCATGTTGCATGATATACTGTTATACTTGCATTTCATTTATATGTCACATACATCATGCTTCCTGATTATACGCATTGAGATATGTTGTTTCTATGATATTTCTGGATTTGGGAACCGTGGATATTTCAAAGAGATTATGTAAATGTTTTAAAAACCCGGTTACCCTTGATATGATATTTCAGTGCGTCCACCATGTGTTTTCTCGGTGCTGAGAGCGACATGTGGAACCCGATTCGAGGAGGCGGATGGACCGATTGCGGGTACATGGTGGACCCGGTGTGGTACCCCGGGGCAAGAAGATCGTAGGAGATGGCGTTGAGCCTGGCATGGGAGAACTACCGACCGGTGATTTTATCTGACACGTCGGATATCCGGAGGATACCGTCGTAGTCATAAAATGGATGGTAGGGGCCGATCTGGACTGACGGCGCCCTGGATATTATGATTGAGACATTGAGATTTGAGATATTGAGGTACAGAGATTGTGATACAGAGATATCGAGATATTGAGATTTATGTTTTGTGCCAATGCTAGGCACTGGTTTATTCTGATTTCATTATGATACCGCATTTTAAAATACAGAAATCTCACTAATTTATGAAAGCAGTTTTCTTCAGTACATGCATTCGGTTTCATGCATTCATACATCATTCATATGATACATTGCCACCTGAGCACTGACACGGGCACATGGAATTATACTTGGGTTAGATATTTACCCTAGCCATTGTTATAGGTTGCTGGTTATATATATATTTGAGGATTATATATTATGATCGTATGACCTAGGATTGCGTCATATATGCGATTTTCTGTTCGTAGATCTTTTTCTACTCACGAGTTGGCAATTCACCCCCGTTGTGCCCCAGTTTCTTGCAGGTGTTGCCGTACAGGTTTCATCACGGCTTTGCGGGCATTGTTCCTTTCGGGTGACTTGCTAGTAGGTGGGTTTATTGTATCATACCCATCATTATACATTGTATATTATATTTCAGTGTATCTAGAAGTTCCATCAACCAAACATGTACTTATTTGAGATAGAGACTAGTGATGTTTATTCTTTCGACCTTAGAGTCGCACGTTATATTTCTGTGGATTTCTTGTTGTTGGAGTTTCCTTTCTGTTGTGATCCTCGCCTTTAGGCGTTGTATATTATGTTGCTAGCTGGTTGACTCATAATGGTTTTCCTACACTCTACTTCTTTTCTTGGTTTGGATTTCTGGGCTCGGCTTACTTAGAGCACGTACGTCTTGGGACGTTCGTAGCCTAAGTGCCGGTCATGTTCCGTACTTTCGGGACGTGAAAAAGTTGGTATCAGAGCGTTAGGTTTTACCTTCGGAGCGTAGGATGACCCTTTGTTGATGAAATAGGTGACTAAAGTAGAGTGACGTACCGTTGGTATGTTCCACGGCATATTTACGATACGCCACTCCACTTAAAGAGCCTTAGGATGTACATTTCCTTGTTCAGTATCATATTCATTCCTGATCTAGCCTCATCGGTACCAGTTTTGGTTTTGCTGCCACGATTACGGGTAGGGAGAGCTACGGCTAAGAGTTGCGGTCAGCGCGAGGACTGACCAGGGCATGATTCTGGCGACACACGATTGTAGAGATGTGTCTTTTTACTGGGTTTTCACGCCACGAGCGTTGGACGGATCGCTGTATGAGATTACTCGGACGTGCAGATTAGCACCAGAGGATTGAGCCATTGGCAGAGGCCAGCCAGATTTTGATGATCATTGGTGTATTGCTTACTCATGATGATTGAGGCACAGTTCAGCGTGTAGATGAGTGAGCCAGTTGTTACTGCGAACGACGAGATATTGCCCAGATGTTGGAGCTATTGCGGTACGAGTGGTACTAAGGGATAATAAAAGGCCGCTAGTCACTAAGGATGAATGACTAGGACATGTGGATCGTTCGCTACCCCGATGCGAGGTCATCAGATAGATTGATTCCAGTTAGAGACGACTTCACGCGAAGACGTTGAGAGTCGATAGAGACGATCGAATGTCAGTAATCTATTATTCCAAGTTTAATGTATTCGGAAAGACATGCAGGCAATTCTATAGTCCCTCTAGAAGAATGAAACCCTAACTCGACTTAATGACCGTGTGAAAGCCTTTGAACCTTAGGGTTTGCGGCAGTTCTGCGGCGCCATTAGTGAGGCTTGGGTTTGCCCTTCTACGGCTGGACTACCGATGCTGTGGTATGTACTCGATACTATTATACTGTACCCAAGATGTTGAGCTCTTGGGGGATTATGAAGTTTGACGACTCGATCAGATGGCTCGACTTAATTCGGATGCTAGGTGGTGAGATGCATTTCTTGGGAGACTCCGGATACGAGGATAGCCATTGGAGTTTAGTCCATTCAGCCACGACGAGACTAGTCCGAAGCAGTCGACATTAGAGAAAAGTGGAGTAAGAGGTTCGTACAAGATCTGGATATGATGACGTTCCACTCCGCCGACATCAGAGATGCGATGCGCATGCCGAGGTATAGTACTGGATATACCTTCCAGAATTAGTCGCGATGAGTATGCAGCCGTTCCGGAACAAGAATTAGCTCCAGTAAAGGATGATGACTTCCGGGCAATTCGGCAGAAAAGAGATTTGAGAGAGACTTCGGATTGATCGTAGCCGAGAACGTTGCAGTGCGCAGATAGAGACGTGACGTCGAAGTGGACGATGATAAAGACAAGCGGGACAAGAGGTTCGTCCAAGACGCTGACGAGCTGTCATTACTTCCCGTCGAGACCAGAGACCTGATATACTTACAGAGGCGTTGGGATGCGACCAATTTCCGAGAGAATGTGGTGCTGAGGGCGCAGATGTCTATTGAGCGAGAAGAGATTATGCAAGAGTACTAGCCTCCGTACAATTCGGCATAGGCGAGATCAGAAGAGACATTGAGCAGGATTCCTTCCAGGACATTGTTGCAATGATACTTGCACCCAGGATCAAATGTATCACGTACATTCAGAGAGCCGAAGGCCGACGCCAGTGACATACTGCTTTACGAGTGGTCGTGAGGATTGACCGAGAGAGGACCAGAGAAGTGCCAGAACGGAATCGTCCCCGTTAGCACACCTGATAGGGCGATGAGTCGATGGATCGTGATATTGGTAATCCACAGAGAAGACTTGGACCCAGGAGTGGTCATGTTACGCACACCAGCAGGCCAGAGTTCAGGATCGTCGACGGGACATGTTATAAGTGACCACGACAGTTGGCTAGAGATTCTTGGAAGATGCGCTTGAGCGGGACTATTCCGCCATACTTGGTTTCAATATTTTAGGCGATTTGGTTTTGATGATTGGGTCTCATGATATTTGTTTTCATGCACCATGGTTGCACCTATTGGGTATTTATGATTTTCGCATAGTTGTTGCACTTGATATCGTTTTCGTGCCTTGGTTTCACATGTTTATGATTTCATGGGTTTTACACAGTGGAGTTGATTCGTGCATAATGGATGCACCGGATTTGGATTTTTAGCGTATGTTGGGCGCAGGTTATGAGATGCGATTTGGTGCACACCGGATGCACTAAATCGGGATTTTTCGTGCATGTCAGATGCACCTGATTTTGCTGTCAGGCACACACGTTACCTATGACCGATGTTGTGTGCACAACCGTTGCACCTTGATGTTGTTTTTGTGCACCTGCTTGGCACATGTATGGATTTTGATTTTCGTGCGCACCGGACGCACAGGGTATTCATATGCACATTTTGGGATTGATTTCTTATGGAGCAGTACGTTTTTGTGAGGTTTCATCATTGTTTTCGTACTAAGCTGGACTAGTCAGATGACAGTACCTGAATATATTTTGCATGCATTGATAGTTATTGAAGGGAATTCCAAAAGCAAGCTATAGTCTTATTATTTACATACGTGTCCGGTATGACATGAAACGTTTAAAACAGGGAACCCTTCTAAATTGTTTCAAAACGGCGGATCGTGCATACTAAACAAAAGATATATACGTATATGGCTATTTTCTTATAGAGACGTCTGCCACTGTGCAGTGTTATGTGCATTGCACATCGACTTTAAAGAATTTGGCATACATTTCCTTCAGATATTTACATGTACAGATTTGATATTTACATGTATTGTTCCGATTTCTAGCATATCGGTGTTGCCTTGGATTTGGCATTCTTGTTTTCACCTTGACTCCGATGATTGCGGGATGCTTGACGGAGCTTTGTTTTCAAGTTATCTGCTCGTTACGCATGCGCATGTATTGCGCTACGATGCGTTCCATGGATTGATGATTTCGGAGCCCCGTTGACTTGGACATTTTATTGAAATGTTTTAGAAATTGGGGGTTTTAAATTTAAATTCGGGGACCGAATTTCTTTAAGGGGGGAAGACTGTAACATTTCAAAAAAATAAAATATTATTTTTGGGGAATTTTCATAATTTAATATTAATTTTTAATGAATATTTTAATAGTCGGTATAATTAAATACCGATAAATGGTGAAAATTCCGGAGAAAATTTTGGAAAATTCTAAAATAGGGTATTTTGTGGAAATATGTCATTTTTAAGCTTTTATGGTTACATAAATGCTATTTTAGTGTTAATCGCGATTAAAAATCGCTAATTGGATTTTTGGTTTTTTTTGTGCAAAAATGTGCACATAACATTTTCCACACTTGTCACACTTGTTTCATGTTTTGGATTCTTGGTGGCCTAGGGTTGAACCATGCTTAGATGACCATGGTGGATCTAAACCATTTGGTTAAATTAAGTGGGTTAATTAAGGGTTTATCTTGTTTAGGGATTGGATTAAGTGGGGGTTGACTTGTGTTACGGGGGGAGAGAGAGAGAGAGAGAGAGAGAGAGCCATGATGGCTTGAGCATGCAACATTTAGCAAGTGAGAGAGAGGTGGCTAGGGTGTGCCATGATCCATCTCATTCTTCATTACCCTTTGTGCTCTTCACACCCCCTCTCACTTATATCACTCCCTCTCATTTCACTCACATCCTTCTCTCACACTCACATATACATCAGCCAACCCTACACCATCCTTAACACCTTAGCCCAACACCTACACACTAACATCAGCACCCACACCCAACATCATCAGCACACATTCAGCAACATCTGCTGCAACAGCAGCTGATGTAACATATCAGCCCCCTTTATTAACACATCAGCCCCCTTTAAAGAACACTTCAGCCCCAATATCCTCAACATCGGCTTCATAACCAACCACACCACCACACTCCAACATCAAACAACAACCACAACAGCCCCTGCCAGTAGCTGCTGCAAACAGCAACAAGGAAAAAGAGAGAAATTGCAAGCAGCAGATGCAGCATCAGCAACTGCTGTGAAAACAGCAGTGCAGCAACAACTTCATTCAAATATCAGCACCCTATTACAATTACAGCTGCAATAGCAACCCAAACACTACTACAACACCAAAACAACAGCAACAAAAATAACTACAGCAGCAGCAGTATTGCAGCTTCAGCCCAGAACAGCAACAGTAACAACACTAGAAGCTGCTGCAGGAGCTCAGTAGCAGCAACTCACTCCCCTTCACCTCCTCCTTCTTCTCTTCTCCTACATCCTAGGATTTCCGTGAGGTATAATCTTGCAACCCAACTCATATCTTGTTAAGTTATGGATAATTGGCTGAAACTTAGTGTTATCAAGTAGATTAGTGCTAGTTTTAGTGATTTTGAGTGAGATTTGGCCAAGTATTGGTTGTAATGGTTAGTATAGCCTAATTAAGTGCTGTTGAGACCAGTTTACCCTAGATCTAATTCAGATTCCAGTATAACACCTGAAAGTTTAGAATCGGTGTAATTAGCGATTTTGTCGACTTTTTGGACCTTTCTAGAATCCGCTACAACCCGAGATACCCTAAGATAAAATTGACTTGTCATTATGATGTGCAGGCAGACAGGAACCAATACCCAAAACCCTAGCCCCAACCACCTTACCCCGGCCGCAGATTTAATCCCTCGGAGCAGTAGAGAACCCCCTCGTTTTGCGTGCACAGCTCTTTTACCTGTAAACTTGACCCTGGGTATGTCTAGTTTTGTCTGGTTCCAATCGGGGTAAAATCTGGGTTGATTTTCATGAGTTGGCGTATGATTTACGACTTGTTTAACATGGGTTTTTGGTATTCGATGATTCTTTTCTGTCGGGTGGCGTTTGGACGTCAACGGCAGTGGATATTGGCTGTGTTTGCACGCGAGGCCACAGGTTTTTACCTATGGGCGTAGCGTGCACCATTTTGGTTTCCGACATGGTTTTCATGTGTTTTAGCGTGTGATATCCTTGTAGGTACCCCACATGGCGTCGAGGTATTGGAGATGCAAATGGCGACATCGGCACCGGCACGCATAAAGAAAGGTGAGTAGATTTATATCTACGGGGAGAAGTCGGGTGGATGGCGTAGAGCACCCCCGCAATTCGTCGTGATGTATACGGATGCGTATACACACATATAATTATCTTATGTTGTTTGGGAAATTATTGATGTTTAGGATGGATAATTGGTGGATTTGGATGATTTAGTGTCGCGAGAACCTAGAATAGTGGGTGCACTATACATACACACTCCCACACATACATACTTGCATACATCCTTACTTCATATGTGCATAGACGGGATTCTATATAGATATGTGTTCACATGGGTATGGGACCACGTGTTCACATACGGATTTGAGGATGATACTTGGGATTGAGATGAGTCGATGAGTTTGATCTGAGGTTATGATATCGGTGATATGATAAAAATTCATAATTGAGATACGTCTTGATGCTTTAGAGGATTTTGGGGATGATGATGCCATAGGAATGGTGACATATATATTAAATGGTCGACATGTGATTAAGTTACGAGATATGACATGATATGATATGACAAGATTAGTATGATAGGCCGCATTCGGCGATGTATACTCCTTGTGATGATATGTGATGATGATATCGATTTATACGAGACTGTCGATCAGTAGTCAGATCTTGATTATAGTGATGATATTAGCATTGTACTAGACGTAGGTCGGTACCCCAGATGATGATCTTGATAAAGAGAATACTAGATGAATGATATGACGAATATGATATTGACCCGTACCCAGATTTGGGGATGCCGTACGACGGATTTACGTACGAGCTATAAATTGATGTTTGATCCGCACTCTTGATTTGGGAATAACTGATTATAGAGATATGTGATCGGATGTGATATTATCGAGGCGGGATCACCGACTATATATATATATATGTATATATATGTATCGACTCAGAGGTTAGGCGGTTTCCCTTACCTACTGTTAGCTTTAGCTCAGCCTTATAAGTGGTGTAGCTATAGGACTCTTATGACATTAGATGCAGTTTAGCTATCCTTGTGTCTAGCTTTCAGCTCCCGCATATTATTGTTGTTACTCTGCATCGCATACTTATTATGATTCATATTCCATCATTGATATCATAATGTTAGGACACCAGCACCATTACCGATGATGCGTATGTTTCACATACACTTACTTGCCAGCTCACACACATCTTCATCGGTAATTTCCATGTCACTACATAGTAGTATTATTGCATCAGGATATAACCCTTGTATGTGCATACTATTATTCCATGTTGCATGATATGCTGTTATACTTGCATTTCATTTATATGTCACATACATCATGCTTCCTGATTATACGCATTGAGATATGTTGTTTCTATGATATTTCTGGATTTGGGAACCGTGGATATTTCAAAGAGATTATGTAAATGTTTTAAAAACCCGGTTACCCTTGATATGATATTTCAGTGCGTCCACCATGTGTTTTCTCAGTGCTGAGAGCGACATGTGGAACCCGATTCGAGGAGGCGGATGAGACCGATTGCGGGTACATGGTGGACCCGGTGCGGTACCCCGGGGCAAGAAGATCGCAGGAGATGGCGTTGAGCCTGGCAGAGGAGCACTACCGACCGGTGATTTTACCCGACACGTCGGATATCCGGAGGATACCGTCGTAGTCATGAGATGGATGGTAGGGGCCGATCTGGACTGACGGCGCCCTGGATATTATGATTGAGACATTGAGATTTGAGATATTGAGGTACAGAGATTGTGATACAGAGATATCTAGATATTGAGATTTATGTTTTGTGCCGATGCTAGGCACTGGTTTATGCTGATTTCATTATGATACCTCATTTTAAAATACAGAAATCTCACTAATTTATGAAAGCAGTTTTCTTCAATACATGCATTCTGTTTCATGCATTCATACATCATTCATATGATACATTGCCACCTGAGCACTGACACGGGCACATGGGATTATACTTGGGTTAGATATTTACCCTAGCTATTGTTATAGGTTGCTGGTTATATATATATTTGAGGATTATATATTATGATCGTATGACCTAGGATTGCATCATACATGCGATTTTCTGTTCGTAGATCTTTTTCTACTCACGAGTTGGCAACTCACCCCCGTTGTGCCCCAGTTTCTTGCAGGTGTTGCCGTACAGGTTTCATTACGGCTTTGCGGGCACTGTTCCTTTCGGGTGACTTGCTAGTAGGTGGGTTTATTGTATCATACCCATCATTATACATTGTATATTATATTTCAGTTGTATCTAGAAGTTCCATCAACCAAACATGTACTTATTTGAGATAGAGACCAGTGATGTTTATTCTTTCGACCTTAGAGTCGCAGGTTATATTTCTGTGGATTTCTTGTTGTTGGAGTTTCCTTTCTGTTGTGATCCTCGCCTTTAGGCGTTGTATATTATGTTGCTAACCGGTTGACTCATAATGGTTTTCCTACACTCTACTTCTTTTCTTGGTTTGGATTTCTGGGCTCAGCTTACTTAGAGTACGTACGTCTTGGGACGTTCGTAGCCTAAGTGCCGGTCATGTTCCGTACTTTCGGGGCGTGACAGTTTCAGGACGAGTTTGCTCGTCGGCCTCCCTTTCTCTCAATACCTGTGCAGCCGTTACGTACAGCTAGTGCCACTGACGTGCTTGTGGTTAAACCCACTGCCAGCGTATTGACGAGTCTTTAGAGTCCCACACAGAGGGTTTCCTTAGTTCGGGCGAAACGTTGTAGAGGTCGTATGGTCTTATGGCAGGGTTCGATCATATACGTACACTTATGCACGGATCATGATCGGACAGATCATACTAGTGGGCTTTGGTTTAAGCCGGGTCCGAGTATTAGATTGTTGGATTATTTTCGTCTCGTAGTATTCGTATTCAGTCGGAATACGGATGCGGGTATGTATATACATATGAGGGTTATTCTTGTGATCCGTTACGAGTTTACTTTAGAAGTTTCCATTCACTTTTTGATTAAACATTTAGTTTAATGTTTAATTATGTGGAAATTGTGAGTGCAAGTTTTGACCTAGGGCATTGAATGTGGCATGTGCATTTTTGGTGACTCATGGTGTGTTTACTTGTGCCATGTCTATTTCATTATTGATTTATTATGTGGGATATTTGTGGAGAGTGAGAGGGAAGCCACTTGAGGCTTGGGATTTATCTTGAGTTGTTTTTAGAGCTCTCACAATAAGATCTCACACAATAACTCATGCCATTTTTTCTTCACTAGCTTTTTTCTTGAGCTCACATTTTCTCACCTTGGGCATCTTCTTCAACCTCCACTCTATCCCTCTCATGTGATGAAAATCCTAGAGTGTTTTGAGACAAAGTAATCCCACACACACTCTACTTCATCTTGGGTACCTAGGCTAGCAAACTAGTTGTTCGAGTTGCTTCGGTTTTGAAGCGGGAGCCCGTATAAAGAGCCTTCGACGTGGATCTTCTTCGACGAAGGGAGACCAGAGATCAAACTTGATCGAGGAAGCCGCGAGGGGCTAGGCACAGAGATTGAAGACCGAAGGATACGGATCGATCGGTATAATCTCCCCTAACTCTTTTGTGTTAACTAGTATAGGGTTAATGTCACGCTCCATAGTTTAGGGTTACGTTAGCGCCGGTTTCCAAAAGTTTTTGTTCCGCATTTGGCCATGGATTGATGGTCGGGGCGCTGCCGTAGCCTTACATTCACAGTCGTGGAAATAAACATACACACTGATACACACAAATTCAAAATTTCGATCGACTAAAACTTTTCGCATTGACCCCAAGTACAAACCAATACTCAAACAATTCTTGGCCAAAACCATATATCCCAAAAATCACATTTCCAAACCATAGAGCACCAGAAAAAATTTGGGGCCCAACGTCCAAAATAAGGCCGCGGAACCGCCGCAAAATGGCATGTTTCGAGGAGGTTCCGCGGCACAATTTTGGCATCATGGCCTCAAA
Organism: Agapanthus africanus; assembly: GCA_030015575.1. Classification (NCBI taxonomy): domain Eukaryota; kingdom Viridiplantae; phylum Streptophyta; class Magnoliopsida; order Asparagales; family Amaryllidaceae; genus Agapanthus; species Agapanthus africanus. The sequence goes on from CM057348.1 coordinate 542,059,145, forward strand.
ATTTTTTCTGGCCACTAATTTTGCCTGCGCATATTTTTAAAACATCCAGAATAATTTTGTAAACAACTTTCAAAATCGGACAGCGGGCATCTAAATTGGGAATGCGATCCAGAAAAATCCATCAATCGAAATTCTAAACAAGTGCAAACTAGATAGTTAAGGTTTATGGTGGCTCTGATACTATGTTGGGATCCGGTGCCCGCACTGCGGAGGCCGCGGTGGAGGTGGAAGCTAAAACAAAAATTTCTTGCGAGCACCAGAGTCACGATAAACCCAGGATTCGAACCATATACCTAAACTGGCTAATCTAAAAGTGCAAGGTTTGAAGAAATACAACCTTTGTCGTGTGTCCACCCAATTGTAGAAAACCCCTCCAAGCTCGTAGCAGCCGAGAACGTGCTTGAGTATCGACCACCCTTGCCGAAGACGATCCACCTGAGGGAACGCGGAGGAAGCTCTAACCGACGGTCCAAAGTTGCTAGGTTTGGATGGCCGGTGATATAGGAATACTTCACTATATTTTTCTCTCTAGAATCTTGCTCAAAAATGAGAGCAAGAAGAAGAAAGAGGAGCTTGAAAAGAGCATGAAGCATGAAGCTCAAAAATTGAGGAGATGAAGAAAAATCATAAAGTCAACACCCTAATAGAAAAGCATGGAAACCAAAAAAATCAACCATGGTGCTATAGTGCATCCAAATGGATTTTATCATATTAAAATCCAAAGCCATCCCTCTCTACTCTTGTAGCCATTCTTCATTGCCACCTCATCCATACCTTATTTTCCCATTTAATTTTCTAAATAGAAAATTAAATATGAGGTTTCCATCTTCTAGAAACATTTCCGTATAAATACGGAATACTTCACCTGGTATATGTATCGCTACATACATGCGTATCCGTAAAAAAATACGGATAGTACTAAAGAGAGAAAATGAATAGTGAACAATAATACTAAAATACATGTATCGAAATACATATATAAATTATTAAATCAAAACCTGATTTAATAATCCGGCTTAATCCTAAGCCTGCTAATACTATCAACCGTCCGATTAAAAGTCTGTGTATCGCGTACACGTATTTAATCGGACCCCCTGCACATACAACCGTACTGCTACTACATCTGTCGTCTGAACCAGGAAAAACCCTCTGTGTGGGACTCTAAAGACTCGACAATACGCTGGCGGTGGGTTTAACCACAAGCACATCAGCGGCACTAGCTGTACGTAACGACTACCCAGGTACTTGTCGATGTAGGGTGTTTTTCGTCACCTTATTGAAATAGGAATACGTGCGCTCTTGTCAGGCGTATTACAGATTCCCCCTGCCTAAGGTACCGTGGACTAAGCTTTCGTTAATTACCCCTCCCCTTTGGAGCGAGAGAAACTCCTATTAACGGGTCAAATAGGTCATGCGAACTCAATATGCAGTATACGTGTGTTGTGTTTTGAAAGGGGTTTTGGATATATCGTGGGCCCCGCAGAGTTTTTAAGGGGTCCTGCTACCCAGATAGCGGGCTGGGGGTTAAGGGGACTAGCAGCCCCCTTGCGGGGTACGAGGCAGCACCCCGTTAGAAACTTTTTGTAACAGGGGACGGTGTTGTAGAGTATGTATGTGTGTATGTATATATACATATATATATATAAGGGAAAGGGCATCTAAAGGATGCGTGGGAGAAAGCGTCGCCACCTCACATGCGCGGCACACGGGCGCTTGGACGCTCGGGCGCTGGCGCTATCGCTTTGGGCGCCAGGGCGCTAGAGCCTCACGTTTCAGGCACGTGGGCGCTCAGGCGCTAGCGCTTTGGGCGCTAGCACTTTAGACGCTAGGGCGCTAGCGCCTCATGTGCCAGGCACGTGGGCGCTCGGGCGGTAGTGCTTTGGGCGCTAGCGCCTCACGAGCCAGGCACGTGGGCGCTCGGGCACTCGCGCTTTGGGCGCTAGCGCCTCATGTGCTAGGCACGTGGGCGCTCGGGCTCTAGCGCCTCACGTGCCAAACACGTGGGCGCTCGGGCGCTCGCGCTTTGGGCGCTCGGGCGCTGGGTGGCAAAAGGGAGTTGGTCCCTGCACTGGGAGTTGTACTCCCAGAAAGAAATACTTATTATTTTGTATATATATATATGTGTGTGTGTGTGTGTGTGTGTGTGTGTGTGTGTGTATTTTTGAGGAGTTAAACTCCTAAGATATTTTTGGAACTGATGAAGGGGCTTCTCCTTTAAGCCCTGGATCTTCCCGCAAAGTGGGGTCTTTGGAGATGGGTCTCCTTCTTCCTCCTCTGTTGGCCGGCTCTTGGATAACAAGAGGGGTGAGATTTTAAAAATCTCTCCTTTTTAAGATCTGATGGAAGATCCAAGATCCCCATTGTGGGTTTTGTGGTGAAAAACTATTTAGTTTTAGAAAAGGAAAAGTAAAACTCTTGATTTAATTCAAAAGAAAGAAGAAAGTTTTAAAACCTTGAGGAAGGAGAAATAACACAGATCTTGATTTTTTTGAGAGAGAAAAAAGATCTTTAGATATTTTCATCATGTTGCCTTATATAGGCTTACACATGTACATATAGCCCCTTGAGCTTTACAAAATGGTATTTTGCACATCCCATGTCTCATGTGCTATTTCTTTTTGCACATAAGCCATGGGGCTTTACAAATATTTGGCTTTATGCCAATTTTCTTACATTTATTCATAAAATAAAATAAAAGAAATACACCAAAATTATTTATTACAAAAATTTTATTTTGGCATGGGGGGAGGCTAGCCGCTTCATGTTCGGGCTTGACCCGGGCATTGGCCCACTTAACCTGGGATTGGGCCCACTTGGCTTGGGGTTGAATTTGATTTTGACTTGATCAACCGGGGTGTAAATTTTTACCCCAACAAATTGCCCCCCATCAATAAATGCAAACCACACATGTGGGTCGTGTGCATGAAATTGATGGATCTTCTTTCACGTGGAGGCGACTTGATTTGGTTCCCGCTTTTGGGAAGCTGGCACTACCCTTTTTAGGACATGGACGGTCGATTCTGCCTTTTATATGACTTGGACGGTCGGTTCTGCCCTTTTTCCGACTTGGACGGTCGGTGCTGCCCTTTTGGCGACGTGGACGGTCGGTTCTTCCCTTTTTGCGACTTGGACGGTCGGTTCTGCCCTTTTTGCGAGTTGGACGGTCGGTTCTGCCCTTTTAGCGACTTGGACGGTCGGTTCTGCCCTTTTTGCGACTTGGACGGTCGGTTCTGCCCTTTTTGCGACTTGGATGGTCGGTTATGCCCTTTTTGCGACTTGGACGGTCGGTGCTGCCCTTTTTGCGACTTGGACGGTCGGTGCTGCCCTTTTTGCGACTTGGACGGTCGGTTCTGCCCTTTTTCCGACTTAGACGGTCGGTGCTGCCCTTTTTACCACGTGGACGGTCGGTGCTGTCCTTTTTGCGACTTGGACGGTCGGTTCTGCCCTTTTAGAGACTTGGACGGTCGGTTCTGCCCTTTTTGCGACTTGGACGGTCGATACTGCCATTTTAGCGACGTCGACTGTCGGTTCTGCCCTTTTTGCGACTTGGATGGTCGGTGGTGCCCTTTTTACGACTTGGACGGTCGGTGCTGCCTTTTTTGCGACTTGGCCGGTCGGTGCTGCCCTTTTTGCGACGTGGACGGTCGGTGCTGCCCTTTTTGCGATTTGGACGGTCGGTGCTGCCCTTTTTACGACTTGGACGGTCGGTGCTGCCCTTTTTGCGACGTGGACGGTCAGTTCTTGATTTGGCTTGCTCCGCTTCTTGCAGTGTCAGAATTCGATTTGACTTGTTCCGCTTTCCGCGGTGTCGGGATTTGGCTTGTTTTGCTGACTTGATATGATTTGGGTTGACATCGGCATCGCTTACTGGAATATGGTACCAGGAGCGAATCATCATCTGCCATGAGAGGATTTCTCTCATTCCTGGTTTAACGACTTAGGGGTCATCTGTTCCCAGTTTAACGACTTAGAGGTCATATATTCCCATTTTAAAGACTTAGGGGTCATTTTGATTGGAGTTTGGAATTTTGGGGTTAGGGTAGGCATCAGCGTTGCTAACACTAAAACACATGTGCCAGGAGCAATTCATCATTTACCCTTTCCTGTTGGGGAGCGATGGCTTAGAAGACAGGTTTAGGTCCCTATCACCTAAGGCTTTTCAATTTTATGAGCCGTAAGGGTCCCATAAAAGCATTTTCTCCCTACGAGTCGAAAGGATCTCGTAGGTGTACTTTCTCCTTAGGAGTCGTTGGGACTCCCAAGTGTGTTTTTCCTTTGTGAGTCGTAAGGATCCCACGAAGGTGTTTTCTTACGAGTCGTGAGGATCCCGTAAGTTTTTTCTCCTCATGTATCGTGAGGACACATCCGTGGGTCTTCCCAAATGGAGCATAATTCCAAGGGCGGGGACCAGACGCGTAACTGTTGGTTGCAGTGGGGCATGGGCACGATGAGAATTATTTGAGCCCGTAGATTGTATACGGTAGTCAACTTGGGGACCAACCGTAGGGCTGGGAGAATTTTGGGAGATTGGATTTTGGTTGGCGTCTGCATCGCTGCACTGGAATATGATATCAGGAGCGACTCATCATTCGCCGTTTGGGGACTTGGAATTTGGATCTTGTTTAGCATCAGCATTGCTGCACTGGAATAATGCCAGGAGCAACTCATCATTTGCCCTGGGAGGACTTGGGATTTGGTTTTTGGGTCGGCATCAGCACCGCTAACACTGAAGCGAAATGCCAGGAGCGACTCATCATTTTCCGTTGCCCGTTGGGGAGTGATAGCTCAGGAGACAGGTTTAGATCCCTATCACCTAAGGCTTTTCAATTTTATGAGCCGTAAGGGTCTCATAAAAACATTTTCTCCCTACAAGTCGAAAGGATCTCGCAGGTGTATGTTCTCCTTAGGAATCGTAGGGATTCCTAAGTGTGTTGCTCCCTTGTGAGTCGTAAGGATCTCACGCAGGGATTTTCTCCTCACAAGGTCGAGAGGACTTTGCGAGTGCATTTTATCTCTTTTCACGAGTTTGCGCCCTTTCGGGTTTTCACAAACTCGCCGGCAGTCCTGCTGTTTTTACTCACGGAGCCCTTTCGGGTTTTCATCCTTGCCCGTTTTGCTTGTGGACATACCGATTTTTTTTCGTTGGTGGGACTTTAAAAGTAGTCTCACCGGAAGGACTTGGGAGAGATAGGGGTCGTTTACGCCCGTGGATTGTATACAGTTTTAAAGGATGTATGATCTAGACCGTAGGGCTTGTGTGCTCAATTTGCCTGTGACTTGGAGCATTCACGCGCAATATTTCTTGAGATATCGGCCATTGATAGGTGGCATGGGCCTTTCTCTCTCTGCATTTATCAGCTGGTAGGATCCTCCATCAAACACTTTCTCAATGACGTATGGTCATTCCCAGTTTGGCTTGAATTTTCCTTTTGCATGTCGATTAGGGATGATCGGCCTTTTGAGGACCAACATCAATTAGCCTTTCTTGAAAGCACGGAGACGGGTCATCTTGTAATAGGCCCGTGACATTTGGGCTCGGTATAGCTCTAGATTTTGCTGCACCACGAGCCTCTTTTCTTCGAGGGCGTCGACCTCTTCAAGCCGAAGGAGCACGCTTTCCTCCTCCGTCAACTCATGCTGAACGACCATTCTTAAGCTTGGAACTTCGACTTCGAGGGGGAGGACTACCTCCACTCCGAAGAACAATGAGTATGGAGTGGACTGAGTTGAAGTACGGTGCGTGGTACGATATGCCCACAACGCCTCGTGAAGTTTGAGATTCCAGTCTCTCTTGTTGGCTGAAACATTTTTCCTCAGGAGCTTGCATAGAGTCTTATTGAAGGCTTCGGCTAGCCCATTAGCTCTTGGATTATAGATGGAGGAATATCTCCAGTCTATCTTGTGCTGAGTAGCGAACCTTGAGACTTTGAAGCTCTTGAAAGAAGGCCCGTTGTCAGAAATGATTCTTCTTGGTGTACCGAAGCGATATAGAATGTTATGCTGGAAGAATGTCAGAATATTTTCTGTCTTGACTTCTTTTAGCGGGACAGCTTCAGCCCATCTGGAGAAATAGTCAGTTGCGGCCAATATGAACCGGTGGCCTCTGGATGACGGAGGATCAATTGGGCCAACTATGTCGGTTCCCCAGACTTCGAAGGGCCACGACGCCACCGTAAGATGCAACGGATTGGGATGCTTGTAAATGAAATCACCGTGAATTTGGCAGATATGACATTTCTTTGCATGCTCTCCGCAATCCTGTATCATGGTGGGCCAGTAATACCCAAGCCGTTTAATTTGAAGTCGCATCTTGGGGCCAGATTGGTGAGCACTGCAAACGCCCGAGTGAACTTCTTTCATGACTTTCTGGGCTTCGGCCGATGACAGAAATCTGAGCCAGAGTTGGTCATACGATCTGCGGTATAGCATATCATTTACAAACACGTATCGAAGAGCTCTCTTCTTCAGTTGAACCCTCGCAGATTTTCCTTCGGTCAGCTCTGTAAGTGCACGGCGGCGCCCCGGCCGTCAATCCGACGGCCAAATGCGGAAGCGGTGATAAACTTTAATTTTTCTTGAACTGGCAAACCGCCGCGCACTAATACCCGGATCGAACCATCAACTAGTCCTAGCTAACTACAAGATGGGGAAGAGAGATATACCGACTGATCCGAGTCCTCCGGTCTTCTCGTCGTCGTCCCGATCTCCCGCGGAATGTCCTGTCTCCACCTCGTCGCCGGAAGTGCACCACATCGCCTACTTCTTTTACGGGCTCCCACCTCAATGCCGAGGCAACTCGGGCACGACGCTGGCTAGTCGACGTGCACAAGGTTTGTTGTAGAATATCTAGTGAGCAAGTCTCATTTGGGGTTAATGGAGGTGCCATTTTGGTGGAGGAAATAAAATATGTTTTTGGATGAACAAGGGGCATTTTTCTTGGCACCATGAGAACCAAAATTGCCACACCAAAAATGAATCCATCATCCCCAAGGGAATGGCCGGCCCATACAAGGGAATGGGGAGAGAGAGGGTCAAGACAAAGAGGTGGTTGAAAAGCAAGTGATGAAGAGAAAGAATCAAATGATCACAACAATTCCAATACTCCAAAGCAACCATCATCTTTCCACAAGTCAAACCATGATGACAAGAAGAATTCAAGAAGTCAAGGTCAAGGAAAAGCTATCATGATACAAATATATGCAAAGACCCCCTCCACAAATGCTTATTTGCAACAATGCAAATAAGCCCTCCTCCACCAATCTTCGGCCAATGAACGAAACAAAGGAAATTGGCCGAAACGGAAAACAAACTGGAAACTCCAGAAAACTGGTCCCGTAATAAATTACAGGAAAACCCCGATACTGTGCATACACACCCGCATTTGTATTCCGACCGAAATAAAAATGCAATGAGACAAAATCTACACTGTACTATACTAGGATCCGGCTTAAACCAAAGCCGGCCAGTATTATCCGTTCGATCCTGATCCGTGCAATACCGCACGTATCTGATCGAACCCTGCCATATAACCATACGGACTGTAGTACAAACTGTCCGATCCTGATTCGTGCAATACCGCATGTATCTGATCGGATCTTGCCATATCTCCATACGGCCTCTACAACGTTTCGCCCGAAAGCTGAGTAACTGAATGTGGGGGACTCTAAAGACTCGTCAACACCTTGGTTGTGGATTTAACCACTAGCACGTCAGAGGTATAAGCCAATACGTAACGGGCTACCAGGTATTGAGTAAAAGGGACGTCTGTGAGCGAACTCAGCCTGACAACCCTACTGAGCTTGTCAATGACAATATCCGTACAGTCCGGTCCGTTCGTCTATGAGTATCGCATGGCGGGCCTAGGGAGTTGGTAAAAGTCAGACCCCCAAAAGCGGTACAAGTCGTGTCGGAGTGTAGCCCAGAACACCCTGAGATACTACTGGAATACCTACCAGTAAATCTCCTTGCCTCGGCCGAGGGCTTCGTGTAATGGCTCTCCTAGACACAGCGCGACCTCACCCCCAATACCGGGAGAGACGAACCCCTGAAGATGCGCTCACTGCCTCCATGTGGCTCGGGACTGTACCCAACTAAAACCTGTTTGCACGACTCCTTTGAGCCGTGATAGGGTAGTAATCAAAGTACAGTGGGAACTCACATAAGACAAATGACGATCCCCAGGTCGATGAACTAACCTGTACACATGTCACCAGGGAACTGCCATCTGACGTCTGGTATATGACCAACTGGCATATTCCCGGCGAGTCCTGTCCGGTGTACTCATAACCCAATGAGCACCTGTATACATCTTAGGTGATCCAACTGACACCAGTGGCTTGTGAGACCGGCCACCGCCCCTCGTCGGGGTCTCGACTGTATACACTAGTCTACTCTGGAGTATCGATGCCCTGTCTCGAAACTCACACGACTAGGGACCATTTAAGGATATGCTTATAGACTGCCAGCTCCCACGTATATGATCGCCCTCATACTGCTGGTGGTCAAGCAAGAATCCTAGGGGCTCTACCAACGTGTAATAGCAACTTGTCAGGTCACCTAAAGCAGTACACGATGATAAAGGTAAACCAGATAGCATACTATCATCTCGAGTAAGACTGTCCTACCGGGATAGGTCCTCCATCAATCATTGTAATCACGTACCTGTGACCTAATAATTGACTCTGAGGGCACTATCTCCAACAAGCTTGTCGTATCGGTGGTACCCTATGAAGGGCTCTCTCTAATCAGGTTTGTCTTGAACGATCGAAGCTTCTTCGGCAAGACTGCTCTTCTGTTCCGTGCTTTCCTCTTCTCGTAGAGAGACTTGGGGTAGAATTTGTCGGCTTCTGACTGTGATTAGAATTTCGTCCATGTCAGGATCAGCTAGCTCCTTAGCTAGGCGAGCGAGTATGTCGTCTTTTCCATTCAACGCTCTAGGGACTCTCATTAGTTCAATGTGAGTGAACCATTTCATTGGTTCCACCACTCGGCTTTTATATCGAGCTAACTCGGGTTTGTATATCTTATAGTCGCCGCTTACTTGGTTGACGACAAGCTGGGAATCACCGTAGACTCGTATCCGAAGGATTTCCATTTCTATAGCGAGCTCCAGACCAGCTATCAGAGCCTCGTACTCAGCCTCGTTGTTTGTGCGAGGCTCGGTGAGAACAAAAGAATTCCATAGTGTTCCCATCGATGGCATGATGAACACCAATCCTATCCCCGCTTTTATCTCTGGGACGCTTGATTTGCTGGAGGTCCTTATTGATGAGGCTCCATCGAATTAGAGCTCCCAACATGGCTCGCTATCCTCGAGGTGCAATATTTGTTCATCGGGTAATTCACAATTTAGCGGCGACCCTTCTGGTATAGGATGAGCAGCAAGAAAATCGGCGAGGGCTTGCCCTTTTATTTCTTTCTGAAGAGTATAAACTATGTCGAACTCAAGCAGCATGACTGCTCATCTTGCCATTCTGCCGGCGAGGCTTACTTTGGTCATTAAGTGTTTGAGCGGGTCGACCTTGGAGATCGGCATAACCCGATGAGCAAGCAGATAGTGCCTCAACTTCTTCACAGTGAATATCAGAGCCAGGCATTGCTTTTCGATCGGGGAATAGTTGTGTTTCGCCCCGACTAAAGTTCGACTGAAGTAGTAGAGGGCATTCTCCTTTCCCTCCTCGTTGTTCTGGGCAAGGAGTGCACCGAGTGACTCATCTAGCGCTGCAGTATAGAGAATCAACGGTTTATTTAGAATAGGGACAGCAAGCACTGAAGGGTGCAACAGGTACTGTTTGATTCTTTCGAACGCTTCTTGACATTCGGCATCCCAGAAAAAAGGAGATCCTTTCTTCATGAACTTTGAGAAGGTCCTACATCTCCGCGATAAATTTGAGATAAACCTTCGTATATAAGCAAGCTTGCCTTGAAAAGATCTTAGCTGCGTCAGACTCTTCGGAGGGGGCATCTCCATGATGGCCTTTATCTTGGATGGGTCAACTTCAATCCCTCGATGTCGGACTATGAAGCCCAGGAATTTTCCCGACGACACGCCAAAAGTGCACTTCAGAGGATTCATTTTCAGATCGTACTCCCTCGGTCTGGTGAGAACGGTCCTAAGATCTTGGATGTGATCGGCCTTGGCTTTAGTCTTGATGACCAGATCATCAACATAACATTCGACGACTTTATAAATTAGGTCATCAAAGATATTGGTCATTTCCCTTTGGTATGTAGCACCTGCGTTCTTCAGTCCGAACGGCATCACCTTGTAGCAATATATTCCGATCGGGGTTCGAAATGCTGTATGTTTCTCATCCTCAGGCGACATCTTGATCTGATTATATCCAGACGAGCCATCCATGAAGGTGAACAGCTCGTAATTTGATGTGTCATCGACCATCATTTCCATGACCGGTAGCGGGAAGTCGTCTTTGGGGCATGCCTTGTTGAGGTCCCTGAAATCGACATAAACTCGGATCTGCCCATTTTTCTTCTTCACTGGGACTATGCATGTGATCCAGTCCGCATATTTCTCTTCTCTGATGAAGCCAGCATCGATAAGTTTCCTAGTTTCCTCGATGACCTTTTCTTCTAGCTCCCTTCTCATTCTTCGGGGAGCTTGTTTGACTGGCTTGACATCTGGAGAAATAGCCAGCTTATGCACGGCTACCTCAGGGGAGAGGCCAGGCATTTCTTTGTACGTCCATGCGAAGTAGTCAGCGAATTCATGCAGTAGGGCTACTATCTGCTCTTTCATTTCCTCTGACAGGAGTGAGCTGATCTTGGCCATCTCTTTATCTTTGCTCCTGAGCTGTTTTCGAAGCTCTTAAAGCAGCTCTTGCTCTGCGGTCCTAGGGCGGAAAGTTGGCTCTTCCTCGTTGTCCGAGCTTGACTCTGCATAGACTAAGGGGTCTTTCTTCCTATCATCCTCATCGAGAGGGTTTTCATCATCCAGCGGAGGCAACTGTTCTTGGGAAGCGGCAACCACATTCATGCCAGATTGGGCTTAGGATGTGGTGGCCCCATCCTTGCTTTTGCTGCGAAGGTTGTCACTGGGGCGCCCGCCCGCCATATAGACCGTATGGATAACATATCCGGCAGTCTTTTTATTATCGGCAGCTAATTTCACGGATCGCTGTCTTGACCCCCCCTGTTTCGATAACGAGCAGTCGATTGAAGGCGGCTGGCCTGGCTGGATTCTTGAATGGTGTTGACGCTTCCTTTTTGGTTTTGCCCCGCTGTTTTCGCACGGCACAGAGTGCCTGATAGACTCTTGAAGAGACAGTGTCATACTATTTCTGTTGGGGCCGGGCACGTCTCTTCGTAGCAACGTTCGGACCGCTGTCTTCTTGATTCTGGCTGTCATGGCATTTTTCTGAACCCACTTCAGAGGTTCGAAGGAATTGCTGATTTTTACGGCCGACTAAGCCGTCGTCGCCGAGTAACCCTACTCTTAGAACCCCACAAGATTCCACATGGCCGAAGTCATGGCCCTCTTGTTGGCTCGATACCTGAGCCGCTTCTGCCTTAACTTTTCTGTTTTAAGCACTTGGCAGACTTCGGCCCTTCGAGAAGACACCGTAGACCGATTGATAGAGAGGCCAGAGAAGACGCTCGATCGTGCATTTGTTAGAGTCATCGCCTTAGCTCGTCCGCAACGTTTGATGTTGCCCTTTATAGCGGAAGTCTTGCCCCCAGCTGGAGCACCAGAGAGTCGTTCAGACACCGTCTTAAGTTTCGGTTGTGGTGCCTTAGCGATCACAAAATTCGGCCTCTTGCCCCTTGAGACCGGCTTGGCCACCTGTTTTGCCGGGATTTCTGCCAGATGAGTGCTTCCGGCAGGGTAGATGATGACGGAACCAAACTGGTGGGGCAGTTCCTCCCACTGTCGACTGAGGCTTGCGGGGAGAACCACACGAGTATTGATCTTGACCACGTACGGAATCGGGGTCGCATCAGATGTTGGATCCATCTTAGGAGACATTGTCGTTGAAAGTTGATTGCTACACGGAAAAAAACGTTATTTCAGTACAAATGTTGGCATATATGTTAAATGAGTTCGCATGAACGCTTGACCCGAGATATGGGAGGAGAGAAGGGTCCCACCGGGCGTGCCAGAATCTGTAGGGTGTTTTTCGTCACCCCATTGAGATGGGAATACGCGCGCGCTTGTCAGGCATATTACAGATTCCCCCTGCCAAGGGTAGGCTGGGGTTTATTGATTGTGGGGATCCGAATCTCCGGCAGCCATGGACTAAGCTGCCGTTAATTACTGTTGGGTTACGGCAGCGCCCCGGCCATCGAAACACGGCCAAAATATGGAACAAAATTTTATTAAACCGGCGCTACCGCTTGTTCACACCATAATATTGTATTATTATATTCCCTATTCTTATTCATTTTATAAATAAACGGGTGCTTTTGACGCATGTCTGCTACATGTTACAGGTTACAGGTTCTTGGACAGAAAACAGTGAAAACGAGGTAAAGACGATGAAAAAGTGGACTTGAACCAATAAACAGAAGATCTTGATCAAGCCTACATAAGGAACAATTTACAAAGCAAGATTCAAGACATCGACTCAAAGCGAACGGGTAGAAGTCCACTACAATGTTCACTGAAGATCTGGAACCAACCTAGAAGCCCAAATGGAAAAAGATATATAGAAATAAGAAGCCCAAGCCAACAAGAAGCAGCCCACAAAACCTCACAAGTTGATCTCTCTAAAGGGCTGCGGAACCGCGGCCCAAGCCTGCCATTGCCGCGGTTCCGCGGCCGTCTAGTGCACGTGCTTCGAGAAATTTTTACAAAATTCGTTTGCGGCTCTGAAAGATTTCCTAAGGGCTATTTTTGTAATTTCAGACATGCGAAACAAATGTAACCCTAGGGTTTCCTATTCTTTATAAATAGGAACTCTAATCATTGTAAAGGCTATGCCTCCCTTTATTAATAAAATACAAAATTCTTTTGGAGAGCATCGGTGTTTCTTTTCCATTCAGAAATTCAGATCTGACAACCCTGCATGGATGATTGGAGGGATGCATCTGTAAGTAAATTTAATTTATTGCCCTAGTTTAGATTTCAATTCTTTGCCCTAGGTAGATTTAATTTCATGCCCTAGGAACTTGTTTAGGGTTTAGCTTTGGGGAAGGATTTTGAGAGATGAGATCTCTCATCCCTTTCTTACCCACCAAATATTTACAATAGGACTCCATGCATACGCGCACACACCGCGCCCTACGGCATCCTACCCCTCGAGGTAACGATGACACCGTAGTGTAAAAGCCCGGTTGCGCGCGTTTTCCATGGAGGTTAGGGTAAGGATCTCTAAAGGAAGGACAAGAACCTAGAGGAAAGAACACCTTCCCGAATGGATCTAATCCCCTTTATTGATAATTACCAAAACTCCTCACAGATCTTCATTCGGGTATAGAAAGCGTTGAGATTTAATTGCATTTCCAAACCATCCCTAAACCTAACCCTAGCAAGAATAAATATAGATAATTGCCCTAGGTTAATTAGATTTTTAGATTCAATAATCAACCGAACACCCTTCGGAATTAACTCGTAAGAACGAATCGGAAATTCACAAAATCCCTGTGGACCGACCCGTACTCACCGGCTAGCTTCATGCGACGCCGTTCTTGATTGCGGTTTAGAAATAGTTTTTGACATACAAATCACCGCTACCCGAATCCCGGATCGACCTTAAACCCTAAACTAGCAAACTAACTAAGAGTTAGAATCATTATACCGAGTTGATCCGTGTCCATCGGCCTTCATTCTAAGCTCCTAGCGGCTCCTTGATGTGGTTTAGTTGCCGGTCTTCCTCCATCTCTGATGATCCATCCGAGGGAAACGGCACAAGCTCCAACCTCATCGAACGAGGTAACCGACGCTCCAAAGTCGCTAGCGATAGAGAGTGGGGGTGTATGAAAATGTCACTATAATTTTCTCTCAACTCATGTGCTCATGGGAGCAACCATAGAAGATGAATGGAGGTAATGAAGCTTTGGCATGAGCAAAAGAAATTGGCTAAGTATTTTTTTTTTGGTGTGAGAAAGAGAGAGTGGGCTTGTATGTAATATCAAAATGAACCAAATGAAATCATCCCCTTATCAAAGTGGTGCCCCCCCCCCACTCTCTCAATCACCCCCAAAAAAATATCATTTCCAAAAACCATTAAACAAATGCAACCATACTTTGAATCCATGCTTTGACCCATGCCTTGACTCATGTCACCTTTTCCACCTCATTTAAAAGCAAATGATTTTCTAAAAATCAATAATGAGGTGGCATCTTCTAGAAGCTATTCCGTATAAAATACGGAATACTTCCCGGTACATGTATCGAAATACATATACGCGTATTCGTACCAAAATACGAATAGCCAAGAGAGAAAACGAATAGTGAACAATAATACTAGAATACGTATATACAAATACATATATAAATTATTAAATCAAAACCTGATTTAATAAACTGGCTTAATCCTAAGCCGCTAGTATTATCAACCGTCCGATTAAAGTCTGCGCAGCATGTGCACATATTTAATCGGACGCCTGTATGCATCAACATACCTCATGTACACTATATCGCCCGAACCGTGAAAACCCTCTGTGTGAGACTCTAAAGACTCGTCAATACACTGGCAGTGGGTTTAACCACAAGCACGTCAGCGGCACTAGCTATACGTAACGGCTACCCAGGTATTGAGCGAAAGGGAGGCCGACGAGCAAACTCATCCTGAACCCCCACTGAGCCTGGCGGTGACAATATCCGTACAGTCCGGTCTGCTCGTCTAAGAGTATCGCATATCGAGTCTAGGGGGTGGATAAAGTCAGACCCCCAACAACGCGACATTTAGTGTCGGTATGAAAGCCCATCACCACCTGAGAAACTATCGATCCTGGATCGGTAGTTCTCGTCCACCGTGGCCACGGATTTATGGTGATGGCCATCCGTACACAACGCGACATCAACCCCCAATACCGGGAGAGACGAATCCCCGACGATCAGATCACTGCCTCCATGTGGCTCGGGACTGTACCCAACTAATACCTATTTGCACGACTCCTTTGAGCCGTGGTAGGGTAGTAATCAAAGAACAGTGGGAACTCACACAAGACAAATGACGATCTCAGGTCGACAGACTAACCTGTACACATGTCACCTGGGAACTACTATCTGACAATAGGTATAATACCAACTAGCAGGTTCCCGGCGAGTCTGTCCAGTGTACTCATAACCCAATGAGCACCTGTATACTATCTTAGGTGAACATACTAACACCAATGGCTTGTGAGACCTGGCCACCACCCCTCGTCGAGGTCTCAATCAGTATACACTAGTCTACACCGGAGTATCGATGCCCGGTCTCGATACTCCCACGACTAGGGACATTTAAGGATGTGCTTATAGACCCCCAGCTCCCGCGTATATGATCGCCATCACAATGCTAGTAGTCAAGCAAGTATTCTATGGGTTTTATCAACATGATGATAAAGACAAACCAGATAGCATACTATCATCTTGAGTAAGACTATTTTATCGGTATAGGTCCTCACTCAATCATCATAATCACAAGTCCGCGACTATGATAATTGCCTTGAGGGCACTATAGCCAACAATTACCCCTCGCCTTTGGAGCGAGAGAACCTCCGATTAACGAGTCAAATAGGTCATGCGAACTCTGTAAGTCCATGTTGCTCACCCCAGTTCTTACGAGGAGGCGGAAACGGTGAAAAACAATATTTTGGCGCAAACGCAACATGGACTAAAAGCCGGATCTTTGCTAAACTAGAAACTAACAAACTACTAGAGGCTTTAACTACTATGCCGTAGAAATTATACCTCACGAAACTGGTCCTTCGGGTCTTCATTCCGCTGTCCCGCTCGTCCGTCCAAGCTCCAAGGTACGATCCGAATCTTGATCACCTCCACGGCCTCCTTGAGTCGAAGACGATCCACCCGAGAGTTGTATACCGAGCTCCACCTCGAGCCGAGGCAACTAGGGCAACGAGATCGCTAGTCTAGATGCCCTGGGTTGTGTAGTAGAGATATATGGAAGTGTTTGCCTTTGTGGGATCTTTTTCTCTCAACACATGAGATCAAAAGAGGAAATCAAGAGGAGGAAGAAGGAGGAGCTAACAACCATGAAAGCTTTTCTTTTCTTCTCACAAGAACAAGAGAGAGAATGCGAAAATGAATTATGAGCAAAAGAAATGAACCATGGTTGCAATAATGCAAAACTATCATCATTACCAATCCTTTCATGATAAAGTTGATGGCTACTAATTGAATTGACCATTTTCATAATCCATAAAAGAAAAAGAAATCCAAAGAAGAGTGTAGACCTCTCATGAAGGTCAACGGTCAACGGGTCAACAAAGTCAAGAGTGGTCAAGGTGGTTAAATGGTCAATGCAATTAGCCATCACAAAATTATCACAAAAAGGATTAGTAAAATAATGTCTCCGGGTCATAATGGTTTTGACCGAATGAATTGTCAAAACCCTAATGAGCCTGCCACATAACGGTTTTGGCCGAACCAACTGCCAAAACCCTAATGGGGCACCTCCTCCTTTATCGCTCCTCAAAACTGTGCATACACACCCGCATCCGCATTCCGTAGAATGCGAATGTACAGAAGACAAAACAAATCCATCCGTGCAATACTAGGATCCGGCTTAAACCAAAGCCCACTAGTATTGCATGCCCGAACAGCATACAACACAAGTGCACGTAAGTGATCGCAGCCCTGCCGTTAAACCATACGACCTCTACATATTTCGCTCAAGGCAGGGAAACTCTCTGTGTGGGACTCTAAAGACTCGACACTACGCTGGCAGTGGGTTAGCGGCACTAGCTCTACGTAACGGTCCCCAGGTAGATGTCGATAAGAAGGCCGATGAGGTAAACCCATCTGAACTCCTACTGAGCCTGTATGTGACAATCTCTGTACAGTCCGGTCTGTTCGTCTGATACATCGCATGGCGGGCCTAGGGGGTGATGAACGTCAGTCCCCTAATAGCGGTACAAGTCGTGTCGGAGTGTAGCCCAGAACACCCTGAGATAACACTGGAAATCTACCAGTATATCTCGCTTGCCCTGGCCAGGGACTACTTGTGTAATGGCTCTCCTAGACACAGCGCGATGTCAACCCCCAATACCGGGAGAGACGAATCCTTTCTAACCGTCACTGCCTCCAAGTGCTTCGGGACTGCACCCAACTACTACCTATTTGCACGACTCCTTTGAGCCGTGGTAGGGTAGTAATCTAAGTACAGTGGGAACACACTCGAGGCGAAGTGACAGTGTCAAGTCAGCGGACTAAGCTGTACTCATGTCACCTAGGAACTGATAACTGATGATAGGTATAATACCAACCAACAGTTCCCGACGAGTCCTATCCAGTGTACTCGTAACCTAACGAGCACCCGCATACTATCTCAAGTACGACGTACTGACGGCTGTGGGACAGACCGTCTCCCCCGCTGGGATGAGAAGCGCATGCGCTAGTCTACTCCGGAGTATCGATGCCCTGTCTCGATAGTCCAACGACTAGGGACCTGTATAAGGATATGCTTATGGATTACCCAGCCCCCACGAGTGTGACTGCCATCACAACGCTGGTAATCAAGCAAAGATCCTAAGGGCTCTACTAATATTTATAAGCGATATGCTAAAAGAAACACATGCACATATTGAAGTAGAGATAAACCAAGTAGCATACTACCATTTTGAGCAAGATTGTCTATACAACTGTGAATATCCCAAGCTTCCATTAAGTAATATACAAGCTAGTATGATACAGTAATGGCCTCTAGGGCATATACACTAACAATCTCCCACTTGCACTAAGGCCATGTACTGGCGTATCGAAGACCTATCATCTCGATCAGCTGCTCGAACTGAGTCTAGGGTAGGGCCTGTTAGTTATATGTATGCCCTAGAGGCCATTACTATACATTGGATGTATATTGTAGTGGATGCTGGGACATATAAAGGAAGGACTTTCTTGCTCGACATGATAGTACGCTATCTGGTTGCACTTTATCTTAACATGTATACTTTCTGTCTCTTTGATTACATGTTGATAAAGCCCATAGGATGTGTACTCGACTTCTAGGACTATGATGCAGATCATACTAGTGGGGCCTGGGTAGTCCATGAGTACATCCTTGAAATGTTCCTAGTCGTGGGAATATCGAGACGGGGCATCGATATTCCAGAGTAGACTAGCGCATATCTTCTCAACCCATGCGATGGGCGATGGATGATCCCATATCCATTGGTGTTTGATATCGAAGATGGTATGCGGGTGCTCAGTGGAGACTGGGTACACTGAACGGACTCGCCGAGAACTCCCAGATGGTATTATACCTCACGTCAGATGGCAGTTCTCTGGTGACACTGGTACAGCTTAGTCTGTTGACCCGAGATCGTCATAGAGTCTTGTGTGTCTCCCACTGTGCTTTGATTTCCACCCTACCACGGCTCTACTGAGTTGTGCAAACAGGTGGTCTTTGGATACAGTCCCGATTCACATGGAGGCAATGAGCGATAGGAGGGGATTCGTCTCTCCCGGTATTGGGGGTTGATGTTGTGCTATGCTCGACTGGCCATAACAGGAAATCCCTGGCCAGGGTTGCAGTGATATACTGGTAAGAGTTATCAGTAGTTTCACGAATGTTATGGACCTCAAGTCGGCATGACTTATCGAGCTATTGGGGTCTGACGTTTACCACCCCTAAGCGAGATATGCGACATATCATACGAACAGACCGGACTATACGGTAAGTGTTACTGGTTGGATTCGCAGGAGTCTGAGCGGGCTTGCTCGTCGATCTTCTGATCGCTCAATACCCGGGTGGCCGTTACGTTTAGCAGACCGCTTGCGGCTTGTGGGTGTTTGATATGATCATCATCTGCTGCCGGCGTATTGACGAGTCTTTAGAGTCCTACACAGAGGTTTCCTAGTTCAAGCGAAACGAAATAGGAGCGCATATGAGATATGTGCGGGAGCGAGAATAATTCGTGTATGTGATACCGTATTTCATTCTCGCGATGAATGTGTGTCGAATGGTTGTATGCGATATAACCTAGTTATCGAATCAAGGATTGATTCGATAAGCCGATACATTGGATACTAGTCGGTTATATGCGATATGACCGGATCATTGGATCAAGTGTTGATTTAATGATTGAATGTATAATTATATATTTGATATATTACTTTGCATTAACTAGTATTGGTTCACTTTAAATGGATTTACTCACTTGGTTTGTGCATATTGTATATGTGATATATTTTGTGCACATGATTGTATCATGTTTGATGATACATGCAAGCTAGGGTTAGTGTAAAGAATTAGACCATGGTTAGGTTTATGATTAGGGTTTTCTTTTTATTTACTTATTCATTTATTTATTCTTTTGTTTATTTTGGAAAAAGAAAAAGGTAAAGAGAAAAAGAATGGTTGCTAGTTTGTTTGTAGTTGAAGTTTCTTGAAACTTTGACCAAGTCACCATTCTTATCTCATCCTTTAACCTAACCATTCATGTTAACCATGGTCCATTCTCTACAACTAACCAAGGGTTAGTAAATGATAAGTATTGATTTATTTATCATTTACTAAAAAACTTATCATAACATTTTTATCTTCTTCTTCTTCTTCTTCAAGAAGAAAGCAAGGTCCATCAATGGTGATTGATGGAAATGAGTGAGAAATCCAATTCTAAAGTCTACCCACTTCCTATTTCTTCATCCTCTACCTCTTGCCAAGCAGTAGAGTGTGTTTACTTCACAAGTTTCATGACTTGGTGAAGTGAGAGCTTGATCTTGCGATGCTTCGACGTAGATCATCTTCGGCACGTCGTCGATGACCTAGCCCGCTTCTTCTCCGATGAAGCCGACGCTTGAGCCCGGGTTTTCGATTTGGACAGCGGAGACGACCTCATTACGGAGCCGTGGAGGTGGTGGACCGGATCTACAAAGGTTGTATTTCCGTATCTTATAGTTAAGTGTTAACTAGTTTCTTATTCGCCTAGACATCTAGCAAACGATCCGTACACTAGGGTTTGTAGGCACCATAATTTTTGAAATTGGCATGTTCGATGCCTTGTGAGACCTCTTGGGAGTGCCTAGGAACCCTACAGTGGTATCAGAGCCTAGCTAGAGCCTTAGGCGAAGTCTAGACGGAATTTGAAGTCCGAACGAACCCGAAACCCCGAATCAATCTTGCTCTCTGTACTTTTTTGAAAACAGTGAGTTTTTCCAAATTAAAAATTGCTAAAAAATTCAGCAGGGAAAAATAAGAATTACGGTGCAAAAATTTTCTGGTGAACAGTAAATTTCGCGGCGGATCAGCGGCAGAATCATGGTTTCTGCGACGGATCAGCGGCCTCTTGATGACGTCATCCTCCACTATTTGCACAGTAACTCTTATTATTTTATTCTGGATTTTCTGGGAATTTTTAATACTGTTTCCAGAGTTGTATTTTCTGGGATTATTTTGGGGATTCGGTGTTTCGATCGGAGTATCAAATTTTGTCTGTGTGGCTTTCCGGATAAATTTTAGAATATGTTAAAAAGTTCGACCGGATATAAATACCCAATTTTTCCCCTGTCGGGAAATTTCCAAGTGTTGGATTTTTCCGTAGTTTAACGACGTTCTAAGTAGTGCAAGTAACGCGATGGACCCTCTAGAAGACAACAAACCTTAACTCGATTATATGACCGTCTTGAACTGCCCTTTGAACCTTCGGGTTTGGGGCAGTACGGCGTGCCACATGTGAGGCGTTGGCTTGACCCTTCTACGGCTGGACCGTTGGTACTGAGGCACGAACGAAATGTTGTTAGACTTATTTCATGTGTTGATCTGTATCGGGAAAACTTGGGTGTTCGATTGTTCGATCGGAAAGTTTAACATTTTCTGTTTATCTGGAATGGGATACAATAATTGGAATTCGCAAATAGTTATGAGATAACGGAATGAATATTATAAACATAGCAGTTTGGTCTCACTTGATCGGTTGCCACGGAATTTTGATGTGATCAAAAGTCCGTCGCAATCACGTAGCGTACGCGGATACTCGCCGGGTAAACTTAATAGACAGCCTCACTCCATAACCCCGACCAAGTGACTGTAGGAGAACCCCGTCGCCGAAAGCATCCGTTCGGGTGCTCGCGATAGCGGTGTTCCGCCTTGGTGCACTTCGTCGACGGTATCAGGGGTGCGGCCGTCTACTGAAGTTTGCGACGAGCATTCGATCAGAATGTTGGGAATCCTGTTGAATTGCCCGACTTGATATTGAAAAGAGTTTTCGATAATGAGACTAAAATGCGGGGTTTATAATTGTTAGGCATGTGATGTCTAAAGAATTCATTGGGTCAGGCATGCGATGTCTGAGGTGGTTGCGGATTCCAACTGTTGTAGTTTTACGCTTTCTTTTCTGTGACCGTAAGTGTAATATGTGATATCGCCGGTTTCGTTGCTATATGTCAACGACAATTGGGATGCGCATATTTACTTACGTTGATGACATGTGATGTTATGTGTTGCTGGATATGTTATATTGGATCGTCGTGTTTGAATAGCCGGGGTTTTTTTATGTGAGATGAGTGTTTTTCATTTTCATTCATGTAAAAACTTGTATGTAATATTCTATTATTGGGGCACTTCCAGGTTGCGGAAGTCGTCACCCATTGTATATTATTTACTTTTCTGCACTAGGATAGACCCAAGGAGGGGAGCACAAGTAACCGGGTTCTGGGGTCCAGTGGAAGACCATCTCGAGGAGTCGAGTCCGGGTTTCCTAACCCTAGAATTGGTAGGGTTGCTTGCCGCTCTCGTAGGGGTCTTGGGGTGTGAGATTGGCTATTCATCACGACCGTGGAATCCGTGTTTTATACTGGCTCGTATTGAAAACACGGACGTCCTAGTATATCCAATATTTCATATGTTTCTTCTGCTGTGTTTTATCTGTGATCATGCGATGTTCTGTGCTCTGTGACAGATATTATAGTATATATATGATATATTATATAGATGTTACTTATGTTTTACACCCGCGCTAGCCCTGCCCCGCTCTGCCGTTAGTTACCTAACCTAACGGTGCACGAGGGGACATCGAGGCGAATGCGGATGGCATAAGTGTACGTCATATCTATCTGTGATGTTTAGGTAATTTAAATGATGGGATATTCATTAATAAGATTAATGAAAGAAAATAAACCTAATTGATGTTGTGGAATCGAATTTCAAAATAAAACAGGTAGCTACAGTTCTTGCTTTGCATCGCGGTGTTCATTATAGAACATCCTGCACCTTATTCGATGAGGAAAGGACCGAGATCCCTTCACCGGGAGTGACTCCTTTAGCAATAACTGGCAGATTCTACACACTCGGTTTGTATTTGATTGCTTCTATAGTTTCTGCTTTGCACAGTGATATATATGATATATCACGCACCTCATTCGACGAGGAAAGGGCCGACGATCCCTTCACCGGGAGTGACCCCTTTAGCAAAACTAGAAAAGCCTCAAAAACATTCCATTTAAAAACCATTTGATTCCGCAACGAGATCAAGTTCAAAGCGTTAAAGGTTTTCACAAAAACCAGCCGCAACCCTCCGTCATTTTAGGAAGTAGAGTACTTAGTATTCGTGCTGTGTTTGTTGACCATAGTCAAGGCACAGTGTACGGTAGCTAAGTGATGTCTTCCTACACCGCATATGATGCGATTAGTTAGGACAGTCGCGTGACTTTGTTGACCTTAGTTAAGGGTCATGTGGGTGGGTCTAATTAATCACGAAATGACGGGTAGAACTTGACTAGTACTTATGATTTGTTGACCATAGTTAAGGTCATAAGTGCTAGGGGTAAAAACCATTATCGGGAGTTTCAAGTGTTGAAACTTGCAATGAGATTGCATACCTTCTATGTGATAGTTGGATCCCGATACCCACTGCGAGTAAGTGTTACTCCTGGGAGAGTTTTATACATTACAATTAGCCGATCAAGTAAGTGTCTAGAAAGGTGTCAACGGGGTTACGCCTCTGGGAAAACGAGGTTTACATTAATTAGGTCCGTGCGAAAGCACGGGGAACCTCCCTCAAAGTACCGACACTGGCCTGGCTGAAAGATTGGCGAACTTGTAGTGTGTAATTAATCCCGGCTAGTCTTTCCTTTTAAGGTTTGAAGGAAGATTTGATAAAAACAGTGGGAGCCATCCTGATTAGATAAAATATATAACCAATCTGATCTTGTAAGAGCGCACGCAGAGTGTTTTCTTCTCTCTCACTCCTGGTAGCGACCATATCACGCCTTAATCAAGATAATAATACGGATGTATTGACCGAACCCGCTTGTTATACTGAGCTGGGGAACGTTGGTCCCGCTCCAACTTATAATTGTTATAAGACAGAGCAGGAAATTAGGGGAATACCAGAATTCCTATGCCGCCCAAACGAAGACAGTGCATATGATGCATCTTCTTCGGGTGTGTTCATTACAAAGAACTGTTTCTCAGTATCCTCTGCATCCTGGGTATATGATACCGGATCAGGATCCCAGATATGTAATCTGTTACATAGGGCTACAAAAAGGTAGAAAAACTGAGAACGGGTGATAAGTTTCATGAGACAGAAACCGGGGCAAGTGTTGCAGCCAAGTCTGTTGGTCACTGTCACCCTGTATTACGAATACATTGATTCTGAACAAATGCTATTAGATACCGAACCTGATATACAAAATCATATCAGTCTCTTTATTAGTAAAGAAAGGATATAATTTTGTATTGATGGATAATATTTTGAACATTTCCTATATCAAAAGTTGATCGGTTCAGGCACGTTATCTAAAAGCATTGACGTTCTAAATCAAACTACAGTTCCTCGTATACAGAACACACACAAGAGGAAGAGTTCAGAAATGAACGAATTCTTCTTGAAGCATTGTAGACTAGGTCATATCAATGCGACCCGACTGGCTGAAGTTACATTTAGATGTATATTTAAATCAGTTTAAATTTACATCTTGTGAAACTTGCCAGTCATGTCACAAAGATTAGTTGACCATAGCTCTGTTTACTGGAAACAGAGGAAGAGTTGGTAAACTCTTGGGACTGATACATGATGATGTATGTAAGGTCTCCTGTTTACACATGCCAGGACTGGTTCTTTTTACTTCATTATATTCTCTGATAATCTCTCAAGATTCAGTCATATGTTCCTGTTGAAACATAAGTCCGAACCTTTTGAGGTATTCACAGAATATAAGTTAGAAGTAGAGAACCAATAACCGGGTATAAGTATTATGTCCTATGATGAGATCAGGGAGGAGAATACTTGAGCATGGAATCCTTGGACCATTCTAAAGGAAAATTAGATTCTCTCTCAGTATTACTCCTCTGAATACACCACAGCACAACGGTGTATCAGGGTGGAGCAATTGCACAATATTAGATATGGTGTGCTCTATGATGAGTATTACTGAGTTACCTATTTCCTTTTGGGGTTATGCACTTGAGAAGCTGCATACCTATTGAATTGGGTTCGAATCAAATCAGTGCCTACCACTTCATATACGATATGGAAAGGAAGAGCCTATATCTTAAGTTGGTTAAGATTTGGGGTTGTCCGGGCTATGTCTAAAAGCAAAATCCGGACAAGCTCAAGGCAAGGTCTGTTATGTAGAACTGGAAAGGTTCCAGCTATACAAACTACAGCAGATGATTTGATAGAACCAAGGGATTCAGTAGATTCCAACGAACCTCAGCCTCTCCGCCGATCTAGTAGGATTCCTCATCCGCCTGAGAGATACCTCGGTTTCTCGATGACAGTGGGAGCAAGGATTGCATCATGAGATGATGACCCAACTAGTTTCGAGCAGGCCATCGAGAGTAGGGACTCTGTAAGAATGGCTGGATGCTTAGCGATCTGAGATGGAATCCATGTACACCAGCAAAGTATGGACTTTAGCTGCTATATCTGAAGGGTTAAATCCCCATCAGGAGCAAGTATATCTTGAGAAGATTACTTGGTGTAGATGGAAAAGTTGAGACTTTCAAAGCTAGACTTGTTAAAGGTTTTCGTCATCGACCAGGCGTGGATAATGATGAAACCTTTTTCCAGTAGCTATGCTTAAGTCTATCCAGATCCTACTTACCACGGCTACATACCATGACTACGATATCTGGCGGTTGGGTGCCATGACTGCTTTTCTAAATACTGATTTAGCAGAGAACGTCTATAAGAACACAGCCAGAGGTCTTCGTAAACAGTGGGAGCAGCGGAAACGTGTGCAAGTTGCTTTACATGATGAAGCAGGCATCGCGGAGTTGGAACGTCTGTTTTGATGTGATAGTCAAAGTGTTTGACTTCATCAAAATGGTAGACGAACCTTGTATATACAAAAGGGTAGTAGAGAGTAAGGTGGTCATCCTCGTATTGTACGAAGACAACATACTCTTGATAGGAAGAGAGTTTCCTATACTACGATCGGTCAATCTCCTATTATCACAAGGATTCTCCAAATAGGATCAAAGTGATACCTCCTAAATCCTGAGTTTTCATCTATGAGATAGATGTAATTGGATGCTAGGATTCTCACTAGGTGTAGTGAGATGGTATCAATCGATCCTAGGGAGAATCACTGGAAGAGTTCCAGGGTGATAAAGACGACTGAATGTCAGTCACGGGCATTGTCTTTACCCTCAGTAAAGGGACGGTATGTTGGAAGAGTTCCAAGCTAGATACCGTGACAAACTAGACGATAAAGGCTGGTAACATCGCTATTCAAGATACTACCAAAGAGGAAGTTTGGGTGTATATTGGTTCATAAGATGAACTAGGTTCCTGCCATTGTATGACAATAGAAGTGTGGCTTCGGCCCTAGAACCCTGGACCCATCAGTGACCCAGACAAATTCTGAGGCAACATCACCTGATCATGGAGATAGTTGATCTCCAGGGTGATCGAGGTTAGGAGAGAAGACTCAGAGGACAACACGGCGGATCCACTCACGAAGGCCTTTTTCCCAAAGAGAGACAATTTAGGGGATGGTTGAGTATGTGATACTGCAACCACTGCTACAGATGGCCCTAGTGCAAGTGGGAGATTGTTAGTTATATGTATGCCCTAGAGGCCATTACTGTACATTGGATGTATATTGTAGTGGATGCTGGGACATATATAGGAAGGACTTTCTTGCTCGACATGATAGTACGCTATCTGGTTGCACTTTATCTTAACATGTATACTTTCTGTCTCTTTGATTACATGTTGATAAAGCCCATAGGATGTGTACTCGACTTCCAGGACTATGATGCAGATCATACTAGTGGGGCCTGGGTAGTCCATGAGTACATCCTTGAAATGTTCCTAGTCGTGGGAATATCGAGACGGGGCATCGATATTCCAGAGTAGACTAGCGCATATCTTCTCGACCCATGCGATGGGCGATGGATGATCCCATATCCATTGGTGTTTGACATCGAAGATGGTATGCGGGTGCTCAGTGGAGACTGGGTACACTGAACGGACTCGCCGAGAACTCCCAGATGGTATTATACCTCACGTCAGATGGCAGTTCTCTGGTGACACTGGTACAGCTTAGTCTGTTGACCCGAGATCGTCATAGAGTCTTGTGTGTCTCCCACTGTGCTTTGATTTCCACCCTACCATGGCTCTACTGAGTTGTGCAAACAGGTGGTCTTTGGGTACAGTCCCGATTCACATGGAGGCAATGAGCGATAGGAGGGGATTCGTCTCTCCCGGTATTGGGGGTTGATGTTGTGCTATGCTCGACTGGCCATAACAGGAAATCCCTGGCCAGGGTTGCAGTGATATACTGGTAAGAGTTATCAGTAGTTTCACGAATGTTATGGACCTCAAGTCGGCATGACTTATCGAGCTATTGGGGTCTGACGTTTACCACCCCTAGGCGAGATATGCGACATATCATACGAACAGACCGGACTATACGGTAAGTGTTACTGGTTGGATTCGCAGGAGTCTGAGCGGGCTTGCTCGTCGATCTTCTGATCGCTCAATACCCGGGTGGCCGTTACGTTTAGCAGACCGCTTGCGGCTTGTGGGTGTTTGATATGATCATCATCTGCTGCCGGCGTATTGACGAGTCTTTAGAGTCCTACACAGAGGTTTCCTAGTTCAAGCGAAACGAAATAGGAGCGCATATGAGATATGTGCGGGAGCGAGAATAATTCGTGTATGTGATACCGTATTTCATTCTCGCGATGAATGTGTGTCGAATGGTTGTATGCGATATAACCTAGTTATCGAATCAAGGATTGATTCGATAAGCCGATACATTGGATACTAGTCGGTTATATGCGATATGACCGGATCATTGGATCAAGTGTTGATTTAATGATTGAATGTATAATTATATATTTGATATATTACTTTGCATTAACTAGTATTGGTTCACTTTAAATGGATTTACTCACTTGGTTTGTGCATATTGTATATGTGATATATTTTGTGCACATGATTGTATCATGTTTGATGATACATGCAAGCTAGGGTTAGTGTAAAGAATTAGACCATGGTTAGGTTTATGATTAGGGTTTTCTTTTTATTTACTTATTCATTTATTTATTCTTTTGTTTATTTTGGAAAAAGAAAAAGGTAAAGAGAAAAAGAATGGTTGCTAGTTTGTTTGTAGTTGAAGTTTCTTGAAACTTTGACCAAGTCACCATTCTTATCTCATCCTTTAACCTAACCATTCATGTTAACCATGGTCCATTCTCTACAACTAACCAAGGGTTAGTAAATGATAAGTATTGATTTATTTATCATTTACTAAAAAACTTATCATAACATTTTATCTTCTTCTTCTTCTTCTTCTTCAAGAAGAAAGCAAGGTCCATCAATGGTGATTGATGGAAATGAGTGAGAAATCCAATTCTAAAGTCTACCCACTTCCTATTTCTTCATCCTCTACCTCTTGCCAAGCAGTAGAGTGTGTTTACTTCACAAGTTTCATGACTTGGTGAAGTGAGAGCTTGATCTTGCGATGCTTCGACGTAGATCATCTTCGGCACGTCGTCGATGACCTAGCCCGCTTCTTCTCCGATGAAGCCGACGCTTGAGCCCGGGTTTTCGATTTGGACAGCGGAGACGACCTCATTACGGAGCCGTGAAGGTGGTGGACCGGATCTACAAAGGTTGTATTTCCGTATCTTATAGTTAAGTGTTAACTAGTTTCTTATTTGCCTAGACATCTAGCAAACGATCCGTACACTAGGGTTTGTAGGCACCATAATTTTTGAAATTGGCATGTTCGATGCCTTGTGAGACCTCTTGGGAGTGCCTAGGAACCCTACAGGGCCTTCGTGAGTGGATCTACAGTGTTGTTCTCCGAATTTACTCTCTTCACCTCGATCTCCCGGCGATCTACAATCTCCCTGATCAGGTGGTACCGCCTCAAAATGTGCCTGGACTTCTGATGGGACCTGGGTTCCTTCGCTAAAGCTATAGCGCCGTTGTTGTTGCAATACAGCGGTATTGGATCAACAATAGTAGGAACCACCTGAAGCTCCGTGAGGAACTTCTTCATCCAGACAGCTTCCTTTGCGGCATCGCAAGCAGCTATATACTCCGCTTCCATAGTTGAGTCAGCAACGGTCTCCTGCTTGGAACTCTTCCAGCAAACTGCCCCTCCATAGAGGGTAAAGACATAACCCGACATGGACTTGGAGTCATCCTTGTCACTCTGGAAGCTGGAGTCAGCAAAGGCCTCGATCTGGAGGTCTTTTCCTCCATACACCAAGAACGTCTCCTTAGTCCTTCTCAGGTACTTGAGAATGTTCTTTACCGCTATCCAGTGTTTCTCCCCTGGGTCAGACTGATACCGGCTTTCAACGCTCAATGCGTATTCTACATCTGGTCTGGTACACAACATCGCATACATTATAGAGCCTATCGCAGAAGCGTAGGGTATAATAGACATGCGATCCCTTTCCAAATCAGTCTTGGGAGACATCTCTTTGGAGAGGGTGATCCCGTGACAAGCCGGTAAATTACCGCGCTTGGAATTTTCCATACTAAATCTTTTCAGTATGGTGTCGATGTACCTTGACTGTGAAAGTCCCAACATCCTCTTAGATCTATCACGATAGATCTGGATCCCCTGAATGTAGTTGGCATCGCCCAGGTCCTTCATGGAGAACCTCTGCGACAAGAATCCTTTGACTGACTGTAGCATAGGAATATCATTTCCTATTAGGAGAATGTCATCCACGTACAAGATGAGGAATACCACAGTTCTCCCTACAATCTTACTGTAAATGCATGGTTCATCTAGGTTTTTGATAAAATCGAATTTTTTGACAGTATCATCGAAGCAGATGTTCCAACTCCGCGATGCCTGCTTCAGTCCATAGATGGACTTTAGCAACTTGCACACTTTACCGCTGCTCCCACTCTGGATGAATCCCTCCGGCTGATCCATATAGACGCACTCTTCCAAATTTCTATTTAGAAAAGCTGTCTTTACGTCTATTTAGCCAGATTTCATAATCGTGGAAGGCAGAAATGGCACGAAGGATCCGAAAGGATTTCAGCATAGCCATTGGAGAAAAGGTCTCGTCATAGTCCAAACCAGGTATTTGATGAAAACCCTTTGCAACAAGTCTAGCTTCATAGGTCTCAACCTGCCCATCTACACCAATCTTCTTTCTGAAGATCCATTTGCAGCCTATGGGTTTAACCCCTTATGGAGAAAAGTCCAAAGTCCAAACTTTGTTGGTGTACATGGACTCCATCTCGGTCCGCATTGCATCCAGCCATTTTACCGAGTCACCGCTCTGAATGGCTTGCTGGAAGCTAGTAGGCTCACCATAATCCATAGTGCAATCCTCTCTATCCCCGTCTATGAGAAAACCGTAGTATCTCTCGGGCGGATGAGACTGCCTACTACTTTTACGGAGTGGCACTGGGATGTCCTGTTCTTTCGAACCCTCTGGTTCTACTAAGCTTTCAGTAATAGCTCGTGGTTCTGGAATTTCTTCCAGTTCTATTGCGCTCCCACTTATCTGGTTTTCCAAAAACTCAGTTTCCAAGAAGCGGGCATGACGAGAAACAAAAACCTTTTGTTCCTCTGAGTAATAGAAAAGATACCCCTTGGAGTTCTTTAGGTATCCCACAAACTTACACAGTACTGAGCGTGCCTCGAGCTTGTCCGCATTCTGCTTTTTGACAAAAGCTGGACATCTCCATGTCTTAATATGATTAAGATAGGGTTTCTTCCCACATCATATCTGATATGGTGTAGTAGGCACAGTGTTAGTTGGAACTCGATTCAAAAGGTATGCAGCTGATTCTAGTGCATAACCCCAGAAGGATCGTGGTAACTCAGCCTTACTCATCATGGAACGAACCATATCCAATAGGGTTCGATTCCTCCTTTCCGATACACCGTTGTGTTGTGGTGTGTATGGAGGAGTAAGCTGAGAGAGAATTCCATTCTCTTTTAAGAAGCCCAGAAACTCGGCACTCAAGTATTCACCACCTCGATCCGATCTCGGTGTCTTGATACTTTTTCCTGTTTGTTTTTCAACTTCATTCTTGTATTCCTGAAATTTCTCAAAGGCCTCGGATTTGTGCTTCATCAAGAAGACATATCCATACCTAGAGAAATCGTCTGTGAAAGTAATGAAGTATGAATAACCACTTCGCGTATGTGTAGACATTGGACCACACACATCACTGTGTATGAGTCCCAAGAGCTCGCTTGCTCTTTCTCCGTGTCCAGTGAACGGAGTCTTTTTCATCTTTCCCATGAGACAAGATTCACAAGTGGCATAAGACTGATACTCGAATGGATCTAAGTATCCTTCTTTATGTAACTTTGTCAACCGTGTCTCATTAATGTGACCCAGTCTACAATGCCATAAGAAAGCCTGATTTAATTTCGGAGACTTTCTTTTAAGTGTGTTCTGGACACTGAAGACCTGAGCTTGATTCAAAACGTATATACCGTTTTTCAATGTACCTGACCCAATCAAAACTTGATTTAGGTGGATGTTTACTATATCGCTTACAAAAGTAAAATCATATCCTTCCTTAGAAAATAAAGATACAGATATGATATTACAAGTCGCACCTGGTACATAAAAACAGTCACGCAGAATCAATATCTGCCCAGTTGTCAGTCCTAGATGATATTCCCCTACGGATTCAGCATACATGCTCATTCCGTTAGCAACCCTGAGAGTCATCTCACCTTTCTTGATAACCCTACGGTTTCTCAGAGCCTGTAACGAATTATAGATATGAGATCCTGATCCGGTATCCAATACCCAGGAAGTAGGGTTAACTGACATACAGTTTTCTATTACAAACACACCCGAAGCCGAAGCCACAACATGCTTCGAATTCTGGCTACTGGCTATGCTAGCCCTGCAATCCTTCTGCCCATGTTCATTCCCGTAACAATAGGAACGTCCCTCTTTTACTACATCCATTCCCGAAACTTCTGCCCTTCCCTTTCTCTCCACTTCCTTGGTTTCCTTCAGGGTAGTAGGTAGAGACTGTTGAACTAAGTCAGCTTCTGACCCGTTCTTCAACGTGGTCTTCAGGTCCGTGAGCTTAAAAGAGCTGGTCTCTGTAAGGACGTTGCCCCTTACAGATGACCCGATAGCCAACCTCGCTGGAAGAAATTCGTTCGAGGTCTCATATCTTGCGATACGAGATTGCTCTCCATATAAATATTTGTTATGGAGGAAGATAGAAACTAAGTCCATCTTCTCGTGCTGCCTCTGGTATGCACCATCAATTGAGGCTAACACGAGGCACTTGGCTTTCGCACAATCTTTTTCCGATGTCCTACGGATATCAATATCCGTGACAGGGGAAACTGGACCTGAGACGGCAGGGTTTGGATTAGTTAAGAGGTGTCCCAGCTTGTCATGGGCAATGGACATCGGGACAGACCTTTGCCGGTCATAACAGTCAGATTCAGTCATTTTATTATCTAGATGTAACCTAGGTGCGGTCACTGGGTCGCTGCAATTAAGAGAGAGAGAAGAAAATACTCAGCATGATTCTCTTGCAAGTTTAGATTGGTTTTTAATTTATCTAAACAGGATGGCTCCCACTGTCTCTCGAATCCCTCCTCAAACCATAAAGGAAGAATTAGTCAGGATCAATCTCACCATACAATACTTGCTTAACCGTTCAGCCAGGACAGTGTCGGTACTTCGAGGGAGGTTTTCCAACGCTTTCGCGAAGTTCCTTAATTAAGTAACCTCTTTTCCCTGTGGGCGTAGCCCCGCTAACACCTTTCTAGACACCTACTAGGTTTATAGCATTGATCGTTAAGTGAGAAAGTTCCCGAGGAGTAGCATATACTCACAGTAGGATTGGGATCCAAATATCATCGCGTGACAAAACTGAAGGAATCCTACCAGAATTATCACACTCCAAATGGTATGCAGCGCTAGCAAGTTTCAGTTCTTTTGAAACTCCCGATGTGGATTTTTGCCCCATACTCTTATGACCTTGACTTTGGCCAACAAATCATAAGTCACATGTCAAGTTCTACCCGTCATTGTCCAGGTTAATTTGAACCCACCCGCACATACCCTTGACTTTGGCCAACAAGGCAGTACGACTGTCCCAAACCAACGCATCTATCTATGCTACATATGAATACCCAATAGCTACCAAACACTATGCCTTGACTTTGGCCAACAAACACAGCTTGAATACTATTGATTATCCATATGAAATGACGGAGGGCTACGAATGGTTTTGGCGAAACCGTGAACGTAGTGAACTTGATATAATCGATGGAACGAGATAGCTTTTAAAAGGAGTGGTTCAAGCTCCGCGTTTAAAAACTGGTTTTTGAAAAGAACCGAGTGGTTTTGAAAGTGTTCCAACGACTTTTACTTGGTTTATTTTCATGCATTAATTTTAATGCGTCCCATCATTTAATCCTACAATTGCAGAAAACAACCAAAATATGGCGTACGCTTATGCCATCCGCATTCGCCACGGGGCCCCGTCATCACCCGTTAAGTTACTTAACTAATGACAGAGCGGGGGCTGGACTAGCGCGGATGCAAAACATAAGCAACACCTAAATAGATATCATATATAGATATATAGCAATGATAGCCAATCCAGATCACAGATGAACACTTTGGATATACTAGGAATTCGCAATTCGTTCGAGCCTGCAACGAAAAGCGGATTACACGGTCGCGATGAATAGCCAAACACTACCCTAGACCCCTACGGGTGCGGCAAACTACCCGCCAAGTACCCGAAGTGAAGCAACCTCCCTCAACAACGTGAGTAGGCCACTCGGCACTTCGAGATACCCGGTAGTTTGTGCACCCCACCTTGGGTCTATCCTAGGAGCAAAAACAGTAAAAAGAAATTATACAATGACGGCTACAACCCCGACCCGGTTGTGCGGCCATACAAATAATATTACATCAATTTACAAATTTTACAATGAATGAAAGAAAAAGAAACTCTCATCTCACATCCACCCGGCTATTCATCCGCGACAATCCAACGAGTGCATATACACAAATCATCAACATTACAGATCACAGATATGTATAACCCCCACTAATCGACATATAGCGATTAGCGGACGTTCAATACATATATCACATCACAGAAAATATTCATTAGCCAAAATATATGGAATATCGATCAAAATACGAATTTGTAACCATCCCAAAAAGTCAATTTGTTCTATGGAAAATCTGGGAGGAAACAACATGTACTAAAAATCTCAAAACAGCAAGATAAGAACACTGCAGCAAAACGGAGTCGCGGCCGAGTCAACCCGGCCGCGGATCCACGGCCAAACACATGGTTTGGCCGTGGTTCCGTGGTGAGTTGGACGAGTCAGCGGCTCAATTTCGCAGGGTGTTCTAACAAAAGCCTGAGCCGATTTTTCATTTATGTCAAATAATTTTTTGAACAGTATAAAAAATCGACAGAAAGTGAAAATTTTCCCGGACTTGTTTTGTGATTTTTTCCGATCGATATTCTTAACACTTTGCTAACTTGCTAGTTTATGTTTAGCTAGGCTCTGATACCACTGTAAGTCCACGTTGCTCACCCCGGTTCTTACGGGGAGGCGGAAACGGCGAAAAACAATATTTCGGCGCAAAGGCAACATGGACTAAAAGCCGGATCTTTGCTAAACTAGAAACTAACAAACTACTAGAGGCTTTAACTACTATGCCGTAGAAATTATACCTCACGAAACCGGTCCTTCGGGTCTTCATTCCGCTTTCCCGCTCGTCCGTCCAAGCTCCAAGATACGATCCGGATCTTGGTCACCTCCACGGCCTCCTTGAGTCGAAGACGATCCACCCGAGAGTTGTACACCGAGCTCCAACTCGAGCCGAGGCAACTAGGGCAACGAGATCGCTAGTCTAGATGCCCTGGGTTGTGTAGTAGAGATATATGGAAGTGTTTGTCTTTGTGGGATCTTTTTCTCTCAACACATGAGATCAAAAGAGGAAATCAAGAGGAGGAAGAAGGAGGACCTAGCAACCATGAGAGCTTTTCTTTTCTTCTCACAAGAATAAGAGAGAGAATGAGAAAATGAATTATGAGCAAAAGAAATGAACTATGGTTGCAATAATGCAAAACTATCATCATTACCAATCCTTTCATGATAAAGTTGATGGGCACTAATTGAATTGACCATTTTCATAATCCATAAAAGAAAAAGAAATCCAAAGAAGAGTGTAGACCTCTCATGAAGGTCAACGGTCAACTTCGGTCAACGGGTCAACAAAGTCAAGAGTGGTCAAGGTGGTCAAATGGTCAATGCAATTAGCCATCACAAAATTATCACAAAAAGGATTAGTAAAATAATGTCTCTGGCTCATAATGGTTTTGACCGAACGAATTGTCAAAACCCTAATGAGCCTGCCACATAACGGTTTTGACCGAACCAACTGCCAAAACCCTAATAGAGCACCTCCTCCTTTATCGCTCCTCAAAACTGTGCATACACACCCGCATCCGCATTCCGCATCCCGCTTTGGGTGCTAGCGCCTCACGTGCCAAACACGTGGACGCTCGGGCGCTCGCACTTTGGGCGCTTGGGTGCTAGCGCCTCACGTGCCAAGCACATGGGCGCTCGGGCGCTGGGCAGCAAAAGGGAGTTGGTCCCTGCACTGGGAGTTGTACTCCCAGAAAGAAATACCTATTATTTTGTATGTGTGTGTGTATATATATTAGGAGTTAAACTCCTAAGATATTTTTGGTGCTGCTGAAGAGGCTTCTCCCTTGAGCCCTGGATCTTCCCCCAAAGTGGGATCTTTGGAGATGGGTCTCCTTCTTCCTCCTCTGTTGACCGGTTCTTGGATAACAAGAAGGGTGAGATTTTAAAAATCTCTCCTTTTATGATCTGAAGGAAGATCCAAGCTCCCCTTTGTGGGTTTTGTGGTGAAAAACTATTTAGTTTTGAAAAAGGAAGAGTAAAACTCTTGATTTAATTCAAAAGAAAGAAGAAGGTTTTAGAACCTTGAGGAAAGAGAAAAAGCACAGATCTTGATTTTTTGAGAGAGAGAAAAAATATCTTTAGATATTTTCATCATGTTTCCTTATATAGGCTTACACATTTACATATAGCCCCTTGGGCTTTACAAAACGGCATTTTGCCCATCCCATGTCTCATGTGCTGTTTCTTTTTGCACATAAGCCATGGGCTTTACAAAAATTTGGATTTATGCCCATTTTCTTACATTTATTCATAAAATAAAATAAAAGAAATACACCAAAATTATTTATTACAAAATTTTTATTTTGGCATGGGGGGGCTGGTCGCTTCATGTCCGGGCTTGACCCGGGCATTGGCCCACTTGACATGGGCTTGGGCCTATTTGGCTTGGGGTTGACTTTGATTTTGACTTGATCAACCGGGGTATAAATTTTTACCCCAACAGTCGAAAGGGGGGTCGACAATCAAGTGCGTCCTTACCCTACTGAGCCTGAATGTGACAATCTCCATACATTCCGATCTCTTCGTCAAAGAGTATCGCATATTGGATCTAAGGGAGGATAACGTCAGACCCCAACTAACCCGAAAAGTCGTGTCTGAGTCAAGATCATCACCAACTGAGATACTACTGATCAACTATCAATAAATCTCCCTAACCGTAGCCACGGATTTTTGGTGATAGCCAACCGAACACAGCGCGACATCGACTCCTAATACCAAGTGTAACATTTTGAAAATTTGGAATTTAATAAAAAAAATATTTAATTAAATAATAAAGTGTTAAATTAAAAAGTTATTAAAACCAAATAAGACAATATCATAAGTTTTATGTAAAATAAATTAAATTTTAGTTTTAGTATGCAACATAAATAAATTATAAAGGTATTAATGTGAATTTTAGCTTCATTTTAAATAATAAGGGTGTTTTATAATAACATAAGTTGTGAAGGGTTTCTATGTAAAGTTTATGGTTTTGTGCAAATGGGAAATTGTTAAGGGTGTGTTCATACCATTATAATGCATTATTATATTCCCTATTCTTATGTATTTTACAATTAAACATGTGCTTTTGACCCATGTCTATTACATAGTACAGGTTACAGGTTCTTGGAGTAAAAACAGTGAAAAAGATAAAAGACGATACAAAAGTGGGACTACGACCAACAAATAGAAGGATCTTGATCAAGCCTACACAAAAGATCAGTCAAAAAGTACAAGGCAACGCAAGGTCCAAGAATTCGAAGTAACGGTAAAAGTCCACTGCAATTCTTCGCTGTGGAGATCTGGGGAAAACCTAGAAACCAAATTGAGTAAAGAACCAAAGAAGTAGGAAGCCCAAAAAGCCAAGAAGTAGTGCCAGAAATTTCAGCCATTGATCATCTCATTGGGCCGCGGAACCGCGGCCAGACCCTGGCTACGGCCGCGATTCCGCGGCCGTGTCAAGCCCGGACTTGGTAAAAATTTTACCATAACTTGGAGGCGGCTCTGACTAGTCTTCCTAGGGGTATTTTTGTAAATGCAGACGTACGGCAATTGTAAACCTAGGGTTTTCTATGTCCTATAAATAGAGACCCAATTCCTTGTATTAGTTCATGCCTCTTTTCATCAATAAAAATTCAGATTTCTTTTGAAGTTTGGAGAGCATCAAATTTGTAAGTAGGTTTGTTTTCTGCCTTAGTCTTATTTTTAATTTCTGCCCTAGGTAATTTCTCTTCTTGCCCTAGTTTAATCTAGTTTAGAATTTTTATTAAATTGCAGTAGATCTTTAATCTCTTAAATCAAAACTCATAAAAATTATGTCTTTCGTAGATCCCACAATGAGAGAGTAGTTTCCTCGCTTGTTAGGGTTAAGAATAGGGAAGGGTTTGAGAGATGAAGATCTCTCATCTCTTTCTTTGCCAATCTCTTAAGAACAATTAGGACTCCATGCATACTTTCATCTTCCGCTCCCTACGGCACTCCAACCACGAGGTAACGGTGATACCGTAATATAAAAGACCGGATTTGAAAGTTTTCCATGGAGGTTAGGGTAAGGATTAAGAAAGGACGGACAAGGATCTAGTGGAAGAAACATCTTCCCAATCATCCTAATCCCCTTTATTAATAATTACCATAACTCCTAATATGATATCTAATTTAGGGCATTGAAAGAGGTGTAGATCTTTATTTACCAAACTTTACCTAAACCTAATCCTAGCAAGTTTCCTAATCCTAGTATAACTCAACTTAGTTTTTAGATTTAATTAAAAGATCCAATACCCTTTGGAATTAGCTCGTAAAGAACATATAGGAGATTTACACCATCCCTGTGGACCGACCCGTATTCACCGGCTAGCTACCAAGCGACGCCGTTCTTGATTGCGGTAACATATATTTTTTGATCTCTAAATCCATACAAATCAAATGACGCCGTTGCCGGGGATGGCGTAAAAATTTTCTTTTTGTAATTTCGGATCAATATAAGATATAAAAACCATAAAAAATTGAAAAAAAAATCAAAAATATAAAAATTTTATCATCTTTTATTATTTGAAAGGTTTCTTGTGTGAATCTTTGTAGGATCGACGGATCTGGAAAATTCCAGAGTGCGAAACAGAAAAAGGTACATCAGAACAGAGGGGGAATTCCACAACAGAACAGTACAATTTTTCTCTGGATCTGAAGCCTCCACCGTGCCGCCTTTCTGCCGCCATAAGCCCATCAGAGCCGCGGATCCGCGGTCCCTCTGGCTCCTCATCGCGCAAATTTTTCTCTGTTTGTTTCCTATTTCTCCCCTCTGCAACCTAAAATATATCTTTTGCCAAATCTTCTGCAGGATTCTTTGCGCTTAAAAAATCTTCCCCCTTCCAATAATTGATTTTCTGCAGGATTCTTTGCGCCGCGCTTAAAAGAAAATTGATTGCAAGTGATTTACTGTTTTGCATATTTTAATCGGACTTTAAGGGGCTTTTGACCAATTCACATTGAGTGGGGATTTCATCACCCTTCCCAGGACCCCAGAAATCACATAAGTTATTTGCATTGACCATTCTTAATTAAAAAATATTAGACTCGGCCCTAAGGACGTCGTGCTCAATAGGACAGAAGACTAATTATAGGCATCGGCCGTTAATCCTAACCTGACTTTACAGTGCCTAGGCAAGTGTGTCTAAAGCGAATGGTTACTTAATTTGGACCACTACTTGTAGTGGGGAGCCTCCCACTCACCTGGCACTTACCTGGCCGCAATTGGCGGTGAAGAGGCGGTTTGAGGTCCTATTTCTAGCCCTTTGAAACAGTTAGGAGCTGTCTAGCTGACCTAAGTGACCGTAGATCTAGGCATGATTGTGCATTTGTGGTTGATCGCATTTGAGTCAAAGTCTCTTCTCAAAAATCTTTTTGCAAAAAGCTCCACATAAAAAAAAGAACAAAAAAAAAGAAAAATCTTTTCAAAACTTGCAACTTGTCGCTAAAGAAATCTTTGCACTCCACTTACACCACTTCTTCTCATTGACGTTTTCTTACCTCCATATTCTGTCTTTCACATTTTCGACTACACTACCTCTTTAGTGTATGTCCAGTTGGACTAGGGACACTAGCGCCCGATTAGTTCGTGTTTCGTTGGTACCGACCGACGAACCTTTCGACTCCGAAGTCGAAATCCTTTCCACTTCTTCACTTTCATCTTCAAATTCTTCTTTCGAAGGTATGTCGGGATACAATCCTAACAACACCTTACCGAAGAGACTGATTCCACCTCCGTTAGGTGCGAATAACCCGAATCACCCGCCTGTTGAAGAGCCCCAACGAGTCGCGCTCCAGGATCTTTTCTACCCAATCCGCACCGCCCTTCCTACTTGTCTTTCCCTCCCACCGGCAAATGGGGACAATTTCGAGATCAAACCCCACTTCATCAATATGCTGCTTAAGTATCACGGATTGGAATCCGAAGATGCATATATCTTTATCAACAAATTCCAAAACGTTTGCGCTATGATGAAAACAACCCAATTAAGCGATGATGCTATAAGGCTAAGGGTCATTCCTTTCACCTTATGTGACTTAGCCGAGAAGTGGCTATACAGCACAGCGTCGCATTCAATTAAGAATTGGGAAGAGTTTGTGAAAGCCTTTCTTAAAAAGCTCTATCCTCATCACAAGACTGCTAGAATACGCAACGAGATTATACAATTTTCTCAGCTTCCTTCCGAACCATTTTGGAAGTGTTTTGAAAGATTCAAAGACCTACTTGTTCAATGCCCTCACCATGGGATCGAAAATTGGCAACTTTGCCAAACATTATATGAGGGATTGAACCCGGCAATGAAGCAGTTGCTAGAAACCATTTGTCAAGGTCACTTTCTATCCAAATCTAGTGAGGAAGCGTGGCAGTTTCTCGAGGATCTTAGTGAACAAACAATTCAGTGGGAGAGCACCAAGCCCACATCATCTTCTTCTATTGGTCAGTCTAGGGCAGGCATACATCACTTAGATATGTCGATTTCTATGAAGGCCGAGATGGCCGCTCTTACGAAAAAGCTAGAAGCGATCGAGACCAAAATCTCATCGCCTTCTCCTGCCCCTGTTGTGCCTCCACGAACTGTTTGTGCTTGTTGTTCGGATCCATCACATCTCACCAAAGAGTGTCCTTACAATCCATCTACTCAAGGACATGATCAAGTCAATGCTGCCTTTCATGAACGACAAAGAAACGATCCATACTCTTCGACATACAATCCGGGTTGGAGGAGTCACCCAAATTTCGCTTAGAACCAACCTCAACAATTCCAAGGAAACAACAATTTTCAAAGTCCTCCTCCTCCACAACAACAAGCACCTCCACAAACTCAATTTCAGCAACCTTTCCAACAGCATCCTTACCCTAATCAAATGAACAATTTTGTGCCCAACAATTCTTACCCGCCAAACAATTTTGTTCCACCTAATAATGACAAGGTTAACTCGCTCGAAAGAAGTTTAGATGCGTTCCTAAAGCAATCTACACAATCCGCAGCAAGGTTGGAGACTTCTATTCAATCTTTGGTGCAGAACAGTGCCTCACACGATTAAAGCATCAAATCTATCGAGGCACAAATTGCACAACTCAATGCTATGTTGAGCGAGTGAGAAAAAGGAAAGCTTCCATCTGCCAAATCCCGGTCACGCACATGCTGCATATCAACAGCAAAATCATAACGTAAATGCTGTGACCACGTTGAGATCCGGAAAAGTGTTGCAAAATAATGTGGGTATTAACAATGACACCCCTGCCGATGGTCCTTCTTCATCTTCTTCACCTTCTTCTTCTTCTTCATTAGAGCCAATTCTCCATCCTTCACAAGGCTCTACTTCTTCTAGCTTGAACGGACCACTTTCTCACAACACGAACACATCTACACGGGGATCCGTTCCAACTCCACAATCTGATCCGCAAAAATTGGACTCAACAACTTTTCAAAATGTTCCTTTTCCAAACCGGTTGAGATCCAATAAACCAACTCCACAAATGGAGAAGATTGTAGAGTTGTTCAAACATGTTAGCGTAAATATCCCTCTCTTGAATGCAATCCAACAAGTTCCTTCATATGCAAAAATCTTAAAGGACTTATGCACCAAAAAGAGGAAATCACAAGTACCAAAGAAAGTTTTCGTGGCTAATGCTGTTAGCGATGCTCTTGTCCAATCTTTACCCCAAAAGCACAAGGACCCCGGTTGTCCTACTAATTCGATAACAATTGGGGACAAGAACATCAATAGAGCACTATTAGATCTTGGTGCTAGTGTCAATTTGCTACCTTATTCTGTGTACGAGCAATTAAGCGTTAGAGAGCTTAAGCCCACTCATTGTACTCTCCAAATGGTCGACCGATCCATCACCCATCCTAGGGGAGAGTTGGAGGATGTGTTAATTAGAGTAGGGGATTTCATTTTCCCCGTTGACTTTATTGTTATGGATACACAACCTGTCGCTAACCCCCGAAGTCAAATTCCGGTGATACTTGGTCGACCATTCCTTGCGACTTCTAACGCGGTGATCAATTGTCGTAACGGTTTAATGAATCTATCTTTTGGCAATATGATAATTGAACTCAACATTTTTAAGTTGGGAAATCAGCCTTCTGAGCCTAATTCTAGCGTACTTGATGTTTGCTCGATCAATGAGATTGCGGAAGAGGACTGTGAGTTCGAAAATTTTATGTTTGACCACAGCAGTGTTGACGCCAGTAGTGCGTTCCTCCTAGAATCCGACACAGCTTTCACGGCGGACAACGATTATGAGTGTTTCACCTTTGTAGACGATTTGGAAGACTCACCACTCGAGTTTGAGTTTTTTGCTTTTTTGGATGATTTAGTTGAACCATCCGACTCGGTTGCGTACACTCGATTTGAACCTTAGATGTAATCCTTCGAGTTTGAAACAGTTACACCATTGTTACCATCGATTGTTTCACCTCCTAAACTCGAACTAAAGCTTTTGTCGCCGCACCTTAAATATGCTTATCTAGGTGATAATGAGACCCTACCCATTATCATATCGGCCTCTCTAGCTCTCGAGCAAGAGAAGGCCCTTTTAATGGTCTTACAAAATAATCGGCAAGCTTTTGGCTGGTCTATGGCGGACATTAAGGGGATTAGTCCCCCCATAGTTGAACATCATATACACTTGATGGAAGATGCCAAGCCGGTAAGAGATCCACAACGACGCCTCAATCCCATAATGAAGGAGGCTGTCAAGAAGGAGATTGTTAAATGTCTTAATAGTGGTATCATTTACCCTATCTCGGATAGCCAATGGGTTAGCCCCATTCATGTTGTGCCAAAGAAATCGGGCATCACGGTCATTACCAATGAGGCAAATGAGTTAATACCTACTCGCACCCAAACTGGGTGTCAAGTTTGCATCGACTATAGAAAACTCAATGCCGCGACAAGGAAAGACCACTTTCCTTTACCTTTCATTGACCAATTGCTAGAACGATTGGCTGGGCACGAGTTCTACTGCTTTTTGGATGGCTATTCCGGCTATAACCAAGTTCCCATCGCCAAAGAGGATTAAGACAAGACCACATTTACTTGTCCTTTTGGCACTTTTGCTTATCGTCGCATGCCCTTTGAGTTATGCAATGCACCCGCTACATTTCAGCGGTGTATGATGGGGATCTTTTCAGACATGGTTGAAAAGTTCTTGGAGATCTTTATGGATGATTTCTCCATTTTTGGTGACTCCTTCGACGAGTGTTTACTACATCTTGACGCGGTTCTTACCCGCTGTAGGGATAAGAACCTAACTTTAAATTGGGAGAAGTGCCACTTTATGGTACGAGAAGGCATTGTCTTAGGACATGTCATCTCGCAAAACGGCATAGAGGTTGATAGAGCCAAAATTGAAGTCATTTCCAATCTTCCTCCTCCTACATGCGTCAAATACATCCGAGCTTTCCTTGGCCATGCCGGTTTTTATAGACGGTTCATCAAGGATTTTAGCCAGATTGCTAGACCATTGACTCTCTTACTGGCCAAGGACACAACATTTGATTTTGACTCAACTTGCATGGAAGCGTTCGAGTCATTGAAACGCTCTCTCATTTCTGAGCCCATTCTTTCATCTCCAGACTGGACTCATCCCTTCGAAATTATGTGCGACCCATCGGATTTTGCCATTGGTGCTGTTCTTGGACAGCACATTAATAAGATGCCGCACGTGATTTATTACGCTAGCTGTACACTAAATGAGGCCCAACTAAACTACACAACAACAGAAAAAGAGTTTTTAGCAGTTGTGTTTGCACTTGAAAATTTTCGACCTTATTTAATCGGCTCTCCTGTTATTGTGTATACGGACCATTCAGCTCTTCGCCACCTTTTTGCCAAGAAGGATGCTAAATCAAGGCTCATACGTTGGATCCTCTTACTACAAGAGTTTGACCTAGTCATAAGGGACAAAAGAGGATGTGAAAACGTAGTGGCCGATCACCTTTCACGTCTTCCTTCTTCGCCTACACTTGAAATTCCAATCAAAGACGTTTTTCCCGATAAGCAACTCTTAACCGTTTCTTGCGAACCATGGTTCGCTGATATAGTAAACTACTTAGCTACCGTCTTGATACCTAAAGATTGGTCGAAACAGGATAAACTTCGATTCTTGTCCCAGGCAAAGCATTTTTACTGGGATGAACCTTATCTTTTTAAATACTGTTCCGACCAAATCATTCGTCGGTGTGTACCGGAAAACGAGTTTAAGAGTGTGCTGTTTTCTTTCCACGATCAAGCGTGTGGCGGGCACTTTGGCCCAAAGAAGACAGCCGAGAAAATCTTGCAGTGCGGTTTCTATTGGCCACAACTCTTTAAGGATGCATATGAATACTGCAAGACTTGCTCCCGGTGCCAACACTTGGGCCGGATATCGAGGAGAAACGAAATGCCGCTCCAACCAATTTTAGTTGTGGATGT
The DNA here is from genome assembly GCA_030015575.1 of Agapanthus africanus. Classification (NCBI taxonomy): domain Eukaryota; kingdom Viridiplantae; phylum Streptophyta; class Magnoliopsida; order Asparagales; family Amaryllidaceae; genus Agapanthus; species Agapanthus africanus. The sequence goes on from CM057348.1 coordinate 542,103,087, forward strand.
TTTTTATGTTTGGGGAATGTAGGGTTCCTAAGCACTCTAAAGAGGTCTCATAAGGCATCAACCATGCCAATTTCAAATTTTTCCGGTGCCGAGAAACCCTAATACGGATCGTTAACTAGAAATTAGGCGAAACAAGCAACTAGTTAACAACATAACTAAGTGAACAGAAACACAACCTTTGTAGATCCGGTCCTCCACCTCCATAGCTCCATGATGAAGTCCCCTCGCTGCGATCATCGGATCCGGGGCTCTAGCGTCGGCTTCATCGGAGAAATGGGCGGGCTAGGTCGTCGACTTCGATGCCGAAGATGATCTACGTCGAGGCAACTCAAGATCAAACTCCAACTTCACCAAGTCATGAAACTTGTGAAGAAAACACCCTATACTACTTGGCAAGTGGTAGAGGATGAAGAAATAGGAAGTGGGTTCACTTTAGAATTGGATTTCTCACTCTTTTTCTCATGTTGCCATTAATGGTTGCAAGTTTTCTTCTTTGTTGAAGAAGGAGAAGAAGAAGAAAAGAATATCATGAGTCTTTTTAAAATAGAAAATAAAATGATACTTATCATATTTTCAACCATAGTTAGGTATAAAGAATAAACTAAGGTTAGGTTGAATGGTTAGGGTTAAGCATGAAACAAAAATGGTGGACTTATTCAAAGCTTCATGAAGTTTCAACTAGAAAACAAATCAAGCCACCATTTCTCTTCATCTTTCCAAAATGAATAAATAGATAAATGAATAAGTAAATAAACAAAACCCTAACCATTAACATAACCATGGTTTAATCACACACACAAACCCAAGTTAGCATGTATCATCAAACATGATACAAACAAGTGCACAAAAGTATATCACATATACAACTTGTGTATTTCAAGTGAGAAAATCAATTTAAAGTGAACAAATACTAGTTAATGCAAAGTAATATATCAAATATATAATTATACATTAAATCATTAAATCAACACTTGATTTAACGATCCGGTCATATCGCATATAACCGACTAATATCAATAGTAACAACTTATCGAATCAACACTTGATCCGATAACTCGGCTATATCGCATATAACCGATCAATGTCACAAATCACGAGAATCGAATACAGTATCACATACTGGTATTATTCTCGGTCCCGCACATATCTCATATGCGTTCCTATTTCATTTCGCTTGAGCCAGGAAACCTCTGTGTAGGACTCTAAAGACTCGTCAATACGCCGGCAGCAGGTGATGATCATATCAAACACCCACAAGCCGCAAGCGGTCTGCTAAACGTAACGGCCACCCGGGTATTGAGCGATCAGAAGATCGATGAGCAAGCCCGCTCACACTCCTGTGAATCCAATCGGTAACACTTACCGTACAGTCCGGTCTCGTCGTCTGATATGTCGCATATCTCGCCTAGGGGTGGTAAACGTCAGACCCCAATAGCTCGATAAGTCGTGTCGATATGAGTTCTATAACAGTTCGAGAAACTACAGGTAACACTTACCAGTAAATCTCAGCAACCCTGGCCAGGGATTTCCGGTTATAGCCAATCGAACACAGCGCAACATCAACACCCTATACCGGGAGAGACGAATCCCCTGCTATCGCTCATTGCCTCCATGTGATTCGGGACTGTACCCAAAAACCACCGTTTTGCACGCCCTCTTGGACGTGGTAAGGTGGAAATCAAAGCACAGTAGAAATCACACAAGACTCTATGACGATCTCGGGTCTACAGACTAACCTGTACCAGTGTCACCAGAGAACTGCCATCTGACGTAAGGTATAATACCATCTGGGAGTTCTCGGCGAGTCCGTCCAGTGTGCCCAGTCTCTACTGAGCACCCGTATATCATCTCTGATGTCAAACACCAATAGATATGGGATCATCCATCGCCCATCTGTATGGGTCGAGAAGGTATACGCTAGTCTACTCTGGTATATCGATGCCCCGTCACGATACACCCACGACTAGGGACCTTGAAGGATGTACTTATGGACTACCATGTCCCCACTAGTATGATCCGCATCATAGTCCAGGTAGTCAAGTACACATCCTAAGGTCTTTACCAACATGTAACAGAGAGACAATCAGTGTACACGTTAAGATAAAGATCAACCAGATAGCATACTATCATGTCGAGGAAGAAAGTCCTCCCTATATATGTCCAAGCATCCACTACAATATACATCCTATGTATAGTAATGGCCTCTAGGGCATACATATAACTAACAATCTCCCACTTGCACCAGGGCCATCTGATAGCAGTGGTTGTAGTATCTCATACTCAACCATCCCATAAAAGTCTCTCTCTGGGAAAAGGCCTTTGTGAGTGGATCCGCCGTGTTGTCCTCTGAGTCTACTCTCCTAACCTCGATCTCTTGGAGATCAACCATCTCCATGATCAGGTGATACTGCCTTAGAATATGTCTGGATCACTGATGGGACAGACGTTCCTTGGCATAAGCCACAACTCCATTGTCACACAATGGGGGAACGAAGTTCATCTCATGAACAAATATACATCCAGACTGCCTCTTTGGTAGCATCTTAAGTAGCGATGTATCCAGCCTTTATCGTCTAGTAAGCCACGGTATCTAGCTTGGAACTCTTCCAACATACCATCCCTTTACTGAGGGTAAAGACAATGCCTGTGACTGACATTCAGTCGTTCTCATCACCCTGGAACACTTCCAGTGATTCTCCCCAGGATCAACTGATACCATCTCACTACAACTAGTGAGTCTCCTAACATCCAATTAGATCTATCTCATAGATCCAAAATCCAGGATTTATGAGGTATCACTTTGATCCTATATGGAGAATCATTGTGATAAGCGGAGATTGACCAAGCGTAGCATAGGAAACTCCTTCCCTATCAAGAGTATGTCATCCACGTACTCTACGAGGATCACCACCATACTCCCTACTACCTTTTCGTTTATACAAGGTTCATCTACCATTTTGATGATGTCAAACTCTTTGACTAACACATCAAAACAGACATTCCAACTCCGCGATGCCTGCTTTAATCTGTAAAGCAACTTATGCATGTTTCCGCTGCTCCCACTGTCTACGAAGCCCTCTGGCTGTGTACTTATAGACGCCCTTTTCTAAAACATCATTTAGAAAAGCTGTCATGACACCCAACCACCAGATATCGTAGTCATGGTATGTAGCCGTGGCAAGTAGGATCTGGATAGACTTAAGCATAGGCCCCATAAAAGGTTTCATCATTATCCATGCCTGGTTGATGACGAAAACCTTTAACAAGTCTAGGTTTGAAAGTCTCAACTTTTCTATCTACACCAAGTAATCTTCTCAAGATATACTTGCTCCTGATGGGGATTTAACCCTTCAGATATAGCAACCAAAGTCCATACTTTGTTGGTGTATAAGGATTCCATCTCAGATCGCTAAGCATCCAGCCATTCTCACAGAGTCCCACTCTTGATGGCCAGCTCGAAGCTAGTTGGGTCATCATCTCATGATGCAATCCTTGCTCCCACTGTCATAGAGAAACAAAACTATCTCTCAGGTGGGTGAGAAACCCTACTAGATCGGCGGAGAGGCTGAGGTTCGTTGGTATCTACTGAATCCTTTGGTTCTACCAAATCATCTGCTGTAGTTTGTATAGAAAGAACCTTTCCAGTTTTACATGACTGACCTTGCCTCGAGCTTGTCCGGATTTTGCTTTTAGACATAGGCCGGACAACCCCAAATCTTAACTTGCTTAAGACATGGGCTCTTCCCATACCATATCTCATATGGAGTGGTAGGCTGTGATCTAATTCAAACCCTATTCAATAGGTATGCAGCTTCTCAATTCCATAACTCCCAAAAGGAAACAGGTAACTCAGTAGTACTCATCATAGAGCGCACCATATCACATAGGGTGCTATTGCTCTGCCCCGATATACCATCGTGCTATGGTGTATACGGAGGAGTAATGCTGAGAGAGAATCTCATTCTCCTTTAGAAAAGTCCAAGAATTCCGTGCTCAAGTATTCTCCTCCTTGATCTCATCAAACGACATAATACTTATACCCGTATTGGTTCTCTACTTCTAACTTATATTCTGAGAATACCTCAAAAGGTTCTGACTTGTGTTTCAACAGGAACATATGTCTGAATCTTGAGAGATCATCAGAGAACGTAATGAAGTATAAAGAACCAGTCCTGGCATGTGTAGACAGGGGACCTTACATACATCATCATGTATCAGTCCCAAGAGTTCACTAACTCTTTCTCTGTTTCCAGTAAACAGAGCTATGGTCATCTTATCTCTGTGACATGACTGGCAAGTTTCACAAGATGTAAATTCAAACAGATTTAAATATGCATCTATGTGCAACTTAGCTAGTCGGGTCGCATTGATATGACCTAGTCTACAATACCTCAAGAAGGATCCGTTCATTTCTGAACTCTTCCTCTTGTGTGTGTTCCGTATACTAAGAACTGTAGTTTGATTTAGAACATCAATGCTTTTAGATAACGTGCCTGAACCGATCAACTTTTGATATAGAAAATGTTCAAAACATTATCCAACAATACAAAATTTTATCATTTCTTTACTAATAAAGAGACTGATATGATTTTGTATATCAGGTTCGGTATCTAATAACATTCATTCAGAATCAATGTATTAGTAATACAGGGTGACAGTGACCAACAGACTTGGCTGCAACACTTGCCCCGTTTTCTGTCTCATGAAACTTATCACCCGTTCTCAGTTCTTTACCTATCTGTAGCTCATGTAATAGATTACATATGCGGGATCCTGATCCGGTATCAAATACCCAGGATGTAGAGGACACTGAGAAACAGTTCTTTGTAATGAACACACCCGAAGATGATGCATCAGTATGCACTTTCTTCGTTTGGGCGGCACGGGAATTCTGGTAATCCCCAATTTCCTGCTCTGTCTTATAACAATTATAAGTTGGAGCGGGACCAACGTTCCCCAGCTAAGTATAACAAGCGGGTTCGGTCAATACATCCGTATTATTATCTTGATTAAGGCGTGATATAGTCGCTACCTGGAGAGAGAGAAGAAAACACTCAGCGTGCGCTCTTGCAAGAATAGATTGGTTATTATTTTATCTAATCAGGATGGCTCCCACTGTTTTTATCAAATCTTCCTTCAAACCCTAAAAGGAAAGACTAGCCGGGATTAATTACGCACTACAAGTTCGCCAATCTTTCAGCCAGGCCAGTGTCGGTACTTTAAGGGAGGTGCCCCGTGCTTTCGCACGAACCTAATTAATGTAAACCTCGTTTTCCCATAGGCGTAACCCCGTTGACACCTTTCTAGACACCTACTTGATCGGCTAATTGTAATGTGTAAAACTCTCCCAGGAGTAACAATTGCTCGCAGCGGGTATCGGGATCCAACTATCTCATAGAAGGTATGCAAACTCATTGCAAATTTCAACACTTGAAATTCCCGATAATATTTTGCCCCTAGCGTGCTATGACCTTGACGCATGCCAAACAACCCATAGTCCGCTAGTCAAGTTCAACCCGTACATTTCTTGATTGAATTAAACCCACCCGCATGACCCTTGACGCATGCCGAACAACGCCGTACGAATACCCTAATCCAATCGCATCGTATGCTAGCAGATAAGCACTAGTTAGCTACCATACACTACGCCTTGACGCATGCCAAACAACCGCAGCACGAATACTAACTAGTACTTATCTGAAATGACGAAGGGCTACGACAGGTTTTTCTGAAAACCTATTGCGTAATGAACTTGATATCGTTGTAGAATTAAATGATTTTAAAATGGAGTGCTTTTGAGGCTTTTCTAGTTTTGCTAAAGGGGTCACTCCCGGTGAAGGGATCGTCGGCCCTTTCCTCGTCGAATGAGGTGCAGGATATATCATATATACCTTTGTGCAAAGCAGAAACTATAGAAGCTATTAAAAGACAAACCGAATGTGTAGCATCTGCCAGTTATTGCTAAAGGGGTCACTCCTGGTGAAGGGATCGTCGGCCCTTTCCTCATCGAATAAGGTGCAGGATATATCATATATACCGCTGTGCAAAGCAAGAACTGTAGCTACCTGTTTTATTTTTGAAATTCGATTCTACAACATCTTAGGTTTCTTTTATTTCATTAATCTCATTAATGAAGTCCCATCATTTAAGTTACCTAAACATCACAGATAAATACGACGTACACTTATGCCATCCGCATTCGCCTCGATGTCCCCCCGTGCACCGTTAGGTTAGGTAACTAACGGCAGAGCGGGGCAGGGCTAGCACGGGTGTAAAACATAAGTAACGTCTATATAATATATCATATATACTATATACAGTATTTATCACAGAACATCACATGATCACATCACAGATATCGCGGCAGAAGAATCATATGAAACATTGGATATACTAGGACGTCCGTGTTTTCAATACGAGCCAATATAAAACACGGATTCCACGGTCGCGATGAATAGCCAAACCCACACCCCTAGACCCCTACGAGAGCGGCAAGCAACCCTACCAATTCCAGAGTTAGGAGACCCGGACTCGACACCTCGAGTTGGTCTCCCACTGGACTCCAGAACCCGGTTACTTGTGCCCTCCTCCTTGGGTCTATCCTAGTGCGGAAAAGAAAATAATATACAAACGGTGACAGCTTCCACAACCTGGAAGTGCCCCAATAAAAGAATATTACATACAAGTTTTTACATGAATGAAAATGAAAAACACTCATCTCACATAAAAAAAACCCGGCTATTCAAACACGACGATCCAATATAACATATCCAGCAACACATAACATCGCATGTCATCAACGTAAGTAAATATGCGCATCCCAATTGTCGTTGACATATAGCAACGAAACCGGCGATATCACATATTATACTTACGGTCACAGAAAAGAAAGTGTAAAACTACAACAGTTGGAATCCGCAACTTGTATAGACATCGCATGCCTAATCAAATGAAATACTTAGACATCGCATGCCTAACAATTATAAACCACGCATTTTAGTCTCATTATCGAAAACTCTTTTCAATATCAAGTCGGGTAATTCAACAAGATTCCCGACATCCTGATCGAATGCTCGTCGCAAACTTTAGTAGACGGCCGCACCCCCGATACCGTCGACGAAGTGCACCAAGGCGGAACACCGCTGCCGCGAGCACCCGAACGGATTCTTTCGGCGACGGGGTTCTCCTACAGTCACTTGGTCGGGGCTATAGGGTGTAGCTGTCTATTTAGTTTACCCGGCGAGTATCCGCGTACGCTACGTGATTGCGACGGACTTTTGATCGCATCAAAATTCCGTGGCAACCGATCAAGTGAGACTAAAGTGCTATGTTTATAACATTCAAATCAGTTATCTCATAACTCCTTATGGATTCCAAATATTGTATCACATTCCAGATAAACAGAAAATGTTAAACTTTCCGATCGAACAGTCAAACACCCAAGTTTTCCCGAAACAGCTCAACACATGAAACAAGTTTAAAAACATTCACTTCATGCCTCAGTACCAACGGTCCAGCCATAAAAGGGTCAAGCCAACGCCTCACATGTGGCACGCCGTACTGCCCCAAACCCTAAGGTTCAAAGGGCAGTTCAAGACGGTCACATAATCGAGTTAAGGTTTGTTGTCTTCTAAAGGGTCCATCGAGTTACTTGCACTACTTAGAACGTCTTTAAACCACGGAAAAATCCAACACTTGGAAATTTCCCAACAGGGGAAAAATTGGGTATTTATATCCGGTTGAACTTTTTAACATATTCTAAATATCCGGAAAACCCAACGAAATTAAAAATTCCGATCGAAACAACGAATACAAAATAAACCCCAAAATACTCAACTCTTGAGTCAGTGTTAAAAATGCCCAGAAAATAGAAAAAACAGAGGTATGAATTACTGTGAAAAGATCCGTCGCTAATTCCATTACATTGCCGCGGAACCGCCGCCAAAGGGGGGTCATTGTCGCGGTTCCGCGGCCATGTAGAGGAGTTAGGGGCTCGTTTTTCATGGTAATTCTTAGAATACCCTGCTGAATTTTTTAAGCATTTTTAATTTGGAAAAATCCCAGATTTTAAAAAATGTACAGAGAGGGTTTTATTTTGTCGATTACGGGTTCGATCAGGGTTTTAACTTCGTTAACACATCGCCTAAGGCTCTAGCTAGGCTCTGATACCACTGTAGGGTTCCTAAGCACTCTAAAGAGGTCTCATAAGGCATTAACCATGCCAATTTCAAATTTTTCCGGTGCCGAGAAACCCTAATACGGATCGTTAACTAGAAATTAGGCGAAACAAGCAACTAGTTAACAACTTAACTAAGTGAACGGAAATACAACCTTTGTAGATCCGGTCCTCCACCTCCATAGCTCCGTGATGAAGTCCCCTCGCTGCGATCATCGGATCCCGGGCTCTAGCGTCGGCTTCATCGGAGAAATGGGCGGGCTAGGTCGTCGACTTCGATGCCGAAGATGATCTACGTCGAGGTAACTCAAGATCAAACTCCAACTTCACCAAGTCATGAAACTTGTGAAGAAAACACCCTATACTACTTGGAAAGTGATAGAGGATGAAGAAATAGGAAGTGGGTTCACTTTAGAATTGGATTTCTCAATCTTTTTGTCATGTTGCCATTAATGGTTGCAGGTTTTCTTCTTTGTTGAAGAAGGAGAAGAAGAAGAAAAGAATATCATGAGTCTTTTTAAAATAAAAAATAAAATGATACTTATCATATTTTCAACCATAGTTAGGTGTAGAGAATAAACTAAGGTTAGGTTGAATGGTTAGGGTTAAGCATGAAACAAAAATGGTGGACTTATTCAAAGCTTCATGAAGCTTCAACTAGAAAACAAATCAAGCCACCATTTCTCTTCATCTTTCCAAAATGAATAAATAGATAAATGAATAAGTAAATAAACAAAACCCTAACCATTAACATAACCATGGTTTAATCACACACACAAACCCAAGTTAGCATGTATCATCAAACATGATACAAACAAGTGCACAAAAGTATATCACATATACAACTTGTGTATTTCAAGTGAGAAAATCCATTTAAAGTGAACAAATACTAGTTAATGCAAAGTAATATATCAAATATATAATTATACATTAAATCATTAAATCAACACTTGATTTAACGATCCGGTCATATCGCATATAACCGACTAATATCAATAGTAACAACTTATCGAATCAACACTTGATCCGATAACTCGGCTATATTGCATATAACCGATCAATGTCACAAATCGCGAGAATCGAATACAGTATCACATACTGGTATTATTCTCGGTCCCGCACATATCTTATATGCGCTCCTATTTCATTTCGCTTGAGCCAGGAAACCTCTGTGTAAGACTCTAAAGACTCGTCAAGACGCCGGCAGCAGGTGATGATCATATCAAACACCCACAAGCCGCAAGCGGTCTGCTAAACGTAACGGCCACCCGGGTATTGAGCGATCAGAAGATCGACGAGCAAGCCCGCTCACACTCCTGTGAATCCAATCGGTAACACTTACCGTACAGTCCGGTCTCATCGTCTGATATGTCGCATATCTCGCCTAGGGGTAGTAAACGTCAGACCCCAATAGCTCGATAAGTCGTGTCGATATGAGGTCTATAACAGTTCGAGAAACTACGGTAACACTTACCAGTAAATCTCAGCAACCCTGTCCAGGGATTTCCAGTTATAGCCAATCGAACACAGCGCAACATCAACTCCCTATACCGGGAGAGAAGAATCCCCTGCTATCGCTCATTGCCTCCATGTGATTCGGGACTGTACCCAAAAACCACCGTTTTGCACGCCCTCTTGGACGTGGTAAGGTGGAAATCAAAGCACAGTGGGAATCACACAAGACTCTATGACGATCTCGGGTCTACAGACTAACCTGTACCAGTGTCACCAGAGAACTGCCATCTAACGTAAGGTATAATACCATCTTGGAGTTCTCGGCGAGTCCGTCCAGTGTGCCCAGTCTCCACTGAGCATCCGTATATCATCTCTGATGTCAAACACCAATGGATATGGGATCATCCATCGCCCATCTGTATGGGTCGAGAAGGTATACGCTAGTCTACTCTGGTATATCGATGCCCCGTCTCGATACACCCATGACTAGGGACCTTGAAGGATGTACTTATGGACTACCATGTCCCCCACTAGTATGATCCGCATCATAGTCCAGGTAGTCAAGTACACATCCTAAGGGCTTTACCAACATGTAACAGAGAGACAATCAGTGTACACGTTAAGGTAAAGATCAACCAGATAGCATACTATCATGTCGAGCAAGAAAGTCCTCCCTATATATATCCAAGCATCCACTACAATATACATCCTATGTATAGTAATGGCCTCTAGGGCATACATATAACTAACAAGGAATTGACTTCATGGGACCATTTCCTAATTCTTTTGGGAATGTGTATATTCTTTTGGCTGTTGACTACGTATCAAAGTAGGTCGAGGTTGTGCCTAGCCGAACGAATGACAACAAGGTTGTTGTTCGATTTCTTAAAGAACATATCTTTTCTCGATTTGGGCACCCTCGAGCGATAATAAGTGATAATGGTTCTCACTTTTGCAATAGGACTTTTGAGTCCTTAATGCGCAAATATTCTATTACCCACAAGCTGTCAACGCCATACCATCCCCAAACATGTGGGCAAGCCGAGGTTTCGAATCGGCAAATTAAACAAATCTTGGAGAAAACGGTTTCTAAAAACCGTAAAGATTGGTCACTCAAACTGATCGATGCACTATGGGCTTTCCGTACTGCGTACAAGACCGATCTTGGTATGTCTCCATACCGGCTTGTTTACGGGAAAGCTTGCCACCTTCCAGTAGAGATTGAGCATAAGGCATTTTGGGCAATCAAAGAGTTGAATTTCTCATTAGGAGATGCGAGCAGAAATCGAAAGCTGCAGTTAAATGAACTAGAAGAGCTGCGGGATGAGGCGTATGATAATGCCATAATTGTTAAAAACCGAACTAAGGTGTTCCATGATAAATACCTTCTGTGAAAAACATTTCAACCTGGTCAACAGGTTTTACTCTATGACACTCGGTTACATTATCTGTTAGTGTATATGCTCTAAAGGCCATTACTGTATCATACTAGTTTGTATATTACTTAATGGAAGCTTAGGATATTCACCATTGTATAGACAATTTTGCTCAAAATAGTAGTATGCTACTTGGTTTGTCTCTACTTCAATGTGTGTACATGTGTTTCTTTTAACATATCGCCTATACACATTAGTGGAGCCCTTAGGATCTTTGCTTGATTACCAGTGTTGTGATGGCAGTCACACTCGTGGGGGCTGGGTAATCCATAAGCACATCCTTATACAGGTCCCTAGTCGTAGGACTATCGAGACAGGGCATCGATACTCCGGAGTAGACTAGCATATGCGCTTCTCATCCCAGCAGGGGAGACGGTCTGTCCCACAGCCGTCAGTACGTCGTACTTGAGATAGTATGCGGGTGCTCGTTAGGTTACGAGTACACTGGACAGGACTCGTCGGGAACTGATTGGTTGGTACTATACCTATCGTCGGTTATCAATTCCCAGGTGACATGAGTACAGCTTAGTCCCCTGACTTGACACTGTCACTTCGCCTCGAGTGTGTTCCCACTGTACTTTGATTACTACCCTACAACGGCTCAAAGGAGTCGTGCAAACAGGTAGTAGTTGCGTGCAGTCCCGAAACACTTGGAGGCAGTGACGGTTAGACAGGATTCGTCTCTCCCGGTATTGGGAGTTGATATTGCGCTGTGTCAAGGAAAGCCATTACACACAGTCGTCCCTGGCTAGGGAAAGCGAGATGCACTGGTAGGTTTCCAGTGTTGTCTCGGTGTGTTCTGGGCTACACTCCGACATGAATTGTACCGCTATTAGGGGACTGATGTTTACCGCCCCCTAGGCCCGCCATGCGATATTCTCAGACGAACAGACCGGACTGTACGGAGACTGTCACATTCAGGCTCAGTAGGAGTTCGGATGAGTTCACCTCGTCAGTCTTCTTATCGGCATCTACCTGGGGGCCGTTACGCATAGCTAGTGCCGCTTGTGGTCTGTGGTTAAACCCACTGCCAGCGTAGTGTCGAGTCTTTAGAGTCCCACACAGAGAGCTATTCGCCTTTAGGCAAAAGAGTAGAGGTCGCATGGTTTTGCGACAGGGTTCGGTCACATCCGTGCACTTGTGCATGTTTGGTATCCAGGCAGTTATTACTAGTGGACTTTGGTTTAAGCCAGATCCTAGTATACGTTTTGGGATTGGTTTTATCTCGTTTGTATTCGTGTTCCTCGGAACGCGGATGCGGGTGTGTATGCATGGTTGACAGAGACAGAGGCAGAGGATTCTCATTAGGGTTGTTGACTGTTGACTTTTGCTAAACCCTAATAAGAATAAGAAATATGATTAATAATAACATTAATTAAGTATTAGTGTGCCATGGTTGGGTTGAAAGTTTGACTTTGTTGACTTGTTGACTTTGTTGACCGGTTGGCTAGCTTGGACTTGTTGACCATCATCATTACAATGGCTATCATTTCATGGCTAAGACTTTTTGCTTGCTTGTTATTCTTTACAAAATGAGTGCATGAAATGATAATGCCATTGACATGAACCATCACATAATACTCAATTATTGTTATTATTATGATTATTTGGTGTTATGAGAGCATGGAGGTAAAAAGTCTTCTTCATTCTATCATATTGATTCTCTCTCATCCTCAAGGCTCTCCTCTTCCTCTTGCTCTCTCTCTAGCTCATGGTTCTATTGTCTCATGAGTTGAGAAACAAGAACCATAGAGATAAAACCCAAAACACTTTTCTACTCATCCTAGTGTACAAGGTCTAGCAAGCCAAGTATTCTAGTTTCCTCTAGATTAAGGTTGGAGCCAAAGGTAGAAGCTTTCGGGTGGATCCATCTTCGGCACAAGGAGACGAAGAGGTGAGGCCGATCCGACCACCACAAGGAGTTGAAGAGAAGGAGTTCAAGTTTAGGTATAACCCCTAACCTAATAGCTAAACTCTTAGTTAGGTTGTTAGATAGTTTGTTTAACAAAGATCCGTTTCTAGAGTCCATGTTACCCCACCGTAAAAATCGTTTTTCACCATTTCCGCAACCCCAAAGAACCGGGGACGGGTAACGTGGACTTACAGTGGTATCAGAGCCTAGTTAAACACTATCTAACATGTTAGCAAAGTAACTAGAAGTTCGATCGGAGAAAAAATCATAAAACATGCCCGAACTTTAAACTTTCTGTCGATTTTTATTCTGCTCTAAAAGTAATTCAACACATCTGAAAAATCGTCTCAGGGTTTTTAGTGAACACAGCAGAAAAACGATCCACTGAGCCGACCAACTCACCGCAGAAATGTGGCAAGAAGATCTTCTTGCCACGGATCCGCGGCCGAGTTGACTCGGCCGTGGATCGGTTTTGCTGCAGTGTGTTTCTTAGGGTGTTTTTGGATTTTTGGAATATGATTTTTCTGCCCAGATTTTCCAGAAAGCAAAATTTGTTTTTGGGGTAGTTAAAAATCCGTATTTTGATCGAACTTCTAAAGACTTTAGCTAACGGGTTATATCTATGATGTGATATATGTATTGAACGTCTGCTAATCGCTATACGTCGATTAGTGGGATTTATACATATCTGTGATCTGTAATGTTGATGGTATATGTATATGAATTCATTGGATTGTCGCGGATGAATAGCCAGGGGGTTGTGAGATGAGAGTTTTCTTTATCTTTCAATTCATGTAATTTGTAATTGATGTAATATTATTTGTATGGCCACACATCCGGGATGAGGTTGTAGCCGCCATTGTATAATTTCTTTTACTGTTTTTGCTCCTAGGATAGACCCAAGGAGGGGGTGCACAAACTACCGGGTACCTCGAAGTGCCGAGTGGCCTACTCACGTTGTTGAGAGAGGTTGCTTCACTTCGGGTATTTGGCGGGTAGTTTGCCGCACCCGTAAGGGTCTAGGGTGGGGCATTGGCTATTCACCGCGACCGTGTAATCCGCTTTTCGTTACAGGCCCGTACGAAATGCGGATTCCTAGTATATCCAATGTGTTCATCTGTGATCTGGAATGGCTATCATTGCATCTGATGAATGTATATATCTATATATGATATCTATTTAGGCGTTGCTTATGTTTTACATCCGCGCTAGTCCAGCCCCCGCTCTGTCGTTAGTTAAGTAACCTAACGGGTAATGACGGGGCCCAGTGGAGAATGCGGATGGCATAAGCGTACGTCATATTTTCGTTGTTTTCTGCAATGGTAAGATTAAATGATGGGACGCATTAAAATTAATGCAAGAAAATAAACCAAGTAAAGTCGTTGGAACACTTTCAAAACCACTCGGTTTCTTTTCAAAAACCAACTTTTAAACGCGGAGCTTAAGCCACTCCTTTTAAAAGCTATCTCGTTCCATCGATTATATCAAGTTCACTACGTTCACGGTTTTGCCAAAACCATTCGTAGCCCTCCGTTATTTCACATGGATAGTTAATAGTATTCAAGCTATGTTTGTTGGCCAAAATCAAGGCATAGTGATTGGTAGCTGTTGGGTATTCATGTGCAGCATAGATAGATGCGTTGGTTTGGGACAGTCGTACTGTCTTGTTGGCTAAAGTCAAGGGTAGGTACGGGTGGGTTCAAATTAACCTGGAGAATGACGGGTAGAACTTGACATGTGACTAATGATTTGTTGGCCAAAGTCAAGGTCATAAGAGCATGGGGCAAAAATCCACATCGGGAGTTTCTAAAGAAACTGAAACTTGCTAGTGCTGCATACCATTTGGAGTGTGATGATTCTGGTAGGATTCCTTCAGTTTTGTCATGCGATGATATTTGGATCCCGATCCTATTATGAGTATATGCTACTCCTCGGGAAATTTCTCACTTAACGATCAATGCTATAAACCAAGTAGGTGTCTAGAAAGGTGTTAGCGGGGTTACGCCCCCAGGGAAAAGAGGTTATTTAATTAAGGAACTTCGCGAAAGCGTTGGAAAACCTTCCTCGAAGTACCAACACTGGCCTGGCTGAATGGTTAAGCAAGTATTGTACGGTAAGATTGATCCCGACTAATTCTTCCTTTTTGGTTTGAGGAGGAATTCGAGAAACAATGGGAGCCATCCTGTTTAGACAAACTAAAAACCACTCTAAACTTGCAAGAGCATCATGCTGAGTCTTTCTTCTCTCTCTCCTAATTGCAGCGACCAATCGTCATGACCGGACTTAAGTTACTTCTAGATAAAAATATACTGACAGGGCCAAACTACAAAGATTGGCTCAGGAATGTCAAAATGGTAATCACTTATGACAAGCTGGGGTATCTCCTTATCACCAAAGCTCCCCCTGTCCCAGGTCCCACCTCCAGCGTCGCGGATAAGGAAATCCGTAAGACCTGGGAGATCGATTGCGCGAAGGACAAGTGCCTCGTGCTTGCCTCTATGGACAATGAACATCAGATGAGGCACGAGAATATGGACCTAGAATCCATATTTCTCCATACTAAGGAACTATATGGAGAGCAATCCCGTATCGCCAGATACGAAGTCTCGAAAAAGTTGTTTTCGACGAGATTGGCCATCGGATCATCGGTAGCGGAACACGTGCTTAAGATGATAGGCTTCATTGAAGAGCTCGCGGACCTTGGGACCATGTTAGAGAACGAGCTCTATACGGACTTGATTCTCCAGTCCCTTCCTTCCACTTACGCCCAGTTTATCCTGAACTTCAACTTGCAAGGAAAAGAAGTTGAACTTCCGGAGCTCCTCAACATGTTGAGAAGTGCAGAGGGCACCCTACAGAAAGGTAGGGAAATATCCACTTTGTTTGTAGGAGGATCTTCCTCTTCTAAGTCCAAGGCGAAAGCCAAGGGAAAGAAGAAGAAAGCCCCCGCCAAACCAAGGGGCGGTGTTAGTAAAGTGGAAACGAAGGGAAAAGCAAAGGCAACAAAGATAGCGGGGCAGCTTGTGGGAAAGGAAGAGTGCTTCTATTGTCATAAGAAAGGACACTGGAAAAAGGATTGCAGGGCTTGGAAGGCCAAGAACCAGGCCCCGAAGCAAGTTGCGGCTTCGGCTTCAGGTGTGTATGTTATTGAAAACTGTCTATCAATAAACTCTACTTCCTGGGTATTGGATACCAGATCAGGATCTCATATCTGTAATTCTTTGCAGGCACTGAGAAAGCGTAAGGTTTTGAAGGCAGGTGATATGACCCTCAGAGTTGCAAACGGAGCCGGCATGGATGCTGAGTCCGTGGGGGACTATCACCTGGGATTGTCAGATGGACACGTTTTGGTTTTGCGTAATTGTTATTTTGTACCCAATGCAACTTGTAATATCATTTCTGTATCTTTAATGTTTAAAGAAGGTTATGAATTTGCATTTGTAAGTAATGTTGTAAACATTCACCTTAATCAAGTTCTGATTCGGTCGGGTACATTAAGCAATGGTATATACGTATTAAACCAACCACAGATTTTCAATGTCCAGAATACACACAAAAGAAAGTCTCCTGAAACAAATCAGGCTTTCTTATGGCATTGTAGACTGGGTCACATAAATAAGAGAAGGTTGACAAAGTTACATACAGAAGGATATTTAGATCCGTTCGAATATCAATCGTATGCAACTTGTCAATCCTGTCTCAAAGGAAAGATGACAAAGACTCGGTTCACTGGACACGGAGTAAGAGCGAGCGAGATCTTGGGACTCGTACACAGCGACGTGTGCGGTCCAATGTCTACACATGCACGAAGCGGTTATTCTTACTTCATTACTTTTACGGATGACTTTTCAAGGTACGGATATGTCTTCTTAATGAAACATAAATCCGAAGCCTTTGGAAAATTCCAGGAATATAAGAATGAAGTAGAAAAACAAACGGGCAAAAGTATCAAGACACTGAGATCTGATCGAGGTAGTGAATACTTGAGTGCCGAGTTCCTGGATTACCTAAAAGAGAATGAAATTCTCTCTCAGCTTACTCCTCCATACACTCCGCAACATAATGATGTATCGGAGAGACGGAACCGGACCCTATTGGATATGGTACGTTCCATGATGAGTAACGCTGAGTTACCGCGATCATTCTGGGGATATGCACTAGAATCAGCTGCATATCTTTTGAACCGAGTTCCAACTAAGACAGTGCCTACCACACCATATCAGATGTGGTGTGGGAAGAAACCCTATCTTAAGCACATTAAGACATGGGGATGTCCAGCTTTTGTCAAAAAGCAGCATGCGTACAAACTCGAGGCACGCTCAGTACAGTGCAAGTTTGTGGGATATCCCAAGAACTCTAAGGGATATTTCTTCTATTGCGAAGAGAAACAAAAGGTTTTTGTTTCTCGTCATGCCTGCTTCTTGGAAACTGAGTTTTTAGAAAATCAGATAAGTGGGAGCGCAATAGAACTGGAAGAAATTCCAGAACCACGAGCTATTACTGAAATTTTAGAAGAACCAGAGGGTTCGAAAGAACATGACATTCCTACGCCACTCCGCAGGAGTAGTAGGCAGTCTCATCCGCCCGAGAGATATTACGGTTTTCTCATAGACGGGGATAGAGAGGATTGCATCATTGATAGTGATGAGCCTACTAGCTTCCAGCAGGCCATTCAGAGCGTTGACTCAGTAAAATGGCTGGATGCAATGCGGGCCGAAATGGAGTCCATGTACACCAACAAAGTATGGACTTTGGACATTGCTCCAGATAGGGTAAAACCCGTAGGATGCAAATGGATCTCCAAGAAGAAGATTGGTGCAGATGGACAGGTTGAGACCTATAAGGCTAGACTTGTTGCAAAGGGTTTTCGTCAAAGACCTGGTTTGGACTATGACGAAACCTTTTCTCCAGTGGGTATGCTGAAATCCATTCGGATCCTTCTTGCCATTGCTGCCTTCCACGATTATGAGATTTGGCAGATGGACGTAAAGACCGCTTTTCTAAATGGAAATTTAGAGGAGTGTGTCTATATGGACCAGCCAGAGGGTTTCATTCAGAGTGGGAGCAGCGGAAAGGTGTGCAAGTTGCTTAAGTCCATCTATGGACTAAAGCAGGCATCGTAGAGTTGGAACATCTGTTTTGATGAGACAGTCAAAGATTTTGGCTTTATCAAAAATCCAGATGAACCATACATTTATAGTAGATTTGTAGCAAGAACTGTCGTATTCCCCGTTTTATACGTGGATGACATTCTTTTGATAGGAAATGACATTCCTATGCTACAATCTGTCAAAGGGTTCTTGTCACACAGGTTCTCCATGAAAGACCTGGGTGATGCCACTTACATTCTGGGGATCTGGATCCATCGTGATAGATCCAAGAGGATATTAGGACTTTCGCAGTCCATGTACATCGACACTATACTGAAAAGATTCAGTATGGAAGATTCCAAGCGCGGTAATCTACCGGCTTATCACGGGATCCCCCTCTCCAAAGAGATGTCTCCCAAGACTGATTTGGAAACGGATCACATGTTTATTATACCCTACGCTTCTGCCGTAAGCTCTATAATGTATGCGATGTTGTGTACCAGACCAGATGTAGCTTATGCTCTGAGTGTAGTAAGCCGGTATCAGTCAAACCCTGGGGAGAAACACTGGATAGCGGTAAAAAACATTCTCAAGTACCTGAGAAGGACTAAGGAGATGTTCTTGGTGTATGGCGGAAAAGACCTCCAGATCGAGGCCTTTGCTGACTCCAGCTTCCAGAGTGACAAGGATGATTCCAAGTCCATGTCGGGTTTTGTCTTTACCCTCAATGGAGGGGCGGTGTGTTGGAAGAGTTCCAAACAGGAAACCGTTGCTGACTCGACGATGGAAGCGGAATATATCGCTGCTGCTGATGCCGCAAAAGAAGCCGTCTGGATGAGAAAGTTCTTGACAGAACTTCAGGTGGTTCCGTCCATTGTTGATCCAATACCTCTGTATTGCGACAACAATAGGGCTATAGCTTTAGCGAAGGAACCCGGGTCCCATCAGAAGTCTAGACACATCTTGAGGCGGTATCACCTGATCAAGGAGATCGTGGGTCGCCAGGAGATCGAGGTTCGGAGAGTTGCTACGGAAGATAACACTGCTGATCCACTCACGAAGGCCTTACCCCAGACTCAGTTCAAGCGGCTAATCGAGATGATAGGTCTTCGATACGCCAGTACATGGCCTTAGTGCAAGTGGGAGATTGTTAGTGTATATACCCTAGAGGCCATTACTGTATCATACTAATTTGTATATTACTTATTGGAAGCTTGGGATATTCACAATTATATAGACAATCTTGCTCAAAATAGTAGTATGCTACTTAGTTTGTCTCTACTTCAATGTGTGTACATGTGTTTCTTTTAACATATCGCCTATACACATTAGTGGAGCCCTTAGGATCTTTGCTTGATTACCAGCAATGTGATGGCAGTCACACTCGTGGGGGCTGGGTAATCCACAAGCACATCCTTATACAGGTCCCTAGTCGTAGAACTATCGAGACAGGGCATCGATACTCCGGAGTAGACTAGCGTATGTGCTTCTCATCCCAGCAGAGGAGACGGTCTGTCCCACAGCCGTCAGTACGTCGTACTTGAGATAGTATGCGGGTGCTCGTTAGGTTACGAGTACACTGGACAGGACTCGTCGGGAACTGATTGGTTGGTACTATACCTATCGTCAGTTATCAGTTCCCAGGTGACATGAGTACAGCTTAGTCCGCTGACTTGACACTGTCACTTCGCCTCGAGTGTGTTCCCACTGTACTTTGATTACTACCCTACCACTGCTCAAAGGAGTCGTGCAAATAGGTAGTAGTTGGGTGCAGTCCCGAAGCACTTGGAGGCACTGACGGTTAGACAGGATTCGTCTCTCCCGGTATTGGGAGTTGATATCGCGCCGTGTCAAGGAGAGCCATTACACACAGTCGTCCCTGGCCAGGGCAAGCGAGATGCACTGGTAGGTTTCCAGTGTTGTTTCGGGGTGTTCTGGGCTACACTCCGACACGACTTGTACTGCTATTAGGGGACTGACGTTTACCGCCCCCTAGGCCCGCCATGCGATATTCTCAGAAGAACAGACCGGACTATACGGAGACTGTCACATTTAGGCTCAGTAGGAGTTCGGATGAGTTCACCTCGTCAGTCTTCTTATCGGCATCTACCTGGGGGCCGTTACGCACAGCTAATGCCGCTTGCGGTCTGTGGTTAAACCCATTACCAGCGTAGTGTCGAGTCTTTAGAGTCCCACACAGAGAGCTATTCACCTTCAGGCAAAAGAGTAGAGGTCGCATGGTTTTGCGACAGGGTTCGGTCACATCCGTGCACTTGTGCACGTTTGGTGTCCGGGCAGTTATTACTAGCGGGCTTTGGTTTAAGCCAGATCCTAGTATATGTTTTGGGATTGGTTTTATCTCGTTTGTATTCGTGTTCCTCGGAACGCGGATGCGGGTGTGTATGCACGGTTGACAGAGACAGAGGCAGAGAATTCTCATTAGGGTTGTTGACTGTTGACTTTTGCTAAATCCTAATGAGAATAAGAAATATGATTAATAATAACATTAATTAAGTATTAGTGTGCCATGGTTGGGTTGAAATTTTGACTTTGTTGACTTGTTAACTTTGTTGACCGGTTGACTAGCTTGGACTTGTTGACCATCATCATTACAATGGCTATCATTTCATGGCTAAGACTTTTTGCTTGCTTGTTATTCTTTACAAAATGAGTGCATGAAATGATAATGCCATTGACATGAACCATCACATAATACTCAATTATTGTTATTATTATGATTATTTGGTGTTATGAGAGCATGGAGGTAAAAAGTCTTCTTCATTCTATCATGTTGATTCTCTCTCATCCTCAAGGCTCTCCTCTTCCTCTTGCTCTCTCTAGCTCATGGTTCTATTGTCTCATGAGTTGAGAAACAAGAACCATAGAGATAAAACCCAAAACACTTCTCTACTCATCCTAGTGTACAAGGTCTAGCAACCCAAGTATTCTAGTTTCCTCTAGATTGAGGTTGGAGCCAAAGGTAGAAGCTTTCGGGTGGATCCATCTTCGGCATAAGGAGACGACGAGGTGAGGCCAATCCGACCACCACAAGGAGTTGAAGAGAAGGAGTTCAAGTTTAGGTATAACCCCTAACCTAGTAGCTAAACTCTTAGTTAGGTTGTTAGATAGTTTTTTTAATAAAGATCCGTTTCTAGAGTCCATGTTACCCCACCGTAAAAATCGTTTTTCACCATTTCCGCAACCCCAAAGAACCGGGGACGGGTAACGTGGACTTACATTATCACCCCGGCAAGCTCCGTTCTAGGTGGAAAGGACCATTCGTAGTTCGCACCGTTTATCCGCACGGTGCTATCGATCTTGAAAATCCGGAGGACGGTACTTTATTCAAAGTAAATGGACATCGATTGAAACCGTTCCTTACAGCGGACCCATCGGAGGAGCTTCTGTTTTTGCAGGAGCCGATCTACACCGATTAAATCTCCTCCACTTTCACCCCCGAATTTCCAATCAATTTCCAAAACTTTATTTCAAATAAGTTTGGGGGTGTGTATCATTTGTAAATATGATTATTAATAAGCAGGAAATTGCCGACAATTTTGACCCACTTGGTGCAGCCTGACAGTGAGGACATGATTGATCCAAAAATACTTGTTTACCGCAATCAGAAACGGCGTCGCTTTGCAGCTAGTCGGTGAGTACGGGTCGATCCACAGAGATGGGTAGATTTCTTATTGTGTCTTTACGAGTTGATTCCAAATGTTGTTTGGATTGATTTAATCTAAAAAACTAAATCTATCACTGAACTAAATTAATCTAAATTAAAGTCTTGCTAGGGTTAGGTTTAGGGGAAGTTTGGAGATTAAAGGTTTCCTCACCGCTTTCATTGCCCTATTTTAGATCTATTAGATGTTACGGTAATTATCAATAAAGTGGATCCGAATCTTTTGGGAAGATGTTTCTTCCTCTAGATTTGTATCCTTACTTTATTGATAGTTACCCTAACCCTCATGGAAAACACGCGCAACCGGCCCTTTATACTACGGTTCATCGTTACCTCGTAGGGTAGGATGCCGTAGGGAGCGGTTGTGCGTGCATGCATGGAGTTCTAACTCTTAGGTGTGGATAGCATGAAAGGGGTGAGAGATCTCATCTCTCAAACCTTTCCCTGAGGCTAACCCTAACAAGCGAGGAGACTACTCGCTCATTAGGGGATGATAAGACATAGTAATTAAAAAAATTAAAACAAAGATATAAAATAACTTACTAGGTTGACGGCTCCCTCCAAGCAATATAGAACAGATCTGAATAATACTTCCAGCAATTCTGAATTTTATTGATTGAAAAGAGGCATAGCCTTTTACAATTTTTGATTACAATTTATAAGCAAACAAGGAAACTAGGGTTACAGACTCTCGCACATATGCAATTACAGATTTGCCCACTGAAAATCCCAACACCCGCACCGACGCACCGACACAAGAAGTCGGCGCCGACACGGGCATTAAATGGCCGCGGAACCGCAGCAATTAGGCGCTTAGGCCGCGGTTCCGCGGCCCTTTGGTGAGATCAGCTCACCAAACTTCCTGGGTTGGTTCTTTATACATTGGGCTATATATTTCCATAGCTCTTTTCTCTCTTTGGCTTCTGGTATTCTCCAGATCTTCAGTGAAACTTGTAGTGGTCTTTTAACTGTTTCCTTTGACATTTCGGACCATGCGTTGCCTTGTACACTTGCGAATTGTTCTTTGTCTAGGCTTGACTAGGGCCCTTCTACTTGTTGGTCAAAAGTTCCTCTTTTTGTATCATCTTTTGTCTGTTTCACCGTTTTCGCTCGAAGAACCTGTATCCTGTAATATGCAACAAACGCGCGTCAAAAGTACCTGTTTATTTATAAAATGAATGAAAATGGGGAGTACAATGATGCAATATTATAGTATGAACAAATACCCCCAAACTTACCTTTTGCTCGTCCTCGAGCAAACTTATTTTTTTATTCACTAAAATCCTAACCACACGTTCGCAGGGAAACGCGATTGCACTGAGCACGTGCAACAAGCCGTTAAACCTCTAGGTGTCCCTAGTAGGAGGAATGTTGTCTCCTGAGGGTTTTCAGCGGGTTACACCCACAAAATCCTATCAATTCGGCCCATTAACTTTTGTTCTCCAATTAGGTTTTCTAACAAGGAATTCTATTATCTTTTGACTCGCAAATTATCCACCCACATTCTTCACACTTCCTAATCATCTAACTTAAGATTATATATGTTATGTAGACCTACTTAGCTTTTAGCATCTCTTAAGTCTTCCTTCTAGGATTCCATCTCGACTTGGGAATTTCTATCAACTCTATTAAAGATATAAGTTCTATTTTTCATTCCTCTCTCTTATCTAAATTCCAATCACATATCCCTACGTGTGTGTATAGATCACCCCTGCACTTGGAAATTCAAATCAAGCAATCATACTCCTGTCCGTTGTCCAAAGCACTTCTTAGTTAGTGAATTTTTAAATGAAATTTGCTTACACATCCTTCATGCGACCGTTAATACTTCTTGAGGTACCAACGACCGATTACAAAATGTGTTTGCACATTTAAGCGTAATTCCTAGCCTTGCAACACCCAAGGGTTTAGCAGTAACTCCCAAACCAGTTGGTCTAAGGCACTAGGTGATGAAGCACCCTCGCTAAATATTTTTCTATTTTTGCAGCCTTAAGTAATCACAAAAACCAGTGTCCATTTTTTTATTCTTTATTCACTTTTTTTATTTTTTATTTTCATTGGACTAAGGACTTTAGACAAGAGCACTTCAAGGTCTCTTCTACTAATCCAAGTTTCAAGGTGCGTGATTGTGCATTTTGTAGGGTACATGTTTTCATAATCTAGTCTTAAGCTAGGAACTATTTTTCAAACTTATACTCTAATAAGAACATCAATACTCTTCCCTCATTTTAACTTAGCCCAAGAAGTGAACCCAAAAATTGCCTATTTCTAAATAAACTACAAGGCATATACTTTCTACCGTTAAACTTTAAGGAATGTTATCTTTAGGGTTTTTAATTCACTAAGTCTAAGATCTAGTTGTTCCTAGCCAATTAACCTATTTGTCAAACTTAAGTCAAATATGGCCAAAATTGAATACAATTATTTTTATAATTTTTGAAATTTTTCAATTTTTATGGGTTTTTCAAATAAATATGCAAATGCAAAAATATGTACAAATGAATGCGAAGGAAGAAGACGTACCGAGCATACCCCCAAACTTGAACGTGACAGTGTCATCACTGTCATGCTAAACCAAGAGGGTCATAATACCGGCACTTCCCTGTTTATTTATTTATAAATTTTTTTATTGTTAAGGAAAACAAAAATATATACAGAAGGTCCCTCCCCCAAACT
The DNA here is from genome assembly GCA_030015575.1 of Agapanthus africanus. NCBI lineage: Eukaryota > Viridiplantae > Streptophyta > Magnoliopsida > Asparagales > Amaryllidaceae > Agapanthus > Agapanthus africanus. The sequence continues at coordinate 542,127,514 of CM057348.1, forward strand.
TCATTTAAACTATGTTAGACATTACTGCCAAACTTTGCATAGACCAAAAGTCAACACCACCCAGTTGAAAAATTTATCAGTAAAGAGTATTGGTTGGTGGAAGAATAAGTTGTGGCGGTCCAAAAAGAATTGGGAAAGATAGAAGTGGTGGTATGGAAGGTATGGAGGTGAATAGACAGGAGGTGGTGATGAATCAAAACGAGAATGCGAATGATCAGCAATCAGTGGAATATTGGCATTCTCGTATCTTCTGAAAAGAAATGGGGGTGGTTCAACTCCTGAAGGAGGAGGTTGACTAACCACAATAACCCCAAAATGTTCCTGTGGGTCCTCTATTGACTTGGCATCATCCATCAATTTCATATGATATTCAATTATAAGGGAACTGATCTCCTCGATGTCTGCCCTAGTCCAACCGAAAACTTGCCGCCTATCTTGTAAGACTTTTAAAATAGCGTTCTCCTGCTCGAAGGCTAGAGAGGCTGATATTATAATGGGAAAAGTCTCATTCACACCTATGTAAGCATATTTAAGGTGAGGCGGTAAGGACATGATTTCGAGTTTCGGAGGCGAAAGAATCATTGCGGAATCTAACTCGAACTCAAAGGACTCCAACACAGTTTCGAAATCACTGCAAACAACCGATTCGGGTGGTTCGACTAACTCATCAAAAAATTCAAAAGACTCATATTCGGGCTGTGAGTCGTCATCATCCGAAAAAGTGAAACATTCATAATCCATATCGGTTGTGTCAACGGTAGTAGGCTCAAGGAGGGACGCACTAGTGGCGTCAAAACTGTTTTCATCAAACAAGAATCTTTCAAGCTCGCAGTCCTCCTGCGTGATTTCGTGAATAGAGCAAACTTCTCGTGTACTAGTTTTAGGCACGGGGGGCAGACTTCCCATCTTATAAATATTGAACTCACTAGACATCTTCCCAAAGGATAGAGTCATGGAGCCATTGCGACAGTTTATTACAGCATTGGAAGTGGCCAAAAATGGTCGACCGAGGATCACCGGAATTTGGTTTCTTGGGTTAGCAACAGGTTTTGTATCCATAACAATAAAATCAACGGGGAATATGAACTCCCCAACTTTTATCAACACATCATCTAGCTGACCCCTTGGATGGGTGATTGATCGATCAGCCATTTGGAGAGTACAATGAGTGGGTTTCAACTCTCCAACCCCTAATTGTTCGTACACAGAGTAGGGAATCAGGTTAACACTAGACCCAAGATCTAAAAGTGCTCGATTAATTTTCTTATCCCCAATTGTGATTGAAATAGTAGGACAGCTGGGGTCCTTTCGTTTTTGGGGTAAGGTTTGATGGTGGTTAATAGCATTGCTCACTGCACTAGCCACTACCACTTTCTTGGGTACTTGAGATGCCTTTCTCTTCGAGGTGCATAAGCCCTTTAAGATTTTCGCGTATGAAGGGACTTGTTGGATAGCATCCAAGAGAGGTATATTTATGCTAACCTGCTTAAATATCTCCACAATCTTCTCCACTTGTGCATTTGGTTTATTAGGACTCAACCTGTTTGGGAATGGAGCATTCTGAAAATTCGTTGAGTCAAATGTCTGTAGAGTAGAATGTGGAGTAGGAACGGATCCCGGTGTAGATGTGTTCATGTTGTGAGAAATGGGTCCGTTCGAGCTAGAAGAAGTAGAGCATGTGAAGGGTGGAGAATAGGCTCTAAAGAAAAAGGTGAAGAAGAAAATGAAGAAGGGGAAGATGACGATGGAGAAGACGAAGAAAAAGAAGAAGAAGAACCACCGGAGGGGATGTCATCATGAGTTCCCACATTATTTTGCAACTCTCTTCCGGATCTCAACGTGGTCACCGTATTTACATTGTGATTGTGAAATGCGTTTTGTATGTGACCGGGATTTGGCAATGGTTGAGATGGAAGCTTTCCCTTTTTTCTCTCGCTCAACGCAGTAGTTAATTGTGCAATTTGTGCCTCAATAGATTTGATACTTTGATCGTGTGAGGCATTGTTATTCATCAAAGACTGAACATAATTTTCAAATCTTGCTGCGGATTCAGTAGATTGCTTGAGAAATGCATCTAGACTTTTTTCTAGCGAGATAACCTTATCATCATTTGGTTGACCAAAATTGTTCGTTTGATTTGTATAAGGTTGTTGTTGGAAAGGTTGCTGGTTTTGAGTTTGTGGAGGTGCTTGTTGTTGTTGTGGAGGAGGTCTTTGAAAATTGTTATTTCCTTGGACTTGTTGATTTTGGTTCCAAGTGAAATTTGGGTGACTCCTCCACCCCGGATTGTATGTTGAAGAGTACGGATCGTTTCGTTGTCGTTGCTGAAATGCAGCATTGACTTGATCTTGTCCTTGAATAGGTGCATTATAAGGACACTCTTCGGTGAGATGTGATAGGGCCGAACAACAAGCACAAACAGTTCGTGTGGGTAAAGTAGGGGCAGGAGAAGACGATGAGATTTTTGTCTCGATGGCTTCTAGCTTTTTCATAAGTGAGGCCATCTCGGCCTTCATAGCAATTGACATATCTACTTGATGTATGCCTGCCCTAGATTGACCACTAGAAGATGATGTGGTCTTGGTACTCTCCCACTGAATTGTTTGCTCACTAAGATCCTCAAGAAACTGCCACGCTTCGTCGCTAGACTTGGAAAGAAAATGATCTTGACATATGGTTTCTAGCAACTGCTTTGTTGCTGAGTTCAATCCCTCGTATAATGTTTGGCAAAGTTGCCAACTTTCGATCCCATGATGAGGGCATTGAATAAGTAGGTCTTTAAATCTCTCGAAGCACTTCCAAAATGGTTCGGAAGGAAGCTGTGAAAATTGTATAATCTCGTTACGGATTCTAGCAGTTTTGTGATGAGGATAGAACTTTTTCAGAAAAGCTCTCACAAACTCGTCCCAATTTCTAATGGAATGTGATGCGGTGCTATATAGCCACTTCTCGGCTAGGTCACATAAGGTGAAAGGAATGACCCTTAGCCTTATAGCGTCATCACTTAATTGGGTCGTTTTCATCATAGCGCAAACGTTTTGGAATTTATTGATAAAGATATATGCATCTTCGGATTCCAAACCATGAAATTTTGGCTGCATATTGATGAAATGTGGTTTTATTTCAAAGTTGTCCCCATTTGCCGGTGGGGGTGAAAGACATGTAGGTAAAGAAGTGCAGACGGGGTAGAAGAGATCCTGGAGCGCAACTCGTGCGGGCGCTACAACAGGCGGAAAATTCGGGTTATTCGCACCTAACGGAGATGGAATCATTCCCGTCGGTAAGGTATCGTTGGGGTCGTGTCCCGACATACCTTCGAAAGAAGAATTTGAAGGTGGAGGTAAGGAAATGGACGGAATGTCGACGAAGGGTTCGTCGAAGGGTTCGTTGGTCGGTACCAACGAAACACGGACTAATCGGGCGTTAGTATCCCTAGTCCAAAGTGACATACACTAAAGGAGTAGTGTAGTCAGAAAAAAATAGAAAAACAGAATGTGGGGGTAAGATAACGTCAATGGAGGGAAGTGATGGAAGTGAGTTGCAAGTACGAGTCGATCCACAGAGATGGGTAGATTTCTTATTGTGTCTTTACGAGTTGATTCCAAATGTTGTTTGGATTGATTTAATCTAAAAAACTAAATCTATCACTGAACTAAATTAATCTAAATTAAAGTCTTGCTAGGGTTAGGTTTAGGGGAAGTTTGGAGATTAAAGGTTTCCTCATCGCTTTCATTGCCCTATTTTAGATCTATTAGATGTTACGGTAATTATCAATAAAGTGGATCCGAATCTTTTGGGAAGATGTTTCTTCCTCTAGATTTGTATCCTTACTTTATTGATAGTTACCCTAACCCCCATGGAAAACACGCGCAACCGGCCCTTTATACTACGGTTCATCGTTACCTCGTGGGGTAGGATGCCGTAGGGAGCGGTTGTGCGTGCATGCTTGGAGTTCTAACTCTTAGGTGTGGATGGCATGAAAGGGGTGGGAGATCTCATCTCTCAAATCTTTCCCTAAGGCTAACCCTAACAAGCGAGGAGACTACTCGCTCATTAGGGGATGATAAAACATACTAATTAAAAAAATTAAAACAAAGATATAAAATAACTTACTAGGTTGACGGCTCCCTCCAAGCAATATAGAACAGATCTGAATAATACTTCCAGCAATTCTGAATTTTATTGATTGAAAAGAGGCATAGCCTTTTACAATTTTTGATTACAATTTATAAGCAAACAAGGAAACTAGGGTTACAGACTCTCGCACATATGCAATTACAGATTTGCCCACTGAAAATCCCAACACCTGCACCGACGCACCGACACAAGAAGTCGGCGCCGACACGGGCATTAAATGGCCGCGGAACCGCGGCAATTGGGCGCTTGGGCCGCGGTTCCGCGGCCCTTTGGTGAGATCATCTCACCAAACTTCCTGGGTTGGTTCTTTATACATTGGGCTATATATTTCCATAGCTCTTTTCTCTCTTTGGCTTCTGGTATTCTCTGAAACTTGTAGTGGTCTTTTAACTGTTTCCTTTGACATTTCGGACCATGCGTTACCTTGTACACTTGTGAATTGTTCTTTGTCTAGGCTTGACTAGGGTCCTTCTACTTGTTGGTCAAAAGTCCCTCTTTTTGTATCATCTTTTGTCTGTTTCACCGTTTTCGCTCCAAGAACCTATATCCTGTAATATGCAACAAACGCGCGTCAAGAGTACCTGTTTATTTATAAAATGAATGAAAATGGGGAGTACAATAATGCAATATTATAGTATGAACAGGACACTGTCCAGTTTAAGTTTGGGGGTATGCTCGGTAAGTTTTCTTCCTTCGCGTTCATATGTATATTTGCATTTGCATCCTTATATAAAAATCATAAAAATTGAAAAATTTGAAAAAAAAATAGAAAAAGAAAAACCTATAAAAATTGAAAATTTCAAAAAATTATAAAAATTAATGTATTCAATTTTGGCCGTATTTGATTTGAGTTTGACAAATAGGTTAACTAGTTAGGAACAACTAGATCTTAGACTTAGTGAATTAAAAACCCTAAAAATAACCTTCCTTAAAGTTTAACGGTAGAATGTATATGTCTTTGTAGTTTATTTAGAAATAGACGAATTTTGAGTTCACTTCTTAGGCTAAGTCAAAACAAAGGAAAAGTATTGATAGTTTTATTAGAGTATAAGTTTGAAAAATAATTCCTAGCTTAAGTCTAAATTCTGAAAACATATACCCTACAAATTGCACAATCACGCACCTTGAAACTTGGAATAGTAGAAGAGACCTTGAAATGCTCTTGTCTAAAGTCCTTAGTATGATGAAAAATAAAATAAAAAAAAAGAAATACAAGTGTGAATAAAAGAATAAAAAAATGAACACTGGTTTTTGTGATTACTTAAGGCTACAAAAATAAAAAAAAATATTTAGCGAGGGTGCTTCATCACCTAGTGCCTTAGACCAACTGGTTTGGGAGTCACTGCTAAAGCCTTGGGTGTTGCAAGACTAGGAATTACGCTTTAATGTGCAAACACATCTTGTAATCGGTTGTTGGTACCTCAAGAAGTATTAACGGTCGCATGAAGGATGTGTAAGCAAAATTCATTTAAATTCACTAATTGAGAAGTGCTTTGGACAACGGACAAGAGTATGATTGCTTGATTTGAATTTCCAAGTGTATGGGTGAATTATACACACACGTAAGGGTATGTGATTAAGATTTAGATAAGAGAGAGGAATGAAGAATAGAACTTGTATCTTTAGTAGAGTTGATAAAAATTCCTAAGTGGAGATGGAACCCTAAAAGGAAAACTTAAGAGATGCCGAAAGCTAAGTAAGTCTACAGAACATGTATAATCTTAAGTTAAATGATGAGGAAGTGTGAAGAATATGGGTGGATAATTTACGAGTCGACGATAATAGAATTTCTTATTAGAAAATCTAATTGGAGAATAAAAGTTAATGCGCCGAATTGATAGGATTTTGTGAGTAGTATCCGCTGAAAACCCTCAGGAGACAACACTCCTCCTACTATGGACACCTAGAGATTTAACGGCTTATTGCACGAGCTCAGTGCAATCGCGTTTCCCTGCGAAAGTAAGGGTAGATTTTTGTCGATAATAAAACTAAGTTTGCTCGAGGACGAGCAAAAGATAAGTTTGGGGGTATTTGTTCATACCATTATAATGCATTATTATATTCCCCATTCTTATGTATTTTACAAATAAACAGGTGTTTTTGACCCATGTCTGCTACATAGTACAGGTTACAGGTTCTTGGAGCAAAAACAGTGAAAAAGATAAAAGACGATGCAAAAGTAGGACTACGACCAACAAATAGAAGGATCTTGATCAAGCCTACACAAAAGATCAGTCACAAAGTACAAGGCAACGCAAGGTCCAAGAATTCGAAGTAACGGTAAAAGTCCACTGCAATTCTTCGCTGTGGAGATCTGGGGAAAACCTAGAAGCCAAATTGAGTAAAGAACCAAAGAAGTAGGAAGCCCAAAAAGCCAAGAAGTAGTGCCAGAAATTTCAGCCATTGATCATCTCATTGGGCCGCGGAACCGCGGCCAGACCCTGGCTGCGGCCGCGATTCCGCGGCCGTGTCAAGCCCGGACTTGGTAAAAATTTTACCATAACTTGGAGGCGGCTCTGACTAGTCTTCCTAGGGGTATTTTTGTAAATGCAGACGTACGGCAATTGTAAACCTAGGGTTTTCTATGTCCTATAAATAGAGACCCAATTCCTTGTATTAGTTCATGCCTCTTTTCATCAATAAAAATTCAGATTTCTTTTGAAGTTTGGAGAGCATCAAATTTGTAAGTAGGTTTGTTTTCTGCCATAGTCTTAGTTTTAATTTCTGCCCTAGGTAATTTCTCTTCTTGCCCTAGTTTAATCTAGTTTAGAATTTTTATTAAATTGCAGTAGATCTTTAATCTCTTAAATCAAAACTCATAAAAATTATATCTTTCGTAGATCCCTCAATGAGAGAGTAGTTTCCTCGCTTGTTAGGGTTAGGAATAGGGAAGGGTTTGAGAGATGAAGATCTCTCATCTCTTTCTTTGCCAATCTCTTAAGAACAATTAGGACTCCATGCATACTTTCATCTTCCGCTCCCTACGGCACTCTAACCACGAGGTAACGGTGATACCGTAATATAAAAGACCGGATTTGAAAATTTTCCATGGAGGTTAGGGTAAGGATTAAGAAAGGACGGACAAGGATCTAGTGGAAGAAACATCTTCCCAATCATCCTAATCCCCTTTATTAATAATTACCATAACTCCTAATATGGTATCTAATTTAGGGCATTGAAAAAGGTGCAGATCTTTATTTACCAAACTTTACCTAAACCTAATCCTAGCAAGTTTCCTAATCCTAGTATAACTCAACTTAATTTTTAGATTTAATTAAAAGATCCAACACCCTTTGGAATTAGCTCGTAAAGAACATTTAGGAGATTTACACCATCCCGGTGGACCGACCCGTATTCACCGGCTAGCTACCAAGCGACGCCGTTCTTGATTGCGGTAACATATATTTTTTTATCTCTAAATCCATACAAATCAGGGTGTAAGTGAAAAAGAGGTAAATTAGGTTTTGTTCAAAATTTTATCCTAAGATAAATCAAAATTGATGGATAATGTAAGGACACCTCCTACTTGCATGCACACACTCACTCAAACACCTCCTCCTTGCATGAAACAACCACACCTTGATCATTGACACCTCCTCCTACACCTCACCCTTCCCTTCACCATTTATATAAGGTGTTCAAATCAATTAATCAATTTAAAAATTTCTGAAAATTCAAAAGAAAGCAAAGAATAAACAAAACAAAATAAAGAAGAGCGAAAGAAGAAATGAGAAGAGCTAAGTCTAGGGATCCCTCATCATCAAGCTAGGACTAGGAGCTTGTGCATCTTAGGAAGAGTTATTCCAGCAATTACTTAAGGGTTGTTAGTTATATGTATGCCCTAGAGGCCATTACTGTACATTGAATGTATATTGTAGTGGATGCTGGGACATATATAGGTAGGACTTTCTTGCTCGACATGATAGTACGCTATCTGGTTGCTCTTTATCTTAACATGTACACTTTCTGTCTCTCTGTTGCATGTTGATAAAGCCCTTAGGATGTGTACTCGACTTCCAGGACTATGATGCAGATCATACTAGTGGGGCCTGGGTAGTCCATGAGTACATCCTTCAATGTTCTTAGTCGTGGGAATATCGAGACGGGGCATCGATATTCCAGAGTAGACTAGCGTATATCTTCTCGACCCATGTGATGGGCGATGGATGATCCCATATACATTGGTGTTTGACATCAGAGATGGTATGCGGGTGCTCAGTAGAGACTGGGTACACTGAACGGACTCGCCGAGAACTCCCAGATGGTATTATACCTCACGTCAGATGGCAGTTCTCTGGTGACACTGGTACAGCTTAGTCTGTTGACCCGAGATCGTCATAGAGTCTTGTGTGTCTCCCACTGTGCTTTAATTTCTACCCTACCACGGCTCTACTGAGTCGTGCAAACAGGTGGTTTTTGGGTACAGTCCCGATTCACATGGAGGCAATGAGCGATAGGAGGGGATTCGTCTCTCCCGGTATTGGGGGTTGATGTTGCGCTATGCTCGACTGGCCATAACAGGAAATCCCTGGCCAGGGTTGCAGTGATATACTGGTAAGAGTTATCTGTAGTTTCATGAATGTTATGGACCTCACGTCGGCATGACTTATCAAGCTATTGGGGTCTGACGTTTACCACCCCTAGGCGAGATATGCGACATATCAAACGAATAGACCGGACTGTACGGTAAGTGTTACTGGTTGGATTCACAGGAGTGTGAGCGGGCTTGCTCGTCGATCTTCTGATCGCTCAATACCCGGATGGCCGTTACGTTTAGCAGACCGCTTGCGGCTTGTGGGTGTTTGATATGATCATCATCTGCTGCCGGCGTATTGACGAGTCTTTAGAGTCCTACACAGAAGTTTCCTGGCTCAAGCGAAACGAAATAGGAGTGCATATGAGATATTTGCGGGACCGAGAATAATGCGTGTATGTGATACCGTATTCTATTCTCGCGATGAATGTATTGAATGGTTGTATGCGATATAACCTAGTTATCGAATCAAGGATTGATTCGATAAGTCGATACATTGGATATTAGTCGGTTATATGATATATGACCGGATCATTGAATCAAGTGTTGATTTAATGATTTAATGTATAATTATATATTTGATATATTACTTTACATTAACTAGTATTTGTTCACTTTAAATGGATTTTCTCACTTGAAATGCACAAGTTGTATATGTGATATATTTTTGTGCACTTGTTTGTATCATGTTTGATGATACATGCTAACTTGGGTTTGTGTAAAGAATTAAACCATGGTTATGATAATGGTTAGGGTTTTGATTTACTTACTTATTCTTTTATTTATTTATTCACTTTTGCAAGATAAATAGAATGGTGGCTTATTTTGTTTCTTTCATGAAGCTTCATGAAGTGTTGAAAGCTTGACCATTTTGTTTGTTTGCTTAACCCTAACCTTTCAACCTAACCCTAGTTTAGTCTCTACACTTAACCATGGTTGAGATTATGATAAGTACCATTTGGTTTTCTATTTCAAAAATATCTTATCATAATTCATTTCCTTCTTCTTCTTCTTCTTCTTCAACGAAGAAGAAAAAGCTTGCTACCAACAATGGTAACATGAGAAAAAGAGTGAGAAATCCAATTCTAAAGTGAACCCACTTCATATTTCTTCATCCTCTACCACTTGCCAAGTAGTATAGGGTGTTTTCTTCACAAGTTTCATGACTTGGTGAAGTTGGAGTTTGATCTTGAGTTGCCTCGACGTAGATCATCTTCGGCATCGAAGTCGACGACCTAGCCCGATCATTTCTTCGATGAAACCATCGCGAGAGTCCGAGATCCGATGGGTACAGCGGAGGGACTTCATCATGGAGCTATGGAGGTGGAGGACCGGATCTACAAAGGTTGTAGCCCCTTCCCTTTTAGTTAAAGTTGTTAACTTGCATCGCATCGCCTATACATCTAGTTAACGATCCGTATTAGGGTTTGTAGGCACATGAAAAATTTGAATTGGGCATATTTGATCACTTGTGAGACCTCATTAGTGTGCCTAGGAACCCTACAATGGTATCAGAGCCTAGCTAGAGCCTTAGGCGATGCGTAGACGGAGTTAGAAGTCCGATCGACCCGAAACCCTAATACAAAACGGCTCTCTGTACATTTTTTAAAAACTGGGTTTTTTCCAGATTAAAAATTCTTAAAAAATTCAGCAGGAAGATATAAGAATTATGGTGCAAAACGAGCTCCTGAATCATCTAAACCGCCGCGGAATAGCGGCAGAAGCATGGCTTCTGCGGCGGTTCCGCGGCCGTATGGTCACATTGCCCAATAATTTTTGCACAGTAATTCCTATATTTTGGTTCTGGATTTTCTGGGATTTTTTAATATTTATTCAAGAGTTGAATATTCTGGGTTGTATTAGGAGTTCGTAAATTCGATCGGATTATCAAACTTTGTCTATGTGTTTTTCCGGGTAATTTTAGAATATGTTAAAAAGTTCGACCGGATATAAATACCCACTTTTTCCCCTGCTGGGAAATTTCCAATTGTTGGATTTTTCCGTTGTTTAATGACGTTCTAAGTAGTGCAAGTAACGCGATGGTCTCTCTAGAAGACAACAAACCTTAACTCGATTATGTGACCGTCTTGAACTGCCCTTTGAACCTTAGGGTTTGGGGCAGTACGGCGTGCCACATGTGAGGCGTTGGCTTGACCCTTCTACGGCTGGACCGTTAGTACTGAGACATGAAGTGAATGTTTTTAAACTTATTTCATGTGTTGAGCCGTTTCGGGAAAACTTGGGTGTTCGATTGTTCGATCGGAAAGTTTAACATTTTCTATCTTATCCGGAATGTGATACAATAATTGGAATTCACAAGTAGTTATGAGATAACTGAATGAATGTTATAAATCTAGCGGTTTAGTCTCACTTGATCGGTTGCCACGGAATTTTGATGTGATCAAAAGTCCGTCGCAATCACGTAGCGTACGCGGATACTCGCCGGGTAAACTTAATAGACAGCTACACCCCATAGCCCCGACCAAGTGACTGTAGGAGAACCCCGTCGCCGAAAGCATCCATTCGGGTGCTCGCGGCAGCGGTGTTCCGCCTTGGTGCAGTTCGTTGACGGCGTCAGGGGTGCAGCCGCTTACTAAAGTTTGTGATGAGCATTCGATCAGGATGTCGGGAATCTTGCTGAATTGCCCGACTTGATATTGAATAGAGTTTTCGATAATGAGACTAAAATGCGGGGTTTATAATTGTTAGGGATGCGATGTCTAAGGAATTCATTTGATTAGGCATGCGATGTCTAAAGAGGTTGCGGATTCCAACTGTTGTAGTTTTACACTTTCTTTTCTGTGACCGTAAGTGTAATATGTGATATCGCCGGTTTCGTTGCTATATGTCAACGACAATTGGGATGCGCACATTTACTTACGTTGATGACATGTGATGTTATGTGTTGCTGGATATGTTATATTGGATCGTCGTGTTCGAATAGCCGGGGGGTTTTTATGTGAGATGAGTGTTTTTCATTTTCATTCATGTAAAAGCTTGTATGTAATGTTATTTTATTGGGGCACTTCCAGGTTACGGAAGATGTGTTAGTTATATGTATGCCCTAGAGGCCATTACTGTACATACGATGTATATTGTAGTGGATGCTAGGACATATATATGGAGGACTTTCTTGCTCGACATGATAGTATGCTATCTGGTTGTACTTTATCTTAACATGTACTTTGATTGTCTCTATATTACATGTTGATAAAGCCCTTAGGATATGTACTCGACTACTGGGACTATGATGAGATCATACTAGTGGGGCCACGGTAGTCGACGAGTACATCCTATAACTGTTCCTAGTCGAGGGTGTATCGAGACAGGGCATCGATACACCAGAGTAGACTAGCGTATACGCATCTTGACCCATATGATGGGCGATGGATGATCCCATATCCATCGGTGTTTGACATCAAGGATGGTGTACGGGTACTCAGTAGAGACTGGGTACACTGGACGGACTCGCCGAGAACTCCCAGATGGTATTATACCTCACGTCAGATGGCAGTTCTCCGGTAACACTGGTACAGAGTAGTCTGTTGACCCAAGATTGTCATAGAGTCTTGTGTGATTCCCACTGTGCTTTGATTTCCATCATACCACGTCCAAGAGGGCGTGCAAAAAGGTGGCTTTTGGGTACATTCCCGAATCACATGGAGGCAATGAGCGATAAGAGGGGATTCGTCTCTCCCGGTATAGGGAGTTGATGTTGTGCTGTGTTCGATTGGCTATAACCGGAAATCCCTGGCCAGGGTTGCTGAGATTTACTGGTAAGTGTTGTCAGTAGTTTCTCAAACTGTTATAGACCTCATATCGACACGACTTATCGAGCTACTGGGGTCTGACGTTTACCACCCCTAGGCGAGATATGCAACATATCAGACGACGAGACCGGACTGTACGGGAGTGTTACTGTTTGGATTCACAGGAGAATGTACAGGCTTGCTTGTTGATCTTCTGAGCGCTCAATACCTGGGTAGCTGTTACGTTTAGCTGACCGCTTGCAGCTTGTGGGTGTTTGATATGATCATCACCTACTGCCGGCGTATTGACGATTCTTTAGAGTCCTACACAGAGGTTTCTTGACTCAGGCAAAACGGAGTAGGGGCACATATGTGATATGTGCGGGACCGAGGATAATGCGATATGTGATACCGTATTCTATTCTCGCGATATTTGATATCAGCCGGGTCATCGGATCAAGTGTTGATTCGATGAATCGGTACGGATAAATATTAGTCGGTTATATGCGATATAGCCGGATTGTCGGATCAAGTGTTGATTCGATAATTTAATGTATAATAATATATATGATATATTAAATTACATTAACTAATATTTGCTCACTAAAAGATTCTTTTTCTCACTCGGGTAATACATTGATATATATGTGATATATGTTAAATGTATTATTTTATTTTGTTACAATAAATATTATATATATGATATATAATATTGTAACATGATATGATAACCAATGCAACATGTTTAGTGGAGTTTAAACATGATCAGGGTTTGGATTAGGGTTAAGCTTTCTAGATGTTTCTAAAAGGTTTTCTTTTTGTCATGATAAAGATATTTACAAGTGACTCATGCTTTAACCCAACCCAAACCCTAACCCTAGTTAATTCTCTACAAAGGTTTACTTGACCATGGTTGCATAATTCATCATATTATTCTTTTCCTATTCATCACAAAAGACTTATTATTATTGTTCATCTTCTTCCTTCTTCTTCTTGGCTTGAAATGCTTTCTTGCTTTGATTTTTGTGATGGATAAATATGAGAAAAAGATAAATAAATAGAGTAAAAATCCTACTTCATCATCCTCATCTTCCCTTGCCATTTAGATGAGGGTGTTCACATCATTTCATGAGTGTTAGCTTGTGTTAAAGAAACTTCAAGGTAGATCATCTTAGTATCGAAGATCGGAAGCAAAGGTTGCGTCTTTCTCTTCGTGGAACCTCTCGAGAGTCCGGATCCCGATGATCGCAGCGAAGGGACCACAACACGGAGCATATGAAGTGAAGGACCGGATCTACAGAGGTTGTAATCCTTCTCACTTAGTGTTAAAGTGTTTAGCATACTAGTTTTCGCCTAATCTCTAGTTTAAAGATCCGTATTCGGGTTGTTCGGCACGGCTAAATTTTAAATCGGGCATGGTTGATGCCTTCTAGACCCTTGTGCGCGTGCATAGCAACCCTACAGTGGTATCAGAGCTACTAGGCATTAGATGTCGACCTATGGGGGGTTCTCACTATGTGACAGTGTGGCGAAGCATAGGCTCTTACCCCCAGGGTGTCCCGAGACCGGAAGGTGTTCCGGCGGGTTGTAGTCCTCGCGAGGGGGCATGCGTAAAAGGTAGCTGCTGAGGGACCCGTTGGTGCCACGGTGACCCCATTGGATGGGGTGGCTGCCTGCCCTACAGTGGTATCAGAGCCAAGCTAGAGCTTTAGGCGAAGTCTAGACGAAGTTTGAAACCCGATCGAACCCGAAACCCCAATTTTACGAGCTCTCTGTACTTTTTCTGAAAACTGGGATTTTTCCACATTAAAAATGCTTAAAAAATTCAGCAGGGAATTATAAGAATTACGGTGCAAAAAGTTTTCGATGAACAGTATAAAGCGCGGCGGAACCGTGGCAGAAGCATGCCTTCTGCGGCGGTTCCGCGGCGAAATGATGACGTCAGCATCCCCTGTTTGCACAGTAACTCCTATTTTATTATGCTGGATTTTCTGGGAATTTTTAATATTTATTAAAAAGTTGAATTTTCTGGGGTTGTTTTGGGGATTCGATGTTTCGACCGGGATGTCTAATTTTGTCTATGTGGTTTTCCGGATAAATTTTAGAAACTGTTAAAAAGTTCGAACGGATATCAATAACTCACTTTTTCCCTTGTCGGAAAATTTTTCAAAAGTTGGATTTTTTCTCGTGTTTAAGAATGTTCTAAGTCGTGCAAGTAACTCGGTGGACCCTCTAGAAGACAACAAACTTTAACTCGATTATGTGACCGTCTTGAACTGCTTTTTGAACCTTAGGGTTTGGGACAGTACGGCGTGCCACATGTGAGGCGTTGGCTTGACCCTTCTACGGCTGGACCATTGGTACTGTGGCATGTGATGGATGTTTTTAAACTGATTTCAAGTGTTGAGATATATTGGGGAAATCTTGGGTGTTTGATGATTCGATCGAAAAGTTTAACTTTATCTATTTATCTGGAATGTGATACAATATTTGGAATCCACAGGTAGTTATGAGATAACTAATTTGAATATTATAGACATAGCAGTTTAGTCTCAGATGATCGGTTGCCACGGAATTTTGATGTGATCAAAAGTCCGTCGCAATCACGTAGAGTACGCGGATACTCGCCGGGTAAACATAATAGACAGCTACGCCCCATAGCCCCGACCAAGTGACTGTAGGAGAACCCCATCGCCGAAAGTATCCGTTCGGGTGCTCGCGGTAGCGGTGTTCCGCCTTAGTGCACTTCGTCGACGGCATCTGGGGGTGCGGCCGTCTACTAAAGTTTGCGACGAGCATTCGATCAGTTTTTCGGGAATCTTGTTGAATTGCCCGACTTGATATTGAAAAGAGTTTTCGATAATGAGACTAAAATGCGGGGTTTATAATTGTTAGGCATGCGATGTCTAAGGAATTCATATGGTTAGGCATGCGATGTCTAAAGAGGTTGCGGATTCCAACTGTTGTAGTTTTACACTTTCTTTTCTGTGACCGTAAGCGTAGTATGTGGTGTATCGCCGGCTTCGTTGCTATACATCAACGACAATCGGGATACGCATACTTGCTTACGTTGATGATATGAGATATTATGTGTTGCTGTGATATGTTATATTGGATCGTCGCTTTTTGAATAGCCGGGGGTTTTATGTGAGATGAGAGCTTTTCTTTTTCATTCATGTAAAATTCATATGTATGTAATATTCTTTTATTGGGGCACTTCCAGGTAGCGGAAGATGTCACCGTTGTATATTATTTACTTTTCCGCATTAGGTAGACCCAAGGAGGAGGGCACAAGTAACCGGGTTCTGGGGTCTAGTGGGAGACCATCTTGAGGAGTCGAGTCCGGGTCTCCTAACCCTAGAATTGGTAGGGTTGCTTGCCGCTCTCGTAGGGGTCTAGGGGTGTGAGATTGGCTATTCATCACGACCGTGGAATCCGTGTTTTATGCTGGCTCGTATTGAAAACACGGACGTCCTAGTATATCCAATATTTCATATGATATTTTCTGCTACGTTATCTGTGATGTGATCATTTGATTTGTTCAGATAGATATTACATATAGTATATATGATATATTATATAGACGTTGCTTATGTTTTACACCCGCGCTAGCCCTGCCTCGTTCTGGCGTTAGTTACCTAACCTAACGGTGCAGACGGGACATCGAGGCGAATGCGGATGGCATAAGCGTACGTTATATTTATCTATGATGTTTAGGTGGACTTAAATGATGGGATATTCATTAATGAGATTAATGAAAGAAAATAAACCTAAAAGATGTTGTGGGATCGAATTTCAAAATAAAACAGGTAGCTACAGTTCTTGCTTTGCATCGCGGTGTTCATTATAGAACATCCTGCACCTTATTCGATGAGGAAAGGACCGAGATCAGTGACTCCTTTAGCAATAACTGGCAGATGCTACAACCCTCGGTTTGTCTTTTGATCGCTTCTATAGTTTCTGCTTTGCACAGTGATATATATGATATATCCCGCACCTCATTCGACGAGGAAAGGGCCGACGATCCCTTCACCGGGAGTGACCCCTTTAGCAAAACTAGAAAAGCTTCAAAAACACTCCATTTAAAAACCATTTGATT
The DNA here is from genome assembly GCA_030015575.1 of Agapanthus africanus. Lineage (NCBI taxonomy): Eukaryota > Viridiplantae > Streptophyta > Magnoliopsida > Asparagales > Amaryllidaceae > Agapanthus > Agapanthus africanus. The sequence continues at coordinate 542,144,033 of CM057348.1, forward strand.
CCGCAACGAGATCAAGTTCAAAGCGTTAAAGGTTTTCATAAAAACCATTCGCAACCCTCCGTCATTTTAGGAAGTAGAGTACTTAGTATTCGTGCTGTGTTTGTTGACCTTAGTTAAGGCACAGTGTACGGTAGCTAAGTGATGTCTTCCTACACCGCATATGATGCGATTAATTAGGACAGTCGCGTGACTTTGTTGACCTTAGTTAAGGGTCATATGGGTGGGTCTAATTAATCACGAAATGACGGGTAGAACTTGACTAGTACTTTTGATTTGTTGACCATAGTTAAGGTCATAAGTGCTAGGGGTAAAAATCTTTATCGGGAGTTTCAAGTGTTGAAATTTGCAATGAGATTGCATACCTTCTATATGATAGTTGGATCCCGATACCCACTGCGGGTAATTGTTACTCCTGGGAGAGTTTTGCACTTTGTAATTAGCCGATCAAGTAGGTGTCTAGAAAGGTGTCAACGGGGTTACGCCTCCGGAAAAACGAGGTTTACTGTAATTAGGTCCGTGCGAAAGCATAGGGAACCTCCCTCAAAGTACTGACACTGGCCTGGCTGAAAGATTGGCGAACTTGTAGAGTGTAATTAATCCCGGCTAGTCTTTCCTTTTAAGGTTTGAAGGAAGATTTGATAAAAACAGTGGGAGCCATCCTGATTAGATAAAATAAATAACCAATCTAATCTTGCAAGAGCGCACGCAGAGTGTTTTCTTCTCTCTCTCTCTCCAGGTAGCAACCATATCATGCCTTAATCAAGATAATAATATGGATGTATTGACCGAACCCGCTTGTTATACTGAGCTGGGGAACGTTGGTCCCGCTCCAACTTATAATTGTTATAAGACAAAGCAGGAAATAAGGAAATACCAGAATTCCTATGCCACCCAAACGAAGAAAGTGCATATGATGCATCTCCTTCGGGTATGCTCATTACAAAGAACTGTTTCTCAGTATCCTCTGCATCCTGGGTATTTGATACCGGATCAGGATCCCAGATATGTAATCTGTTACATAGGGCTACAAAAAGGTAGAAAAACTGAGAACGGGTGATAAGTTTCATGAGACAGAAAACGGGGCAAGTGTTGCAGCCAAGTCTGTTGGTCACTGTCACCCTGTATTACCAATACATTGATTCTGAACAAATTCTATTAGATACCGAACCTGATATACAAAATCATATCAGTCTCTTTATTAGTAAAGAAATGATAAAATTTTGTATTGATGGATAATTTTTTGAACATTTCCTATATCAAAAGTTGATCGGTTCAGGCACGTTATCTAAAAGCATTGACGTCCTAAATCAAACTAGAGTTCCTAGTATACAGAACACACACAAGAGGAAGAGTTCAGAAATGAACGAATCATTCTTGAGGTATTGTAGACTAGGTCATATCAATGCGACCCGACTGGCTGAAGTTACATTTTAGATGCATATTTAAATCAGTTTGAATTTACATCTTGTGAAACTTGCCAGTCATGTCACAAAGATTAGATGACCATAGCTCTGTTTATTGGAAACAGGGAAAGAGTTAGTAAACTCTTGGGATTGATACATGATGATGTATGTAAGGTCTCCTGTCTACACATGCCAGGACCGGTTCTTTATACTTCATTACGTTCTCTGATGATCTCTCAAGATTCAGTCATATGTTCCTGTTGAAACATGAGTCCGAACCTTTTGAGATATTCACAGAATATAAGCTAGAAGTAGGGAATCAATACGGGTATAAGTATTATGTCCTATGATAAGATCAGGGAGGAGAATACTTGTGCATGGCATTCCTGGACTATTCCAAAGGAGAATGAGATTCTCTCTCAGTATTACTCCTCTGAATACACCACAGCACAACGGTGTATCAGGGCGGAGCAATCGCACCGTATTAGATATGGTGTGCTCTATGATGAGTACTACTGAGTTACCTATTTCCTTTTGGGGTTGTGCACTTGAGAAGCTGCATACCTATTGAATTAGGTTCGAATCAAATCAGTGCCTACCACTCCATATGAGATATGGTATGGGAAGAGCCTATCTCTTAAGTTAGTTAAGATTTGGGATTGTCCGTCCTATGTCTAAAGCAAAATACGGACAAGATCGAGGCAAGGTCAGTTCTGTAGAACTGGAAAGGTTCCAGCTATACAAAACTGCAGCTGATGATTTGACAGAACCAAAGGATTCAATAGTTTCCGACGAACCTCAGCCTCTCCGCCGATCTGGTAAGGTTCCTCATCCGCCTGAGAGATACCTCGGTTTCTCGATGACAGTGGGAGTGAGGAATGCATCATGAGATAATGACCCAACTAGTTTCGAGCAAGCCATCGAGAGTAGGGACTCTATAAGAATGGCTGGATGCTTAGCGATCTGAGATGGAATCCATGTACACCAGCAAAGTATGGACTTTAGCTGCTATATCTGAAGGGTTAAATCCCCATTAGGAGCAAGTATATCTTGAGAAGATTACTTGGTGTAGATGGAAAAGTTGAGACTTTCAAAGCTAGACTTTTTAAAGTTTTTCGTCATCGACCAGGCGTGGATAATGATGAAACATTTTCCAGTGGCTATGCTTAAGTCCATCCAGATCCTACTTGCCATTGCTACACACCATGACTACGATATCTGGTGGTTGGGTGCCATGACTACTTTTCTAAATACTGATTTAGAAGAGAACGTCTATAAGAACACAGCCAGAGGGCTTCGTAAACAGTGGGAGCAGAGGAAATGTGTGCAAGTTGCTTTACAGAATAAAGCAGGTATCGCGGAGTTGGAACGTCTGTTTTGATGTGGTAGTCGAAGTGTTTGACTTCATCAAAATGGTAGATGAACCTTGTATGTACAAAAAGGTAGTAGAGAGTAAGGTGGTCATTCTCGTATTGTACGTAGACAACATACTCTTGATAGGAAAAGAGTTTCCTATACTACGCTCGGTCAATCTCCGCTTATCACAAGGATTCTCCAATAAGATCAAAGTGATACCTCCTAAATCCTGAGTTTTCATCTATGAGATAGATGTAATTGGATGCTAGGATTCTCACTAGATGTAGTAAAATGGTATCAATCGATCCTGGGGAGAATCACTGGAAAGGTTCCAGGGTGATAAGGACGACTGAATTTCAGTCGCAGGCATTGTCTTTACCCTCAGTGGAGGGACGGTATGTTGGAAGAGTTCCAAGCTAGATACCGTGACAAACTAGACGATAAAGGCTGGTAACATCGCTATTAAAGATACTACCAAAAAGGCAGTTTGGGTGTATATTGGTTCATAAGATGAACTCGGTTCCTACCATTGTATGACAATGGAAGTGAGGCTTCGGCCCAGGAACCCTGGTCCCATCAGTGACCCAGACATATTCTGAGGCAGCATCACCTGATCATGGAGATAGATGATCTCCAGGGTGATCGAGGTTAGGAGAGTAGACTCAGAGGACAACACGGCGGATCCACTCACGAAGGCCTTTTCCCAAAGAGAGACTTTTAGAGGATGGTTGAGTATTAGATACTACAACTACTGCTACAGATGGCCCTAGTGCAAGTGGAAGATTGTTAGTTATATGTATGCCCTAGAGGCCATTACTGTACATTAGATGTATATTGTAGTGGATGCTGGGACATATATAGGTAGGACTTTCTTGCTCGACATGATAGTACGCTATCTGGTTGCTCTTTATCTTAACATGTATACTTTCTGTCTCTCTGTTACATGTTGATAAAGCCCTTAGGATGTGTACTCGACTTCCAGGACTATGATGCAGATCATACTAGTGGGGCCTGGGTAGTCCATGAGTACATCCTTCAATGTTCCTAGTCTTGGTAATATCGAGACGGGGCATCGATATTCCAGAGTAGACTGGCGTATATCTTCTCGACCCATGTGATGGGCGATGGATGATCCCAGATCCATTGGTGTTTGACATCAGAGATGGTATGCGGGTGCTCAATGGAGACTGGGTACACTGAACGGACTCGCCGAGAACTCCCAGATGGTATTATACCTCACGTCAGATGGCAGTTCTCTGGTTACACTGGTACAGCTTAGTCTGTTGACCCGAGATCGTCATAGAGTCTTGTGTGTCTCCCACTGTGCTTTGATTTCCACCCTACCATGGCTCTACTGAGCGTGCAAACAGGTGGTTTTTAGGTACAGTCCCGATTCACATGGAGGCAATGAGCGATAGGAGGGGATTCGTCTCTCCCGGTATTGGGGGTTGATGTTGCGCTATGCTCGACTGGCCATAACAGGAAATCCCTGGCCAGGGTTGCAGTGATATACTGGTAAGAGTTATCAGTAGTTTCACGAATGTTATGGACCTCACGTCAGCATGACTTATCGAGCTATTAGGGTCTGACGTTTACCACCCCTAGGCGAGATATGCGACATATCAGACGAACAGACCGGACTGTACGGTAAGTGTTACTGGTTGGATTCACAGGAGTGTGAGCGGGCTTGCTCGTCGATCTTCTGATCGCTCAATACCCGGGTGGCCGTTACGTTTAGCAGACCGCTTGCGGCTTGTGGGTGTTTGATATGATCATCATCTGCTGCCGGTGTATTGAAGAGTCTTTAGAGTCCTACACAGAGGTTTCCTGGCTCAAGCGAAACGAAATAGGAGCGCATATGAGATATGTGCGGGACCGAGAATAATGCGTGTATGTGATACCGTATTCTATTCTCGCGATGAATGTATCGAATGGTTGTATGCGATATAACCTAGTTATCGAATCAAGGATTGATTCGATAAGTCGATACATTGGATATTAGTCGGTTATATGCGATATGACCGGATCATTGAATCAAGTGTTGATTTAATCATTTAATGTATAATTATATATTTGATATATTACTTTACATTAACTAGTATTTGTTCACTTTAAATGGATTTTCTCACTTGAAATGCACAAGTTGTATATGTGATATATTTTTGTGCACTTGTTTGTATCATGTTTGATGATACATGTTAACTTAGGTTTGTGTAAAGAATTAAACCATGGTTATGTTAATGGTTAGGGTTTTGATTTACTTACTTATTCTTTTATTTATTTATTCACTTTTGCAAGATAAATAGAATGGTGGCTTATTTTGTTTCTTTCATGAAGCTTCATGAAGTGTTGAAAGCTTGACCATTTTGTTTGTTTGCTTAACCCTAACCATTCAACCTAACCCTAGTTTAGTCTCTACACTTAACCATGGTTGAGATTATGATAAGTATCATTTGGTTTTCTATTTCAAAAATATCTTATCATAATTCATTTCCTTCTTCTTCTTCTTCTTCTTCAACAAAGAAGAAAAAGCTTGCTACCAACAATGGCAACATGAGAAAAAGAGGGAGAAATCCAATTCTAAAGTGAACCCACTTCCTATTTCTTCATCCTCTACCACTTGCCAAGTAGTATAGGGTGTTTTCTTCACAAGTTTCATGACTTGGTGAAGTTGGAGTTTGATCTTGAGTTGCCTCGACGTAGATCCTCTTCGGCATCGAAGTCGACGACCTAGTCCGATCATTTCTTCGATGAAACCACCGCGAGAGTCCGAGATCCGATGGGTACAGCGGAGGGACTTCATCACGGAGCTATGGAGGTGGAGGACCGGATCTACAAAGGTTGTAGCCCCTTCCCTTTTAGTTAAAGTTGTTAACTTGCATTGCATCGCCTATACATCTAGTTAACGATCCGTATTAGGGTTTGTAGGCACATGAAAAATTTGAATTAGGCATGTTTGATCACTTGTGAGACCTCATTAGTGTGCCTAGGAACCCTACAAAGGTAAGATCCTTAATCACAGTAGGAATTAGATTCTGAAACTAGTTCAAGGTTGAAATCATAGTGTCCATAATTTCGTATTTTTAGCAAAACTAAACTCTGTTATAATCTGCTAAAAATCAAAGTAAAAAAACAGTGCCAGAATGATGTATGTGGGACCTAGAACAAACCATAGGAGAACGGACCCAGGGGATCGGATGTTGGCCGTCGACCTTAAGAGGAATTCCGGCGTCGCCGGATTTCTGGGGGGTTTGGGTGTTTTGGCTTGTGGGGTAGGTCTCTATGTAGAGTTTTGGCTATTTTGGTATTATTTAAACAAATTAGTTTAACTGTATATAAAATCTGAAAGCTAATATCGGAAAAAGGTATATATAAAACCCAAAATACGATACGTGTAAAACGTAACGCGGTCTGTTTTCTGTCGCGGTGAAGAGTTGGGATAGATTCCAGTGAGGTTAAATATTAAGTCATTTGCAATGGTCGTATGTAGTGTATTAGAACGCACAATTTGTGTTTTCATGATTTTTTCGTATCGGAGTAGCCATTTCCTTATACAAGTTATTGCAATGTTAGATTCTAATACGGGAACTTCGGAGGCCGCGAGGAAAGGAAAAGGATTGGCGATTCCTGAGTAGATACGACATATTTCTGGTGAGTAGATTTACATCTACGGGGAAAGTCGGGTGGATGGCGTATAGCACCCCCGCAACCTTATAACTATTATTATGATATTTACTTAAGATTAGTTGTTCGTCAAAGAATTGATATGGTATTGCATCTTGTGTACCCTACATTTGCATAAAGTGTTAGTTATATGTATGCCCTAGAGGCCATTACTGTACATACGATGTATATTGTAGTGGATGCATGGACATATATAGGGAGGACTTTCTTGCTCGACATGATAGTATGCTATCTGGTTACTCTTTACCTTAACGTGTATACTGATTGTCTCTCTGTTACATGTTGGTAAAGCCCTTAGGATGTGTACTTGACTACCTGGACTATGATGCGGATCATACTAGTGGGGATATGGTAGTCCATAAGTACATCCTTCAAGGTCCCTAGTCGTGGGTGTATCGAGACAGGGCTTCGATGCACCAGAGTAGACTAGCGTATACGCATCTTGACCCATATGATGGGCGATGGATGATCCCATATCCATCGGTGTTTGACATCAAGGATGGTGTACGGGTGCTCAGTGGAGACTGGGTACACTGGACGGACTCGCCGAGAACTCCCAGATGGTATTATACCTTACGTCAGATGGCAGTTCTCCGGTGACACTGGTACAGAGTAGTCTGTTGACCCGAGATCGTCATAGAGTCTTGTATGATTCCCATTGTGCTTTGATTTCCATCATACCACGTCCAAGAGGACGTGCAAAAAGGTGGCTTTTGGGTACAGTCCCGAATCACATGGAGGCAATGAGCAATAGGAGGGGATTCGTCTCTCCTGGTATAGGGAGTTGATGTTGTGCTGTGTTCGATTGGCTATAACCGGAAATCCCTGGCCAGGGTTGCTGAGTAAGTGTTATCAGTAGTTTCTCGAACTGTTATAGACCTCATATCGACACGACTTATCGAGCTACTGGGGTCTGACGTTTACCACCCCTAGGCGAGATATGCGACATATCAGACGACGAGACTGGACTGTATGGGAGTGTTACTGATTGGATTCACAGGAGAATGTACAGGCTTGCTTTTTGATCTTCTGAGCGTTCAATACCTGGGTGGCTGTTACGTTTAGCTGACCGCTTGCAGTTTGTGGGTGTTTGATATGATCATCACCTACTGCCGGCGTATTGATGATTCTTTAGAGTCCTACACAGAGGTTTCTTAGCTCAGGAAAAACGGAGTAGGAGCACATATGTGATATGTGCGGGACCGAGGATAATGCGGTATATCATACCGTATTGGATTCTCGCGATATGAGATATCGGCCGGGTATATGTGATATAGCCGGGTCATCGTATTAGTCGATTATTTGTGAAATAGCCGGATTATTGGATCAAGTGTTGATTCGATAATTTATTGTATAATAATATATATGATATATTAAATTACATTAACTAATATTAGCTCACTAAAAGATTCATTTTCTCACGGGATAATACATTGATATATATGCGATATATGTTAATTGTATTATTTTCTATTGTTACAAAATATATTGTATATATGATATATAATATTGTAACATGTTAGGGTTACAAATTTAACAATGGTTTAGGGTTAAAACTTGGTTAGGGTTTGGATTAGGGTTAGCTTTTCCATGAAGCTTCATGAAGCTTTGACTTTGTGGTTGCTTGATATTTTTTGTGAGATATTATGTTAACCCAATCCAAACCATTAACTCTAGTTAACTCTCTACAAGGGTTAACTCTTTCATGCTTAACCCTTGGTTAGATTTGTAACCACTACAATAATTCATTGTTCATCACAAAAGGATTAAGTTATCATCTTCATTTATTCTTCTTCCTCCTTGAGTTCCTTCATGAAAAAGCTTTCTTTTGTGATGAAAATGAGTGAGAAAAAGATTATGAATGAGAGAAAAAATCCTACTTCATCATCCTCATATATCCTTGCCATTTAGATGAGGGTGTTCACTTCATACTATGAGTGTTAGCTTGTGTTAACGAAACTTCAAGGCAGATCATCTTTGTATCGAAGATCGGAAGCAAAGGTTGCATCATTCTCTTCGTGAAGCCTCTCGAGAGTCCAGAACAAGATGATCGCAGCGAAAGGACCTCAACATGGAGCTTAAGAAGTGAAGGACCGGATCTACAAAGGTTATAATCCCTCTCACTTAGTGTTAAAGAGTTTAACATGCAAGTTTTCGCCTAAACCCTAGTTTAAAGATCCGGCTTCGGGTTGTTCGGCACGGCTAAAATTTTAATCGGGCATGGTTGATGCCTCGTAGACCCTTGTGCTCGTGCCTAGCTACCCTACAGTGGTATCAGAGCCAAGCTAGAGCTTTTGGCGAAGTCTGAGCAAAGTTTAAAGTCCGATCGAAACCCGAAACCCCGATGTTTACCCTTCTCTGTACATTTTTCAAAACTGTGGTTTTTTATGAATTAAAAATGCTCAGAAAAACAAGCAAGAAAAACTAAGAATTACTGTGATGTACCGTACACTAAGTCAATAATTTGACCGCGGAACCGCGGCCAAACCAAGGGTTTGGCGGCGGTTCCGTGGCCAAAATTGTGACTTAGTCCCTGGAATTTCTTGTATTTATTCTTAGGTCCTTTCTTGGCAATTTTTTCTGGGAATTTTTTAATTACACTCAAGTGTTGAGTTTTCTAGGGTTATATTGGGGACTCGTTGATTCTATCGGATAATTTAACTTTGTTTAGTCTTTCCGGATAATTTTAGAAACTGTTAAAAAGTTCGACTGGATATCAATAACTCACTTTTTCCCCTGTCGGAAAATTTTCAAAAGTTGGATTTTTTCTCGAGTTTGAAACTTTCGTAAAGTCATGCAAGTAACGCGATGGACCCTCTAGAAGACAACAAACCTTAACTCGATTATGTGACCGTCTTGAACTGCTTCTAAACCTTAGGGTTTGTGGCAGTACGGCGTGCCACATGTGAGGCGTTGGCTTGACCTTTCTACGGCTGGACCATCGGTACTGTGGCATGTGATGGATATTTTTGAACTCCGCTCAAGTGTTAAGCTATTGGGGAAATCTTGGGTGTTTGATTATTCGATCGGAAAGTTTAACATTGTCTATTTATCTGGAATGTGATACAATATTTGGAATCCACAGGTAGTTATGAGATAACTAATTTGAATGTTATAAATCTAGCAGTTCAGTCTCAGATGATCGGTTGCCATGGAATTTTGATGTGATCAAAAGTCCGTCGCAATCATGTAGCATACGTGGATACTCACCGAGTAAACTTAACAGACAGCCACACCCCATAGCCCCGACCAAGTGACTGTAGGAGAACCCCGTCGCCAAAAGTATCCGTTCGGGTGCTCGCGGCAGCGATGTTCCGCCTTAGTGCACTTCATCGACGGCATCCGGGGGTGCGGCCGTCTACTAAAGTTTGCGACGAGCATTCGATCAGGATGTCAGGAATCTTGTTGAATTGCCCGACTTGATATTGAAAAGAGTTTTTGATAATGAGACTAAAATGCGGGGTTTATAATTGTTAGGCATGCGATATCTAAGGAATTCATTTGGTTAGGCATGCGATGTCTAAGGAGGTTACGGATTCCAACTGTTGTAGTTTTACACTTTCTTTTCTGTGACCGTAAGCGTAGTATGTGGTGTATCGCCGGCTTCGTTGCTATACATCAAGGACAATCGGGATACGCATACTTGCTTACGTTGATGATATGAGATATTATGTGTTGCTGTTGAAAGGTTCCTAGGCACTCTCAAGAGGTCTCACAAGGCATCAACCATGCCAATTTCAAAAATTACGGTGCCGAGAAACCCTAATACGGATCGTTGGCTAGAAGTTTAGGCGAAAAAGAAACTAGTTAACAACTTAACTAAATGGTAAACGGAAATACAACCTTTGTAGATCCGGTTCTCCACCTCCATGGCTCCGCGATGAAGTCTCCTCGCTGTACAAATCGGATCTTGGGCTCTAGCGTCGGCTTCATCGGAGAAAAAGCGGGCTAGGTCATCGACGACGATGCCGAAGATGATCTACGTCGAGGCATCGCTAGATCAAGCTCCAACTTCACCAAGTCAAGAAAACTTGTGAAGGAAACACCTTATACTACTTGGCAAGAGGTAGAGGATGAAGAAATAGGAGATGGGTTGACTTTAGAATTGGATTTCTCACTCATTTCATCAAGTCACCATTGATGAAGTCTAGGTTTTCTTCTTGAAGAAGAAGAAGAAGATGATGATAATGTTATGATAAGAATAATAAAAATAGAAAAGAAAATGAATTCTTATCATAATTTTAACCATGGTAAAGTGTAGAGAATTAACTTGAGTTAGGTTGAATGGTTAGGGTTAGAGAAGAAGACAAGAATGGTTGCTTTGGTCAAAGTTGCATGAAGCTTGAAGAAGCTTCTAAGAAAGCAACCATTTGTTTTCTTTTCTCATTCTTTTCATCCAAAAATAAATAGATAAATGAATGAATAAATAAATAAAACCCTAACCATTTACTTAACCAAGGTTTAATTCTTTACACAAACCCTAGAAATCTTGCATCATCAAACATGATACAATCAAGTGCACAAAAATATATCACATATACGATGTGCACATGCGAGTGAGAAAATCCATCTTAAGTGAACCGATACTAGTTAATGCAAAGTAATATATCAAATATATCATTATGCATTAAATCATTAAATCAACGCTTGATTTAATGATCCGGTCATATCGTATATAACCGACTAATATCAATAGTAACAACTTATCGAATCAACGTCACAAATCGAGAGAATCGAATACAGTATCACATACTGGTATCATTCTCGGTCCCGCACATATCTCATATGCGCTCCTATTTCGTTTCGCTTGAGCCAGGAAACCTCTGTGTAGGACTCTAAAGACTCGTCAATACGCCGGCAGCAGGTGATGATCATATCAATCACCCACAAGCCGCAAGCGGTCTGCTAAACGTAACGGCCACCCGGGTATTGAGCGATGAGAAGATCGACGAGCAAGCCCGCTCACACTCCTGTGAATCCAACCAGTAACACTTACCGTACAGTCCGGTCTGATCGTCTGATATGTCGCATATCTCGCCTAGGGGTGGTAAACGTTAGACCCCAATAGCTCGATAAGTCGTGTCGATATGAGGTCTATAACAATTCAAGAAACTACTGGTAACACTTACCAGTAAATCTCAACAACCCTGGCCAGGGATTTTCGGTTATAGCCAATCGAACACAGCGCAACATCAACTCCCTATACCGGGAGAGACGAATCCCCTCCTATCGCTCATTGCCTCCATGTGATTCGGGACTGTACCCAAAAACCACCGTTTTGCACGCCCTCTTGGATGTGGTAAGATGGAAATCAAAGCACAGTGGGAACCACACAAGACTCTATGACGATCTCGGGTCAACAGACTACTCTGTATCAGTGTCACCAGAGAACTGCCATCTGACGTAAGGTATAATACCATCTGGGAGTTCTCGGCGAGTCCGTCCAGTGTTCCCAGTCTCTACTGAGCACCCGTATATCATCTCTGATGTCAAACACCAATGGATATGGGATCATCCATCACCCATCTGTATGGGTCGAGAAGGTATACGCTAGTCTACTCTGGTATATCGATGCCCCGTCTCGATATACCCACGACTAGGGACTTTGAAGGATGTACTTATGGACTACCTTGTTCCCACTAGTATGATCCGCATCATAATCCAGATAGTCAAGTACACATCCTAAGGGCTTTGCCAACATGTAACAGAGAGACAATCTGTGTACACGTTAAGGTAAAGAGCAACCAGATAGCATACTATCATGTCGAGCAAGAAAGTCCTCCCTATATATGTCCCAGCATCCACTACAATATACATCCAATGTACAGTAATGGCCTCTAGGGCATACATATAACTAACAATCTCCCACTTGCACTAGGGCCATCTGTAGCAGTGGTTGTAGTATCTCATACTCAACCATCCCATAAAAGTCTCTCTCTGGGAATAGGCCTTCGTGAGTGGATCCGCCGTGTTGTCCTCTGAGTCTGGTCTCCTAACCTCGATCCCTTAGAGATCAACCATCTCCATGATCAAGTGATACTGCCTTAGAATATGTCTGGATCACTGATGGGACCTGCGTTCCTTGGCATAAGCCACAACTCCATTGTCACACAATGGGAGGAACATAGTTCATCTCATGAACCAATATACACCCAAACAGCCTCTTTGGTAGCATCTTAAGTAGCGATGTATCCTGCCTTTATCGTCTAGTATGTCACGGTATCTAGCTTGGAACTCTTCCAACATACCGTCCCTCTACTGAGGATTAAGACAATGCCTGTGACTGACATTCAGTCATCTTTATCACCCTGGAACACTTCCAGTGATTCTCCCCAGGATCGATTGATACCATCTCACTACTACTAGTGAGATTCCTAACATCCAATTAGATCTATCTCATAGATCCATAACCAAGGATTTAGCAGGTATCACTTTGATCCTATGTGGAGAATCATTGTGATAAGCGGAGATTGATCGAGCGTAGCATAGGAAACTCCTTCCCTATCAAGAGTATGTCATCCACGTACTCTACGAGGATCGTCACCATACTCCCTACTACCTTTTTGTTTATACAAGGTTCATCTACCATTTTGATGATGTCAAACTCTTTGACTAATTCATCAAAACAGACGTTCCAACTCCGCGATGCCTGCTTTATCCTATAAAGCATCTTGCACACGTTTCCGCTGCTCCCACTGTTTACGAAGCCCTCTGGCTGTGTACTTACAGACGCACTCTTCTAAAACAGCATTTAGAAAAGCAGTCATGACACCCAACCGCCAGATATCGTAGTCATGGTATGTAGCCGTGGTAAGTAGGATCTGGATGGACTTAAGCATAGGTACTGGAAAAGATTTCATCATTATCCACGCTTGGTCGATGACGAAAACCTTTAACAAGTCCAGCTTTGAAAGTCTCAACTTTTCCATGTACACCAAGTAATCTTCTCAAGATATACTTGCTCCTGATGGGGATTTAACCCTTCAGATATAGCAACTAAAGTCCATACTTTGTTGGTGTATAAGGATTCCATCTCAGATCGCTAAGCATCCAGCCATTCTTACAGAGTCTTACTCCTGATGGCCAGCTCGAAGCTAGTTGGGTCATCATCTCATGATGCAATCTTCGCTCCTACTGTCATAGAGAAACAGAAGTATCTCTCAGGTGGGTGAGGAACCCTACTAGATTGGCGAAGAGGCTGAGGTTCGTTGGAATCTACTGAATCCTTTGGTTCTACCAAATCATCTGATGTAGTTTGTATAGCTGGAACCTTTCCAGTTCTACATTACAGACCTTGCCTCGAGCTTGTCCGGATTTTGCTTTTAGACATAGGCCGGACAACCCCAAATCTTAACTAACTTAAGAGATGGGCTCTTCCCTTATCATATCAAATATGAAGTGGTAGGCAACTGATTTGATTTGAACCTAATTCAATAGGTATGCAGCTTCTCAAGTGCATAACCCCTTAAAAGGAAAATAGGAAACTCAGTAGTACTCATCATAGAGCACACCTTATCATATAGGGTGTGATTGCTCCACCCCGATATACCATCGTGCTATGGTGTATACGAAGGAGTAATGCTGAGAGAGAATCTCATTCTCCTTTAGAATAGACCAGGATTTCCGTGCTCAAGTATTCTCCTCCTCGATCACATCAAAGGACATAATACTTATACCTGTATTTTGGTTCTTTACTTCTAAATTATATTCTGTGAATATCTCAAAAGGTTCGGACTTGTGTTTCAACAAGAACATATGTCTGAATCTTGAGAGATCATCAGAGAATGTAATGAAGTATAAAGAACCGGTCTTGGCATGTGTAGACAAGGGACCTACATACATCAACATGTATCATCCCAAGAGTTCATTAACTCTTTCTCTGTTTCCAATAAACAGAGCTGTGGTCATCTTATCTCTGTGACATGACTGGCAAGTTTCACAAGATGTAAATTCAAACTGATTAAATATGCATCTATATGTAACTTCAGCTAGTCGGGTCGCATTGATATGACCCAGTCTACAATACCTCAAGAAGAATTCGTTCATATTTGAACTCTTCCTCTTGTGTGTGTTCCGTATACTTAAGAACTGTAGTTTGATTTAGAACATCAATGCTTTTAGATAACGTGCCTGAACCGATCAACTTTTGATATAGGAAATGTTCAAAACATTATCCAACAATACAAAATTTTATCATTTCTTTACTAATAAAGAGACAGATATGATTTTGTATATCAGGTTCGGTATCTAATAACATTCGTTCAGAATCAATGTATTGGTAATACAGGGTGACAGTGACCAACAGACTTGGCTGCAACACTTGCCCCGTTTTCTGTCTCATGAAACTTATCACCCGTTCTCAGTTTTTCTACCCTTTTGTAGCCCTATGTAACAGATTACATATCTGGGATCCTGATCCGGTATCATATACCAAGGATGCGGAGGATACTGAGAAACAGTTCTGTATAATGAACACACCCGAAGATGATGCATCTCATGCACTTTCTTCGTTTGGGCGGCATGGGAATTCTGGTATTCCCCAATTTCCTGCTCTGTCTTATAACAATTATAAGTTAGAGCAGGACCAACGTTCCCCAGCTCAGTATAACAAGCGGGTTCGGTCAATAATCCGTATTATTATCTTGATTAAGGCGTGATATGGTCGCTACCAGGAGAGAGAGAGAAGAAAACACTCAGCGTGCGCTCTTGCAAGAATAGATTGGTTATCATTTTATCTAATCAGGATGGCTCCCACTGCTTTTTATCAAATCTTCCTTCAAACCCTAAAAGGAAAGACTAGCCGGGATTAATTACACACTACAAGTTTGCCAATCTTTCAGCCAGGCCAGTGTCGGTACTTTAAGGGAGGTCCCCCGTGCTTTCGCACGAACCTAATTAATGTAAACCTCGTTTTCCCAGAGGCGTAACCCCGTTGACACCTTTCTAGACACCTACTTGATCGGCTAATTGTAATGTGTAAAACTCTCCCAGGAGTAACTCTTACTCGCAGCGGGTATCGGGATCCAACTATCTCATAGAAGGTATGCAATCTCATTGCAAATTTCAACACTTGAAATTCCCGATAATATTTTGCCCCTAACGTGTTATGACCTTGACGAAAGCCAACAAACCATAGCCCGCTAGTCAAGTTCAACCCGTACATTTCTTGATTGAATTAAACCCACCCGCACGACCCTTGACGAAAGCCAACAAAGCCGCACGACTACCCTAATCTAATCGCATCGTATGCTGGCAGATAAGCAGCATATAGCTACCGCACACTACACCTTGACGAAAGCCAACAAATGCAGCACGAATACTATATACAATTTATCTGAAATGACGGAGGGCTACGACAGGTTTTTCTGAAAACCTATTGCATAATGAACTTGATATCGTTATAGAATCAAATAATTTTGAAATGGAGTGCTTATGAGGCTTTTCTAGTTTTGCTAAAGGAGTCACTCCCGGTGAAGGGATCGTCGGTCCTTTCCTCGTCGAATGAGGTGGGGGATATATCATATATATCACTGTGCAAAGCAAAAACACTTAAAAGCACTCAAAAACCAAACCGAGTGTGTAGCATCTGCCAGTTATTGCTAAAGGAGTCACTCCCGGTGAAGGGATCTCGGTCCTTTCCTTATCGAATAAGGTGCAGGATATATCACATATACCGCTGTGCAAAGCAAGAACTGTAACTACCTGTTTTATTTTGAAATTCGATTCTACAACATCTTAGGTTTCTTTTATTTCATTAATCATATTAATGAAGTCCCGTCATTTAAGTACCTAAACATCACTGATAAATACGACGTACACTCATGCCATCCGCATTCGCCTCGATGTCCCCTAATGCACCGTTAGGTTAGGTAACTAACGGCAGAGCGGGGCAGGGCTAGCGCGGGTGTAAAACATAAGTAACGTCTATATAATATATCATATATACTATATACTGTATCTATCACAGAACATCACATGATCACATCACAGATATCGCAGCAGAAGAATCATATGAAATATTGGATATACTAGGACGTCCGTGTTTTCAATACGAGCCAGTATAAAACACGGATTCCACGGTCGCGATGAATAGCCAAACCCACACCCCTAGACCCCTACGAGAGCGGCAAGCAACCCTACCAATTCTAGAGTTAGGAGACCCGGCCTCGACTCCTCGAGTTGGTCTCCCACTGGACTCCAGAACCCGGTTACTTGTGCCCTCCTCCTTGGGTCTATCCTAGTGCGGAAAAGTAAATAATATACAACAACGGTGACAACTTCCGCAACCTGGAAGTGCCCCAATAAAAGAATATTACATACAAGTTTTTACATGAATGAAAATGAAAAAACACTCATCTCACATAAAAACCCCCGGCTATTCAAACACGACTATCCAATATAACATATCCAGCAACACATAACATCACATGTCATCAACGTAAGTAAATATGCGCATCCCAATTGTCGTTGACATATAGCAACAAAACCGGCGATATCACATATTACACTTACGGTCACAGAAAAGAAAGTGTAAAACTACAACAGTTGGAATCCGCAACCTCTTTAGACATCGCATGCCTAATCTAATGAATTCCTTAGACATCGCATGCCTAACAATTATAAACCCCACATTTTAGTCTCAAAATCGAAAACACTTTTCAATACCAAGTCAGGCAATTCAACAGGATTCCCGACATCCTGATCGAATGCTCGTCGCAAACTTCAGTAGACGGCCGCACCCCCGACGCCGTCGACGAAGTGCACCAAGGCGGAACACCGCTACCGCGAGCACTCGAACGGATGCTTTCGGCGACGGGGTTCTCCTACAGTCACTTGGTCGGGGCAATGAAGTGAGGCTGTCTATTAAGTTTACCCGGCGAGTATCCGCGTACGCTACGTGATTGCGACGGACTTTTGATCACATCAAAATTCCGTGGCAACCGATCAAGTGAGACTAAACTGCTATGTTTATAACATTCATTTAGTTATCTCATAACTTATTGTGAATTCCAATTATTGTATCCCATTCCAGATAATTAGAAAATGTTAAACTTTCTGATCGAACATTCAAACACCCAAGTTTTCCCGATACAAATCAATACATGAAACAAGTCTAAAAACATTCAGTTCGTGCCTCAGTACCAACGGTCCAGCCGTAGAAGGGTCAAGCCAACGCCTCACATGTGGCACGCCGTACTGCCCCAAACCCGAAGGTTCAAAGGGCAGTTCAAGACGGTCACATAATCGAGTTAAGGTTTGTTGTCTTCTAGAGGGTCCATCGCGTTACTTGCCCTACTTAGAATGTCTTTAAACCACGGAAAAATCCAACACTTGGAAATTTCCCGGCAGGGGAAAGATTGGGTATTTACATCCGGTCGAACTTTTTAACATATTCTAAAATATCCGGAAAGCCACATAGACAAAATCTGATACTCCAATCGAAACACCGAATTCCCAAAACAACCCCAAAATACTCAACTCTTGGGTACAAATTAAAAATTCCCATAAAACTCAGCACCTGAAACCATGAGTTACTGTGCAAAATAGAAAGGCAACTTCCATCATTTGGCCGCGGAACAGCCGCAGAAGGCAGGCTTCTGCCGCGGTTCCGCCGCACTATGAACAGTTCATGGAAAAAATTTTGCACCGTAATTCTTAGATTTCCCTGCTGAATTTTTTAAGCATTTTTAATGTGGAAAAATCCCAGTTTTTAGAAAACGTCCAGAGAGCATCAAAAAGTTAGGGTTTCGGGTTCGATCGGGTTTCAAACATCGTCTAGACTTCGCCTAAGGCTCTAGCTAGGCTCTGATACCAATGAAAGGTTCCTAAGCACTCTCAAGAGGTCTCACAAGGCATCAACCATGCCAATTTCAAAAATTACGGTGCCGAGAAACCCTAATACGGATCGTTGGCTAGAAGTTTAGGCGAAAAAGAAACTAGTTAACAACTTAACTAAATGGTAAACGGAAATACAACCTTTGTAGATCCGGTTCTCCACCTCCATGGCTCCGCGATGAAGTCTCCTCGCTGTACAAATCGGATCTTGGGCTCTAGCGTCGGCTTCATCGGAGAAAAAGCGGGCTAGGTCATCGACGACGATGCCGAAGATGATCTACGTCGAGGCATCGCTAGATCAAGCTCCAACTTCACCAAGTCAAGAAAACTTGTGAAGGAAACACCCTATACTACTTGGCAAGAGGTAGAGGATGAAGAAATAGGAGATGGGTTGACTTTAGAATTGGATTTCTCACTCATTTCATCAAGTCACCATTGATGAAGTCTAGGTTTTCTTCTTGAAGAAGAAGAAGAAGATGATGATAATGTTATGATAAGAATAATAAAAATAGAAAAGAAAATGAATTCTTATCATAATTTTAACCATGGTAAAGTGTAGAGAATTAACTTGAGTTAGGTTGAATGGTTAGGGTTAGAGAAGAAGACAAGAATGGTTGCTTTGGTCAAAGTTGCATGAAGCTTGAAGAAGCTTCTAAGAAAGCAACCATTTGTTTTCTTTTCTCATTCTTTTCATCCAAAAATAAATAGATAAATGAATGAATAAATAAATAAAACCCTAACCATTTACTTAACCAAGGTTTAATTCTTTACACAAACCCTAGAAATCTTGCATCATCAAACATGATACAATCAAGTGCACAAAAATATATCACATATACGATGTGCACATGCGAGTGAGAAAATCCATCTTAAGTGAACCGATACTAGTTAATGCAAAGTAATATATCAAATATATCATTATGCATTAAATCATTAAATCAACGCTTGATTTAATGATCCGGTCATATCGTATATAACCGACTAATATCAATAGTAACAACTTATCGAATCAACGTCACAAATCGCGAGAATCGAATACAGTATCACATACTGGTATCATTCTCGGTCCCGCACATATCTCATATGCGCTCCTATTTCATTTCGCTTGAGCCAAGAAACCTCTGTGTAGGACTCTAAAGACTCGTCAATACGCCGGCAGCAGGTGATGATCATATCAATCACCCACAAGCCGCAAGCGGTCTGCTAAACGTAACGGCCACCCGGGTATTGAGCGATGAGAAGATCGACGAGCAAGCCCGCTCACACTCCTGTGAATCCAACCAGTAACACTTACCGTACAGTCCGGTCTGATCGTCTGATATGTCGCATATCTCGCCTAGGGGTGGTAAACGTCAGACCCCAATAGCTCGATAAGTCGTGTCGATATGAGGTCTATAACAATTCGAGAAACTACTGGTAACACTTACCAGTAAATCTCGGCAACCCTGGCCAGGGATTTCCGGTTATAGCCAATCGAACACAGCGCAACATCAACTCCCTATACCGGGAGAGACGAATCCCCTCCTATCGCTCATTGCCTCCATGTGATTCGGGACTGTACCCAAAAACCACCGTTTTGCACGCCCTCTTGGACGTGGTAAGATGGAAATCAAAGCACAGTAGGAACCACACAAGACTCTATGACGATCTCGGGTCAACAGACTACTCTGTATCAGTGTCACCAGAGAACTGCCATCTGACGTAAGGTATAATACCATCTGGGAGTTCTCGGCGAGTCCGTCCAGTGTACCCAGTCTCTACTGAGCACCCGTATATCATCTCTGATGTCAAACACCAATGGATATGGGATCATCCATCGCCCATCTGTATGGGTCGAGAAGGTATACGCTAGTCTACTCTGGTATATCGATGCCCCGTCTCGATATACCCACGACAAGGGACTTTGAAGGATGTACTTATGGACTACCTTGTTCCCACTAGTATGATCCGCATCATAGTCCAGATAGTCAAGTACACATCCTAAGGGCTTTGCCAACATGTAACAGAGAGACAATCTGTGTACACGTTAAGGTAAAGAGCAACCAGATAGCATACTATCATGTCGAGCAAGAAAGTCCTCCCTATATATGTCCCAGCATCCACTACAATATACATCCAATGTACAGTAATGGCCTCTAGGGCATACATATAACTAACAGCCGTGATATGTTATATTGGATCGTCGCTTTTTGAATAGCCGGGGGTTTTATGTGAGATGAGAGTTTTTCTTTTTCATTCATGTAAAATTCATTTGTATGTAATATTCTTTTATTGGGGCACTTCCGGGCTGAGGATGATGTCACCATTGTATATTATTTATTTTTCCACATTAGGTAGACCCAAGGCGGGGAGCACAAGTAACCGGGTTCTAGGGTCCAGTGGGAGACCATCTCGAGGAGTCGAGACCGGGTCTCCTAACCCTAGAATTGGCAGTGTTGCTTTCCGCTCTCGTAGGGGTCTAGAGATGTGGGTTTGGCTATTCATCGCGACCGTGGAATCCGTGTTTTATACAGGCTCGTATTAAAACACGGACGTCCTAGTATATCCAATATTTCATATATGTTTCTACTGCTGCAATGTTCTGTGATGAGATCATATTACTGCCTGAGATGGATGTTTATATTATATATATGAGATATATGTTATATTGCAGATTTCGTTTCAAATGTGATGCTTGTGAAGCACAATTAAAATGGGACTTCATTAATGAGATTAATGAAATAAAAGGAACCTAATGATGTTGTGGAATCGAATTTTCAAAAACAGGTAGCTACGGTTCTTGCTTTGCATCGCGGTGTTCCTTGTAGAACATCCTGCACCTTATTCGATAAGGAAAGGGCCGAGATCCCTTCACCGGGAATGACCCCTTTAGCAATAACTGGCAGATGCTACACCCCTCGGTTTTTTTTTGATTGCTTCTTTAGTTTTTGCTTTGCATAGTGATATTTATGAAATATCCTGCACCTTATTCGATGAGAAAAGGGCCGACGATCCCTTCACCGGGAGTGACCCCTTTAGCAAAACTAGAAAAGCCTCAAAAACATTCCATTTAAAATCACTCGATTCTACGACGATATCAAGTTCATTACGCAAAAGGTTTTCTTAAAAACCTGTCGTAGCCCTCCGTCATTTCAGATAAGTACTAGTTAGTATTCGTGCTACGTTTGTTGACTATGTTAAGGCGTAGTATGCGATAGCTGATTAGTGCTTATCTGTATAAGCATATAATGCGATTGGATTAGGGTAGTCGTGCGACTTTGTTGACTATGTTAAGGGTCGTGCGGGTGGTTTAATTCAATCGGGAAATGACGGGTTGAACTTGACTAGCACTTATGATTTGTTGACTATGTTAAGGTCGTATAGCTGCTAGGGGTAAAATATTATTGGGAGTTTCAAGTGTTGAAATTTGCAATGAGATTGCATACCTTCTATGAGATAGTAGGATCCCGATACCCGCTGCGAGTAAGAGTTACTCCTGGGAGAGTTTTACACATTACAATTAGCTGATCAAGTAGGTGTCTAGAAAGGTGTTAACGGGGTTACGCCTCTGGGAAAACGAGGTTTATTTTAATTAGGTTCGTGCGAAAGCACGGGGGACCTCCCTCAAAGTACCGACACTGGCCTGGCTGAAAGATTGGCGAACTTGTAGCGTGTAATTAATCCCGGCTAGTCTTTCCTTTTAGGGTTTGAAGGAAGATTTGATTAAAACAGTGGGAGACATCCTGATTAGATATATTAGATAACCAATATAATCTTGCAAGAGCATACGCTGAGTGTTTTCTTCTCTCTCTCTCTCCAGGTAGCGACCATATCACGCCTTAATCAAGATAATAATACGGATTTATTGACCGAACCCGCTTGTTATACTGAGCTGGGGAACGTTGGTCCCGCTCCAACTTATAATTGTTATAAGACAGAGCAGGAAATTAAGGAATACCAGATTTCCCGTGCCGCCCAAACGAAGAAAGTGCATGCTGATGCATCTTCTTCGGGTGTGTTCATTACAGAGAACTGTTTCTCAGTATCCTTTACGTCATGGGTATGAGATACCGGATCAAGATCCCGCAAAAATCTGTTACATGGGCTACAGATAGGTAGAGAACTGAGAACGGGGGATAAGTTTCATGAGACAGAAAACGGTGCAAGTGTTGCAACCAAGTCTGTTGGTCACTATCACCCTGTATTACCAGAATACATTGATTTTGAACAAATATTATTAGATACCGAACCTGATATACAACATCATATCAGTCTCTTTATTAGTAAAGAAAGGATATAATTTTGTATTGTTGGATAATGTTTTAAACATTTCCTATATCAAGAGTTGATCGGTTCAGGCACGTTATCTAAAAGTATTGACGTTCTAAATCAAACTACAGTTCTTAGTATACAGAACACACACGAGAGGAAGAGTTCAGAAATGAACGAATCCTTCTTGAGGCATTGTAGACTAGGTCATATCAATGCGACCCGAAAGTTACATTAAGATGCATATTTAAATTTGTTTGAATTTACATCTTGTGAAACTTGCCGGTCATGTCACAAAGATAAGATGACCATAGCTCTGTTTATTGGAAATAGAGAAAGAGTTAGTGAAATCTTGGGATTGATACATGCTGATGTATGAAAGTCCCCTGTCTACACATGCCAAGACCGGTTCTTTATACTTCATTACATTCTCTGATGATCTCTCAAGATTCAGACATATGTTCCTGTTGATACACAAGTCCGAAGCTTTTGAGATATTCACAGAATGTAAGTTAGAAATAGAGAACCAAATACGGGTAAAAGTATTATGTCCTTTGATGAGATCAAGGAGGAGAATACTTGAGCACGGAATTCCTGGACTATTCTAAAGGAGAATGAGATTCTCTCTCAGCATTACTCCTCCGTATACACCACAGCACGTCGGTGTATCGGGGCGGAGCAATAGCACCCTATGTGATATGGTGTGCTCTATGATGAGTACTACTGAGTTTCCTATTTCCTTTTGGAGGTTATGCACTTGAGAAGCTGCATACCTATTGAATAGGGTTCAAATCAAATTAGTTGCCTACCACTTCATATGTGATATGGAAAGGGAAGAGCCCATATCTTAAGCTTGTTAAGATTTGGGGTTGTCCGGCCTATGTCTAAAAACAAAATCCGGACAAGCTCGAGGCAAGGTCTGTTATGTAGAACTGGAAAGGTTCCAGCTATACAAACTGCAGCTGATGATTTGGTAGAACCAAAGGATTCAATAGTTTCCAACGAACCTCAGCGTCTCCGCCGATCTAGTAGGGTTCCTCACCCACCTGAAAGATACTTCGGGTTTCTCTATGACAGTGGGAGCGAGGATTGCATCATGAGATGATGACCCAACTAGTTTCGGGCTGGCCATCAGGAGTGGGACTCTGTAAGAATGGCTGGATGCTTAGCGATCTGAGATGGAATCCTTATACACCAACAAAGTATGGACTTTGGTTGCTTTATCTGAAGGGTTAAATCCCTATCAGGAGCAAGTATATCTTGAGAAGATTACTTGGTGTACATAGAAAAGTTGAGACTTTCAAAGCTATGCTTAAGTCCATCCAGATCCTACTTGCCACGGCTACATACCATGACTACGATATCTGGCGGTTGGGTGTCATGACTGCTTTTCTAAATGATGTTTTAGAAAAGAGCGTCTATAAGTACACAGCCAAAGGGCTTCGTAGACAGTGGGAGCAGCGGAAATGTGTGCAAGATACTTTATAGGATAAAGCAGGCATCGCGGAGTTGGAACATCTGTTTTGATGTGGTAGTCAAAGAGTTTGACCTCATCAAAATGGTAGATGAACCTTGTATATACAAAAAGGCAGTAGGGAATATGGTGGTGATCCTCGTAGAGCACATGGATGACAGACTCTTGATAGGGAAGGAGTTTCCTATGCTACGCTCGGTCAATCCCGCTTATCACAAGGATTCTCCATATAGGATCAAAGTGATACCTCCTAAATTCTGGGTTTTGGATCTATGAGATAGATCTAATTGGATGTTAGGATACTCACTAGTTGTAGTGAGATGGTATTAATCGATCCTGGGGAGAATCACTGGAAAGGTTCCAGGGTGATAAGGACAACTGAATGTCAGTCACAGGCATTGTCTTTACCCTCAGTGGAGGGACGGTATGTTGGAAGAGTTCCAAGCTAGATACCGTGACATACTAGACGATCAAAGGCAAGATACATCATTACCAAGGATGCTACCAAAGAGGCAGTCTGGATATATATAAGTTCATGAGATGAACTTCGTTCCTACCATTGTGGGACAATGGAGTTGTGGCTTTAGCCAAGGAACTACCGTCCTATCAGAAATCCAGATATAATTCTTAGGTAGTATCAGCTGATCATGGAGATGGTTGATCTCCAGGGAGATCGAGGTTTGGAGAGTAGACACAGAGGACAACAGCGCGGATCCACTCACAAAGGCCTTTTTCCCAGTAGAGACTTTTATGGGATGGTTGAGTATGAGATACTTCAACCGCAGCTAATTGTTGGATATGTGATACCACAACAGATGGCCCTAGTGCAAGTGGGAGATTGTTAGTTATATGTATGCCCTAGAGGCCATTACTGTACATACGATGTATATTGTAGTGGATGCTTGGACATATATAGGGAGGATTTTTTTGCTCGACATGATAGTATGCTATCTGGTTACTCTTTACCTTAACGTGTATACTGATTGTCTCTCTGTTACATGTTGGCAAAGCCCTTAGGATGTGTACTTGACTATCTGGACTATGATGCGGATCATACTAGTGGGAACAAGGTAGTCCATAAGTACATCCTTCAAAGTCCCTAGTCGTGGGTATATCGAGACGGGGCATCGATGCACCAGAGTAGACTAGCGTATACGCATCTTGACCCATATGATGGGCGATGGATGATCCCATATCCATCGGTGTTTAACATCAAGGATGGTGTACGGGTGCTCAGTGGAGACTGGGTACACTGGACGGACTTGCCGAGAACTCCCAGATGGTATTATACCTTACGTCAGATGGCAGTTCTCCGGTGACACTGGTACAGAGTAGTCTGTTGACCCGAGATCGTCATAGAGTCTTATGTGATTCCCACTGTGCTTTGATTTCCATCATACCATGTCTAAGAGGGCGTGCAAAAAGGTGGCTTTTGGGTACAGTCCCGAATCACATGGAGGCAATGAGCGATAGGAGGGGATTCGTCACTCCCGGTATAGGGAGTTGATGTTGTGCTGTGTTCAATTGGCTATAACCGGAAATCCCTGGCCAGGGTTGCTGAGATTTACTGGTAAGTGTTATCAGTAGTTTCTCGAACTGTTATAGACCTCATATCGACACGACTTATCGAGCTACTGGGGTCTGACGTTTACCACCCCTAGGCGAGATATGCGACATATCAGACGACGAGACCGGACTGTACGGGAGTGTTACTAATTGGATTCACAGGAGAATGTACAGGCTTGCTTATTGATTTTCTGAGCGTTCAATACCTGGGTGGCTGTTACGTTTAGCTGGCCGCTTGCAGCTTGTGGGTGTTTGATATGATCATCACCTACTGCCGGCGTATTGACGATTCTTTAGAGTCCTACACAGAGGTTTCTTAGCTCAGGCAAAACGGAGTAGGAGCACATATGTGATATGTGCGTGACCGAGGATAATGTGGTATATCATACCGTATTGGATTCTCGCGATATGAGATATCGGCCGGGTATATGTGATATAGCCGGGTCATCGTATTAGTCGGTTATTTGTGAAATAGCCGGATTATTGGATCAAGTGTTGATTCAATAATTTAATGTATAATAATATATATGATATATAAATTACATTAACTAATATTAGCTCACTAAAAGATTTATTTTCTCACGGGATAATACATTGATATATATGCGATATATGTTAATTGTATTATTTTCTATTGTTACAAAATATATTGTATATATGATATATAATATTATAACATGTTAGGGTTACAAATTGGTTAGGGTTTGGATTAGGGTTAGCTTTTGCATGAAGCTTCATGAAGCTTTGACTTTGTGGTTGCTTGATATTTTTTTGAGATATTATGTTAACCCAATCCAAACCATTAACTCTAGTTAACTCTCTACAAGGGTTAACTCTTTCATGCTTAACACTTGGTTAGATTTGTAACCACTACAATAATTCATTGTTCATCACAAAAGGATTAAGTTATCATCTTCATTTATTCTTCTTCTTCCTTGAGTTCCTTCATGAAAAAGCTTTCTTTTGTGATGAAAATGAGTGAGAAAAAGATTATGAATGAGAGCAAAAATCCTACTTCATCATCCTCATCTATCCTTGCCATTTAGATGAGGGTGTTCATTTCATATTATGAGTGTTAGCTTGTGTTAACGAAACTTCAAGGCAGATCATCTTTGTATCGAAGATCGGAAGCAAAGGTTGCATCATTCTCTTCGTGAAGCCTCTCGAGAGTCCAGAACACGATGATCGCAGCGAAGGGACCTCAACATGAAGCTTAAGAAGTGAAGGACCAGATCTACAAAGGTTGTAATCCCTCTCACTTAGTGTTAAAGAGTTTAACATGCAAGTTTTCGCCTAAACCCTAGTTTAAAGATCCGGCTTCGGGTTGTTCGGCACGGCTAAAATTTTAATCGGGCATGGTTGATGCCTCGTAGACCCTTGTGCGCGTGCCTAGCAACCCTACATAAAGTTTCACATGTAGTTTTTAAATGAGATATACATGATATTTGATCCGTATGATATGGGTATGATTTGATGAGTTTGTACGAGAGATTATGCCGTACTCAAGATGATATGGATATAGCGATATGATGAGCTATAATACAAGAGTTCATACGTATCGGAAATGATGAACTTTGTATGCCGAATAACGGCCAATTTATTCTTTGACTCGTAGAGATAGATTATGTTCTGTTTTAGGCGGTAATACTGGTATGAGCTATATTATTTTAAAAACCACGGTTCGTTGCATTTTAAATAAACTACCAGGATGAGTGCCAGTTTCTAAAACAAACATCCTTTTTAAAGCTAAGGCAGCTTCCTTATTTCAAACTTAACGTTCCGATCATTTCTAAAGATAATGGTATAGCTCATAACAAGTAATTACAATAAGTACGTTTAGATTATATTATCTATAATATATGTTTCTGCATTACGCACACTCTGATAGAACACTTCACAAATACCAATGAGTACTATGCTGCACAAGAATGTAAATATATGTTACACTACACCTCATTGGTACTGCCATGTCACTGTAGAATCGTTCTGATATATATGTGTTAATATATAGATTGTTACACCATAAAACACTTGCACAAATACTAATGATTTCCATGTTGCACGAAGCACAGACGCATATGCTGCACTACACATCATTAGTAGTGCCTTGACACCTTAGAATTGAAACCATTATGTTATGTGATTTGATTACGTAGTCGTTTCCTATTCATGCTGTAGTACTATAGATGTTGTATTTGATTTCTAGGGATTTCTGAGTATTTTTACTCCTGATGATATATATAGCGGTGGTATAGGACACTTTTATATATATACATATATAATATATCATCAATACAACCTATGCAAGTTTCTTGTTCCTCACTTGATATTTTTATATGATGAGTAAATGTCCACCAGGAGATTTGTGTTTTCTGATTTGGATATCCGGACCGAGTCGGTGGGTATACGGTTACGAATTTACAATTTTATCCAGACTGGGTTGGTGGGGATACAGTTGGATACCTGGTGGACCCGATCGAGACCGAGGGGCAGGATAGCCGCATTTGAGGCGGGGAAGCCTAACGAGGTGACTCGATTCCGGAGATAGAAATGAGCACGGCAGATATCCAGGGGATACTGACAGGGGTTCGATTAGGTACGACAGATATCCAGGGGATACTGATCGTAGCCAGGATATCGGGTAGCGATCATCTGTTGAGATGATGTCGACAGTATCTGTTTTTTTTACGTGTCGATGCTGGATATGAGAGATTGCGGATTTCGATGTCGATGCTGGACATCTATATGTATATTGATGTGATCATTATCATGAGGTACACAGTTAGTTATGTATATATTGGATTCCACCAGGACTGATCCGGGGGACATTACCTGCATATATTTGTACAGACATTCATAGACAAGAAAGGAATTCCAATACGGATAATAGATTCATGATTTTGATTCATATGACATTGAGATATTATACTTGTGATTGCATGATATTTAGCATTGTACCTTTGCATATCATATAGTATATCGATACAGATTTTGATAGTACTATACTTATGACCTAGGTATCGTCATGCATTTCGATTTCTACCTTTAGATGTACTTTTATTCACTGAGTTGGCAACTCATCCCCGTTGTGCCATAGTTTCTTGCAGGTTTTACCGCGTGGATTATCAGCGGTTTGGGCACACATTCTTTTGGGGATTGATGGGTAAGTGAGTTTTTATTGTATCCTACTCACTCTTGATTATTCATATATTCTTGTATCTAGTGGAAACTCCATCAACTTAGAAATGATATATTATGGACTTAGAAGCGAGGATTAGAGTGGTGTCTTGAGTTGTCGCACTCTTTGGAGTCGACTTCTGCTT
This sequence comes from Agapanthus africanus, assembly GCA_030015575.1. Classification (NCBI taxonomy): domain Eukaryota; kingdom Viridiplantae; phylum Streptophyta; class Magnoliopsida; order Asparagales; family Amaryllidaceae; genus Agapanthus; species Agapanthus africanus. The sequence continues at coordinate 542,172,922 of CM057348.1, forward strand.
TAAATTGATTGGTTGCTCCACAGTTTGGACGTGGAGACTACCTTCCGTTGAGGTGCTATTTTATTATGTTGTATCGGTTTTTTTTATAAAAATGCAAAGGAGGTGATGACAAGTTTCAAAACGTCATAAATGCTTTTCAACATACTTAGTTAAATTTAGATGTTATTTTAACTTGATTTTATCAGATGATTATTTAAACCTCACCTCCAATATCTTAAAAAAGCATTTAGATTTCGGGTTTCGGCTTACTTAGATTACGTCGATGTCTTTTGATGTCATGTGTTTTAAGTGCCGGTCACGTGCCATATTTGGGTCGTGACACCAGGAGAGAAGAATCCCTGACAGTCGACCACTGCCTCCATGTAGCTCGGGACTGTACCCAACTAAAACCTGTTTGCACGACTCTTTTAGCCGTAGTAGGGTAGTAATCAAAATACAGTGGGAACTCACATGAGAAAAATGACGACTTCAGGTTGAGGGACTAACATGTACTCATGGTACCTGAGAACTTCTATCTGACGATAGGTATAATACCATCTAGAAGTTCTCGACGAGTCCGTTCAGTGTACTCACCTCCAGTGAGCACCTGTATATTATCTTAGGTGACACAACACCAATGACTTGTAAGACCGGCCACCGCCCCTCGTCGGGGTCTCGAAGCATATACACTAGTCTACTCCGGAATATTGATCCCCGGTCTTGATACTCTCACAACTAGGGACATTTAAGGATGTGCTTATAGGCTACCCAGCTCTCACGTATATGATCGCCATCATAATGCAGGTAGTCAAGAAAGAATCATATGGGCTCTATCAACATATAATAGTGATATGCAATACCACATAATGCATGTACATGATGATAAAGACAAACCAAATAGTCTACTATCATTTTGAGTAAGATTGTTCTACCTGTATAGGTCCTCCCTCAATTATCATAATCGTGTGTCTGCAATTACAATAATTGCCTTGAGGGCATGTTCCCTGATTAAAAATCAGGAAAAAACTTAAAAAGAGACATCACATGCTCACACGTGACCAATGGTCACGTGTCGGCACGTGATGGTTAAAGCAGCGGCACAAAACAGAGCACAGAAGAGGAGTCCATTCGGGGGGTCACGTGCTTACACGTGACCGGTGTCACGTGCTGACACGAGACCGGGGGTCACGTGCTCACACGTGACCGGGGGTCACAAGCTCACACGTGACCAAAGGTCACGTGTGAACACGTGACTGGCTTTAAAAACCTTACGGTTTAACAGAATTAAATTCTAAAAAAAGATCATTTAAATCTTTCCAAAATGAAGAAGAATTATGGAGAACCGTTGGATTAAGAATCCAAGGGTGATTAAATATCACCAATTTATGGAAAAATATTGGACAAGGAAAGATTTCCCCTAAATCTCACCGAAATAACAAATAGAATATCTTTGGATTAAAACATCCAACGGTGAATAAAATTCACCTAGTAATCTAAAGGCTCAGACTAATGATGAAAACAAATCAAATCTTTCAGTGAGAGATTTACTAAACAAATGGATTCTTTTCCACCTCCTATAAATAGGAGTTGAGAAGGGAGAATTTAAAAAAAAGGAGGAGAGACAGAATTTTGGAGAGAAAACTTTGAAGAGAATTTTAGCATCCTGAAAATTCAGAAAGAAAACCCTAGGTGAGAAAAAGAAAGAGGATCCAAACTTCAGAAGAAAGAGAATTTAATTCTCAAAGATCTAAGAGTTTAACTCTTTTGCAAAGAACTTAGTTCTTTCTCTGGTTGAAGATCTGCAAAGTGCACATCTCCCCATAAGTTGAGAATTTAATTCTCATCGGGTCGAGATCCTACCATGCAGATCTAAAACTTAGAGGAAGAATTGAGTTTGGAGAATTTAATTCTCCCAAAGTTATAGGAATTTAATTCCTCCATGATAAAATTAGGGTTTAACCCTATATGAGAATTCAATTCTCCAAAATTATAGGAATTTAATTCCTTCATGATGGACAGAACTAGGGTTTAACCCTAATTGAGAATTTAATTCTCTCAGGCTCGCAGGAATTTAATTCCTCTTAAAATAAAATTAGGGTTTCACCCTATGCCAGAACTTGATTCTTTACATATATGGGAATTTAATTCCCACAAAAGGAAAATTATGGTTTAACCCTACCTAAGAATATAATTCTTCCAAAGAAAATAAGAATTTAATTCCTCCAAAGTTATAGCTAGGGTTTAACCCTATGAAGAATTTAATTCTTAAAAAGATAAAGAGATCTTCAAACAGGCAAGAACCAGGGTCACGTGTCCCCACGTGACCCCTGTAAAGATCCGCAGAAAAGAACTCAGAGGCAACGCCTCACGTGCTCCACGTGACCCTAAAGAACAGAAAGAAAAAGCAAAAGAAATAGAAGCTCTGGGCGCTCTCATGTGTTACCACGTAACCCCTTGGCAAATCAGCACACAAATCCTCGTCACGTGTCAGCACGTGATACTCCAAAATCAAATATAGAAAGTATTCAATACTTTTTTTTTGCAGAACAGAATAAGAGGAATCTAGTCCCACCTTTGGGCGCTCTCACGTGTCCACATGTGACCCTTTTTTCTTTAGTGTTTTGACACTAATTAGATATCTTCATTCCCAGTATTTAACACTGATTTTTCTTAGTGTTTAACACTAATTTGAAAACCCTATTTGCAGTGTTTAACACTGATTATTTTCTAGTGTTTGACACTAAATCGAAAACTATATTTTCAGTGTTTAACACTGATTGTTCTTTTAGTGTTTAACACTAGTTTGAGAATTCTGTCTCTAGTGTTTAACACTTTTGTTATTTAGTGTTTAACACTACTTTTAGCCAAATTGGCTAATCTTTCAGAGGCAAAGCCTCCCCTTCAATTGAACCTCAAAATTGAATAACATCCAGAGCTACAACAGAAATGTTATCAAGCCCCTCAAAACTTTTGTGGACTGGAACCAAACAAATGTCAAACAGTCCAACAAAGGGCCAGACTTAATTGGACTTAGCCCAAGTTGGCCATAAATCCTCAATCCAGACCTAACTGAGCCAATGGGCTCACAATATAATTAATTGGTCTTGGTTCCAAATTGGGCTACAGATCATTTAATCTACCTTGGTTCAAGGGTACATCTCTTCACTCCTTTGATATTTGTCATTGTAATCCCTCAACGTCTTCAAAGAGGTGATGGGTCCCAACAACCATACATTTCATGGACTGTGGGGTCCTTAAACTCATGGACTATGATGTCCTTAACTTTGACCGTGATGTCTTAAAACTAACAACGGACTATGATGTCCTTAACCTTGACCGTAATGTCTTAAAACTACCATCGGACTGTGGAGTCCTTAAATTCACGGACTATGATGTCCTTAACCTTGACCGCAATGTCTTAAAACTAACATTAAGTTGGATCTAAACGATCCTTAAACTACCTATCGACCGCAACGTCACTAAACTAAACAATAGAGCTCCCAATTACTCTTTTGTTGGATCCAAACGATCCCATTAAGTTGATCTTAGTCTGAAATTAGACTAACGTATCCTTAACAAACGTTTAAGTTGATCTTAGTCTCAAATAAGGCTAACGTGTCCTTAAACACAACCGCCAAACCCAAATCTAAGAAAGATACGGATTTGGACTAGTCCACGCCCTACGGGCGACAACATAACTTAGTCTCCGTATACAATCCACGGGCAACCAAACACAAAACAAACACCCACGACACGAGGTGACCATATGGAGAAGGAGAAAGTTGTTACCGCGATGCGGTAGCGTAATTAACTGCAGGGGCTTGCACCTGCAGAGAAGAGCATCCCCACAATCAAAAACCCCTCAAACGAGGGGGAATCTGATGAAGTCTGCTACATCGGCCGCATCCGTTTAATCCTTTGATACATGATGCCATAAATCAACTTGGCATCTTCGAAGAGGTAGACGGATAGCACCTATTAGCATCTGCCCCGAATCTCAGGCAAGACGTTCTATCGCGCCATCTTTTGGAGGGGAACAGATTCTGGTACGCCCGGTGGGACCTTTTCCTCTTTCCACTCCACACTTCGTGTGTCGTGTTCGCGAACCAATCGCGGTTCGCTAATGATTGCCCTTGGGTTTCGAGGTACTAAGATTTGGCATTTTGCTTGCTGCAGAAAGCAAAAGGATCAATGGCTGGTACCTGCTCAAAGTGTTCCACATGCAACTGCAACTTACGCTCCTCCTCAACTGGGGGCATAACCTACGGGCCCCAAGCGGCCTTTTTGTTCACGATGCCCGTGGAGCAAATTACTCAAGCCACCACAGGGATTTTTTTCGGGACCATGCTCCCGCCAGCGAGCTTCACCATCCCTGTACCCGTATCGGAAGCTTCAAAGAAAACGGTCTTCGATCGACTTGCTACTACCACGGCCCCTCTCAACGGGTCGCCTGATTCCAATCCCTCGGTCCTCACCAGGCTGAACTCGAGCTCCAAAGGGCTTACCAAGAAGCCAATAATACCTGAAGTGGCCATCCCAAAGAAGATAGCCATCCCTGCTCCTGAAGTCGTCAAGGCAGCTTCTCCTGCCAGAGGGTCGGTCTTTGCAAGACTGACTGCTCCCATTCCCGCTCCTGCTCAGAAATCTGTCTTTGACCAGTTGGACACGGCTTCTCAACAGACGTCAGTCTTCAAGAGACTGACACCAGTAACAGCCCCTCACCTGAACATGGGGCACGATAAAGCCATCCCCGTCACCGAGCCAACTCCATCAGCTCGACATGCTCGACGTCGCCACTGGCGCCAGATAAGGAAGGCTGGGGACAACTCCCCCTCTGGGCTAACTCCACCAGCTCCAACGGTGGAAATTAATGATGTTGTTCCAACCGGGAACAGTTTTGAGCTGCTGAACAGGGTACGCAGGAATTCGCCTACTGCCGTACTAAAAAGATCTCCGCCACCGGTAGAGACCGTCGTAGAAATAAAGCCGGAGCAGTCTCCTCAACGGCTGTCTTCCAAAGTCTACAAGATTTGGCGACGAGTCCGAGAATCGGTGATTGATCCGAATTTCTCCTATCAGTATAAGAAGTCGAAAGTCCGACAGGAAGAAAACCGCCCAATTAAGCAACGGAAGACGACGGCCACCTGGGTGCCCACAGCAACAGCCCCCTCAACTTCGATGGCCCACAAAAGAAGAAGGCCGGAGAAAGTCCCTACGCCTACACCAAATGTCAAAGGCAGTAAGCCTAAATGCCCTAAGTCTTGGGGCATGGTGGTACATACCGTCTACATGGCGTCCGGGAAAGAGGATAGCCGTATATCCATAGGTCATCGACCGCTTATGCGATCAGTGACTAAGGCTCAAGAGCAACAGCAGAAGCTCCAAGAGATGATGACTGTGATGGCCGCACTCACCGGATTGAAAGAAAGCCCGGAGGCATCATCGGAGCAACGCCGCGAACACGAGACCGATACTGAATTCCTTCATAGAATGCTTGAAAAGAAGGACAAAGAGGCTGCGGAACAAGCGGCTAATATAAAGCAAATCATACGGGGAACATCTCGAGCATCTGAAGATCGTATTTCAACGCCTTCGGCAATACAACTTGAAGTTGAACCCTCTCAAATGCGCATTCGGAGTTTCTTCAGGTAAATTCCTAAGATTCATTGTCCGGCACCGAGGTATCGAGATAGATCCGTCAAAGATCAAGGAGATCATGGAAATGCCTCCGCCAAGGACTCTCGAGCAATTGCGGTCTCTCCAAGGGAAGCTCGCGTATATCCGGCGATTTATAGCCAATCTCTCAGGCAAGTGTCGTCCTTACAGTCACCTGATGAAGAAGGGAACCCCTTTCGTCTGGGATCACAAATGCCAAAGCACGCTGGACGAAATCAAGCAATACCTGCAGAATCCGCCAGTGCTGGCTGCTCCGGTTAAGGGAAAGCCTCTCATTTTGTATACAACCGCCCTTGAAGGTTCCTTAGGCGCATTATGGGCACAAGAGAACGATCAAGGGAAAGAGAGAGCCCTCTACTATTTGAGTCGAGTTCTGCTGGGGGAGGAAAGTAATTACTCTCCCATTGAAAAACACTGCCTGGCATTAATCTTCGCGATAACAAAGCTCAGGCATTATGCGTTGGCGCATGAAGTTCGTCTCATATCGAAGGTGGATCCTCTCAAATACTTGATGTCAAAGGCCATATTGACGGGGCGACTCGCTAAATGGGCCTTGCTCTTGATGGAGTTTTCGATAACTTATCAGCCTCTTAAGGCAGTGAAAGGCCAGGCCATCGCCGACTTCCTCGCTGAGCATCCAATACCGGCCGATTCCCCTTTGAATTGCGAACTGCCAGACAAACATGCGTTTGATGCGATCGACGGTGGTGATACCCGATGGGAACTTTACTTCGATGGAGCATCTTCCATGAAGAAGCGTAAACAAAACACGCCTATAATCAAATCAGGGGTAGGCCTTATCTTCGTGACCCCACAAGGAGGGATAATGCAATTCGCCTTCTCCTTGACAGAGCCGAGGACGAACAATGAAGCCGAATATGAAGCTTTGATAACAGGCCTCGAGATCGCCATCGACATGGGAATTGAAAACCTCCTCATATACGAAGACTCCCAATTGGTCGTCGGTCAAGTAAACGGCAACTATCAAACGTGCAAACCAGAGCTGGTAAAGTACGGCGAGAAGGTGCAGCAACTGTTGACCCAGATTCCTTCCTACACTCTAGAAAGCATACCGCATGCGGAAAATAGTAAAGCGGATGCATTAGCCAAGCTCGCTAAAGAGCTAGCCGACGAGAACCTCGATGATGTAAGAATTATGGTACAAAGCCGTCGAGTTCTTGCTCCGACAAAAATATCTCCGGAATCATCCGAGGAAAAGGAAGCGACTGAGCAGACGGCCCTACGAATAAATAACCAAGAAAAGGTTGAAGATTGGAGAGAAGACTTTATAGACTACTTCAAATCACGTCGAACGCCTGAAGATGCGTCCTCAAGACATCAGCTTATGAAACGAGCTCTGTCTTTTGCCTTCGTCAATGATACTCTGTATAGGAGGTCGTTTGATTCTCTGTGGTTGAGATGCTTGGGACCTAAAGAAGCAGAAAGAGTCATTCAGGAAGTTCACGACGGACTCTGCGGCTCTCACCAAGCAGGCCCGAAGATGAAATTGAAGATCAAACGAATGGGTTATTATTGGCCCACGATGATCCAGGACTGCCTCGAGTATGCGAAGCAATGTCACTCGTGCCAGATTCATGGGGACTTTATCCACCAACATCCAAATCCACTACATCGAACGGTGTCTAGCTGGCCATTCGAAATGTGGGAAACTGACATAATTGGCCCCATCGAACCAGCGTCGTCCAGGGGACATCGATTCATTTTGGCGACGACTGACTACTTCTCCAAATAGGCAGAAGCAGTACAACTGAGGGAAGTGAAGACGGAGAATATCGTCCATTTCTTCAAGACGCACGTCATTTATCGGTTTGGGACTCCGCGACGGATCATATCCGATAACGGGCCAGCCTACAGAAGCCATAAAATCAGCCGCTTCGCACAACAGCACAACATAGACTGGAGATACTCCTCAGTTTATAATCCCCGAGCTAACGGTCTAGCTGAGGCTTTCAACAAGACCTTAACGAAGATCGTAAAGAAGACGGTATCTCGAAACAAGAAAGACTGGCACAAGAGACTGCAAGAAGCTCTCTGGGCGTATCGAACCACGTTCAAGACGGCCATGAACACAACGCCGTATGCGTTGGTATTCGGTACAGAAGCAGTACTCCCCCTCGAGATAGAGTTACCCTCTCTACGAGTGGCAGTTCATTACGAGCTGACGGACGAAGAAAACGCTCACCTTCGGCTTGAGGAGCTTGATGCCCTTGATGAAACCCGGCTCCTGGCGCAGCAAAATCTGGAAGCTTATAAAGTGAAGATGACGCGCTCATATGAAAGATTGACCAGGGCGAGGACATTCCTCCAAGGAAAACTCGTGCTAGTGGTCAAAAGACCTATGATCCCCAATCGCGCCAAGCGGGGAAAATTCGAGCCAAACTATGAAGGCCCGTATATCATAGACAAGGTCTACCAGGGTGGGGCCTATCTACTTATGGACATGCATGGTGAAAGACCTTTCAGGCCAATAAACGGTCGCTTCCTGAAGAAGTACTACGCTTAACGAGTTACGGCCTAGGTCAATAATAGATGACGACGACTATGTCCACTCTCTATCTTCCTAAGCCCAAACTCTATAAGTAGTAACCGGCTTACTTTACAACGGACCGAAACGTCCTTAAACTAACGACGGACCGAAACGTCCTTAAACCAACGACGGACCGCTATGTCCTAAAACTAGCTGTTGACCGAGATGTCGATAAACTACGGTGGATTGCAGCATCCCAAAGGTGATACTAAAATAAAAAATTAAAAAAAAAGAAAGAATAAAAAAAACGGTATGTCCATAAGCGAAATGGGCACGGATGAAAACCCGAAAGGGCTCCGTGAGTAAAAACAGCAGGGCTACCGGCGAATGTTTGTGAAAACCCGAAAGGGCGCAACCTCGTTAAAATGAAAAAAAAAAAAAAAAGAGAAGACGGCATGTCCATAAGCAAAATGGGCACGGATGAAAACCCGAAAGGGCTCCGTGAGTAAAAACAGCAGGGCTGCCGGCGAGTGTTGTGAAAACCCGAAAGGGCGCAACCTCGTTAAAAGACACTTACAGGGTCCTCTCGACCTTGTGAGGAGAAACCACCTGCGTGAGATCCTTATGACTCACAAGGGAGTAACACACTTAGGAATCCTCACGATTCCTAAGTAGAAATTACACTTGCGAGATCCTCATGACTCGTAAGGAGAACTCTCTAATGGGACCCTCACGGCTCGTAAGATTTGAAAGTCTTAAGTTACAAAGACCTGAACCTGTTCTTAAGCAACCCCCACAACCTTCGATATTGCCCTACAAGCGGCTCAGCGCTGACCCTTGTATACAATCCACAGGCGCGAATAAACATTTCCCTAACCGAGTCCCATCCGTGACTAGGGATATGTTCGCACGGTGAACAACCCTTGTGAGTCCTCTCGACTTATAAGGAGAAAACTCTCTTGTAAGATCCTTACGACTTACAAGGAGCCATACACTTAGGAATCCTCACGATTCCTAAGGAGAAAATACACCTACGAGATCCTCACGACTTGTAGGGAGAAATACCTTTATGAGACCCTTACGGCTTATGAAGTTAAAAGCCTTAGTCGACAGGACCCTAACCCTGTTTACTAAGCCATCCTTGTTCGACATCGACAGAGGCAAATGATGATTCGCTCCTGGCAATATCCTAGTTGTAGCGGTGCTGATGCCGAAATCGGTGTCTAATCCAGAGCTTGCGGTGAAAAGCCAGCAAGCCACACATGCATACGAAATAGCCGAAATGATGGGGCAACTTGCAGACAAAATCAGCAAGTAAAAATGTATGCATGCAAAATAGCCGAAATGATTGGGCAACTCGCAATAAAAAAACAGCGAGTAAAAAATAAAACAAATAGCCAAAATGATTGGGCAACTCGCAATAAAAAACAGTGAGTAAAAAATAAAACAAATAGTCGAAATGATTGGGCAACTCGCAATAAAAAGCAGAGAGTAAAGATAAAATAAATAGCCGAAATGATTGGGCACTGCGAAAAATAGCCGAAATGATGGGGCAATCGCGACCTTCACGATAAAAAAAGCTGAAATAATAGAGCATCGCGGAAAATAAAATAAAATAAAAATGAAATTTATGCCCTGCAGGTGATATTGTTTCGATCCCTGTATACAACTCAGGGGCGCAAACAAAGAAGGAATCACATCCCTCCCCCCAGGTTTCATCCGAAGAAGAAACCAAATCTCGATGGTCTACAAATAGCCTAAAGATCATCTCAACACCCGTCTCATTACAGCGGATACAACATCAAGCAAAGCGGAACCGCGGCAACTCCCAGCTCCGTGACTCGGCGGCGTACAGCCGACAGAGAGTCAAATTCCGACTTCGTGAAGTACAGACAAAGTCAAAAATTCCTGGTCACGTGGAACGCGGATAACGTCACTCTTTAACCCCGTGGAAAACGTCCAGAGCGGATCCTAGTCCTCGCAGAATACGGCAGTGAACCCGTGTGAAGCATCCAGAGCGGAGCCTAGTCCTCGCCGAACACGGCAGTGAACCCATGGGAAGCATCTAAAGCAAAATTCCTGGTCATGTGGAACGCGAATAACGTCACTCTTTGACCCCATGGAAAACGTTCAGAGCGGAGCCTGGTCCTCGCCAAACACGGCAGTGAACCCGTGGGAAGCATCCAGAGCAAAATTCCTGGTCACGTGGAACGCGGATAACGTCACTCTTTGACCCCATGGAAAACATCCAGAGCGGATCCTGGTCCTCGCAGAACACGGCAGTGAACCCGTGTGAAGCATCCAGAGCGGAGCCTAGTCCTCACCGAACACGGTAGTGAACCCGTAGGAAGCATCCAGAGCAAAATTCCTGGTCACATGGAACGCGGATAACGTCACTCTTTGACCCCGTGGAAAATGTCCAGAGCGGATCCTGGTCCTCGCAGAGCACGGCAGTGAACCCGTGTGAAGCATCCAGAGTGGAGCCTGGTCCTCGCCGAACACGGCAGTGAACCCGTAGGAAGCATCCAGAGCAAAATTCCTGGTCAGGTGGAACGCGGATAACGTCACTCTTTGACCCCATGGAAAACGTCCAGAGCGGATCTTGGTCCTCACAGAGCACGGCAGTGAACCCGTGTGAAGCATCCAGAGCGGAGCCTGGTCCTTGCCGAACACGGCAGTGAACCCGTGGGAAGCATCCAGAGCAAAATTCCTGGTCACGTGGAACGCGGATAACGTCACTCTTTGACCCCACGGAAAACGTCCAGAGCGGAGCCTGGTCCTCGCAGAGCACGGCAGTGAACCCGTGTGAAGCATCCAGAGCAAACATCGGACTGTGGAGTCCTTAAAATCCACGGACTATGATGTCCTTAACCTCGACCGTAATGTCTTAAAACTAACGATCAACCATAATGATTCTAGACTGGTTTTACCTTGGTTCAAGGATACATCTCTTCACTCCTTTGATATTTGTCGTTGTAATTCCTCAACGTCTTCAAAGAGGTGACGGAACCCAGTAACCACACATTTCGTGGACTGTGGAGCCCTTAAATCCACGGACTATGATGTCCTTAACCTTGACCGTGATGTTTTAAAACTAACATTGGACTGTGGAGTCCTTAAATACACGGACTATGATGTCCTTAACCTTGACCGTGATGTCTTAAAACTAACATTGGACTGTGGAGTCCTTAAATCCACGGACTATGATGTCCTTAACCTCGACCGTAATGTCTTAAAACTAGAAACGGACGGTGGAGTCCTTAAACCTACGGACTATGATGTCCCTAACCTCGACCGCGATGTCTTTAAACTACGGTACCCCGGAAAACATCCAAAGCAACCCCTGACCCCGTGAAATACGGATAAGGGCAACCGCACCCAACACTTATGGGTCCTCACGACCCGTAGGGAAGCAAATTCTCTTGTGAGATCCTTACGACTTTCAAGGGAAAACACGCTTAGGAATCCTCACGATTCTTAAGGAGAAATTACACCTATGGGATCCTCTCGACCTGCAGGGAGGAAAACTCTTTATGAGACCCTCACGGATCGTAAAGCTCAAAAATCTCAGGAGGCAGATCTTAACCCTGAATCCTAAGCCATCGTTGCCCTGCAAAGAGATCAAGATAGACTATCCACAGAATACATTCAATAAAAAGGGACACGCCATTGAGAAGAAAAATATCTCTTTTATTCATAAACCAAAATGGATACAAAGTACAATTCATGAAAAAACAAAAAATATATACTCTTATTCAGGAGTATGTACAAAAAGAAAAAAAAGAGATACAAGTCTTCAGGACGGCGGGCGATTTAGCAGCTTGGTCAGCTCATCCTTTCTCCGCTGGGCCTCGCCTTCATGGTTCAATATCGCCAGAAGACGGGCTTCCGCCTGAGCCTGCTGGGCCTGATACGAGACAAGCTGGCCTTCAAGCTCTTTCTCAGTAGCCTTGTGAGCCTCAACCCTTTCGCGAGTGAACACGACAGCTTTATCAAAGGCCACCACCTCTTTGATGGACTCTTGAAGTACTCACCAGAGTTCATAGCTTTATTGGCTTTGGCTGTAAGGCTGGCCTGGAGTTCGTTCAGTGCCTTAGAGGCCAGCTCCCTCTCCGAGAATTTGCGGCCGAGCCGCTTCTCGCACGACACCATGTTCACCGCGCACCGCTCTATCAGCTCCCGCAAGTCCGCCTTTGTAGCCACGACCTCCGAAGAAAGACAGGAACACTCAAGTACGTGCAAGAAAGCCTCCACCTGCCGACAGAACTCAACCCAAACTCGCACCACCGCTTCGCTATGGTAGGTGGCAAGAAAAGGAAGAGAACCGTTAGCTTCGGCAGCAAATGCTTCAGCTGTGATTGCGCTGCCAGCGCGAAGCTCCTCGATCAAAGACGACAGGGAAACAAGGCTCAACTTAGCCAGGCGTTCTGAGGCTCGCAAAGCATAAGGGCCGGGTGGCATGGCGATGCGCGACTCCAGCGCTGTGGGAGCTGGCAGGGCTGTTCAGGTTTGAAAAATATCAGTGAAACTCTTAAGTAAAGGAACAAGTGGGACCATATTGAGACGTCACTTACCCACAGTCATGCAAGAAGGAGCTGAACGTTCCCCTGGCCCTTCAAGGACCTCAACCTCATCATCAGCCTCCAGAACTGTAAAGGGCATCAATGTCATTCCGCAAAAATAACAATGATGCTATGAAAAGATGGTGGACGACACTAACCTTGCCCAGACGAGAGGACGATGCGTTGAGGAGATATCGCCTGCGGAGTGGCCATCTCCAGCAAACGTTGAAAGGATTTCCGGGGAAACAGATCGACAATAGAGGCCGCCAGTCCGCGCAATTCTGAAAAGACAAAAGAGTTCATACAACAAAAAGATTACTAGCTTAAAATGTAGAAGGTTACCTTCGACGCTCCTCCCATTCTGAGCTGGGGGGATAGCAGCTTCAACGGCCTCCGCCGTGATCTCGGGCTCCAACAAAGGGAGGGTGGTCCCGACTACCTCTATCCCAGCCTCTGGGCCGCCCTCAGGAAGAGTCATTGGGGCGGCGACCACCAAGGGAGCCTCTCCCAGAGGAGCGAGTGCTCCGGGATCAAGAACCGCCACAGGAGGCTCTATTGTAAGAGGAGCAGCATCGTCAACCCCCTCCACATCGAGCAATGTTTCATTAGGAATGTCAACAGGCTCTATCTTCAACAAGCTCGTAGGAACCTCCCCCATCGCCGAAGTCTCTGCACTATTCCTCGGCAGCCGAACCCGGGAAAAGAAGGTCAGCTTCCGACTCTTGCACGGCCAACGGTTCATCTGGAAGTATGGGCTCAGACTCTGCTAAAGAATCGAGTAAGTTGGTGGCCACCTTCCTCCGCCTCTTAGATCCAGAACCGGCCGCTGAAGACGACCGTTTCCTCCCCTGTGGAGCCTTAGCACGACGCCGACCCACTTCACCTTCAACACCCTCGTCCCTACCACCCTCGCTTGGCGCCACAACTGAGGATGACACGGTCATTGTCGACGCCACGGGTGGTGGTGCTACTACTGGAGCCCGATTAGCTCGCGACCAGGTGCCCAATGGCATACCAACTGTGGGAGTGAGGTCTACTCCCGACTCTCCCGGAATAAGCGCAACACCGGTATCCCTCAGGGGAAAGCGGACCGGGGCGCGCGGACGCAGCATAGCTCCTGTGGCCGGAACCTGAGTAGGAGCACCATGGCCAAGGAGTACCCTTCTCTCCTCAACAATAATCGGGTTGACCCGATGAAGGTACCAACCCGTAAACGACCCCACGCACCGGGAAAGATGGTCAGCTTAAGGGATCATGAAGTGGGAGCCGGAGTCCAACCTCATGAAATGGTGAGCTGCATCGCGAACGGCTTCGAGTGAAGGGACCGACGCAACTATGAAAGCCTCGAAAAGGACGCCCTGGTCGTATCCAAGCTGCCGAGCGAAGCGATGCGGGTTGTACCGCATGAAAAGGGCCGCACTATCCTGGCAAAATACCAGATAGCCTGGTCTAATTGCATACAAGTGCGTGGCCTCCCGGGGCCTCAAAGAAGGCACATTGTCTTTTGACCGGTCCCAGAGTTGTTGAGCTGGACCTGAGGGAGAAGATAAAACCCGGTCGGTAAACACCAATCCGCCAGCAGTAGCATAAGGGGCAATCAACGCCCGAATGGCCCCAAATTGAGTTGGGTCGGAGGCAGAAGCATTCACCAATCGCATAAGTCACGGGAAGGTGTAGGCGTCGTAAAATGCAGGCCTCTGATGCATAGCGAAAGCACCCAACACGTGCATTTCGATCCAAGACGTGAAGTAATGAAGCGAAAAGTTTACTACATCTACGCCCGGAGTAGAGGTATTAGCCGCGGTGCCCAACCCGTGATAGAGATGCGCCAATGCCGGGATGCCGACAGCCAGCCGTGTCCCCTCAGCTATACGATGAGCCGGATAGATAACCGAGACTCTCATAAAGCGGCGATACATGGGGATGACGAACCAGCTGAGCCAGACGCTGACGAAGCCCACGAAGAACGTCTCCTCATCCATGCCGGGAGCGGCAATGGATTCGAAAGACACCGACAACATAATGGGAATGTAGTACTGTGGTAAATCTGATTCCTTGGTCGGCAGCTTCTTCGGACCAAACCCGAAGGGGTCATTAATATTCGCGAACTTCGGAGCCGTCTTCGACAGGACATCCTCGCGAAGGAAGCAAGCGATGAAGCTCTTAAAAGTGACGCCTTGCTCCTCAGATTCTGTGAACAGCCGGTCGAAGATACCCAACGCCTTGATCAGACTTGGATGCTTGTGGCGGACGGCATTCTCGCTTGACAAGCCGTCTAGGATTGCGGGCTCGGTCTCAAAGACGTACTCATCAGGAGGCAGCAACTCCTCATAAAGTGTCCCCCGGATTGGCAACCCCGAAATCTCATAAAATTCTTCCAAAGAGATCGAAACCTCTCGGTCCCCTAGAAGAAAAGTGTTGGTGGAGAGATTCCACTGGTTCAAGAACGTCTTAACCCACCAGACATGCGGGGATTGGTAGTGGAAGAGCGACGCATACATCGCCTGGTAAAGCCCGACCTTCTGCAGCCACACGCGATGGGCAGAAAGGATGTAACGAGCCCAGAGGAGGTAGCCCGTAGGGTGTCGAGGGGTGAGCCCTATCTCTAAGATTTGTCCCCATGGTTGGGCCTCACCCTGGAAAATACGCCGTCCCAGAATATCTATAGCTGGGATCGGATGGTTCGGGATACCAGTCGTCGAAGGCTCGAGCCGCCCCATCGGAGTCCAATTCGGCATCTCCACGGCAAAGATTGTCCTTGGGGGGTCCATTGGCAGAAACGGAAAGGTGGGCTCCGTTGGTACTTCGCAAAGGAAGCTTCGGCGCCCCCGGATAATATGACCGTACCAGGTCCCCCACAAAAGCAAGTTGGTGCAGGTCGGGTCATGAGCCTTGATCATCGCCATCACTTCCTCATCAGATGGTGACTGAGGAAAGGCGGCCTTCGAGCGAGTGAAAGGAAAGTACAGAACAGAAGTCATTGTACCTGAAATAAAATAGGGGGAAAACTGTTAAAAGCGAAGCCATCTATATATATATATATATATATATAAAGACAGTTGAAGAAAGCGACAGCAGACTCCTGATTGAAATGATTAAAGTTAACCGCAATCAAGACGGTGTCGCTTGCAGCTAGCCGGTTGAGTACGGGTCGATCCACAGGGAGATGGTTGTATGTTCGTTCTTGTTTTAGACGAGTCAATAAAGAATCTGTATGTTTGTTCAGTCTAACCTATGTGTTTATTTGCAAGTATAAAGTTGTTAAGAAAAGATACGAGATTGTAAGCTAAGAAACCCGTACTCAAAACCTTTGAGCCGAGTCTTGACCAATTGAAGCTAAGCAATTGGCAACAACGTGGATTAGGGGATTTAAGCGCGGTATTCGTGGAATACGGCTTATTTACCCTTGTCCTTCCGTTCTTGTCTCTTGCCTTCGCCTCCGGCCAAACCGAACGCAACCGGTCGCGGTTAGGAATCACCGTTACCTTGTCAGGGTAGGGTGCCTAACGGAGCGCTTGCGTATGGTTTGGGCGAAGTTCAAATGGAAAATAACGGGAAAAGGAATTGGCAAAGAAATGTTAACTTACAATATCATATGGATTCTTAACAACAACAATAAATACATCATTCACAAAATGAATAAAAGAGAACAAAAAGAAAAGAACAAAGAAAAGAAAAGATACAAGTAATAAAGAGCATGAATAAAATTGCATGAAATAGAATGCAAGTAATAAAAAGACAAGTAATAAAAAGCGAGTAATAAAAGAATACGGAACTAGGACCCAAGCCAAGCATGTGCTCAATAGCCAACCCTTAAACTTGCAAGCTCAATGAAGAGGTTGCAAGATCAAGGGAAGGGTAGAAAACGCATGTGAAATGAAGTGCTAGTCCCGGAAGAAAATACGACCCTTGAGATCAATAACTAACTCTTAACCATTCAACCTCAATGAAGAGATTGAATGAGCAAGAGAAAGCAGAAATCTCAAGGGGGAGCAAACTAACAAGAAAGATAAAGAACCCTCATCTTCATTAATCTTCCACTCAAAAGCTCTCACTACAATTTAATGGAGAAAGAATGAAGAAGAGGAAGAAGAAGAACAAAATTCTACAAAAAAGAGAACAAAGAAAAGCTCCCTTTGGTTTGCTCTGAACTGCTGTATTTATAGGCAGAGAGTTGAAGTTTTAGGGCAACCAGCAGACTCCATATGAAATCCCCAAAGTGACCCTGAAATTTGGTGCAGAGTGGGCCCCACCTAGCCGCGCATGCGCGGCCAAAACCCTACTTTGGCCGCGCATGCGCGGCCATAATGATGAATTGGGCAGTGGGATTTCTGGTGCCTTCCTGGTTTTCTGTGCCCTCGTGTTTGTAATCTTCAAAATGCACAAAAGTCTTCAGAATCTTTGCAGATTTCCAAGTCCAAGATTGCATATCTTTTTACTTTTGACTTTGTCTCTCCCTCGAGCTCCGCGCACCCATTGATTCTTGTGCAGCCCACCTCGTGCTCTGTGCTTGTCCCAGACATGAATGACCACTGTCACATGTCTTGTATCGGGAACCGGTACTCGGCACTGGACGGATATGGATGACCGGAACCCGGCTTTTATCTGTTGTCGACAGATGTTCTGCATTTGGCGTAACTGTGGAGATTTTATCTTGATTTACAATATTTGGACTGAAAACCTGTATTCTGTAAACATGTAACAAACACGGATTAAAAGTACCTACCTATAAACACACGAGCGTAAGAATGGGCGGTATAAAATGCAATATTCTGATATGAACAACTCCTTTTTATGGGACCATTGGCTACAAAACACTTGGGTCCCACAGAATCAAGGTGGCGGCTCGTTAATAATGAGGCCAAGCAATTATAATGAGACAAAAGGAAGATTCTCATTAAATAAGCAGTGGATTTCAAGTGACCCAACACAATCCCCTAAAAAGAAATCTATTTTGGACTCTGTGACAAATCAAACAGAATCAAGGGAATTAAATTCCCAGGAAAAGACATGGCAAACTTCTTCTTCTCGGATATAAAAGAGACAGCTCAGGGAAATGAAACCCTAAGAAGTCCCCATGGGAAGAACTTAGTTCCTCATAGGAATTAAATTCCTTTTTGAAAAAGGGAATTAAATTCCCAGAAATTTTTTGTTCCAGAGCCAGAGCTCCTTGACTATGGAATTAAATTCCATGGAAAAGACAGACACCACCACCGATCCCTAAAGACCAGAGAAACTTTAAAAGATCTAGTATTTGAAGATTAGATGGTTTTCTGTTTTTGTTAAGGGACTTAAAAAATGGGTTCTTGTCAAAAGGTAAAACCCTTGGTGTGGATTTAAAATCCCGTGGTGATTTCTGTGAAAGTTCTTCGTTCGTTCAAGAGCATTACCTGAAGAGATGGGTCTTTCTTCAATAGAGTTAAACTCTGGAAGATTTGCAAGACAGAGAACTAAGCTCTGAGAAACGAGAATTAAATTCTCAAAAGAAAAGATATCCAAAGGAGGAAGATAGAAAGAGTAGAGGCGCTTCTGAAGAGACCCCTGCATTTATAGGATGTGATGGAAACTCTTCATCTCCCAGATTCCCTAGATGGATCCAACGGTCATAAAAGTGACAGCGTTGCACTCACGTGCAGACACGTGAGAGCAACGCTATGGGGGCATTTGTTCCCTGATTAAAAATCAGGAAAAAACTTAAAAAGAGACATCACGTGCTCACACGTGACCAATGGTCACGTGTCGGCACGTGATGGTTAAAGCAGCGGCACAAAACAGAGCACAGAAGAGGAGTCCATTCGGGGGGTCACGTGCTCACACGTGACCGGGGGTCACGTGACTGGCTTTAAAAACCTTATGGTTTAACAGAATTAAATTCTAAAAAAAAGATCATTTAAATATTTCCAAAATGGAGAAGAATTATGGAGAACCATTGGATTAAGAATCCAAGGGTGATTAAATATCACCAATTTATGGAAAAATCTTGGACAAGGAAAGATTTCCCCTAAATCTCACCGAAATAACAAATAGAATATATTTGGATTAAAACATCCAACGGTGAATAAAATTCACCTAGTAATCTAAAGGCTCAGACTAATGATGAAAACAAATCAAATCTTTCAGTGAGAGATTTACAAAACAAATGGATTCTTTTCCTCCTCCAATAAATAGGAGTCGAGAAGGGAGAATTAAAAAAAAAGGAGGAGAGACAGAATTTTGGAGAGAAAACTTTGAAGAGAATTTTAGCATCTTGAAAATTCAGAAAGAAAACCCTAGGTGAGAAAAAGAAAGAGGATCCAAACTTCAGAAAAAAGAGAATTAAATTCTCAAAGATCTAAGAGTTTAACTCTTTTGCAAAGAACTTAGTTCTTTCTCTGGTTGAAGATCTGCAAAGTGCACATCTCCCCATAAGTTGAGAATTTAATTCTCATCGGGTCGAGATCCTGCCATGCAGATCTAAAACTTAGAGGAAGAATTGAGTTTGGAGAATTTAATTCTCCCAAAGTTATAGGAATTTAATTCCTCCAAGATAAAATTAGGGCTTAACCCTATATGAGAATTCAATTCTCCAAAATTATAGGAATTTAATTCCTTCAAGATGGACAGAACTAGGGTTTAACCCTAATTGAGAATTTAATTCTCTCAGGCTCGTAGGAATTTAATTCCTCTTAAAATGAAATTAGGGTTTCACCCTATGCCAGAACTTGATTCTTTACATATATGGGAATTTAATTCCCACAAAAGGAAAATTAGGGTTTAACCCTACCTAAGAATATAATTCTTCCAGAGAAAATAAGAATTTAATTCCTCCAAAGCTAGGGTTTAACCCTATGAAGAATTTAATTCTTAAAAAGATAAAGAGATCTTCAAACATGCAAGAACCAGGGTCACGTGTCCCCACGTGACCCCTATAAAGATCCGCAGAAAAGAACTCAGAGGCAACGCCTCACGTGCTCCACGTGACCCCTGAAGCACAGAAAGAAAAAGAAAAAGAAATAGAAGCTCTAGGCGCTCTCACGTGTTACTACGTGACCCCTTGGCAAATCAGCACACAAATCCCCGTCACGTGTCAGCACGTGATGCTCCAAAATCAAATATAGAAAGTATTCAATACTTTTTTTTTTGCAGAACAGAATAAGAGGAATCTGGTCCCACCTTTGGGCGCTCTCACGTGTCCACATGTGACCCTTTTTTTCTTTAGTGTTTTGACACTAATTAGAGATCTTCATTCGCAGTGTTAAACACTGATTTTTCTTAGTGTTTAACACTAATTTGAAAACCCTATTTGTAGTGTTTAACACTGATTATTTTCTAGTGTTTGACACTAAATCGAAAACTATATTTCTAGTGTTTGATTGTTCTTTTAGTGTTTAACACTAGTTTGAGAATTCTGTCTCTAGTGTTTAACACTTTTGTTATTTAGTGTTTAACACTACTATTAGCCAAATTGGCTAATCTTTCAGAGGCAAAGCCTCCCCTTCAATTGAGCCTCAAAATTGAATAACATCTAGAGCTACAACAGAAATGTTATCAAGCCCCTCAAAACTTTTGTGGACTGGAACCAGACAAATGTCAAACAGTCCAACAAAGGGCCAGACTTAATTGGACTTAGCCCAAGTTGGCCATAAGTCCTCAATCCAGACCTAACTAAGCCAATGGGCTCACAATATAATTAATTGGTCTTGGTTCCAAATTGGGCTACAGATCATTTAATCTACCTTGGTTCAAGGGTACATCTCTTCACTCCTTTGATATTTGTCGTTGTAATTCCTCAACGTCTTCAAAGAGATGACAGGTCCCAACAACCATACATTTCACGGACTGTGGGGTCCTTAAACTCATGGACTATGATATCCTTAACCTTGACCGTGATGTCTTAAAACTAACAACGCACTATGATGTTTTTAACCTTGACCGTGATGTCTTAAAACTACCATCGGACTGTGGAGTCCTTAAATTCACGGACTATTATGTCCTTAACCTTGACCGCAATGTCTTAAAACTAACATTAGACCGCAATGTCCTTAAACTACCTATCGACCGCAACGTCACTAAACTAAACAATAGAACCCCCAATTACTCTTTTGTTGGATCTAAACGATCCCGTTAAGTAGATCTTAGTTTGAAATTAGACTAACGTATCCTGAACAAACGTTTAAGTTGATCTTAGTCTCAAATAAGGGTAACGTGTCCTTAAACACAACCCCCAAACCCAAATCTAAGAAAGATACGGATTTGGACTAGTCCACGCCCTACGGGCGACAACATAACTTAGTCTCCGTATACAATCCATGGGCAACCAAACACAAAACAAACACCCACGACACGAGGTGACCATATGGAGAAGGAGAAAGTTGCTACCACGATGCGGTAGCGTAATTAACTGCAGGTGCTTGCGCCTGCAGGGAAGAGCGTCCCCACAATCAAAAACCCCTCAAATGAGGGGGAATCTGACGAAGTCTGCTACATCGGCCGCATCCGTTTAAACCTTTGATACATGATGCCATAAATCAACTTGGCATCTTCGAAGAGGTAGACGGATAGCACCTATTAGCATCTACCCCGAATCTCAGGCAAGACGTTCTGTCGCGCCATCTTTCGGAGGGGAACAGGGCACTATATCCAACAATAAGCACATCCTGAAAGGTCCCAAGTCACAGGAGTATCGAGACCGGGCATCGATATTTCATAGTAGACTTGTGTATACGTTTTTAGACCTCGACGAGGGGCGTTGGTTGGTCCCACAGTCATTGGTGTGATCACCTAAGATTGTATACATGTACTCACTAGGGGTGAGTACACTGGACGGACTCACTGAGAACCTCTAGATGGTAGTATACCTATTGTCAGATAGCGGTTCTCAGGTGACATGGGTACAGGTTAGTCTTTAGACCTGAGATCATCATTTGTCTCGTGTGAGTTCCCACTGCGCTTTGATCACTACCCTACCACGGCTTTACTGAACCGTGCAAACAGGTTTTGGTTGGGTACAGACCCCAGCCACATGGAGGCAGTGAGTGATTGTCAGGGATTCTTCTCTCCCGGTATTGGGAGTCGATATCGCACTGTGTCCGGTTGGCCAGAACAATAAGATCTTGGCCAAGGCAGTTGAGATTTATTGATAGTTAGATCAGTAGTTTCTCGGATTGGTTCTGAGCCAAATCAGCACGACTTATCAGGTCAGTAAGGGGTCTGACGTTTACCACCCCTAGACTCGGTATGCGATGCTCTTAGATGAAGAGACCGGATTGTATAGAGATTGTCACAGATAGGCTCAATAGAGGTTTTGGACGAGCTTGCTCATCAGCCTTCTTTTCTAAAGGTACCTGGGTAGCCACTACGTATAGTTAGTGTCGCTGACGTGCTTGTGGTGTAGGGTTACTAGGCAAAGTCACAAGGGTCTATAAGGCATCAACCATGCCCGATTTAAAATTTAGACGCGCCGAACAACCCAAAGCGAGGATCTTTGCTAGATAATTAGAGTTAAACATGCAAGTAAACATCTTTACAACTAAGAGAGAGGGATTACAACCTTTGTAGTCCGCTCCTTCGCTTCAAAAGCTCCGAGTAGTAGTCCCTTCGCAGCGATCCAGGATCTCCCGGACTCAAGAGAAGCTCCACAACCCGAATGATCCATGCTTGCTTGTAGTCTTCCTTTTCGAAGATGATCTACCTTGAAATTTCTTTAACTCAAGCTCTCACTCACTAATCAAGTATTAATGAAGTGAACACCCTAATCTAATTGGCTAGATTAGATGAGGATGAAGATGTAGGATTTATGCTCTCTTTTATTATCAATATCTCACACTAATCCATCACAAAAAAAACCTAGAAAGCTTTTTAGAGCTCAAGGAAGAAGAAGAAGAATGAATTATTCTTTTATGATGAATAATGATTTTTGTTATATCATTACAATTGCAACCATGGTTAAGTCAAGAAGACTTAACCATTGTAGAGATTTGACTAGGGTTAAAGGGTGTAGGTTGGGTTAAGAAAATATCTCCAAAAATATCTACACAAAATATCTTTGCAAGAAACAAAAGAAAAGCTTCTAGAAGGTTCTAGAAAAGATTAACCCAAATCAAACCCTAACCATGTTTAATCTCCACTAATCATGTTGCATTAGTAATCATAACTTATTACAATATTATATATCACACATATAATATATTTTTGTAACAAAAGAAAATAATACAATTAACATATATCGCATATATATCAATGTATTATCCGGTGAGAAAATGAAATAATAAAGCGAACCAATAGTAGATAATGTATAGTAATATATCATATATATAATTATACATTAAATTATCGAATCAACACTTGATCCGACAATCCGGTTATATCGTATATAACCGACTAATATAAACTGTATCATTTCATCGAATCAACACTTGATCCGATGACCCGGCTATATCACATATACCCGGCCGATATCAAATATCGCGAGAATGGAATACGGTATCTCATATCGTATTATTCTCGATCCCGCACATATCACATATGTGCTCCTACTCCGTTTTGCCTGAGTCAAGAAACCTCTGTGTAGAACTCTAAAGAATCTTCAATACGCCAGTAGCAGGTGATGATCATATCAAACACCCACAAGCTGCAAGCGGTCAGCTAAACGTAACAGCCACTCAGGTATTGAGCGATCAGAAGATTAACCAGCAAGCATGTACATTCTCCTGTGAATCCAATCAGTAACACTCCCGTACAGTCCGGTTTCTTCGTCTGATATGTTGCATATCTAGTCTAGGGCTGGTATACATCAGACCCCAGTAACCGATAAGTCGTGTCGATGTGAGGCTCATAACAGGTCGAGAACCTACTGATAACACTTACCAGTAGTACTCAATATCCGCCCTGGCCAGGGACTTCCAGTTATAGCCAATCGAACATTGCACAACATCAACTCCCTATACC
Source organism: Agapanthus africanus (assembly GCA_030015575.1). Lineage (NCBI taxonomy): Eukaryota > Viridiplantae > Streptophyta > Magnoliopsida > Asparagales > Amaryllidaceae > Agapanthus > Agapanthus africanus. Next base: position 542,196,553 of record CM057348.1, read on the forward strand.
GGGAGAGACGAAACCCCTCCTATCGCTCATTGCCTCCATGTGATTCGGAACTGTACCCAAAAGCCACCGTTTTGCACGCCCTCTTGGACGTGGTATGATGGAAATCAAAGCATAGTAGGAATCACACAAGACTCTATGACGATCTCGGGTCTACAGACTAACCTGTACCAGTGTCACCAGAGAACTACCATCTGACGCGAGGTATAATACCATCTGGGAGTTCTCGACGAGTCCGTTCAGTGTACCCAGTCTCTACTGAGCACCCATACACTATCTTTGATGTCAAACACCGATGGATATGGGATCATCCATCGCCCATCATATAGGTCAAGATACGTATACGCTAGTCTACTCTGGTGTATCGATGCCCTGTCTCGATACACTCTCGACTAAGAACAGTTATAGGATGTACTCGCTGACTACCCTGGCCCTACTAGTATGATCTCATCATAGTCCCAGTAGTCGAGTACATATCCTAAGGGTTTTATCAACATGTGAGAACAAGACAGTAAACTAATATAAGTCAACATGTTAAGATAAAGTGAAACCAAATAGCATGCTATCATGTCGAGCAATAAAGTCCTCTCTATATATATCCAAGCATCCACTATAATATACATCAAATGTATAATAATGGCCTCTAGGGCATATACATAAATAACAATCTCCCACTTGTACTAAGGCCAGCTGTTGTAGCATCTCATACCCAGCATCCCGAAGAGTCTCTCAAACTGAGTCTAGGGAATGGCCTTCGTGAGTAGATCCGCAGTGTTTTCCTTCGTATCAACTCTCCTGACCTCGATCTCCCTACGATCAACTATCTCCCGGATCAGATGATACCGCCTCAGAATATGTCTGGACTTCTGATGGGACCTGGGTTCCTTGACCAAAGCCACAGCCCCATTGTTATCACAATACAAAGGTATTGGATGCTCAATGGAGGGAACCACACTAAGTTCAGTAATGAACTTCTTTATCCAGACAGCCTCTTTGGCAGCATCGTTGGCAGCGATGTATTCAGCCTCCATCGTCGAGTCTGCAACGGTATCCTGTTTGGAACTCTTCCAACACACCGCCCCTCCATTGAGGGTAAAGACAAATTCCGAGTGCGACTTAGAGTCGTCCTTATCACTTTGGAAGCTTGAATCGGTAAAGGACTCCACCTGGAGTTCTCCGTTACCATACACCAAGAACATCTCTTTAGTTCTTCTCAAGTACTTGAGAATGTTCTTCACAGCTATCCAGTGACTCTCTCCAGAATCTGCTTGATACCTACTCACTACACTTAGTGAGTATGCTACATCGGGTCTTGTACATAGCATCGCATACATGATAGAGCCTACTGCCGAAGCATAGGGTATCCCTTGCATGCGAGCTCTCTCCAAATCAGTCTTGGGAGACATCTCTTTAGAGAGAGTGAGTCCAGAGATCGTGGGTAGGTTCCCACGCTTGGATTCTTCCATACTAAACCTCTTTAGTATGGTGTCAATGTACCTGGATTGGGACAATCCCAGTATCCGTTTAGATCTATCTCTATAGATCATAATTCCCAGTATGCAGGAGGCATCACCTAGATCTTTCATTGAGAATCTTTGTGATAAGAAGAGCTTGACCGATTGCAGCATAGGAACATCATTTCCTATCAAGAGTATGTCATCGCCGTGCAATACGAGGAAGACAACCTTACTCTCTGCAACCTTTTTATATATACAAGGTTCATCTACGTTTTTGATGAAGTCAAACTCTTTGACTACAACATCAAAGCAGATGTTCCAACTCCGCGATGCCTGCTTTAACCCGTAGATGGATTTAAGCAGCTTGCACACCTTTCCGCTGCTCCCACTATCTACGAAGCCCTCTGGCTGAGTCATGTATACGCTCTCTTCTAAATCACCATTTAGAAAGGCAGTCTTAACATCCATTTGCCAGATTTCGTAGTCATGGTATGCAGCAATGGCAAGTAAGATCCGGATGAACTTAAGCATAGCTACTGGAGAAAAGGTTTCTTCATAATCCACACCTGGTCGTTGACGAAAACCCTTTGCAACAAGTCTAGCTTTGAAAGTCTCAACTTTTCCATCTATACCAAATTTCTTTTTAAAGATCCATTTTCTCCCAATGGGTTTTACTCCTTCAGGAGCAACTTCCAAAGTCCATACTTTGTTGGTGTACATGGATTCCATCTCAGATCACATTGCATCCATCCATTTCACTGAGTCACCACTCGTGATGGCCTGCTCGAAGCTAGTCGGGTCATCATCTTCCATGATGCAATCCTCACTCCCACAATCAATAAGAAAACCGTAGTATCTCTCAAGAGGATGAGAAACCCTACTAGATCGGCAGAGAGGCTGGGGTTCGTCGGGAACTACTGAATCCTCTGGTTCCACTAAATCTTCAGTTGCATTTTGTGTCGCTGGAACTTCTTCCAGCTCTACCTCTTTGCCACTAATTTCTTTTGCAAGAAATTTCTTTTCTAAAAAGGTGGCATGTTGAGCAACAAACACATTTTTCCCCTCACTGTGGTAGAAAAAATATCCATAAGAATTCTTCGGATATCCCACAAACTTGCAAAGAACTGATCGTGCCTCGAGTTTGTCCGAATTTTGCCTTTTGACATAGGCCGGACAACCCCATATCTTAACTCGTTTAAGATACGGTCTCTTCCCACACCATATCTTATATGGTGTGGTAGGTACAGATTTAGACGGAACTTGATTCAATAGGTATGCCGCTGTCTCAAGCGCATAACCCCAGAAGGAAATAGGTAACTCAGCATTGCTCATCATAGAGCGTACCATATCCAATAGGGTGTGATTCCTCCGCTCCGATACACCGTTGTGCTGTGGTGTATAAGGAGGAGTAAGCTGAGAGAGAATCTCATTCTCTTTTAGATAGTCCAGGAACTCATTGCTCAAGTATTCTCCTCCTCGATCAGATCGAAGGATCTTAATGCTTTTTCCCGTTTGGTTCTTTACTTCGTTCTTATATTCTCTGAATTTCTCAAAAGCTTCAGACTTGTGTTTCATCAGGAACACATGTCCGTATCTAGAGAGATCGTCAGTGAATGTAATAAAGTAGGAAGAACCGTTCCTGGCATGTGTAGACATGGGACCGCATACATCACTATGTACCAGTCCTAAGAGTTCCTCAACTCTTTCTCCGTGTCCACTAAACGGAGTTTTGGTCATTTTACATTTGAGACATGAATGTCAAGTATCATAAGATGATTTCGAACGGATTCAAATATCCATCATTATGTAACTTGGCTAGCCGTGTCGCATTGATATGACCAAGTCTACAATGCCATAAGAAGGATTCGTTCATTTCTGAACTTTTCCTCTTGTGTGTGTTTTGTATATTAAGGACTGTATTTTGATTGAGAATGAATATGCCATTATGTAACGAGCCTAATCCAATCAACTTTTGATTTAGGAAGATGTTCATAACATTATCCTGTATTACAAAATTATACCCTTCTTTATTTAATAAAGAAACTGATATAATATTGCACATCATGTTCGGTATATAATAGCACTTATTCAGAATCAATGTATCACTACTTGGTAATACAAGGTGATATTCGCCAACTACTTTGGCTGCAATACTTGCACCATTTCCTACTTGTACGGAATGATCACCCTTTCCCAGTTCTCTATCTTTACGTAGCCCACGTAACAATTTACATATGTGGGATCCCGATCCGGTATCTAATACCCAGGACGTAGGGTGAACTGAGAAACAGTTCTCAATAACTAACACACCCAAAGAAGATGCATCACCATGCTTGTTCTTCGTTTGGGCGGTATGAGAATCCATATATTCTCATGTTTCCTGCTCAGTCTTATAACTTTTATAAGAAAGAACAGGACCAACGATCCCCTGCTCAGTATAATAAGCGGGTTCAGTCAATACATCCATATTATTATCTTGATTATGGCCTGACATGGTCGCTACCTGGAGAGAGAGAGAAGGAAACACTTTAGCGTATGCTCTTGCAAGATTAGATTGGTTATTATCTTATCTAATCAGGATGTCTCCCACTGTTTTTATCAAATCTTCCTTCAAACCCTAAAAGGTAAGATTAGCCGGGATTAATTACACCCTACAATTTCGTCAATCTTTCAGCCAGATCAGTGTTGGTACTTGAGGGAGGTTCCCCGTGCTTTCGCACGGACCTAATTAAAATAAACCTCGGTTTCGTAGAGGCTTAACCCCGTTAACACTTTTCTAGACACCTACTTGATCGACTAATTGCCCTATGTAAAATTCTCCCAGGAGTAACTCTTACTCGTAGTGGGTATCAGGATCCATCTATCTTATAGAAGGTATGCAATCTCATTGCAAATTTCAACACTTGAAATTCCCGATAATATTCTGCCCCTAGCGATCTATGGCCTTGACAATGTCAACAAATCATAAATCGCAAGTCAAGTTCAGCCCGTTATTTCCCGATTAAATTAAACCTACCCGCATGACCCTTGAAAAGGTCAGCAAGGCCGTACGAATACCCTAATCCAATCACATCTCATGTTTTAGCAGATAAACATTAATTAGCTACCGTACACTGTGCCTTGACAAGTTCAACAAACGCAGCACGAATACTAAGCAAGATTTATCTGAAATGACGGAGGGCTACGACAGGTTTTTCAGAAAACCATGAGCGTACTGAACTTGATATCGTTGTAGAAACAAGTGATTTTGAAAAGGAGTGTTTTTGAGTTTTTTCTCAGTTTCGCTAAAGAGGTCACTCCCGGTGAAGGGATCTCGGCTCTTTCCTCATCGAATAAGGTGCAGGATATTTCATAAATACCGCTATGCAAAGCAAGAACTATAGAAGCTGTCAAAAACTAAACTGTGAGTTTGTAGCATCTGCCGGTTTTGCTAAATAGGTCACTCCCGGTGAAGGGATCTCGGCTCTTTCCTCATCGAATAAGGTGCAGGGTATATCATATATACCGCTATGCAAAGCAAAACTGCAGCTACCCTTTTTATAAAGTTTTGATTCTACAACATCTTTTAAGTTTCTTTTCTTTTATTAATCTCATTAATAAAATCCCATTAATTAATGCTTTCTAAGCATTACAGAAGAAACGAAAGCAGTAATATTTATATATCAACATATATATATAATATAAGCATTCGTCTCAGGCAGTAATATGATCTCATCACATAACATTGCAGCAGAAGATAACATATGAAATATTGGATATACTAGGACGTCCGTGTTTTACATCGAGCCTGCATAAAACACGGATTCCACGGTCGCGATGAATAGCCAAACCCATATCCCTAGACCCCTACAAGAGCGGCAAGCAACACTGCCAATTCTAGGGTTAGGAGACCCGGTCTCGACTCCTCGAGATGGCCTCCCACTGTACCCTAGAACCCGGTTACCTGTGCTCCCCTCCTTGGGTCTACCTAATGCGGAAAAATAAATAATATACAATGGTGACATCAACCTCATCCCGGAAGTGCCCCAATAAAAGAATATTACATACAAATGAATTTTACATGAATGAAAATAAAAACCCTCATCTCACATAAAACCCCCGGCTATTCAGAACACGACGATCCAATATAACATATCACAGCAACACATAATATCTCATATCATCAACGTAAGCAAGTATGCGTATCCCGATTGTCGTTGATGTATAGCAACGAAGCCAGCGATACCCCACATACTACGCTTACGGTCACAGAAAAGAAAGTGTAAAACTACAATATTTGGAATCCACAATCACTTTAGACATCATAAATCCGAACTATCACATACTTCGTATTTCATGCCTAACTATATGAATTCCACATATTGTATCACATTCCAGATAAATAGACAAAGTTAAACTTTCCGATCGAATAATCAAATACGCAAGATTTCCCAAATAGCTCAACACTTGAGCGGAGTTCAAAAAATCCCAGAACATGTCACAGCCCCAGTGAACCAGCCGTAGAAGGGTCAAACCAACGCCTCACATGTAGCAACGCCAAACTACCATAAACCCAAAGGTTCAGTGGAAGTTTTGACGGTCACATAATTGAGTTAAGATTACGTTCTTCTAGAGGGTCCACAGATATGCTTGCATGGTTTTTCAAAAGTTTTAAACTCAAGAAAAATTCAACACTTGAAAGTTTTTCGTGTCGGGAAAAAATGAGTTATTGATATCCGTTCGAACATTTTAACAGGTTCTAAATTATCCGGAAAATAGAACGAGGTTAAACTTTCCGATCGAATCAACGATTACAAAATATCCCCAGAAAACTCAACACTTGAGTAAGATTAAAAATACCTAGAATCAAGTACAAATACCTACGGATGAACCCTAAAAACACGTGTCCCTAATACCAAAGTTCGGCCGTGGAACCGCCGCGCGAAGCAGGTTCCTGCCGCGATTCTGCGGCGACTTGAGGGTATTGGGGGCTCGTGTTTCACAGTAATCCTTAGAATTCCCTACTGATTTTTTTTGAGTATTTTTAATACGGAAAAAATCAAATTTTTAAAAATTTCCAGAGAGGGGTCAAATTTTGACGTTTCGGGGTTCGATCGGACTTTTAACTTCGTAAACACGTCGCCTAATGCTCTAGCTTAGCTTTGATACCACTGTAGGGTTACTAGGCACAGTCACAAGGGTCTATAAGGCATCAACCATGCCCGATTTAAAATTTAGACGTGCCGAACAACCCAAAGCGAGGATCTTTGCTAGATAATTAGGGTTAAACATGCAAGTAAACATCTTTACAACTAAGAGAGAGGGATTACAACCTTTGTAGTCCGCTCCTTCACTTCATAAGCTCCGAGTAGTAGTCCCTTCGCCGCGATCCATGATCTCCCGGACTCAAGAGAAGCTTCGCAACCTGAATGATCCATGCTTGCTTGTAGTCTTCCTTTTCGAAGATGATCTACCTTGAAATTTCTTTAACTCAAGCTCTCACTCACTAATCAAGTATTAATGAAGTGAACACCCTAATCTAATTGGCTAGGATGAAGATGTAGGATTTATGCTCTCTTTTATTATCAATATCTCACACTAATCCATCACAAAAAAAAAAACCTAGAAAGCTTTTTAGAGCTCAAAGAAGAAGAAGAAGAATGAATTATTCTTTTGTGATGAATAATGATTTTTGTTATATCATTACAATTGCAACCATGGTTAAGTCAAAAAGACTTAACCATTGTAGAGATTTGACTAGGGTTAAAGGGTGTGGGTTGGGTTAAGAAAATATCTCCAAAAATATCTACACAAAATATCTATGCAAGAAACAAAAGAAAAGCTTCTAAAAGCTTCTAGAAAAGATTAACCCAAATCAAACCCTAACCATGTTTAATCTCCACTAATCATGTTGCATTAGTAATCATAACTTGTTACAATATTATATATCACATATATAATATATTTTTGTAACAAAAGAAAATAATACAATTAACATATATCGCATATATATCAATGTATTATCCGGTGAGAAAATGAAATAATAAAGCGAGCCAATATTAGATAATGTATAGTAATATATCATATATACAATTATACATTAAATTATCGAATCAACACTTGATTCGACAATCCGGTTATATCGCATATAACCGACTAATATAAACTGTATCATTTTATCGAATCAACACTTGATCCGATGACCCGGATATATCACATATACCCGGCCGATATCAAATATCGCGAGAATGGAATACGGTATCTCATATCGTATTATTCTCGATCCTGCACATATCACATATGTGCTCCTACTCCATTTTGCCTGAGTCAAGAAACCTCTGTGTAGGACTCTAAAGAATCGTCATTACGCCGGTAGCAGGTGATGATCATATCAAACACCCACAAGCTGCAAGCGGTCAGCTAAACGTAACAGCCACCTAGGTATTGAGCGATCAGAAGATAAAAAAGCAAGCCTGTACATTCTCCTGTGAATCCAATCAGTAACACTCCCGTACAGTCCGGTCTCTTCGTCTGATATGTTGCATATCTAGTCTAGGGGTGGTATACGTCAGACCTCAGTAACCGATAAGTCGTGTCGATGTGAGGCTCATAACAGGTCGAGAACCTACTGATAACACTTACCAGTAGTACTCAATATCCGCCCTGGCCAGGGACTTCCAATTATAGCCAATCGAACACTGCACAACATCAACTCCCTATACCGGGAGAGACGAAACCCCTCCTATCGCTCATTGCCTCCATGTGATTCGGGACTGTACCCAAAAGCCACCGTTTTGCACACCCTCTTGGACGTGGTATGATGGAAATCAAAGCACAGTGGGAATCACACAAGACTTTATAACGATCTCGGGTCTACGAACTAACATGTACCAGTGTCACCAGAAAACTGCCATCTGACGTGAGGTATAATACCATCTGGGAGTTCTCGGCGAGTCCGTTCAGTGTACCCAGTCTCCACTGAGCACCCATACACTATCTTTGATGTCAAACACCGAAAGATATGGGATCATCCATCGCCCATCATATGGGTCAAGATACGTATACGCTAGTCTACTCTGGTGTATCGATGCCCTGTCTCGATACACCCTCGACTAAGAACAGTTATAGGATGTACTCGCTGACTACCCTGGCCCCACTAGTATGATCTCATCATAGTCCCAGTAGTCGAGTACATATCCTAAGGGCTTTATCAACATGTGAGAACAAGACAGTAAACTAATATAAGTCAACATGTTAAGATAAAGTGAAACCAAATAGCATACTATCATGTCGACCAAGAAAGTCCTCTCTATATATATCCAAGCATCCACTATAATATACATCAAATGTACAATAATGGCCTCTAGGGCATATACATAACTAACATGTGGTTAAACCCACTGCCAGCGTATTGTCGAGTCTTTAGAGTCCCACACATAGGGTTTCTCTGGTTTAGGCGAAACGATGCGGTGGCCGTATGTTTATACGTGCAGGGTTTCGATCGAATAATAATACTAGCCGGCTTAGGATTAAGCCGGATTAATGCAGGTATTGATTTAATAATTTATATATATATATATATATATATATATATATATATCGATATTTATATTCTAGTGTTATCCAGGTTTTCAATTGGACGGTTGATGATATTAGCGGACTTAAGATTAAGCCGGTTTGTTAAATCAGATATTGATTTAATGCTAGTATTATATTAGTAGTATTATTCTATTTCTTGGGTATTCGTATTTTGGTATGAATACGGGTATGTATATATGGTAGAAAGTATTTTGTATTCATACAAAATACTTTCTCGAACATGACACCTCATCATGCATTTTTCTATTTTGTTGAAAATAGAAAATGATGTGGAAAATGGTGAGATAGCATGAAGCATGGTTTTGGCATTTATTGCAAATACCATTGAAGTATGATGGGATTTTTTATGAAAAGAAAAATACTTCATATCCAAAAAAAACCTTAGCCATTCTTCTTCTTATGAGATCATTCTTTACTTGCCTCTCTCTCTCTCTTCTTCTTGAGTTCACTCTCTTCAAATCCTTATCATTCTCGTGTGTTGAGAACCAAAGGATTTGAGATAGAAAACTACTACTAAATATAACCTCTTCATCTAAGAAAACTAGATTAGCAAACTAGTTTGCTTAGTTTGTTTCTTTTTGAAGTAGGAGCTTGAATTAAGAACCTTCAGGTGGATCATCTAGGACCGAGGAGGCCGGCCATCTAGGAGACCTCAAGGAGCTTAAGAAGAAGAGTGAAGACCCAAAGGACACGTGTCGTTAGGTATAACCTCTTATCACAATAGCTAGACTTCTCTAGTTTACTAGTTTCGATATTTGGTTAGATTCTAGGATATGTTTTCTAGCGCCAGTTTTTTTAAAAAGTCAAAGTTTTTCGTTCTGCAATGGCCGTGGTTGGCAGCCAGGGTACTAGGAAACCCAACAAGTTCAAGAACATTCTATGTTTTTCTTGGTAGATTTACGTTAACGTGTCTTAAAATAGTTTGACCCACATGATCACTCTCTGATTTATGTCTCAGTGGTCAATAGTCATATTTATAGGCTTGGTCTTTCCTCTAATGATTCTTTCTCGATAGAGACAAATATTGTTGGTTTCATTTTTCATGGATGATTGTCTTTTGTGTTTAGTATATACTCGGCACGACACGTCCTTTGTCGTAGGACTTAATATCCAAATTATACTTGTCTAGTTATGATGAAGTGAAATGATCTTACGGTATGTGGATGCCCCACAAGACCTTATGCTATAAAGGATCAAAATTCCGCTCGTGGTAGTTTTTGAATGCCATATGGATTAGCGATCGAGAAAGGCAAGCGTCATTTAGGACATACTTTCTTACTTCATGAAATGACCATTATGTTAAGCAATGAAAGTAAGACTGTATAGCTAATTTCGCCATAAATGCCGAAATATGTGGCTTCCTCCGAAAAGGTCAAAGAGACTATTATAGTTGAGGAGATCCAATAAAAATGTGTGCATGATTCTGTATGCGAGAGAAATGTTTGTCTCTCTATTGCGACAGTAGGTTGGTGATAGCATATTCAGACTATCCCATATATGATGGGAAGATTGTCACACATGGAGATATATTACCATTTCATCAAGAAACAATAGGAGACAAAAAATCGAGCTAGAGTATCTCTCTAAGAGTCGATGATCTAAGATTCGCTGACTGAGGGAGTAGCCAAGTATCACTCCATTCGGAACATGAGAGCGTAAAAGCGGCGTGTATAGTGACGGTACACTATATTAGGTTAAACTTTATACTTATCTTTTAGACACCGGTTTATGGATTGCGGCTTACTTACATTGCACGATTGACTATTGATATTTATATATTGATGATCGATTGTTTTCATTTTGGGTAGAGTGCCATATTTTTTTGTTTGATTCTTGAGCATGGAGTAATAAGAGTAAATGTATGCTAATATATGTACTTGCATTCTTTTTTATTAAAGGATATGTCGGCAGGTAGGATCGGCTCTCTCGCACGAGCGATCCCCTCGATGCATGGAGGCATGCAAGGTACGAACGTCTATTCTTTCCAGTGCTGGCTAGGGTATAGACTGTGCACTGATTCAGCACTGGGATGTGCGCGACAGTGAGAACATTCAAACGACCCTTATCTAGATATAAGGATGAGCTAAAGACTCTATGAGTTTTAGCGTAATGGAATTGCCCTACATTCCATTATATAGACACATGTTGTGAAGCTAGATTACGGATCTCATAAAGTTAGGTTGGGACTCGATATTGTTGATATGGATCTGTGCATATTTGGAATGTGGCTACCGAGTACGTTGCGGGGCGACGAGACTTAGAATCTGTATGGTACTAATTTGACGTATGCTCTCGTAAGAGAGAAGTAGACCATAACTCGTTTTCCATATGATGCGAGCTAGCGACTAGAGGAAGCTCAGGGATCGATCTCATCTCCCTGACTGTGTGAGCCCTCACTGATCGGCATTCTATGGAATGACCTGATCAATCACACCCTTAGTGACTTTGACTGTCAAGGAGGAAAAGTCGTGAGCGTCCTCTACTTTGGCTACAATCACAATAATACAATGATTACAATACTGTACAAAGTGGGTAGTATCAGGAAAGCGGATGAGTGGTGAACCCAACTTAACGAGTCGAGAAGATGATCAATCGGACATGTCTTCTTGATTGCACTATGTGCACAACTCTTGTATGAGCCTATGAGGTGGCATTAGAGTGTGGTGAATCAAAGAATTGCCTAGGTGTTTGAATACGCTTCTTGATGGATTGGAGGTAATTAAGCAGACATGACTTGCTGATTAGATCTGGAGTGCATGGTATCCAAGTTTTAGATGATATTGTTTGTTCATAGGGAGATCCTTGTGTCGATCTTAACATATCTGGTTGCAAGGCTATCCACTTGCAGGTATCGATGGTCGCATGACGGCGTCAGTATTGTATGGAGAGGATTGGCGTAGAAAGAACTTGTGGAGCTGAGCGAATATGACGGCGCCCACTCAATTATACGAGTGGGAGTATGTTGGCATTAGGCCTAGTCGGGCCCGTCCAATCGAGTAAGCTGGTCTAGAGGTCGGCCGACCCGACCCATTATAAGAAGCCGAGTCTAAGTTGGGCACGGGCTATATGATGGGGCCAACCTAAGAAGTAGTTCAACCCTATTAAAGAGTTTGGGCCCGATACAATTTCAACTGTCCGTTTGCCCCCTCTACCTATATGTTCATAGGTAGAGCTTAGGGTTTGCAACTAATGGAACCAATAGATGGACACATACATTGATAGAAAGAGATCTATGAGAGTACGCAGCCTATGAAGATTAGGGTTCCAAGGTTCTTAGTCGCCAATCGAGTGGGCGGGTCTAGGGATCGGCCGACCGGACCCATTATGAGAAGCTGAGTCCAAGTCGGACTTAGGCTCCATGATAGGGTCAACCTAAGAAGTGGTTCAACCTTATTAAAAAGTTTGGGCCCGATGCAATCTCAACTGTCCGTTTGCCCCTCTACCTATATATACAATAGGTAGAGATTAGGATTTGCAACTAATGGAACCAATGGATGGACACATACATTGATAGAAAAAGATCCATGAGAGTACGCAGCCTATGGAGATTAGGGTTCCAAGGTTCTTAATCGTCTTACTCAAAATCTCTAGCAATCGCGGTGGATTAGGGGACTTTCCGAGTAATATCATGATTGATCCCCACACGACCATCCGAAGAAGAAGATAACCATGAAGAACGGATCAGGGGTCCAACGGTTATCAGGTGATCTACTACCCTGCAAAGGTATGCAGAGCTTAGTATTTGTAGGACACTAATTATTTATTTGCTTCCGATATTTATATGAGATTCTCTTGTAGATCGGATCTGCATGGGTCGATCGGCGATTTAGGGATCGCTCCACCATTATCCTACATATTGTATGTATGTTAATTAAGCATAAAATATACCGATGAAGTACACAAGCATAAGCATGATTGGTGACATAGCAAGGGTGAGGGATTCAACAAGAGGAAGAGGGTGAAAGGGACTTACCGAAATTCAAAAAATTACAACAACTTTTCTTGCCGGTGCCAAAATCCTACGCCTCGAGTCCGAGAGACCTTAAGCTAGGACGAAGAAGGCTAGGGAATGAACTCTACCCCAATTTTTCAAATGATATTTTAAGATGACATACGAAGAGGAATGCATAAATTTTATGAGAGGAAATGGTGTTATGGAAAAAGAAATGGAGGAAGAGGGATTAAAAATAAAAAGACTTGATTTTTGTTATAAATGCATTGATTATGGAATTCATTGCATTAAACACACCATATTGAATTTCAATTTTAAAAAATTCAAACTGAAGTTTGAATCATCTCATAAATTGGAGATTAAAAGCCATTGCATATATAGGATTATTTGTAGGTTATGAAAAAGGATTACAGAAAAATTGATTAAAAGTGCACGATCCAGGATTTGAACATGTGGCCTATTGGACAACGGTGTAAATATTTAACCAATGAACTACAAGGTCGTTTTTGCACTTATTTAATAAGAATTAAATATATGCCAGTGTTCGAAAAGAAGCGATATTTTATTAAAGAAAGAACATACAAAAGTATAGGGATTTTGGGGTCGTTATAGTCCAAATCACCATGACAATAGGAGGATTGATCGACTAGTTGTCCATCTTTACAAGGAATTTTTTGAAGTTTACACTCTTTAGAATCATCCCGAGGGCGGAATACTAATCTTCCTTGAAACTAGAATTACTTTCGACAGCTAGCCAGGCTCTCATGGCCAAAGAATCTAGCTATGATACGGTTATAATGTGGGTATCATGACGGGTACAATTGAAAGTTCCTAGTTCCCTCGCCGCTAATCTACGGCCAATACGGAATCCAAAAACAAAATTTTTTATGGTATTAGAAAGTTACACCCAAGAATCTAACCAAACACATAAACTAGAACAATAATAAGATAGAAATCACAACCTTTGTAGCGTCTTCATTTGCTCCAATTGGGTTGGAATCGAGCAAGCTCTCAAGAGCTCTGGATCGCGTTTGCAAGCCGGTCATCTTTCGTCGAAGATGATCCATCCGAAGGAGCCGATTCAAGCTCCAGCTTCACCTAGTGAAGCAACCGACGCTCCAAACTCGCTAAGAATGGAAAGTGGGGGTATAGGAATTTTCCACTATAATTTTCTCTTAAATCTTAGGCTCAAAAGAGCAAGAAAAGAAAAAGGAGGAGAAGGTGATGAAACTTATCCATGAGCAAGTGTAGAAGAGCATGAGAGAAAAATGAATGAAGAATGATTGAATGGCTTCATCATTTTTTTCAACCATACAAATAATAAATCTCACAACATTTTGTAACAAACTAATGAAGCACATTCCTCTTTACATGTCTTCAACCATACTCAATGCCGCCTCATCCTCCATCTTATTTTATGAATATTCATAAATGAATATTCACAAATGAGGTGTTCATCTTCTAGAACAAATTCCGTATAAATACGAAATACAACCCGGTATACGTATCGAAATACATATACGCATATCCGTATAAAAATACTAATAGCTAAGAGAGAAGATGAATAGTGAACATTAATACTAGAATACATATATTAAAAATATATATATAAATTATTAAATCAAAACTTGATTTAATAATCCGGTTTAATCCTAAACCACTAGTATTATCAACCGTCCGATTAAAGTCAGTGTAGCCTGTAAACATATTTAATCGGACACCTGTATGTACCAACATACGTCATCTATATCATATCGCCTGAACCAGGAAAACTCTCTGTGTGGGACTCTGAAGACTCGACAATACGCTGGCAGTGATTACTGGATAAATCCATAATCATAAATACATCAGCGGCACTAGCTGTACGTAATAGCTACCCAGGTATTGAACGAAAGGAAGGCTGACGAGCAAACTCATCCGTACCCCTACTGAGCCTGTCTGTGACAATCTCCATACATTCCGGTCTGTCCGTCTAAAAGTATCGCATATTGGGTCTAGAAGGGTGGATAAAATCAGACTCTTAATAATACGATAATTCGTGTTGGTGTGAAGCCCATTACTTACTGAGAAACTACTGATCCAAATCAGTAAATCTCGTCTACCGTGGCCAAGGATTTCTAGTGATGGTCATTCGTGCACAGCATGACATCTACCCCCAATATCGGGATAGACGAATCCCCCAACACCTTTCAATGATTCTAACGCTTGACATGCAATGTTTCTGCACAAGGATCCTCTTTTATGTTTTGGGGAACAACTTCGAGATCAAAAAAAGGATATTTTTGTGGATACGGGGAATTTCGTCGATATCATAACTCTCGAGTGTTTCAATAAGATGGGTTTAACCAAATAACTCGCCTAGTCAGATTCATCGACCATGCTCCGTACCCACTCGGGCTCATAACTCACCCTGTCATAATAAGAGAACCTACAAGCCAGATCACGGTGGAATTAAATTTATTAGGGTAAAATACCTTAAACTATAGTTTTTAAGGAATATTTTCACGAAAAAACCCTCTAAAATAGCACTTAAATTATTTTCTTGTAATAAAAGAACTTTAAGGTAGTTTAGTGAAAAACACAATAGGTTAGGGTAGGTTAGGGTAGTTTAGTGTAATATAACCTAAAAAATATTGCAAGCTAACTATATGTCAGCATGCGCATTGCATGTGTTTATGTATTGGAGAGTTGTGCAAAAAGTTTAAATGCAAATTTAGATTGTGAGTTTTTCGTTTGGAGAGGGGGAGGGTGTGGCGAACCTGAGGATGGGATGGACCTTTGGAAAATTTTCAAAAAATTATTAAGCCTACAGAGCTCCGCAAGCTTATTACCTGTGAAATAGGCACACGCAGGTGCGGGAGTCTCACCCACGTGAGTGAGAGCCACACCCGCACACCAAACAAGAAAAAAGCAGGAAAAAAGAAAAAACCCACCACGACCACGCACCTGTTTATGCCTGATTTTCCAAGGAATGGAACTGCGGAGCTTTGCAGGCCCAGTAAGCCCTAAGAAAAACTTGGATAACCTCTCTCATTTTTTGGTGAGAAAGAAATAAAGAGCGGGATACATGGACCCTAGGGTTTGGGGCGTATCGTACCATAAATCTTTGTTGGTAAAAAGGCACTAAGCCTGGAACCATCAATTCATGTAAAAAGTCAGCCCATACGTATCCCAGCCTTTCCATAATAACGAAGTGAAAGTACAAACGAGTTTGGCGACAGTAAAATTCAGAGATTTTTATGTTTGCTGAGTGGAAATTTTAGCTGACGATCAGGTATGCATTGATCCTTTTTGAGTTTGTAGTCTGATCTTAATGGAAATAAATAATGGTCGATTTGTAGATTTATGTTTTCTCAGTAGAAAAATTACCTTTCCTTTAACCTATTTTTTCAATGACAAATTTTATGGAACTATCATGCTAATGCTGTAGAGATTTATCATCCAATTTTGTGTCAATGCTTTTCCCCAATTTGTGATGAAACTTAAATGTCAAATTTTTTGCACCTGCGCTTCTATTTTTACTTCGGGTAAATGCCTGGAATTGGATTAGATGTAATCAAAACGTTTAGAGAAGCTCTTCAAGGTTTGCAAGTGTAAGAGGGATTGATTGATTGATTGACTTCAACCATGTTTTTTCCTATGATGTGCTCAAATCTTAGCCCGTATGATAAAACAACTTTATTTTTATAGTGGTTTAAAAAATTTTATAGAAGAAAAAGAAACTGGCAAGCAAAATCCTAAACATCATATATTATTAATAACTCCTTTCTCGTGACCATGCTTTGTTTCTTGAAGCAATTTATGCAATAAGCTGCTCAACCAGATGATTCCGTTGATCAAATTTGCAAGCCTACTTTCCGTCTCATGAAAAGAAAAAAGATATTAAAAAAATTTAAGCCTGCTGTAAAAACTCAGTTCTTTGGAATGAAATGGTTGCAACTCTGGATATATATGGAATCATCTAATTCTTTTCTTTTCCTTTTTACAGTAATTATGTTTACTAGTTTTTTTGCAAGTGCGATTCATGTGGATATGATTTAAATATTTAGGTTTCAACAAAAAGTTTTATAGATATATATAGAAATTAAAAGGGACGGGTTGGATAATGGTGCCTAAATCTACATGCTTACGCTTATGGCCATATCTTCTTTCATGTGATAATGAAAATATCTCCGCATATTCTTGTCCAGTATAAAACTGCATGTATCCAGCTTCCTTTCATGTGGCAGACAACCATCTACATAACCCCTCCCCCTTTCATCCACAACGCAATTGTTTTATGTATCATGGTCGACCGTATAAGTGATTTATTTAGGAACTAAATTTAATTGGCCTAATGGCTATATGTAATCAAATTATAATGTTTCAAATCAACCAATATAATATGTGTGTCGGTTACATGATAGCACATGTACCCATGCATTGGGTAAAAGACTATTCTATCAGTTACTAGGAATTATTTACAGGAGAAATTTTTCTTTGGTAGCTAAGACGCTCGATTTTGCTGTGCATTTAACATAGTCATGCTTACTCACATTAATTCCATATGCTTTTTTAACCTATGAAATCTGTTCCTGTAATCTTCAGTGATGGCGAAGCTCAGTTCAATTGAAGGCACTGTTTAATGGAGGCATATATGCATCATTTACTTTCAAGCACAGATGGGCTCTTACTGGTTTGTGGTCGGAGCTGGTAATGGAGTCAATTGATTCATATGAGTGTAGAGATGCGTCAATGCCAGAACTGCCATCAACCTTAAACAAGATTCTATCAGTCCATGAAGGTACTCTGATCTGATTTTAGATAGCATACAAGGGAAAGTCAGTGAGTATGATCTGCAAACATCATACTAACAACATCTTGTAACCTACTCACCTTATAGCTTGTATCATAAATGCTTGTTCTGATATCATACTTGTATGTAGGCTTGAAAGATAATGTCCCCTCACAATAACCGTTGAATACTTGACCCTTTTCAGCCTCTTGTAGAAGCTGATCTTTGCTAGTGAGCAGCTGTTGTCATGGAAAGCACATTAAACCGATGGGTAGTTTAAATTAATTTCTACAGTTAGGAGTGGATGTTTATGACAGTTCAGGTTTTAATGCCTGTATTAGAAGCGAAATGATCCTTGTAACTAAATAAAAATAATAGTCATATCGTTCATTTTACATATTTTTAAATGGTGTCTTCAATTTATCAAATATTGGATATCGGATAAGTGTTTTTAATATCGGATTTCCGTTAAATCGGAGGATATCGCGACGGGCTTATTGGATATCAATATCGGGCACATCAGGTGTAATATCGGATATTCCTACATACATATTAGACATTTTGGTATGGTCTATATTAAACATTATGTAAATTTAGTTTATAAAATATATAAATAGATCACTATGATAAGTCTTAAACTATTATCTATGATAGATGCATATAAAAATATTATAATGTATATGCATCAATAAGATAAATCATGCAAAAAATATTTATTATTAATCGATTACCCAAGTAACCCAATTCAAATATTTAAGTCATGCAATAAGATAGAGCATGCAAATCTTAATGGGTTTGGCCCATTACCCAATACCCAAATAATCTAATTTTATTAAATAAACAAAACACAATTAATTTTAATTTAAAAATAATCCAATATGATCCATATCGGCCGATATTGGGCCGATACGTGGAATCCGATATATTGGCCCATATTTGAAGCATCGGCCGATATTGGGCTCAAATGAAAACTACCGATAATGATACGTGTCAATACGGTGACTGACTTACCAATAACAGGATATCAGTCGGCTGATACGTCGTCCAATATTACCTATATTTGATTCAATGGGTGTCTTGAGTTGTGCCTCAAATTGAATGAAATTTCCTAGGTGTTTGATGGTCAATCATATAATTTTGTTGAATCCTTCGTGGTGCCTTTTGTTATATAACAAACCCTATGTTGGTGCTGAAAATTTCTCTTGGTGTTAATGGTCATGTGAAACAGAATTATAACGTGCTCCTTGTAACAAAGATGATAGCCAAGCCCATAACATCTAATCCCAAAATCCATATTGCTGGTAGAGATAACAATTCTCACCCATCAAGGTATGCTGGACTGTTCTTGCAAAATTGATTGATTATTAGAGAAGATAGGGCTCGGCTTCATATCTATGGAACCATTAATTACGTAATATTTAATACATGGAGCTAATTGGTCAATCGGTTTGAGATGTTACTCGAGGGTTATATCTAAAAGAGGCTGAGATATGGGCTTAAAGAAGACTGGACTTGATAAAACCTGAGAAGGTGGGGACTAAAACTTTAGTTTTTCCTTTATTTAAACTTTTGGCCAAACTCTTGGGGGTTTAGTGGTTCAGGGGTTTTGAAAAGATGAGTTGAGGAAGACGGTGAGGAGGTTCACTTTGATGGAGAGGGGAGAAGAAATGAGAGAAGAGAGAAGATCGGCATGAAATGGTCAACAGTCAAAACACTACATTTTTAGATGAGACCCATTTATGTTCATGTTTATAGACGTTACAATGCATAAAGGTACTTTTTAAGTCGGAGATGGTAGTTCATGACTTCATGGTACTTTTTTCAATTGAATTAGTTCATGGTACTTATATCATGTTAAAGTTAAAAAAGATGAGAAAGAGATACTTTATTATATAACCAATGGTCTCTTTATATAGATATTACAATTACTTGATGCCCAAGTATCATGGTAATGTATACTCTAATAACAATATATTCTAAACTATTACAACTCCCCCTCAAGCTGAAGTATATATATCAGTGATGTATAGCTTGGACAATATATGAACAAATGCGGATCTTGGAAGAGCTTTCGTCAAAATATCTGCAATCTGTGGATGAGTAGGAATATGATGAAGAATGGCTTTCTTTTCAATAATTTTCTCTCGGATAAAGTGGCAATCCACTTTAATGTGTTTTGTGCGTTCGTGAAACACCGGATTATCTGAAATATGAATTGTAGCTTTATTGTCACGGAACAAGGGTACTGGTGTTGTAAAACTAACACCGAAATCTAGAAACAATGTGGAGAGCCACATCAATTCTTAGACGGCATAGGCCATAGTCCCATATTCAGCATCGGCTGATGAGCATGCAACACCATGTTGCTTCTTGCCGCGCCAAGTAACTAGGTTTCCTGCAAAGAAAACACAAAATCCACTCGTGGAGCAACGGTCATCCACAGATCCAGCAAAATCAACATCAGTATAGGCTACAAGTGACAGATTAGAACAAGATTTATAGAGAAGACCTTGCCCAGGTGCACGCTTCAAATAGCAAAGAATGCGCTTAACGGCCCGAAGATGAGAAACTAAAGGTGTCTGCATAAACTGGCTCACTGTGCTGACTACAAAGGATATGTCTGGATGAGTAACTGTGAGATAGATCAGCTTCCCAACTAACTGTCGATACCGACCTGGATCGAAAAGTGGCTGGTCATCAGGTGTGCTAACGTGAGAGTTTTACTATTGTATCATGGGAGTATCAGTAAAGCGACAGTCAAGAAATCCTGTTTCTTTAAGTAGATCGAGAGTATACTTCCGCTGTGAGAAAAATAATGATCTCTTATTTCGAGATACTTCTATACTAAGAAAGTACCATAGAGGACCGATAGATCTTTTCTTCGTGTGTATTTAGAAATATTTCACAACCAAAGAAATTTATACCCCAATCAATTAACGGTGTCGATGTAGCGCGTTAATGAATACGGATCGTCCACTGAGATGTATGTTTTGATCGATTTTGTTTTAGATGAGTCGAAATGAAAATGTAAAAGAAAATTGCAAGAAAGTTGATTCAAGATTTGAAAGATTTCAATTCAAGAAACATAAAAAATATAGATCTAGAATCAAGAATTAATAATGTTCAAGAAGATGTCCAAATTGAATGAATTATCAAGATTTGTAAAGAGCCTTGTAGGATTCGATCCAATCGATAGTGATGATGAAGAATTATGATTACAAATTCTTATCTATTGATGATTTGTTGCTAGATCGATGATGATCAACAAGAATTAGAGATCTATTGAAGAAACTAGGGTTTCTCCTTCTATCTCTTGTCCTTTCGTTGATTAGCATTCAAATTCTAGCCTTTAGGAAATTCAATCATCGATCGTTGATCTCTAATTTGGAGCGAAAACATTCAAGAATGCATCTCGCTCAAATTAGGTTGTCGATGATTCAATTTTCTAAAGTTTACAAAACTCATAAGACTTAAGAATCGTTCAAGAATTTAATCATCATCATCTACCTATTATCTCGATTCCTCCACAAGTGGAGTTTTCACTCAAATATCATGAAAAAGATAACAATCAAGAATTGGTAACTCATCATAATGCTCAAATGTAAAGAAAAGCAAGATCAAGAATTTTCATCTTTTATAAATCAACGTTTCGTTACAATTCGCTCAAAGATTACAAGATTTTGAGGAGAGAACTCAATCGTCGAAACTAGCTTCGCATCGTCTTCTTGAGTCACGGATCGTCGTGGATCTCTTGCTCAGATGAAGATCGGCGTCGCTTCAAAAGGCTCGTTGAAGGCTTGCTTTGGCTCGGTACTCGGTGGATCTTGATTTGGATCAAATTGTGTCACTCAATTTGATTTTGAAATGATTTGGATCTACAATTTTCACCACTCAAAATGATTTCCCTCCAAATTCAACAACCTCAAAACTCTAGATCTAGATCCATTTTTATAACCTCCTCATTTGAATCTTCCCTTCAAAGCTAGGTTGTTAGAGAGAGAGTTTTCTAGAAGAAGTTTGTTGGAGGGAATATTCTAGAATAAGGAATATTTTAGGATAAGATTGTTAGGCCGAGCCTTCTGGATAAAGCGATGTGGTCTTTGGAAGTCTTCTGGAAGCTGAGGCTGTTATGGTAAGCCACGTGGAGGAATTTAAACCAATGAAGAGCTACTATAGCCGCGGATACGCGGCGGATCGGCCAACTCGGCTGCGGATCCGCGGCCAAGTAAGAAGCTTGCTGCATGGAATTCTCAGGGTACTATGGTGTTGGCTTTGTGGCACTTTTCTGGTGTCTGGAATATTTTTATACTTTCTTATTTACTGCTGTAGGGTTTCTAGGCACTCTCACAAGGGTCTACAAGGCATCAACCATGCCCGATTCAAAAAATTAGATGTGCCGAAAAACCCTAACCAAGATCGTATACTAGAGATTAGGTGAAACTAATAGCAAGCAAACAACTTTACTTCTAAGAATTAGGGATTACAATCTTTGTAGATCCGGTCCTTCACTTCTAAAGCTTCGTGTTGACGTCCCTTCGCTGCGATCATCGAGATCCCGGACTCTTGTGACGGTTTCCTCGGAGAAATGAACGGGCTAGCTCGTTGACTTCGAGGCCGGAGATGATCTACGTCGAGGAGACTCGAACTCAAGCTCCATCTTCACTAGGTCATGAACTTTGTGAAGAGAACACCCTAAACTAAATGGCAAGTAGTAGAGGATGATGAAATAGGAAGTGGGTTCACTTTGGATTTGGATTTCTCACTCTATTTCTTCACTTGAAAATTTCTAGCAAGCTTTTCTTCTTCTTGAAAAAGAAGAAGAAGAAGAAGAAAGAAAAGAATAAGTAAATTGAATTATATATAAAGAATAATCAAGTGAAGTCTATCATAATGCAACCATGGGTGAGTTAACCTTTGTAGAGACTAAACCCTAGTTTGAGTTAATGGTTTGGTTAATAAAAATCTTATGCAAAACAAAATGAGTGGATTTTGTCAAAGATGCTTAAAAGCTTCATGAAGCTTCAAGCCAAAACAAAGAAAGCCACCATTTTGTTTTACCAAAATAAATAAAAACCTAAACCATTATCTTAAATATGGTGTAAGTCATACACACACCCAAGTTTGCATGTATCATCAATCATGATACAAACTAGTGCACAAACATATATCACATATACAACTTGTGCACATAAAGTGAGAAAGTCAATCTTAAGTGAACAATACTAGTTAATGTAAAGTAATATATCAAATATATAATTATACATTAAATCATTAAATCAACACTTGATTTAATGATCCGGTCATATCGCATATAACCGACTAATATCTAGTGTATCAATATATCGAATCAACACTTGATTCGGTAACCTGGCTATATCTTATATAACCGACCGATGATACAAATCGCGAGAATAGAATACAGTATTACATACTGGTATTATTCTCGGTCCCGCACATATCTCATATGCTCTCCTATTTCGTTTCGCTTGAGCTAGGAAACCTCTGTGTAGGACTCTAAAGACTCGTCAATACGCCGGCAGTAGGTGGTGATCATATCAATCACCCACAAGCCGCAAGCGGTCTGCTAAACGTAACGGCCACCCGGGTATTGAGCGATCAGAAGATCAACGAGCAAGCCTGCTCACACTCCTGTGAATCCAATCAGTAACACTTACCGCACAGTCCGGTCTGTTCGTCTGATATGTCGCATATCTCGCCTAGGGGTGGTAAACGTCAGACCCCGGTAGCTTGATAAGTCATGCCGATGTAAGGTCCATAACAAGCGTGAAACTACTGATAACTCTTACCAGTAAATCACTGCAACCCTGGCCAGGGATTTCCAGTTATGGCCAGTCGAGCATAGCGCAACATCAACCCCCAATACCGGGAGAGACGAATCCCCTCTTATCGCTCATTGCCTCCATGTGAATCGGGACCGTACCCAAAAACCATCTGTTTGCACGACTCAACAGAGCCGTGGTAGGGTGGAAATCAAAGCACAGTAGGAGACACATAAGACTCTATGACGATCTCGGGTCAACAGACTAAGTTGTACCAGTGTCACCAGAGAACTGCCATCTGACGTGATGTATAATACCATCTGGGAGTTCTCGGCGAGTCCGTTCAGTGTACCCAGTCTCCACTGAGCACCCGCATACCATCTCTGATGTCAAACACCAATGGATATGGGATCATCCATCGCCCATCACATGGGTCGAGAAGATATACGCTAGTTTACTCTGGAATATCGATGCCCCGTCTCGATATTCCCACGACTAGGAACATTGAAGGATGTACTCATGGACTACCCAGGCCCCATTAGTATGATCTGCATCATAGTCCTGCAAGTCGAGTACACATCCTAAGGGCTTTATCAACATGTAATAGAGAGACAGTAAGTATACATGTTAAGATAAAGAGCAACCAGATAGCGTACTATCATGTCGAGCAAGAAAGTCTTACCTATATATGTCCCAGCATCCACTACAATATACATCTCATGTACAGTAATGGCCTCTAGGGCATACATATAACTAATAACTGCCAGATCATAAGTCTTGGACTTGATGTATTTTATCAGCACTTTTAGCAGTTCCGCCTCTTTTACCTGGAGAATTTTCTGCACACAATCTCGAGACAAGTGTTGCAATATACAAAGATCAAGCGTGCAATAATAAACACTCAATTTCCCTCAAAATGCCGGTTATAATGTATAACACATGTTATTTGGTATTTTGGCAGTCAAATTGCTAATATGTGCTATATTTATACCAATCACTTTTAGATAATTGCAAAGAGTAGGGAAATTGATGTGTTAAAAATGTAATATTTTCGACTGATCAAGGACCAAGATCTTTAGTATGAAAATATGAGGCCAAATGAGTTTTGACCTTAGATATACCCTCAGAATCATCTCCAATGATGATTATGTCATCAACATAAATAAGGAGAATAACCATTCTTTCCTTCCTTCTATATATAAAAAGAAATGAATCTGCCGAGCTTCTTGTGAAATTTATCTTTCGTAGGACCATGCTCAATTTATTGAACCATACTCGAGGAGATTGTTTTAGCCCATAGATAGATTTTTAAGATGGCATACAAAAGACTACCTCTCAAGCTCAAAATCAGGAGGTTGCTGCATATAAGCCGTCTCGGAAAGATCGCCATTGAGAAAGGCATTTTTGACGTCAAGTTGATGTAGAAACCAATCGCGGATAACCGCAAAAGAGATCAAGACACGAACAGTAGTAAGTTTGGCCACTGAAGAAAAAGTCTCAATATAGTCGACATCGTATTGCTGCGTATAACCTTTAGCAATAAGGCAGAACTTCAAACGAGATACACTGCCATCAGGATTATGTTTGATAGTAAAAACTCATCGGAAACCGACCACCTTTTTCTGTGAAGGAGGCTGTGATTAGAGCTTAGTGTCTGCAACTCTTTCATTATAGCCCTATGCCAACCTGGATGACTCATAGCTTTCTGAACAGAGTTAGGAAGGGAAACAACAAATAAGGAAGAGATAAACTGATATAGAATTGGAGTAAGACGATAATATGAAATAAATGAAGCAAGAGGATAAGAAGTAGTGCATGTTCGTTTACCTTTG
Organism: Agapanthus africanus; assembly: GCA_030015575.1. Taxonomy (NCBI): domain Eukaryota; kingdom Viridiplantae; phylum Streptophyta; class Magnoliopsida; order Asparagales; family Amaryllidaceae; genus Agapanthus; species Agapanthus africanus. Next base: position 542,221,923 of record CM057348.1, read on the forward strand.
CGAGGAGCAATTAGTAAGTCATCGGACAAATCATCAGAAAGAGAGAAGTGAAGGCTCGTCGGCTTCCGGCTGTATATATGGAGGAAGAGCTTCAGTATGTGCTATTGAATCTATCACTGCCTTGTTTCGACGACTATAGACATGCGTAATCGGAAGAGGAGGATGAGGAATTTCGACAGTAGTAGATTTGGTTTGAATTGGTTGGTCATCTGGATGTATAAGAAATGGTGGCGGTGTTACGTTAGGACTTTCCGTTGGGGGTAAAAGGCTCGATTCTCAAGAAAAGTGATATCACGAGAGACTACAACAATGGATGGAGAAGGAAGCAGGCAAATGTAACCTTTTTGAGTCTTAGAATAACTAATAAATATATGTTTGACAGCCCCAGAATCCAATTTATCGCGAGTTAATCGATGATTGTGAACATAGTAAATACACCCAAATACTTTGGGAGGAAAGGAAAAAAGGGTCTTAGTCGGGAAATAAAATAGAAAACGGTGTTTGGTTTTGAAGAATCGTGGAAGGCATGCGATTAATTAAAAAAATATGTAGTAAGGCAAAATTCCAAAGGCGTTTTGGGACATGCATGTTAAGCATGATAGACCGAGCAATGTCAAGCAAGTGGCGGTTTTTTCTTTCAGCAAAGTCATTTTGTTGTGGTGTGTATATGCAGGAAGTTTAATGAACAATCCCACGGGATTAGTAAAGAGTTAGAAAATACGACCGATGTATTCTTTTGCATTATCAGTTTTTAGAGTTTTAATAGACGTATTAAACTGATTAACCACTTCATTAATAAATGTTTTAAATACAGCGGTATTTCAGATCGATTACATTAAAGAAACAGCAATGTCATTTGAGAGTGATCATCAATAAAGATGATAAAATATTTGCAGCCAAATGTGCTAGTATATTTGTAAGGACCCTAAATGTTAGTATCGACTAACTCAAATATCGAAGAACTATGATTATTAACTGAAGGAAAAGAAGAACGAAAACGTTTTTTTAAAGTACATGACTCGTATGAAAAATTAGATAAAGAGAAATCAAGTAACATGGTACGTGGCATAGAAAGAGGTAGATGTCCAAGACGTCGATACCAGTAGCAAATGCGGAAAGTGGCACATCCAAGTAGTACAAACATTAACTTTTTTACCCTCACCAATCTGCTCTTTTGTATGGTTGCCCTGAATCACAAAGTATTTAGAAAAAAAAGTTATTAAACAGTTGAAATCATTGATAAGGTAACGAACAGAAAAAAGATTTGTACGAAAGGAAGGAATAACTAGAGCATTTTTAAACGGTAAGGAAGATGCCACATCAATATTGGTACAACCATGAACAGGAAGGACGTCCCCATTGGTAATGGAAATGAATTTATGCAAAGTGGGAAACACAGAATTAGAAGCAGTGTGAGTCATGTGGTCTGAAGCCCCGAAGTCAAGCACCCAAGGGTTTGACTGAAATATTAAAGATATACCTGATGTGGTTAAGTTGGTAGTAGAGATATGAGAGAAAATATATTGCAGGTGCTATACGTCTTCAGGAGAGATCTGCGAGGATGGTGATGCTGGTGGTTCAGTCGTTATGGATGGAGGAGCCGTACTGTGTCGGGTAGTAAGAGTCTGATCTGGATAGACATGCTTCTTCCAGCAGAATTGATTTGTATGGTTGGTATGACCGCAATGAGACCAAGAAAGGGGACTACGTCCGCGAGGATCAATCTTGTTGTCCATCATATTAAACATCGCACGCAAAGAGAGAAAACAATAGAAAGTGCAGATCTAGCACATAAAGAGTGGGAAAATACTATGTTTTTATTCAAGTCAATTCCTGATCATTATAGATCGGAATTTTTTTATCATGAGTAGCAGCACCGGCTGCGGTGGCGACTGTTAGGAATATGTATGCCCTAGAGTCCATTATTGTACATGTGGTGTATATTATAGTGGATGCTTGGACATATATAGAGAGGACTTTCTTGCTCGACTTGATAGTATGCTATCTGGTTACTCTTTATCTTAACATGTTGACTGGTATTCTTTACTGTCTTGCTCTCACATGTTGATAAATCCCTTAGAATATGTACTTGACTGCCAGGATTATGATGAGATCATACTAGTGGGGCCAGGATGGTCCAAAAGTACATCCTTTAATTAGTTCCTAGTCGTGGGAATATCGAGACCAGGGCATCGGTATTCCAGAGTAGACTAGTGTGTACGTTTCTTGTCTCTCAGAGGGCGATGGTTGATCCCACAACCATTGGTGTGTGACATCAAAGATTGTACACAGGTGCAAATTGGAGAATGGGTACACCGAACAGGACACGCCTCGAACTCCTAGTTGGTAATATACTTATCGTCAAATAACAATCCTCTGGTGACACTGGTACATGTTAGTCTGTAGACCCGAGATCGTCATAGGGTATTGTATGGCTCCTACTGTGTTTTGATTTCCTCCCTACCATGGCTCAAAGGAGTCGTGCAAACAGGTGGATTTTGGCTACAGTCCATAGTCACATGGAGGCAATGAGCGATAGGAAGGGTTTCGTCTCTCTCGGTATTGGGGGTTGATGTTGCGCTATGCTCGATTGGCTATAACTGAAAGTCCCTGGTCAGGGCTGCTGCTGAGATTTACTGATAAGAGTTATCAGTAATTTCTCGAACCGTTATAGGCCAGACACCGGCATGATTTATCACGTTACTGGGGTCTGACGTTTATCATCCCTAGACATGATATGCGACATATCAGACGAAGAGACCGGACTGTACGGTAGTATTACTGATAGGCTTCATGGAGAGTATGGACGAGCTTGCTTGCTGATCTTCATATCGTTCAATACCCGGGTAGCCGTTACGTCCACCTAGTACCGCTGACGGCTTGTAGATGACTGATGTGATTATCACCTACTGCTGGAGTATTGACGAGTCTTTAGAATCTCATACAGAAGTTTCCTGGTTCAAGCGAAACGAAATAGGGCACATATGTTGATATGTGCATGGGCCTGATTAAATATGAGTATGTGATACCGTATTGTAATCTGGCACTTATCTGTTATCAGTTAGGTTATATGTGATATAACCAGATTATCAAATCAAGTGTTGATTTGATAATGTGATAAACAAATAAATGATATTAGTCGGTCATATGTGATATAATCGGATTATTAAATCAAGTGTTGATTTAATAATTTGATATAAATTATATTTGATATAATTATGTATTAACTAATATCATTAGCTCACTAATTGCTTTATTAATATATATATATTAATGTATATTTGATATATATATATATATATATATATATATATATATTATATGAAGCATGGCATGTATTATCTAGTTTTAGAAAATAGAAAAATGGGGTGTAATTGTGGAGATATTTTAAGTATGGTTCAAGGCATGGTTTGTTCATTTGTTTATTCATTTTATTTACACTATTGAAGCATGGTGCATTTGTTTATTTGATTTTTGATTCATGCTTCAATAATGTAAAAAGAAAATGAGTAGCCATTCATTACTTCACTCTTGTAGAGTTCATGCCTTAGCCATTTTTTTCAAGAGCTCATGCTGTCTTGCTCTCCTCAATTCTTCATCTCATCTCCAAGCTCAAAACCCTCACATGAGATGTGAATCATTGAGCTTGTGAGAATCCTAGTGAGCAAATCAAACCTCTACTTCATCATCTCACATTAGAGTATCCATTTGATGTGGTGTGTTGCCTTTACTAATGAGATTAGTGAAGGGTTAGCTTGGGCTGGTGGATTTCGGGTGGATTGTCTTTGACGCGAAGATCACGAAGTATGTTCTTTCATCTTGAAGAGGAGCCTAGTGGAGTCGGGTGGACCACAATCCGGAGCTAGAGAAGAGAAGGACTCGATCTACAAGGGTATAATCTTCTTTCACTTCTTATAGTTTAATGATATCAAACTTCAAACCCTAACAACTAGTTAAAGATCTTGTTTAGTCTAGCTTAGCACCTATAAAAATTTGAATTTGGCATGCTTGATGTCACTTGAACCTCATGGTGGTGCTAGGGTAGACTTTCATGGTATCAGAGCCAAATCTAGAAGATTAGACGATATAATTAGAATCACGAAACCGAAACAACTCCGAAACACCCGAACCCAAAATCAAGCTTCTGTCGATTTTCAAAAGGTCTGTAAAATTTTTTTAAACAACTGCAGAATATTGTATATGATGCAACTTGAATACTGGAAAAATTCTAGGCCAAACCACCGCTTTTGACCCGGCGAAATCCCATAAAAAACCAATTTGGCAGGTTTTTTAATGTTGTCTGGCCTTGAAATTTTTTTGGTGTTCCAGTTGCTTGGTTTTGGGGTTTCAGGTATTATTTGATTAGTCCAAAATTTCATGTGATGTTAATTTGGTTAAGGGACGCATACGGAGTGTTTCGTAGTCGTAATTGTTACGTCGTTTCGGGTTTAAGTTTGATATGGAGGCAGTAGTTGGAATCCACATTTAATTAGTTTTGTGAAAACTAGTTAGTATTATAAATTTAGCCGTTTAGTCTCATTTGATCGATTGCCACGGAATTTTGATTCGGATCAAAACTCCGTCGCAATTGCGTATAGTACGCGATCACTTAGTCGGGAATCTTGTTGAATTATCTGACAGTTTATTGAAAAGAGTTTTCAATTTGAGACTAAAATGCAAGTTTTATAAGTTAGGCATGAAATCCGGAATATGAGATATTCCGGGTTTATGATGTCTAAGGATATTGAGAATTCTAATTATTCTAGTTTTCTGTTTTCTTTTCTGCAACCGTAAGTGTAATATGTGGGGTATCCCAATCTTGTTGCTATATGTCAACAAGTTTTAGGAATACGCATATTTGCTTACGTTGATGATATGTGATATCATGTGTTGCTGATATGTTTTATTGGATCGTCGTGATTGAATAGCCGGGGGTTTTATGTGAGATGGGAGTTTTTCAATTTCCATTCATGTAAAATTTGTATGTAATATTCTTTTACTGGGACACATCCGGATTGAGGATGATGTCACCACTGTTGTATACTATTTACTTTTTCGTATTAGGATAGCCCAAGATGGGAAGCATAAGTAACCGGGTTTTAGAGTCCAGAGGGAGACCATCTCAAAGAGTTGAGACCGGGTCTCCTAACTCTAGAATTGGCAGGGTTACTTGCCACTCTCGTAGGGGTTTAGGGATGTGGGTTTGGCTATTCATCACGACCGTGGAATCCGTGTTTTACATTACTGGCTAAATTTAAAATACGGACATCCTAGTATATCCAATATTTCATACGTCGCTTCTGCTGTTTGATTCTGTGATGTTGATCATATAACTGAGTGAGGCGAATGTAATATTATATATATGATATATAATAAACGTTGCTTATGTTTTGCACCCGTGCTGGTCCAGCCCCCGCTCTGCCGGTAGTTAAGTAACCTAACGGTACATGACGGGGCCCCGTGGCGAATGTAGATGGCATAAGCGTACGTTCTATTTTCGTTTCATTTTTCTGTAATGTTTAGGAAACATTAAATGATGGGATTTCATTAATGAGATTAATGAAAAGAAAGAAACCTAAAAATGTTGTAGAATCAAATTTTCAAAAATGGTAGCTCTAGTTTTTGCTTTGCATAATGGTATTCCTTAATGAATATCCATTACCTCATTCGATGAGGAAAGAGCCGAGATGAGGAAAGAGCCGAGATCCCTTCACCGGGAGTGATCTCTTTAGCGAAACTAGCAAATGGTACAATCCACTCGGTTTTGTCTTTTGACTGCTTCTCTTGTTCTTGCTTTGCATAGTGGTATTCATGAATATCCAGCATCTCAATCGATGAGAAAAGAGCCGAGATCCTTTCACCGGGAGTGACTTCTTTGGCGAAGCTAGCAAAAGCCTCAAAAACACTCCTTTTCTAAATCACTAGATTCTACAACGATATCAAGTTCATTACACTTATGGTTTTCTTAAAAACCTGCGTAGCCCTCCGTCATTTCAAATAAGTACTATTTAGTATTCGTGCTGCGTTTGTTGATCTCCGTTAAGACGTAGTGTGCTGTAAGTCCATGTCACGCACGCCACAAGCTCGCGGGGAGGCGGAATATATGAAAAACAATTATCAAAGCTTCATAACACGGACTTGAGCACACGGATCGTGTCTAAACCATTGCTAGCAAACAACGAGAGGTTTAACTACTCGGATTCGAAGTTATACCTCACGTTACTTGTCTTTCGGGTCTTCATCGTTGTCCTCCACACCTCGTAGGCTTTATGGAACGTGGGCACCTCAACGGCATCCTCGAGTCAAAGACGATCCAACCGAGAGTCTATAGTTCGAGTTTCTATCTCGAATCTGAGATAACTACGGCTTCTAGTTTGCTAATCTAGAAGTCCTAGAGGGTGTAGAGTATTTAGATGAATTACTTAGTCACTTAAACCCTAGGATTCTCAACTCATGAGAGCTTTTAAGGTTTGAGGAAGAAGATGAAGACTTGAGGAGAGAGAAAGCTTTTGTGATAATGATAATGAATAATTACTCATGAAAGAATATATTGAAGCATACAAATATCTCTTGATAAATATCTAGAAATATCTTGTGGGCTTCATTTAATCCTAAGGGTGAATCACCTCATGAGTCATTAAGCATTTAATGAAAACTTACAACTCATCTCTCCACTTCATTTGTGTTTAATACAAAAGAAATAAATACAAATGAGTCATCTTCTTCTAGAAGCTTCCCGACAAATTACGAGACTGCCCCTCCCAACCGTATTTCCGAAAAACACGGATAATCTTTGACTGAATAAATCCATCTGTATAATACTAGAATCTGGTTTAAACCAAAGCCCGCTAGTATTATCTGCCCGATGATAATACGTGCACAAGTGTACGTAAGTGATCGCGGCCCTGCCGTAAAACCATACGGCCTCTACACCTTTTGCCCGGTGCAGGGAAACTCTCTATGTGGGACTCTAAAGACTCGACACTACGCTGGCAGTGGGTTTAACCACAGGCCGCAAGCGGTACTAGCTGTACGTAACGGTCTCCAGGTAGATGTCGATAAGAAGGACGATGAGAAAACCCATCCGAACTCCAACTGAGCCTGATGTGACAATCTCCGTACAGTCCGGTCTGTTCGTCTAGGACTATCGCATATTGGGCCTAGGGGACGGTAAACGTCAGACCCCTAATAGCGGTATAAGTCGTGTCGGAGTGAAGCCCATTACACCTTGAGAAGCTACTGGAACCTACCAGTAAATCTTGCTTGCCCTGGCCAGGGACTTTGCGTAATGGCTCTCTATACACAGCGCGATATCTACCCTTAATACCGGGAGAGACAATCATGTCTAACCGCCACTGCCTTCAAGTGCTTTGGGACTGCATCCAACTATTACCTGTTTGCACGACTCCTTTGAGCCGTGGTAGGGTAGTAATCTAAGTACAGTGGGAACACACTCGAGGCGAAGTAGCAGTGTCAAGTCGACGGACTAAGCTGTACTCATGTCACCTGGGAACTGCTATCTGACGATGGGTATAATACCAACCTGCAGTTTCCGGCGAGTCCTGTCCGGTGTACCCGTCACCTAACGAGCACCTGCATACTATCTCCAGTACGACGTACTGATGGCTATGGGATAGAACATCTCCCCAACTGGGATGAGAAACATACACACTAGTCTACTCCGGAGTATCGATGCCCCATCTCGATAATCCTACGACCAGGGACCTGTATAGGATGTTGTTTATAGACTACCCAGCCCCCACTAGTGTGACTGTCATCACAACGCTGGTAATCAAGCAAAGATCCTAAGGGCTCCACTAATATGTATAAGCGATAGGTTAAAAGAAACATATGCATATATTAAAGTAGACACAAACCAAGTAGCATACTACCATTTTTAGCAAGACTGTCAATACAACTGTGAATATCCCAAGCTTCCATTAAGTAATATACAAACTAGTATGATAAAGTAATAGCCTCTAGGGCATAAACACTAACAATCTCTCACTTGCACTAGGGCCATGTACTGGTATATCGCAGACCTATAATCTCGAATAGCCTCTCAAACTGCGTCTGAGGAATGGCTTTTGTGAATGGATCAGCAGTGTTATTCTCTGTATCTACTCTCTTTACCTCGATCTCCATGATCAGGTGATACCGTCTTAAGATGTGTCTGTGTTAGTTATATGTATGCCCTAGAGGCCATTACTGTACATTGGATGTATATTGTAGTGGATGCTGGGACATATATAGGGAGGACTTTCTTGCTCGACATGATAGTATGCTATCTGGTTGATCTTTACCTTAACGTGTACACTAATTGTCTCTCTGTTACATGTTGGTAAAGCCCTTAGGATGTGTACTTGACTATCTGGACTATGATGCAGATGATACTAGTGGGGACATGGTAGTCTATAAGTACATCCTTCAAAGTCCTTAGTCGTGGGTGTATCGAGACGGGGCATCGATATACCAGAGTAGACTAGCGTATACCTTCTCGACCCATACAGATGGGCGATGGATGATCCCATATCCATTGGTGTTTGACATCAGAGATGATATACGGGTGCTCAGTGGAGACTGGGTACACTGGACGGACTCGCCGAGAACTCCCAGATGGTATTATACCTTACGTCAGATGGCAGTTCTCTGGTGACACTGGTACAGAGTAGTCTGTTGACCCGAGATCGTTATAGAGTCTCGTGTGGTTCCCACTGTGCTTTGATTTCCACCTTACCACGTCTAAGAGGGCGTGCAAAACGGTGGTTATTGGGTACAGTCCCGAATCACATGGAGGGAATGAGCGATAGGAGGGGATTCGTCTCTCCCGGTATAGGGAGTTGATGTTGCGCTGTGTTCGATTTGCTATAACCGGAAATCCCTGGCCAGGGTTGCTGAGATTTACTGGTAAGTGTTACCAGTAGTTTCTCGAACTGTTATAGATCTCATATCGACACGACTTATCGAGCTACTGGGGTCTGACGTTTACCACCCCTAGACGAGATATGCGACATATCAGACGAACAGACCGGACTGTACGGTAAGTGCTACTGGTTGGATTCACAGGAGTGTGAGCGGGCTTGCTCGTCGATCTTCTGATCGCTCAATACCCGGGTGGCCGTTACGTTTAGCAGACCGCTTGCGGCTTGTGGGTGTTTGATATGATCATCACCTGCTGCCGGCGTATTGACGAGTCTTTAGAGTCCTACACAGAGGTTTCCTGGCTCAAGCAAAAAGAAATAGGAGCGCATATGAGATATGTGCGGGACCGAGAATGATACCAGTATGTGATACTGTATTCGATTCTCGCATTTTATGACATTGATCGGTTATATGCGATATAGCCGGGTTATCGGATCAAGTGTTGATTCGATAAGTTGTTACTGTTGATATTAGTCGGTTATATGCGATATGACCGGATCATTAAATCAAGTGTTGATTTAATGATTTAATGCATAATTATATATTTGATATATTACTTTGCATTAACTAGTATCGGTTCACTTTAAATGGATTTTCTCACTTGATGTGCACATTGTATATGTGATATATTTTTGTGCATTTGATTGTATCATATTTGATGATACATGATTGCTAGGGTTTGTGTAAAGAATTAAACCTTGATTAAATAAATGGTTAGGGTTTTTATTTGATTATTCATTCATTTATCTATTTATTTTTAGATTAAATGAATGAGAAATGAAAACAAAAGGTTGCTTTTCTTCATGAAGCTTGTTGAAGCTTCATGAAGGTTTGACCAATGTAACCATTTTGTCTTCATCTCCTTAACCCTAACCATTCCTTTAACCTTGGTCAATTCTCTACACATAACTATAGTTAAAATTATGATAATAATTGATTTTTCTATTCTATTCTAAAAAAAACTTATGATAATATTATCTTCATCTTCAAGATGAAGAAGCTTGCCTCCATCAATGGCAACTAGTGAAAAAGAGTGAGAAATCCAATTCTAAAGTGAACCCACCTCCTATTTCTTCATCCTCTATCTCTTGCCAAGTAGTATAGGGTGTTTCCTTCACAAGTTTTCATGGTTTGGTGAAGGTGGAGCTTGATCTTGTGATGCCTCGACGTAGATCATCTTCGGCATCGTAGTCGATGACCTAGCCCGTCCATTTCTCCGATGAAGCCGACGCTAGAGCCCGGGATTCGATTTGGACAGCGAGGAGACTTCATTGCGGAGCTAAGGAGGTGGAGGACCGGATCTACAAAGGTTGTATTTCCGTTCTTGTAGTTAAGTTGTTAACTAGTTTCATTTATCGCCTAAAATTCTAGTTAACGATCCGTATTAGGGTTTCTCGGCACCCATAAAATTTGAAATTGGCATGGTTGATGCCTTGTGAGACCTCATTAGAGTGCCTAGGAACCCTACAGTGGTATCAGAGTCTAGCTAGAGCCTTAGGCGATGCTTAGACGATGTTAGAAACCCGATCGAACCGAAACCCTAAACCCAAACTTGCTCTCTGTGCATTTTTGAAAATTGTGGATTTTTGAGAATTAAAAATATGCAGAAAATTCAGCAGGAAATTCTAAGAATTACGGTGCAAAAATTACCTAATGATGTGTCTAAAGTGCGGCGGAACCGCGGCATTAGCATGCTAATGCGGCGGTTCCGCGGCCATTTTGTCTCTTCTCCCATTGAATTTTGCACAGTAATTCCTATTTTGCAGTGCTGGTTTTCCTGGGATTTTTTTTTCTGAACTCATGAGTTGAAATTTCTGGGTTGTATTGGGGACTCGGTGCTTCGATCGGATTGTCTAATTTTGTCTATGTGATTCCGGATAATTTTTGAATATGTTAAAAAGTCGACCGGATATAAATACCCAACTTTTCCCCTACCGGAAAATTTCCAAGTGTTGGATTTTTCTGAGGTTTAAAGACGTTCTAAGTAGTGCAAGTAACGCGATGGTCCCTCTAGAAGACAACAAACCTTAACTCGATTATGTGACCGTCTTGAACTGCCCTTTGAACCTTCGGGTTTGGGGCAGTACGGCGTGCCACATGTGAGGCGTTGGCTTGACCCTTCTACGGCTGGACCGTTGGTACTGAGGCACGAAATGAATGTTTTTAAACCTATTTCATGTGTTGATTTGTATTTGGAAAACTTGGGTGTTTGGATGTTCGATCGGAAAGTTTAACATTTTCTATTTATCTGGAATGGGATACAATAATTGGAATTCACAAGTAGTTATGAGATAACTGAATGAATGTTATAAACATAGCACTTTAGTCTCACTTGATCGGTTGCCATGGAATTTTGATGTGATCAAAAGTCCGTCGCAATCACGTAGCGTACGCGGATACTCGCCGGATAAACTTAATAGACAGCCTCGCTCCATAGCCCCGACCAAGTGACTGTAGGAGAACCCCGTCGCCGAAAGCATCCGTTCGGGTGCTCGTGGTAGCGGTGTTCCGCCTTGGTGCACTTCGTCGACGGCGTCGGGGGTGCGGCCGCCTACTAAAGTTTGCGACGAGTATTCGATCAGGATGTCGGGAATCTTGTTGAATTGCCCGACTTGATATTGAAAAGTGTTTTCGATAATGAGACTAAAATGCGGGGTTTATAATTGTTAGGCATGCGATGTCTAAGGAATTCATTTGATCAGGCATGCGATGTCTAAGGAGGTTGCGGATTCCAACTGTTGTAGTTTTACACTTTCTTTTCTGTGACCGTAAGTGTAATATGTGATATCGCCGGTTTCGTTGCTATATGTCAACGACAATTGGGATGCGCATATTTACTTACGTTGATGACATGTGATGTTATGTGTTGCTGGATATGTTATATTGGATCGTCGTGTTTGAATAGCCGGGGTTTTTTTTATGTGAGATGAGTGTTTTTCATTTTCATTCATGTAAAAACTTGTATGTAATATTCTTTTATTGGGGCACTTCCAGGTTGCGGAAGATGTCACCCTTTGTATATTATTTACTTTTCCGCACTAGTATAGACCCAAGGAGGGGAGCACAAGTAACCGGGTCCTGGAGTCCAGTGGGAGACCAACTCGAGGAGTCGAGTCCGGGTCTCCTAACTCTAGAATTGGTAGGGTTGCTTGCCGCTCTCGTAGGGGTCTAGGGGTGTGGGTTTGGCTATTCATCGCGACCGTGGAATCCGTGTTTTATACTGGCTCGTATTGAAAACACGGACGTCCTAGTATATCCAATATTTCATATGTTTCTTCTGCCGCGATATCTGTGATGTGATCATGTGATGTTCTGTGATAAATACTGTATCTAGTATATATGATATATTATATAGGCATTACTTATGTTTTACACCCGCGCTAGCCCTGCCCCGCTCTGCCGTTAGTTACCTAACCTAACGGTGCATGAGGGGACATCGAGGCGAATGCGGATGGCATAAGTGTACGTCGTATTTATCTGTGATGTTTAGGTATTTAAATGATGGGACTTCATTAATGAGATTAATGAAATAAAAGAAACCTAAGATGTTGTAGAATCGAATTTCAAAAATAAAACAGGTAGCTACAGTTCTTGCTTTGCACAGCGATATATATGATATATCCTGCACCTTATTCGATGAGGAAAGGACCGAGATCCCTTCACCGGGAGTGACTCCTTTAGCAATAACTGGCAGATGCTACACACTCGGTTTGTCTTTTGATTGCTTTTAAGAGTTTTTGCTTTGCACAGTGATATATATGATATATCCCGCACCTCATTCGACGAGGAAAGGACCGACGATCCCTTCACCGGGAGTGACTCCTTTAGCAAAACGAGAAAAGGCCTCAAAGACACTCCATTTTAAAATTTATTCGATCCTACAACGATATCAAGTTCATTACGCAATAGGTTTTCAGAAAAACCTGTCGTAACCCTCCGTCATTTCAGATAAGTGGTAGTTAGTATTCGTGCTACGTTTGTTGGCCTGCGTCAAGGCGTAGTGTGCGGTAGCTAACTAGTATTTATCTGCTTATGCATATGATGCAGATTGGATTAGGGTAGTCGTGCGACTTTGTTGGCCTGCGTCAAGGGTCGTGCGGGTGGGTTTAATTCAATCAGGAAATGACGGGTTGAACTTGACTAGCGCACTATGGTTTGTTGGCCTGCGTCAAGGTCATAGGACGCTAGGGGCAAAATTATCGGGAATTTCAAGTGTTGAAATTTGCAATAAGATTGCATACCTTCTATGAGATAGTTGGATCCCGATACTCGCTGCGAGTAAGAGTTACTCCTGGGAGAGTTTTACACATTACAATTAGCTGATCAAGTAGGTGTCTAGAAAGGTGTCAACGAGCTTACGCCTCTGGGAAAACGAGGTTTACATTAATTAGGTTCGTGCGAAAGCACGGGGGACCTCCCTCAAAGTACCGACACTGGCCTGGCTGAAAGATTGGCGAACTTGTAGTGTGTAATTAATCCCGGCCAGTCTTTCCTTTTAGGGTTTGAAGGAAGATTTGATAAAAAGCAGTGGGAGCCATCCTGATTAGATAAAATAATAACCAATCTATTCTTGCAAGAGCGCACGCTGAGTGTTTTCTTCTCTCTCTCTCCAGGTAGCGACCATATCACGCCTTAATCAAGATAATAATACGGATATTTGACCGAACCTGCTTGTTATACTGAGATGGGGAACGTTGGTCCCGCTCCAACTTATAATTGTTATAAGACAGAGCAGGAAATTGGGGAATACCAGAATTCCCGTGCCGCCCAAACGAAGAGAGTGCATGCTGATGCATCAGCTTCGGGTGTGTTCATTACAAAGAACTGTTTCTCAGTATCCTCCGCATCCTGGGTATATGATACCGGATCAGGATCCCAGATATGTAATCTGTTACATAGAGCTACAGATAGGTAGAGAACTGAGAACGGATGATTAGTTTCATGAGGCAGAAAACGGGGCAAGTGTTGCAGCCAAGTCTGTTGGTCACTGTCACCCTGTATTACCAATACATTGATTCTGAACGAATGTTATTAGATACCGAACCTGATATACAAAATCATATCAGTCTCTTTATCAGTAAAGAAATGATAAAATTTTGTATTGTTGGATAATGTTTTGAACATTTCCTATATCAAAAGTTGATCGGTTCAGGCACGTTATCTAAAAGCATTGATGTTCTAAATCAAACTACAGTTCTTAAGTATACGGAACACACACAAGAGGAAGAGTTCAAATATGAACGAATTCTTCTTGAGGTATTGTAGACTGGGTCATATCAATGCGACCCGACTAGCTGAAGTTACATATAGATGCATATTTAAAACCTGTTTGAATTTACATCTTATGAAACTTGCCAGTCATGTCACAGAGATAAGATGACCATAGCTCTGTTTACTGGAAACAGAGAAAGAGATAGTGAACTCTTGGGATAATACATGTTGATGTATGTAGGTCCCTTGTCTACACATGCCAAGACCGGTTCTTTATACTTCATTACGTTCTCTGATGATCTCTCAAGATTCAGACATATGTTCCTATTGAAACACAAGTCAGAACCTTTTGAGGTATTCACAGAATATAAGTTAGAAGTAGAGAACCAAAATAAGGGAATAAGTATTATGTCCTTTGATGTGATCAAGGAGGAGAATACTTGAGCACGGAATTCCTGGATTATTCTCAAGGAGAATGAGATTCTCTCTCAGTATTACTCCTCCGTATACACCATTGCACGATGGTATATCAGGGCGGAGCAGATACACCCTATTTGATATGGTGTGCTCTATGATGAGTACTACTGAGTTACCTGTTTCCTTTTAGGGGGTTATGCACTTGAGAAGCTACATACCTATTGAATAGGGTTCCAATCAAATCAGTTGCCTACCATTTCATATGTGATATAGAAAGGGAAGAGCCCATGTCTTAAGCTAGTTAAGATTTGGGGTTGACCGGCCTATGTCTAAAAGCATAATCCGGACAAGCTCGAGGCAAGGTCTGTTATGTACAACTGGAAAGGTTCCAGCTATACAAACAACAGCAGATGATTTGGTAGAACCAAAGGATTCAGTAGATTCCAACGAACCTCAGCCTCTCCGCCGATCTAGTAGGGTTCCTCACCCACCTGAGAGATACTTCGGTTTCTCTATGACAGTGGGAGCGAGGATTGCATCATGAGATGATGACCCAACTAGTTTCGAGCTGGTCATCAGGAGTAGGACTCTGTAAGAATGGCTGGATGCTTAACGATCTGAGATGGAATCCATGTACACCAACAAAGTATGGACTTTGGTTGCTATATCTGAAGGGTTAAATCCCCATCAGGAGCAAGTATATCTTGAGAAGATTACTTGGTGTACATGTAAAAGTTAAGACTTTCAAAGCTAGACTTGTTAAAGGTTTTCGTCATTGACCAGGCGTGGACAATGATGAAACCTTTTTCCAGTGCCTATGCTTAAGTCCATCCAGATCCTACTTGCCACGGCTACATACCATGACTACGATATCTGGTGGTTGGGTGTCATGACTGCTTTTCTAAATAATATTTTGGAAGAGAGCGTCTATAAGTACACAGCCAGAGGGCCTCGTAGACAGTGGGAGCAGCGGAAACGTGTGCAAGATGCTTTATAGGATAAAGCAGGTATCGCGGAGTTGGAACATCTGTTTTGATTAATTAGTCAAAGAGTTTGGCATCATCAAAATGGTAGATGAACCTTGTATAAACAAAAAGGTAGTAGGGAGTATGGTGGCGATCCTCGTAGAGTACGTGGATGACATACTCTTGATAGGGAAGGAGTTTCCTATGCTACGCTCGATCAATCTCCGCTTATCACACTGATTCTCCACATAAGATCAAAGTGATACCTACTAAATCCTGGAATTTGGATCTATGAGATAGATCTAGTTGGATATTAGGACACTCACTAGTTGTAGTGAGATGGTATCAGTTGATCCTAGGGAGAATCACTGGAAGTGTTCCAGAGTGATAAAGACGACTGAATGTCAGTCACAGGCATTGTCTTTACCCTCTATCGAGGGACGATATGCTGGAAGAGTTCCAAGCTAGATACCGTGGCTAACTAGACGATAAAGGCAGGATACATCGCTACTTAAGATGCTACCAAAGAGGCTGTTTGGGTGTATATTGGTTCATGAGATGAACTACGTTCCTACCATTGTGAGACAATGGAGTTGTGGTTTATGCCAAGGAACGCAGATCCCATCAGTGATCCAGACATATTCTAAGGCAGTATCACCTGATCATGGAGATGGTTGATCTTTAAGGGATCGAGGTCAGGAGAGTAGACTCAGAGGACGACACGGCGGATCCACTCACGAAGGCCTATTCCCAGAGAGAGACTTTTATGGGATGGTTGAGTATGAGATACTACAACCACTGCTATCAGATGGCCCTAGTGCAAGTGGGAGATTGTTAGTTATATGTATGCCCTAGAGGCCATTACTGTACATTGGATGTATATTGTAGTGGATGCTGGGACATATATAGGGAGGACTTTCTTGCTCGACATGATAGTATGCTATCTGGTTGATCTTTACCTTAACGTGTACACTGATTGTCTCTCTATTACATGTTGGTAAAGCCCTTAGGATGTGTACTTGACTACCTAGACTATGATGCAGATCATACTAGTGGGGACATGGTAGTTCATAAGTACATCCTTCAAAGTCCCTAGTCGTGGGTGTATCGAGACGGGGCATCGATATACCAGAGTAGACTAGCGTATACCTTCTCGACCCATACAGATGGGCGATGGATGATCCCATATCCATTGGTGTTTGACATCAGAGATGATATACGGGTGCTCAGTGGAGACTGGGTACACTGGACGGACTCGCCGAGAACTCCCAGATGGTATTATACCTTACGTCAGATGGCAGTTCTCTGGTGACACTGGTACAGAGTAGTCTGTTGACCCGAGATCGTCATAGAGTCTCGTGTGGTTCCCACTGTGCTTTGATTTCCACCTTACCACGTCCAAGAGGGCGTGCAAAACGGTGGTTTTTGGGTACAGTCCCGAATCACATGGAGGCAATGAGCGATAGGAGGGGATTCGTCTCTCCCGGTATAGGGAGTTGATGTTGCGCTGTGTTCGATTGGCTATAACCGGAAATCCCTGGCCAGGGTTACTGAGATTTACTGGTAAGTGTTACCAGTAGTTTCTCGAACTGTTATAGATCTCATATCGACACGACTTATCGAGCTACTGGGGTCTGATGTTTACCACCCCTAGACGAGATATGCGACATATCAGACGAACAGACCGGACTGTACGGTAAGTGTTACTGGTTGGATTCACAGGAGTGTGAGCGGGCTTGCTCGTCGATCTTCTGATCGCTCAATACCCGGGTGGCCGTTACGTTTAGCAGACCGCTTGCGGCTTGTGGGTGTTTGATATGATCATCACCTGCTGCCGGCGTATTGACGAGTCTTTAGAGTCCTACACAGAGGTTTCCTGCCTCAAGCAAAAAAAAATAGGAGCGCATATGAGATATATGCGGGACCGAGAATGATACCAGTATATGATACTGTATTCGATTCTCGCGTTTTGTGACATTGATCGGTTATATGCGATATAGCCGGATTATCGGATCAAGTGTTGATTCGATAAGTTGTTACTGTTGATATTAGTCGGTTATATGCGATATGACCGGATCATTAAATCAAGTGTTGATTTAATGATTTAATGCATAATTATATATTTGATATATTACTTTGCATTAACTAGTATCGGTTCACTTTAAATGGATTTTCTCACTTGATGTGCACTTTGTATATGTGATATATTTTTGTGCATTTGATTGTATCATATTTGATGATACATGATTGCTAGGGTTTGTGTAAAGAATTAAACCTTGGTTAAATAAATGGTTAGGGTTTTTATTTGATTATTCATTCATTTATCTATTTATTTTTGGATTAAATGAATGCGAAATGAAAACAAAAGGTTGCTTTTCTTCATGAAGCTTGTTGAAGCTTCATGAAGCTTTGACCAATGTAACCATTTTGTCTTCATCTCCTTAACCCTAACCATTCCTTTAACCTTGGTCAATTCTCTACACATAACTATAGTTAAAATTATGATAAGAATTGATTTTTCTATTCTATTCTAAAAAAAAACTTATGATAATATTATCTTCTTCTTCATCTTCATCTTCAAGATGAAGAAGCTTGCCTCCATCAATGGCAACTAGTGAAAAAGAGTGAGAAATCCAATTCTAAGTGAACCCACATCCTATTTCTTCATCCTCTACCTCTTGCCAAGTAGTATATGGTGTTTCCTTCACAAGTTTTCATGGCTTGGTGAAGGTGGAGCTTGATCTTGTGATGCCTCGACGTAGATCATTTTCGGCATCGTAGTCGATGACCTAGCCCGCCCATTTCTCCGATGAAGCCGACGCTAGAGCCCGGGATTCGATTTGGACAGCGAGGAGACTTCATTGCGGAGCTAAGGAGGTGGAGGACCGGATCTACAAAGGTTGTATTTCCGTTCTTGTAGTTAAGTTGTTAACTAGTTTCATTTATCGCCTAAAATTCTAGTTAACGATCCGTATTAGGGTTTCTCGGCACCCATAAAATTTGAAATTGGCATGGTTGATGCCTTGTGAGACCTCATTAGAGTGCCTAGGAACCCTACAGTCTGGACTTCTAATGGGATCTGGGTTCCTTCGCTAAAGCTATAGCGCCGTTGTTGTCGCAATACAGAGGTATTAGATCAACACTGGTAGGAACCACCTGAAGTTCTGTGAGGAACTTCTTCATCCAGACAGCTTCTTTTGCGGCATCGCAAGCAGCTATGTACTCCGCTTCTATCGTTGAGTCGGCAACGGTATCTTGCTTGGAACTCTTCCAACAGACCGCCCCTCCATTGAGGGTAAAAACATAACCCGACATGGACTTGGAGTCATCCTTATCATTCTGGAAGCTGGAGTCGGCAAAGGCCTCGATCTGGAGGTCTTTTCCGCCATACACCAAGAACATCTCCTCAGTCCTCCTCAGGTACTTGAGAATGTTCTTTACTGCTATCCAGTGCTTCTCTCCTGGGTTTGCCTGATACCGGCTTACAACGCTCAATGCGTATGCTACATCTGGTCTGGTACATAACATCGCATACATTATAGAGCCTACCGCAGAAGCGTAGGGTATAATCGACATGCAAGCCCTTTCCAAATCAGTCTTGGGAGACATCTCTTTGGAGAGGTTGATTCCGTGACAAGCCGGTATGTTACCGCGCTTAGAATCGTCCATACTGAATCTTTTCAATATGGTGTCTATGTACCTGGACCGCGAAAGTCCCAACATCCTCTTTGATCTATCACGATAGATCTGGATCCCCAGAATGTAGGTGGCATCAGCCAGGTCCATCATGAAGAACTTCTGTGACAAGAATCCTTTGACTGACTATAACATAGGAATATCATTTCCTATTAGAAGAATGTCATCCACGTACAAGACGAGAAATACAACAGCTCTCCCTACAATCTTACTGTATATGCATGGTTCATCTGGATTCTTGATAAAGTCGAATTCTTTGACAGTATCATCAAAACAGATGTTCCAACTCCGCGATGCCTGCTTTAGTCCATAAATGGACTTAAGCAACTTGCACACTTTACCGCTGCTCCCACTCTGAATGAATCCCTCTGGTTGATCCATATAGACACATTCTTCCAAATTACCATTTAGAAAATCCGTCTTTACGTCCATCTGCCAGATCTCATAATCGTGGAAGGCAGCAATGGCAAGAAGAACCCGAATGGATTTGAGCATAGCCACTGGAGAAAAGGTTTCGTCATAGTCCAAACCAGGTGTTTGACGAAAACCCTTTGCAACAAATCTAGCCTTATAGATTTCAACCTGTCCATCTACACCAATCTTCTTTCTGAAGATCCATTTGCATCCTACGGGTTTTATCCCATCTGGAGCAATGTCCAAAGTCCATACTTTGTTAGTGTACATGGACTCCATTTCGGTCCGTATTGCATCCAGCCATTTTACCGAGTCGCCGCTCTGAATGGCTTGCTGGAAGCTAGTAGGGTCATCATTATCAATGATGCAATCTTCTCGATCCCCGTCTATGAGAAAACCGTAGTATCTCTCGGGCGGATGAGACTGCCTACACTTCTGCGGATAGGCACTGGTATGTCCTTTTTTCTGAATCTTCTGGTTCTACCATACTTTCATTAACAGCTTGTGGTTCTGAAATTTCTTCCAGTTCTATTGCGCTCCCACTCTTCTGATTTTCTAAAAATTCAGCTTCCAAGAAGTGGGCATGACGAGAAACAAAAACCTTCTGTTCCTCTGCGTAATAGAAATAATACCCCTTGGAATTCTTTGGATATCCCACAAACTTACATTGTACTGAGCGTGCCTCGAGCTTGTCCGGATTCTGCTTTTTTACAAAAGCCGGACATCCCCATGTCTTCAGGTACTGAATATAGGGTTTCTTCCCACTCCATATCTGATATGGTGTGGTAGGCACAGTTTTGGTTGGAACCTTGTTCAAAAGATATGCAGCTGATTCTAGTGCATAACCCCAGAAAGATCGCGGTAACTCAGCCTTACTCATCATGGAACGAACCATATCCAATAGGGTTCGATTCCGCCTTTCCGATACACCGTTGTGTTGTGGTGTGTATGGAGGAGTAAGATGAGAGAGAATTCCATTCTCTTTTAAGTAACCCAGGAACTCGGCACTTAAGTATTCACCACCTCGATCAGATCTCAGTGTCTTGATACTTTTGCATGTTTGGTTTTCCACTTCATTCTTGTATTCCCGGAATTTTTCAAAGGCCTCGGATTTATGCTTATTAAGAAGATACATCCATACCTAGAGAAATCATCCGTAAAAGTAATGAAGTAGGAATAACCATCTCGCGCATGTGTAGACATTGGACCACACACATCACTGTGTATGAGTCCCAAGAGCTCGCTCGCTCTTACTCCGTGTCCAGTAAACGGAGTCTTTGTCATCTTTACCATGAGACAAGATTCACAAGTAGCATAAAATTGATATTCGAACGGATTCAAATATTCTTCTCTATGTAACTTAGTCAACCGTGTTTCATTGATGTGACCTAGTCTACAATGCCATAAGAAAGCCTGATTTACTTCTGGAGACTTTCTTTTAAGTGTGTTCTGGATATTGAAAACCTGAGCTTGATTCAATACGTATATACCGTCATCTAATGTACCGGACCCAATCAGAACTTGATTTAGGTTGATGTGAACTACATCGCTTACGAATGTAAAAGCATATCTCTCTCTTGAAAGTGGGGACACTGATATGATATTACAAGTCAAACTAGGTACATACAAACAGTTACGTAGAATCAATATCTGTCCACTTGTCAAACCTAGGCGATATTCTCCCACGGATTCAGCATCCACGCTCATTCCGTTTGCAACTCTGAGAGACAAATCGCCTACCCTGATAATTCTACGGTTTCTCAAAGCATGTAATGAATTACAGATATAAGATCCTGCTCCGGTATCTAGTATCCAGGAAGTAGAGTTAATTGACAAACAGTTCTCAATTACATACACACTCGAGGCCGAAGCCATAACATGCTTCGTATCCTGGCTACTGGCTTCTAAAGCCCTGCAATCCTTCTGCCAATGCCCGTTCCCATAACAATAGGAACATCCCTCCTTATCTAAACCAAGTCCCGAAACTTTTGCTCTTCCCTTTCCTTTTACTTAACTAACACCGTATATCGGCTTTGTGGAGGTTTTCCTCTTTTCACCCTTTGCTTTCGCCCTGGATGCAGAAGAAGAAGGTCCTCCATTAAGCAAAGCGGGTGTCTCCCTGGTTTCTTTCAGGGTGTAAGTAGAGGGTAGGGACTGTGGAAATAAGTCAGTACATGACCTGTTTCCCAACGTAGTCTCCAGGTCCGTGAGCTCATCAATATATCTAGTCATCGTAAGGACGTCGTCCCCTACAGATGACCCGACAGCCAACCTCGCTTGAAGCAATTCGTTCGAGGTCTCATATCTTGCGATATGAGATTGCTCTCCATATAAATCTTTGTTATGGAGAAAGATGGAAACTAAGTCCATCTTCTCGTGCTGCTTCTGGTATATACCATCAACTGAAGCCAACACGAGACACTTGGCATTCGCACTATCCTTTTCTCTTGTCTGACGGATATCCACATCCGCGACGGTGGAAACTGGACCTGGGACGGTGGGGGCTTGAGTAGTAATAGGGTGGTCCAGCTTGTCATAGGCAATGGACATCTGGACAGAGTTTTGCCAATCATATAAGTCAGATTCAGTCATTTTGTTATCTAGATGTAACCTAGTCATGGTCACATGGTCGCTGCAATGAGAGAGAGAGGGAACACTTTAGCATGATGCTCTTGCAAGTTTAGATTGGTTTTTAGTTTATCTAAACTGGATGGCTCCCACTGTTTCTCGAATCCTTACTCAAACCATAAAAGAAGAATTAGTCAGGACTGATCTCACCGTACAATACTTGCTTAACCGTTCAGCCAGGCTAGTGTTGGTACTTCGAGGGAGGTTTTACGACGCTTTCGCGAAGTTCCTTAATTAAATAACCTCTTTTCTCTGGAGGCGTAGCCCCGCTGACACTGTTCTAGACACCTACTTGTTTATAGCATTGATCGTTAAGTGACGAATCTCCTGATGAGTAGCTGATACTCACAGTAGGATCGGGATCCAAATATCATCGTGTGATAAAGCTGAAGGAATCCTACCAAAATTATCACACTCCAAGTGGTATGCAACTCTAGTAAGTTTCAGTTTCTTTAGAAACTCCCGATGTGGATTTTTGCCCATGCTCTTATGACCTTGACGAAGGCCAACAAATCATAAGTCACATGTCAAGTTCTGCCCATCATTATTTTGTTAATTTGAACCCACCCGTACATACCCCTGACGTTGGCCAAATGGCAGTACGACTGTCCCAAATCAACTCATCTATCTATACAACAAATGAATACCCCAGCAGCTACCAAACACTATGCCTTGACGAAGGCCAACAAACATAGCTTGAATACTACTGACCATCCATATGAATTGACGGAGGGCTACGACTGGTTTTGGCGAAACCGTAAACGTAGTGAACTTGATATAATCGAAGGAATCTGATAGCTTTTTAGAAGGAGTGGTTAAAGCTCCGTAATTAAAAATTCTGCTCTTTTAAAATAACCGAGTGGTTTCTTTTAAATTTGTTCCAACGATTCAACTTTGGTTTATTTTCTTTGCATTAATATAATGCGTCCCATCAATTAACCTATCATGGCAGAAAACAACGAAAATACGTCCTCTTATGCCATCCGCATTCGCCACTGGATCCCGTCATTCACCCGTTATGTTACTTAACTAACGACAGAGCGGGGGCTGGGCTAGCGCGGGTGTAAAACATAAGTAACGCCTAATAGATATCATATATAGATATTGTACATTCGTCAGACGCAATAATAGGTATTCCAGATCACAGATGAACATTATTGGATATACAAGCAATCCGTGTTTCCTTTGAGCCTGCAACGAAAGACGGATTACACAGTTGTGATGAATAGCCATTACCCCACCCTAGACCCCTACGGGTACGGCAAACTACCCGTCAAGTACCCGAAGTGAAGCGGTCTCCCTTAACAACGTGAGTAGGCCACTAAACACTTCAAAATACCCGGTAGTTTGTGCACCCCATCTTGGGTCTATCCTAGGAGCATAAAACAGTAAATGAAATAATACAACGGTGGCATCAACCTCAGCCCGGATGTGCCCCGCAAAAGAATATTGCATCATTTTACAATTTACATCGAATGAAAAAATATAAAAACTCATCTCAAATCCCGGCTAATCATCACAACGATCCAATGAAGTTCATATTCACAAACCAGTAAAAACCATTACAGAAATGTGCACCCCCTGCTAACCGACATACTAGCAATTAGGGGAGGTTTGCGAACACATTAAACATCACAGATAAAACTTGATTAGCAAATAACTTAGAATTTCGATCGACAACCTTTTTCCGTGTCTACCCCAAATGCAAGCCAGCACTGAAAAAAACCTGGGCAGAAACAAAATACAGAAAAACAAAACACCCAAACATAAGAGTTATTGTGTAAATACGAGTCAACTCGGAGTTGACTCGGTCGCGGATCCGCGGCGGATAGCACTATTCCGCTGCGCTTCCGCGGCAGTCTCACCGAGTTGGGACCTCGTATTTCTCCAGTATTCTTAGAATTCCCTGCTGTGAATTTTCATACCTGTGAAATAATTTATTCGACACGTTTAAAATTGACAGAAACTTGAGGGGTCCGGGGTTAAGTTTTCGTGTTTTTCCGACGATCGAAGTTCTAATTAGTTGCTAACAAGCTAGTAAAGGCTTAGTAGTCTCTGATACCATTGTAAGTCCATGTCACGCACCCCACAAGCTCGCGGGGAGGCGGAATATATGAAAAATAATTATCAAAGCTTTGTAACACGGATTTGAGCACACGGATCGTGTCTAAACCATTGCTAGCAAACAACGAGAGGTTTAACTACTCCGATTCGAAGTTATACCTCACGTTACTTGTCCTTCGAGTCTTCATCGCTGTCCTCCACACCTCGTAGGCTCTATGGAACGTAGGCACCTCAACGGCCTCCTCGAGTCAAACACGATCCACCCGAGAGTCTATAGTCCGAGCTTCTATCTCAAATCTGAGATAACTACGGCTTCTAGTTTGCTAATCTAGAAGTCCTAGAGGGTGTAGAGTATTTAGATGAATTACTTAGTCACTTAAACCCTAGCATTCTCAACTCATGAGAGCTTTTAAGGTTTGAGGAAAAAGATGAAGACTTGAGGAGAGAGAAAGCTTTTGTGATAATGATAATGAATAATTACTCATGAAAGAATATATTGAAGCATACAAATATCTCTTGATAAATATCTAGAAATATCTTATGGGCTTCATTTAATCCTAAGGGTGAATCACCTCATGAGTCATTAAGCATTTAATGAAAACTTACAACTCATCTCTCCACCTCATTTGTGTTTAATCCAAAAGAAATAAATACAAATGAGTCATCTTCTTCTAGAAGCTTCCCGACAAATTACGAGACTGCCCCTCCCATCCGTATTTCCGAAAAACACGGATAATTTTTGACTGAATAAATCCATCTGTATAATACTAGAATCTGGCTTAAACCAAACCCTGCTAGTATTATCTGCCCGATCATAATACGTGCACAAGTGTACGTAAGTGATCGCGGCCCTGCCGTAAAACCATACGGCCTGTACACCTTTTGCCCGGTGCAGGGAAACTCTCTGTGTGGGACTCTAAAGACTCGACACTACGCTGGCAGTGGGTTTAACCACATGCCGCAAACGGTAATAGCTGTACGTAACGGTCCCCAGGTAGATGTCGATAAGAAGGACGATGAGAAAACCCATCCGAACTCCAACTGAGCCTGATGTAACAATCTCCGTACAGTCCGGTCTGTTCGTCTAGAACTATCGCATATCGGGCCTAGGGGGACGGTAAACGTCAGACCCCTAATAGCGGTATAAGTCGTGTCGGAGCGAAGCCCATTACATCTTGAGAAGCTACTGGAACCTACCAGTAAATCTCGCTTGCCCTGGCCAGAGACTTTGCGTAATGGCTCTCCATACACAGTGCGATATCAACCCCCAATACCGGGAGAGACGAATCCTATATAACCGCCACTGCCTCCAAGTGCTTCGGGACTGCACCCAACTACTACCTGTTTGCACGACTCCTTTGAACCGTGGTACAATAGTAATCTAAGTACAATGGGAACACATCCGAGGCGAAGTAGCAGTGGCAAGTTGACGGACTAAGCTGTACTCATGTCACCTGGGAACTGCTATCTGACGATGGGTATAATACCAACCTGCATTTTCCGGCGAGTCCTGTCCGGTGTACCCGTAACCTAACGAGCACCTGCATACCATCTCCAGTACGACGTACTGATGGCTGTGGGACAGACCATCTCCCCAACTGGGATGAGAAGCGTACACACTAGTCTACTCCGGAGTATCGATGCCCCATCTCGATAATCCTACGACCAGGGACCTATATAGGATGTTGTTTATAGACTACCCAGCCCTCACTAGTGTGACTGTCATCACAACGCTGGTAATCAAGCAAAAGATCCTAAGGGCTCCACTAATATGTATAAGCGATACGTTAAAAGAAACATATGCACATATTAAAGTAGACACAAACCAAGTAGCATACTACCATTTTTAGCAAGACTGTCAATACAACTGTGAATATCCCAAGCTTCCATTAAGTAATATACAAACTAGTATGATACAGTAATGGCCTCTAGGGCATAAACACTAACATGTGCGGTAGCTGATTAGTGCTTATCTGCCGCATGTAATGCGATTGGATTAGGATAGTTGTATGGTCTTGTTGGCCTCCTTCAAGGGTCGTGCGGATGGGTTTAATTCAATCAAGAAATGAACAGGTTGAACTTGACTAGCGGCCTATGGTTTGTTGACCTCCGTCTAGGTCATAGGAAGCTAGGGGTAAAAACCATATCGGGAATTTCAAGTGTTGAAATTTGCAATGAGATTGCATACCTTATATATGATAGTTGGATCCTGATACCCACTGCGAGTAAGAGTTACTCCTGGGAGAGTTTTGCACTTTACAATTAGCCGATCAAGTAGGTGTCCAGAAAGATGTCAACGGGGTTATGCTTCTAGGAAAACGAGATTTATTCTAATTAAGTCCGTGCGAAAGCACGGGGAACCTCCCTCGGAGTACCGATACCTGCCTGGCCGAATGATTGGCGAACCTGTAGGGTGTAATTAATCCCGGCTAATCTTACCTTTTATGGTTTGAAGGAAGATTTGATAAAAACAGTGGGAGCCATCCTGATTAGATAAGATAATAACCAATCTAATCTTGCAAAGAGCGCATGATAACGCGTTTCCTTCTCTCTCTCCAGGCAGCAACCAATGTCACGCCTTAATCAAGATAGTAATATGGATGTATTGACCGAACCCGCTTATTATACTGAGTTAGGGTATGTTAGTTCTTTAGGAATAGGGGAATATCAGGATTCCCGCGCCACCCGTATGAAGAAATAGCATGTTGATGCATCTTCTTCGGATGTGTTCGTTACCGAGAACTGTTTATCAGTTTGTTCTACGTCCTGGGTATTGGATTCCGGATCAGGATTCCACATATGTAATTTGTTACATGAGCTAAAGAAAGGTAGAGAACTGGGAAAAGGTGATAAATCCCTAACAGTAGGGAATGATGCAATTATTGCAGCCAAGACAGTTGTCGACTATCACCTTGTATTACCAACTGGTAATACATTAATTCTGAACGACTGTTACTACGTACCAAAGATGATGTGTAACATTATATCGGTTTTTTTGCTAACTAAAGAAGGATATAATCTCACATTAGAGGATAATGTTATGAACATTTTCCAGAATCAAGTGTTGATTGAATTTGGTACGTTAGGTAACGGTATATACGTTCTTGATCAAAATACAGTTCTTAACGTACAGAACACAAACAAGAGGAAAAGTTCAGAAATGAACGAAGCCTTCTTGTGGCATTGTAGACTAGGTCATATCAATGCGACAAGACTGGCTAAGTTGCATAAAGATATATATGAATCCGTTCGAATTTTCATCTTATGAAACTTACCAGTCATGTCTCAAAGGCAAGATGACCAAAACTCCGTTTACTGGACATGGAGAAAGAGCTACTGAACTCTTGAGACTGATAAATAGTGATGTATGCAGTCATATGTCTACACATGTCAGGAATGGTTTTTCGTACTTTATTACATTCACCGATGATCTCTCAAGGTTCGGACATGTGTTCTTGTTAAAACACAAGTCAGAAGCTTTTGAGAAATTCAAGAAATATAAGTGCGAAGTTGAAAACCAGACGGGCAAAAGTATTAAAGTCCTTCGATCTGATCGGGGAGGAGAATACTTGAGCACGGAATTCCGTGATTATCTGAAAGAGAATGTGATTCTCTCCCAGCTTACCCCTCCATATACACCACAACACAAGGGTATATCGGAGCGCATGAATCGCACCCAATTAGATATGGTGCACTCTATGATGAGTACTGTTGAGTTACCTATTTCCTTTTGGGAATATGCGCTTGAGACAGTTGCATACCTATTGAATAGAGTTCCGATCAAATCTGTGCCTACCACTCCATATAAGATATGGAATGGGAAGAGACCATATCTTAATTTCATTAAAATATGGGGTTGTCTGGCCTATGTCAAAAAGCAAAATCCAGACAAACTCGAGGCAAGGTCAGTTCTATGCAAGTTTATAGGATATACCAAACATTCGCGAGGACATATCTTCTACCAATGTGAGGAACAAAAGGTGTTTGTTGCTCAACATACCACATTTTTGGAAAAGGAATTTCTTGTAAAAGAAATTAGTGGCAATGAGATAGAACTGGAAGAAGTTCCAGCAGCACAGACTACAACTGACAATTTGGTGGAATCGTAGGATCCAATAGTACCCAACGAACCCCAGCCACTCCGCAGATCTAGTAGGGTTCTTCATCCACCTGATAGATACTACGGTTTTCTCATAGATGGTGGGAGCGAGGATTGTATCATGGAAGATGATGACCCTACTAGTTTCGAGCAGGCCATCTCAAGTGGAGACTCTGTGAAATGGCTGGATGCTATGCGATCCGAGATGGAATCCATATACATCAACAAAGTATGGACTTGGATGTTGCTCCTGGAGGGGTAAAACCCATTGGGAGCAAATGGATCTTCAAAAAGAAGATTAGTGTAGATGGAAAAGTTGAGACTTTCAAAACTAGACTTATAGCAAAAGGTTTTCGTCAACGACCTGGCGTAGACTATGATGAAACCTTTTCTCCTGTCGCTATGCTTAAGTCCATCAGGATCCTACTTGTCATTGCTGCATACCATGACTACGAAATCTGGCAGATTGACGTCAAGTCCGCTTTTCTAAATAGTGATTTAGAAGAGAGCGTGTACATGACACAGCCAGAGGGCTTCGTAGACAGTGGGAGCAGCAAAAAGGTGTGCAAGCTGTTTAAATCCATCTATGGACTAAAGCAGGCGTCGCAGAGTTGGAACATCTGTTTTGATGAAGCTATCAAAGAGTTTGATTTCATCAAAAATGCAGATGAACCTTGTATATATAAGAAGGTTGTAGAGAGTAAGGTGGTCTTCCTCGTATTGTACGTGGATGACATACTCTTGATAGGAAACGATGTTCATATGTTACACTCGGTCAAGCTTTTCTTATCACATAAGTTTTCCATGAAAGATCTTGGTGATGCCTTCTACATCCTGGGGATAAAGATCTATAGAGATAGATTTAAACGGATTTTGGGATTATCCCAATCCAGATACATTGACACCATACTAAAGAGGTTTAGTATGGAAGATTCCAAGCGAGATAATTTATCCACTTGTTCAGGAATCACTCTCTCCAAAAAGATATCTCCCAAGATTGATTTGGAGAGGGCTCGCATGCAAGGGATACCCTATGCTTCGGCAGTAGGCTATATCATGTATGCGATGTTATGTACCAGACCGGATGTAGCTTACTTACTAGGTGTAGTGAGCAGGTATTAATCAGATCCTGAGAAAAACCACTAGACAGCTGTGAAGAACATTCTTAAGTACTTGAGAAGGACTAAAGAAATGTTCTTGCTGTATGGTAACGGTAAACTCCAGGTGGAGTTCTTTACCAATTCGAGATTCCAGAATGATAAGGACGACGGTAAGTCGGTCTCGGGTTTTGTGTTTACCCTCAACAGAGGGGTGGTGTGTTGGAAGAGTTCTAAGCAAGACACCGTAGCAGACTCGACGATGGAGGCTGAAAACATCGCTGCCAATGATGCTGCCAAAAAGGCTGTCTGGATGAAGTTCGTTACTGAGCTTGGTGTGGTTCCATCCATTGAGCATCCAATACGTGTGTATTATGATAACAATAGAGCTGTGGCTTTGGCCGAGGAACCCAGGTCCCATCAGAGATCCAGGCATATTCTGAGGCGGTATCATCTGATCAGGAAGATAGTAGATCGCCGGGAGATCGAGATCAGAAGAGTTGACATGAAGGACAACGTAGCGGATCCAATCACGAAGGCCCTCCCCCAGATACAGTTTGAGAGACTTTTTGGGATGTTGGGTATGAGATACTACAACACATGGCCTTAGTGAAAGTGGGAGATTGTTAGGAATATGTATGCCCTAGAGGCCATTATTGTACATGTGATGTATATTATAGTGGATGCTTGGACATATATATAGAGGACTTTCTTGCTCAACATGATAGTATGCTATCTGGTTACTCTTTATCTTAACATGTTGACTGTTATTCTTTACTGTCTTGCTCTCACATGTTGATAAAGCTCTTAGGATGTGTAGTTGACTGCCAGGATTATGATGAGATCATACTAGTGGGGCCAGGGTGGTCCAAAAGTACATCCTTTAATCAGTTCCTAGTTGTGGGAATATCGAGACCAGGGTATCGATATTCTAGAGTAGACTAATGTGTACGTTTCTTGTCTCTTAGAGGGTGATGGTTGATCCCACAACCATTGGTGTATGACATCAAAGATTGTACATATGTGCTCATTGGAGAATGAGTACACCGAACAGGACTCGTCGATGACTCCTAGTTGGTAGTATACCTATCGTCAGATAGCACTCCTCTGGTGACACTGATACAGGTTAGTCTGTAGACCCGAGATCGTCATAGAGTCTTGTGTGGCTCCTACTGTGTTTTGATTTCCTTCCTACCACGGCTCAAAAGAGTCATGCAAACAGGTGGATTTTAGGTACAGTCCCGAGTCACATGGAGGCAATGAGCGATAGGAGGGGTTTCGTCTCTCCCGGTATTGGGGGTTGATGTTGCGCTATACTCGATTGGCTATAACTGGAAGTCCTTGGCCAGGGGTGCTGCTGAGATTTACTGATAAGAGTTATCGGTAGTTTCTCGAACCATTATAGGCCAGACATCGGCATGACTTATCACGTTACTGGGGTCTGACGTTTACCACCCCTAGACATGATATGCGACATATCAAACGAAGAGACCGAACTGTACGGTAGTATTATTGATATGCTTCATGGAGAGTATGGACGAGCTTGCTTGTTGATCTTCATATCGCTCAATACCCAGGTAGCCGTTACGTCCAGCTAGTACTGCTGACTGCCTGTAGGTGACTGATGTGATCATCAACTACTGCTGGCGTATTGACTAGTTTTTAGCGTCCCATACAGAAGTTTCCTAGTTCAAGCAAAACGAAATAGGGCACAGATATGTGCGTGGACCTGATTAAATACGAGTATGTGATACCGTATTGTAATCTGGCAGTTATCTGTTATCAGTTAAGTTATATGTGATATAACCAGATTATCGAATAAGTGTTGATTTGATAATGTGATAAACAGATAACTGATATTAGTCGGTCATATGTGATATAACCGGATTATTAAATCAAGTGTTGATTTAATAATTTGATATAAATTATATTTGATATAATTATGTATTAACTAATATCATTAGCTCACTAATTGCTTTATTAATATATATATATATATATATATATATATTAATGTATATTTGATATATATAAATATATATATTATTATATGAAGCATGTCATGTATTTTCTAGTTTTAGAAAATAGAAAAATGAGGTGTAACTGTGGAGATATTTTAGGTATGGTTCAAGGTATGGTTTGTTCATTTGTTTATTCATTTTATTTACACTATTGAAGCATGGTGCATTTGTTTATTTGATTTTTGATTCATGCTTCAATAATGTAAAAAGAAAATGAGTATCCATTCATTACTTCACTCTTGTAGAGTTCATGCCTTAGCCATTTTTTTCAAGAGCTCATGTTGTCTTGCTCTCCTCAATTCTTCATCTCACCTCCAAGCTTAAAACCCTAACATGAGATGTGAATCATTGAGCTTGTGAGAACCCTAATGAGCAAATCAAACCCATACTTCATCATCTCACATTAGATTATCCATTTGATGTGGTTTGTTGCCTTCACTAATGAGATTAGTGAAGAGCTAGCTTGAGCTAGTGGACTTCGGGTAGATCGTCTTTGGCGCGAAGATCACGAAGGAGGTTCTTTCATCTGGAAGAGGAGCTTAGTGGAGTCGCGTGGACCACAACCCGGAGCTAAAGAAGAGAATGACTCGCTCTACAAGGGTATAACCTTCTTTCACTTCTCATAATTTAATGATATCAAACTTCAAACCCTAATCAACTTGTTAAAAATCTTGTTTAGTCCAGCTTAGCACTTATAAAAATTTGAATTTGTCATATTTGATATCACTTGAATCTCATGGTGGTGCTAGGGTAGACTTTCAGCGGCAGCGTGGAGGAGGACTGCAGCTGCAGCGTGGAGGAGGGCTGCAGGAAGAGACGTCAAGGGCTGCGTTGGCGGGAGGACGCAGCGGGAACAACAATGGTTGTTGAGGCGCAGAGGAGGGTTGTCGAGGGCTTTGAGGGAACATGATACTTCGAGGGAGGAGGCGGCTATGACGAGATCTGGAGGCTGGCGACTTCGAGGGAGGCGGCGGCTATGAGGAGATCTGGAGGCTGGCGACTTCGAGGGAGGAGGCGAGGAGATCTGGAAGAGGAGACTTAGAGGGGGGAGGTGGAGGTGAGGTGACTTAGAGGGAGGAGGTGAGGAGATCTGGAGGAGGCAACTTCGAGATCGAGGGAGGCGAGGCGACTTTGGCGGCTAGGGTTTCTTCTCCTTTTTTTGATAAAAGAGAGGATCAGGGTTAGGGTTTAGATGACCTGTTCTGATACCGTGTTAAAATTAAAAGAGATGAGAAAGAGATATTTTATTATATGACCAATGGTCTCTTTATATAAGGATTACAATTACTTATGTTTAAGTATAATGGTACGGTGTACCCTAATAACAATATATTCTAAACTATTCCAACATATCACAAAGTTGAAAGTTCATAGTTCATAGACATTCTTATGCGGTTTAGCCTAAACTTATAGAAGCGACAATCGGTTTCATCCAATTCATTGCGGCACTAGGAAGACAGAGAGAAGGATGTTGCTTTAGTAGCTAATCCATTATAAAGAAATTCCAAGATTCTTACATGTAAAATGACCTGAGCCAGAAATCCATCATCCAGCTCCTTTTTTTTTGTTTAGAACTTACAGTTTAGTCAGAGTGAACTGTTAATGGATCAATTTCAAGTGATATTAATGTTTATTGAATATGGAAAATACTGAATGAAGAAAGCGACGCGCTACAGTAATCATATAGTAGGTGGTTAATGGGAAACGAAAGGGACCATGAGAGGTTGTATCAAAGAAGTTCAATACTTATGTTAGCCAAGATGTCGAATACGCGAAGGAGCATTAGAAAGATCCAATAGAACTTATGTGTATACTTTTGAGTTATAAGATTGGATCCATGTCCCACCATGCTAGGACATGTGACAATCATCACAATTTTTATAGTAGGTGGTTAATGGGAAACGAAAGGGACCATGAGAGGTTGTATCAAAGAAGTTCAATACTTATGTTAGCCAAGATGTCGAATACGCGAAGGAGCATTAGAAAGATCCAATAGAACTTATGTGTATACTTTTGAGTAATAAGATTGGATCCATGTCCCACCACGCTAGGACATGTGACAATCATCACAATTTTTATGTCTTGCCAACTTACGTTAAACCATTGTAAGGTCCAGTCTTTAAGAGAAATCTTTTTCTTACCCATATATAATCTGTCTGCATATACAGTCTAGCGGGAAGCATACCACCAGGATATACAAGGTATTACTAAGTGTGTTTGATATAACCATATGGAGGGATATTTCTGATCTCAAAAGACAACAACACTTAAATATGAGGAAACCATGATCAGTATTTTTCCTCTTACTAGCGGAAGAATGGTTTCTCAATGAACAGCTAACTGACAAAACTCTTGCCTTCTTTTGTGCAATTATCAATTAACAAGTTACCACCTAACAACATATTAAGCGAGTAAACATTCATTGGCATGCTTTTAGTACGATTAAAGCTGTAAACAATTCGACTTTGTGTTCATGTTTGATGCATCTCTCCCAATTACTTGCACATAGTTTGGGCGCTACTCTTCCTTTTGTTTTAAATCTAATTAACACTAGTTTTGGAAGGTTATTTAGATTACAGGTGGACTGCCTCTCGTTGGAATTCGGTTTCAAAGTTACAAATGATTAAAAATGTTGCATTAAGTACCTGTAGTGTCAACTTTCCAAATTTTTTTTCTTACTTAATGCTGAACAATTGCTTAAATGTCGTTGTTCATGATGGTATCTAACTGAATGCGGAGTATTGAACACAAAAGCTTCTAGGACAAAATAAATATTGGTGGATCTAACTATCTAATGCAAAAGCAATGAGGGCACTTACACTGTGAAGGTTTCTGTGTATCAGGCTTCTTGCTTGCAGTGCACTTATTCCTTGAATTCTGTAATTGAGATCTCCAAGCCACACCGTCACATGAGAGGGCCTTGCATATGGGTTGCGATCCTTGGAGAAGAGTGAGTGAGAGATTTGCCTGCATTGTGAATTCCGTTCCTTCACGTTTTTCTCATGAGCTACATACAGGCTCAAATAAGGTATCAGTGAGAACTTTAGTTTTTTTTATGCAAGCTAATTCTAGTGAACTGAATACTCATCAATCACCATCAACCATTGCCTTTTTCTCTTCACAGTGGTATCAGCTATGGAGCTTATATCTCATATAAAATTTTCATTAAAATGTGACCAAAGATTTGACGTTGGCCATTGGATTGGGCGTAAACATTTCCGTAACGGATGCCTACGTACTATTTAAGGTAAGTGTGAGAAATAGAGCGCCAAGAAATAAAACATTGAGGCCTTTATGTAGGGAAGATCCAATTTTATATATCAGTATGGTGTTTTGGAGGTTTTAGATTAGATTTATTGAGTTGTTCGTCTAGACTGCTTCAGTTTAAGATAGTAAGCTATCAAAAATAGCTAATATATTATAAAACTGACAAGTTTCTTTTTTGTTTTTTTGGAATTACTGATGAATTTATTTATATTCGATGAAATAGTGTAGTTGGTGCAATAATAATTAACATGGAACGCATTTTTCTTAAGATGTTCGTGAAAATGGATAATAGTAGTTTTAGTAACAAGCATTAATCAAATAACAACTGATATGATGTGGGGTTGATAGATAATTAGGAATATTATTTAACAGCTAGTAGCTTGCTAGGTTATAGGAACACAGTCTAAGTACCAATTTAATGGGTTATTGCGAACATTAACAAAAGATGGACTGTTATAAAATAGATGAAAATGGGTTAATGGATATTTGTATTAACATGCAATAAATGATTAGCAATTAATATGCTATTTGGAGTTCAAACTTAAAACTCTTTAAAGAAAAGGTTTACTTTTTTTAAAAAATATGAAGACACATTGGGTTGTAGAAATAGCTAAACAATAAAAGAACAACAGAAAAACGAAAAAAAGTCGGTTTATGTTAGTCTGTATTGAGTTGTATCATACCAAGACATGATCCAATACATGTCATTCCGAAACGTAATAGGTCATTGTGCACATTAACAAGGGATAGATGTTTTAGTTTTTTACTAAATGGTTCCTCAAAACTTGGCTAATTATTAAAAATCTCAATACTTGATAATTACTATTTATTCCCCGAAAACCTTTAAGCCGTTACCTCTTACACCCCCTCCAAGATTTCCATCCAAAGATAACGCAGCCGTTAGGAATTTTTTATACCTCCTCAATTACTCTTGACTTCAGTTCGAGAATCGGTCTCTTTACTATTTCATAGCGCGCTCTCTCTCTCCAATTACTCTCGATTTCTCTCCCTTCGATTTATGTTTTTCACTTATTTTTAGCGTTCGAATCTGACCATATTCAGATTCTACTAGTGCATATGAAGAGAAGATTGAGAAAGAAGATATTGTTTCCATGGTGAATTAAGTTTTGATAGAGCAAATCTCTAATCCTAATTTTGATTTGGAGCCGAACTTGGGGATTTTAGATGTATGAGAAAGATTTTGGGGGTTTAAAGCCCTAGCTTCAACATCCCTCGGTTAGATGCCTAATGAAGTGAAAGAAAGTTAATCTTTTTAACAAGTTGGGAGACCTTATAGAAATAATTAGAGTTTTGGAGGAGTACTTAGTAATTATCATGGGGTGTTTTTAGTAATTAGCCAAGTTTTGAGATATCATTTTGTAAAAATCCCTTTAGAATTTTAAATGAAAACAGGTTAATGGGTACTTTATTCACATGTAGTAACCAATTAACAGTTAATATGCTATTTGGAGTTAGAACTCTTTGAAAGAGGTTGATTTTTTCTATTAAAACATGTCGGGGGTGGTAGAACTAGTGAAATAAACCATAAACCACAAAGAATAATGAAAGCAACAACTTAGAACAAAACAAATTGGTCAATCCGACATGATCCAATGTATTAGCAGAAACACCATGTGTGCTGGCGAGAACCGATTAGGTGATGTTATAGATTTGCACCCCAAATTTAATTATCCGTATAGACTGATAATCAAGGTGTTTGCTGATATAGGAATTCCTAGTCCTGTCTTCTTCTTTATGCTTTTTTTTTTCTTTTTATCAACGAATGTCCATTGAATGAAAATAGCACCTACTTGAGATAACAAAGAGAAAGAACCTCTCATGGTTATTAACCTGAAAGATGGCAAGCTATAAAGACCAAGCGAATCCCATTGAAGTTGATATATATGGCCACGGCTCCCTTCTTTCGCCCTATCAATCCTCCGCATCCTCCTACTCCATGCTTGTCTGTCCTTATTTCTATAAATGTTTGAGAAAGGACATTTTTAATTGAACAGGGTTAACACTTGACAGACTTTTTAGCATCTCCATTAACTATGCAATACATTTGCAGAGGTTCAGCCTCACACCTTTCGTGTAGAGTCCAGACTGTTTGAGGCCAAAGACAAATAGCTGAAGAGATTCCATTGTGGCTTTACCTAAGAGGCTGATAGAGTTACAATAATAGCATCATTAGAAAATGGAGTTCTTTATGCTTTAGTGAATTAAGTTACAAGATTTTTACCAGTAAGAGAATTTTATCGATGTGAACAGATAATTTTTAAATGTTGGTGAATTTCCCTACACGATGTCTGACAACATGCGGCACACATCAAAACAAAGCGCAGAGCCTTTAATGTTTTTTCCCCCAGATATGCTCATGATTGATATCCAAATCTTTATAGTGCTTAATTATGGAGTACATATGCTGTGTGTGTGTGTTGTGTTCATATAAAATACAAATATTTATAGTACACACATATTAAAATTATGCGTAATGCCGAAGTTGGGACTTTGGACTATACGTGCATCTCCGATAATGTTGTTATACTCTTGAATGCTTTAGCCCATGCATTAATATTTTCAGCTACTTCACACTCTGCATTGTCTTCTTATATTGTGCTTGTTTTAGTCTTAATCGCTTTATTATACTTAATTAATTTCTTAAATTGTAGATTATTTTTCTTCCTATTGTTATGTGAATGAAATCAAATGTTTTTACGGCTTAAATATCTGAAACCTGGGCCTATTCTTACATTTTTTACCTTCCTTCTTACCCCAACACTGACTACTGTTAGTTGTTTTGTATTTGATTGATTGACATGTACATATATGGGTAAGTGATTGAAATATAAGTAACTTGTGAAAGCCAACTATTCAGGTTTGTATGCAATTGATTGACGTGTGTGCTTGTGTGCCTGTGTTCATGACAATATATGCAGTATATGATGATTTTAATTAAATCCTGTAAATTTTGAAGCAATTTATGGAATGATTTAATGTATTAGCTGTCGGACTATGTCTTACATTAACTTCCTGGACCTCTAGATACTTTTGTATGCATTCGTGCTTCTCGTAGACTGGATTGGATACCAGGTTCTTTAGTGTGAACTTATGGTTTCATTTGTGTACCTGTGAGTTTCATTCAAAGCGGTCTGCAGCAGCCTCAAAACATTAGACTCTGGAACTTCCTGCAATCCCACTGCCAATACATGGAACCTTCGGTCTCTCCCCACCAGCTCTGCTAAGTCCTCAGGCGAGACCTTCATCCCACACCACACATTGATATTCTGCTTAGATTAAAGAAGCAGTTATATCCCTTTTGGAAATTAATCATAATAACTTAGCCTCACCTTTCCATTCATGTTCCACGTCACTATGCACACGCATATAACAGAATCGGTAGAGAACTTGCAGGCATTCTCCACCCTGACTATCTTTATCCCCTTGTGTGTTGGGTGGCAGTCGGTGCCGATCAAATCTAGCCTCTGCTCTTTATGCTCATCGCACCCTTTCCTGTAAATGACAATTAACAATCAATTACCACGGTATCTTGGACCATGATACAGAAACCGACAACCTTTGAGAAAATGCCAGCCTGATACGGATTCTGCATAGTAAAATTTTATCTTAAAGGAACAATACATGCAGGAAGATCTCATCCTCTTTTCCTCGCTTCCCTTGGAAATTTGCCCAAGTGTCTTTGTAGAGCATAAGAGAGCGAAAAAGGAAGGAAAAGAAAAAGTTCAAATGAGAAGGAATGAAAGAGGAGAATTATATACCTTCTACCATGAAGAATGATGCAATTACCCATTTTCTTTTCCTTTTTTTCCTTTTTTCCTTTTTATTTTTGTTTGCTTGCTTGGTCTTGTCAATTATTTTAAATTTGGAAAACCAAGGGAACAAATCCACCACATGGCTATTTATGTCCAGAGAAGGCAAAATGAAGCAAATTGCAATGGAAGGCAGTTGTTGCATTGCCCTTGACTTTATGACAAAACATAGGATTTTGGTGGTTTCTTCAAATAAAGGTTCTCATCTTCCTCTTGATCACAAGTTAGGTATTGGGGTGTGGGCCTCCAAAGAGGCATATGTCAAAAATTTTAAAATGCAGATACCAAACCCTCACTTTCTTGTAAGGGCCTTATGTTCATACATGTCCTTGAAAATTTTACCGGCTAAGCTAGCCATTCATTTATTTGATCAACTACCTTTTAAGAACTCACTTCTTACTGACAGGTGAAAATTAGGCTGAAAAGACGACGTATGTTGTTGTTAGATGGATTGGGCATTATAGAGATTATGCTCTGTGCAAATATTCTTGCAACACACGATGAGAGTCGTACAATGAAATAACATTATTGTTTTTTGTTATGATCGCATGAGACATGTACTTTTTATGCCCAGCTTTTTCAATTCAAGAGAGAGAGATGGTAACATTATTGATCGGCACATTTATTGCATATTTTTGACTATCTTTTTCCCTATCTTTTATTAATTAATAAATGTCATTAATTATAATTTGAGAATATTTATGGAGTTATCTATTAAAATATTTATATGTATCTTAAATAATAATAAATGAATATTTGTGAGTTAATTGGTTTAAATATTTTCCTAAATAACTAGATGCTACTAAATATTTGTTGTGAGATATTGTGCAGGTTTAATTGCAGCCAGATCGGATCAAATAAAATCAAGACCAACATATTATATTAGCCTAATCGGGTAACGGATTGTAACAAGAGAGATAGCAAGATATTTGGGATATTATGTGATCAAAACTATCCAAATCAAACCAGAAGATTGCAGTCAAATATTTAGTCTAAATAGACATGAAGTTAAATGGCCAACTACATGTATATTGATTTTTTGTGAGCTGCTTCAATTTGCTTAGACTTAGGGTTTTTCATTGTAAGCCTATAAATAGACGATCTCTAGAATTACAGAAAGTATCTTCTTTCTTAGGGTTAGTTTTTAGCCACCAAATGTATGTAATTCTTTTCATGCATGGTGGAGTAGAAGATCAAGTCCTCAAGTTTGT
The DNA here is from genome assembly GCA_030015575.1 of Agapanthus africanus. NCBI lineage: Eukaryota > Viridiplantae > Streptophyta > Magnoliopsida > Asparagales > Amaryllidaceae > Agapanthus > Agapanthus africanus. Next base: position 542,261,765 of record CM057348.1, read on the forward strand.
ATTTTTATTTTAATATTTTTTTGCAATTTATTCTTTCCTGTCTTTCTTTTAGTTGCTTTTATTTTTAATCATATTTCCTTCTTTTAATTTATGCAATTTTTGTGTCTTTAATTTTGGTATGAGTAGCTAAACATTAACATGTCTAGAGTAGGATGAATCTAGATTAGTAAAAAGGTTAATCATATAAATCATTATCCTAAAAAGATGCATTTAAAAGATAAATGAAGATTCTTCTAAATCACTTTAATAGGTTATTTAGTATCGCTCATAGCTCATAGCTCATAGCTTATACTTAAAATCAGTAAGATCATATTTAGGTTAATTTGCAATAGAATATTAAAAATCATGTTTTTATAAATCTACGAATTAGATTGCTTGATAGGTTATATTGAATCAAAGTCCATATAGTTTATACTTTCAAACTAGATTATAGGTTATAAAAATACGAATTTTAAGATTATGATTTATTCAGATTTCCTTTATAACTAGTCTAGGGAATTCAACACTCTAGGCATGCCCTTTTATCACTAAATTTAATTAATATTATTTGCTATTTTAATTTCAAGTAGTAAAAATTATCTCTTTAAATTTTAATTATAAAAACTACAATTTTATTTTTAATGTGATTGAGCAAATAATTAGTCTTTTCTGTGGGATCGACATGTACTTGCACACTCGCTATAACTAATTTTATCAATTATTGTTTTTACAATTTTTTTTAGGCCCAAACTTTTTCTCTGGAGACCTCATGTTGTATTATGAAATTGTTATGTGATTATCATATTATAGTATATGCTTGCAAAGCACTCTGATTCTGGTTCATGTCATAGAATGTGACAAAGTTTTACGTTGGCTGTCACAAGCCTACCACAACCCTCACCCTTTCTCATCCGGACTTGGGACCGGCAACGGTGGGTTTTTAAAGGGGATGCAACACGAGGACTTCCCAGGAGGTCACCCATCCTAGTACTACTCTCGCCCAAGCACGCTTAACTGCGGAGTTCTGATGGGATCCGGTGCTTTAGTGCTGGTATGGTCGCATCCAGACTACCGTGGAATAAAACTAATGTGACATTCAAAGTTGCTCAAACTACCGTGGAATAAAACTAATGTGTCACACCATGAAACTTTGGGAGAGAGTGATTGAACACAGGCTAAGGAAGGATATTAAGATAACAGAGAACCAATTTGGTTTCATGCCTGGACGATCGACGACAGAGGCGATCCATTTGCTTCGTCAACTTGTCGAGCGCTTTCGAGAGAGGAGAAGAGATTTGCATATGATATTTATTGATTTAGAAAAAGCGTACGACAAGGTACCTAGAGAGGTATTATGGGGGACAATGATGAAAAAGGGGGTCCCCGTCAAGTATATTGACATAATCAAGGATATGTACGACGGAGTAGTGGCAAATGTCAGAACTTGCGGTGGCTTAACAAGTGATTTTCCGATTACTATTGGTTTACATCAAGGATCTGCATTAAGTCCTTTCCTGTTTACCATCGTGATGGATGAGCTTACTAGAACTATCCAAGATGAGGTCCCTTGGTGTATGCTATTCGCTGATGATATTGTTCTAGTAAATGAGACGAAAGCAGGGGTTAATGCAAAATTGGAATTATGGAGACAAACATTGGAATCTCGGGGATTCAGATTGAGCAGGTCCAATACAGCATATATGCACTGCAAATTTAGTAGCCAGAGAAGTCAAAACCATATTGGTATAACATTGGAAGGGCAAGAGATATCACCGAGCGACCAGTTTAGATATCTAGGTTCCATCATCCAAAGGAATGGGGAGATCGATAGTGATGTTAATCAATGGATCCAAGCTGGTTGGTTGAAATGGAGGAGTGCAACAGGGATTTTGTGTGATCGTAACTTTCCGTTAAAATTGAAAGGGAAGTTTTATCGGAGCGCTATTCGGCCTGCCTTATTATATGGTACAGAATGCTGGGCTCCTAAGAAGCATCATACACAGAAGATGCATGTAGCGGAGATGCGCATGCTTCGTTGGATGTGCGGTAACACTAGAAAAGACAAGGTGCGAAATGAGGATATTCGTGCAAAAGTTGGTGTAGCACCCGTGGAGGAGAAGATGCGGGAAAACCGGCTTAGATGGTTTGGTCATGTGCGACGCAGACCTATGGAAGCACCGGTTCGACGAATAGATACTCTCGATATGGGTAATGGCAAAAGGGCAAAAGGGAGACCGAAGAAAACATGGATGGAGGTGATACGAAACGATATGGTTGCCAAAGGACTCAATGAAAGTATATTGTTCGATAGAAGTGAGTGGAGACAGAGGATTCATGTGCTGGACCCGGCGTGATTCTCATGTTGGTTCATGTAGCCTACCCCATATGCTTGGGATAAAAGGCTCAGTTGTTGTTGTTGTTGTTGTGCTTGCAAAGCACTAGTTTATGGTTGGTTATCTTTTTGGTACACCTGCTTCCTTAAAGAGAAGATAATGAAAGATAAATACGCAAGGGGAAAGGAAATACGAGCAGACCCGCCCAACACACGAGCACAAGATGTCAAGCATTTTGAAACTGTTAAAGCTTAATCAGTGGGATCATTACATTTGCTATGTTTTTTGCCTGATGATCTCTGATGCATAGATATATTTGGGGTGCCTCTCGGGCCAATGGTCTTCCTCAACCATCTCAGCTTTTGAACCGATATGATCGGCATAAGAGTCAGGCACCACTCTTTGTTTTGTCATTTCCTTGATCAAAATAACCTCTTTCCATCCAACCAAAGTCTTTCTTTCTTTCTTTCTTTTTTTTTAACTTACATTTACTCTTTTTTTTTAATCATTGAATCTTGTAGTTCTGCTTTTTATTCAGTTTTTACCCTGAATGTTTGAGAAATTTTGTGCATACTATATAGAATTTGGGTTTTAGAACACGGCTTTTATAATATATAGATTCTAGATAGATTAAGGAATCAAGCTGGATTGTAAATTTGTATGAACCTGGCCCAAGTTAATAATAGTTCTCCAGTTTGAATTATAATCCAGCAAGGATGATGTCAAGTTAGATTTGGATATATGCCAATTACTGGACCACATTTTCCCTGTAGAGCATTGCGTTGTACACCTGTCAATTTATGACCTTCAGTTTCCTGAGGAGTCAGGATCACTGAACCTAATGGCTTTTATCAATTTCATTGTTGCTGATTTTTTAATTTTTTTTTTGGTCAATGCACGTTTTCTTGGACAAATGGTTTAGAAATCAATTCCAAATTTCCCTTATTCAAACAAGCACATAGGTCTTGATGAGGCGAGCTTGCATGCATCATGTTACAATTCCAGAACATAAACGCTTGCATGCTTTAAGACATTAGAATCCACAGTCAACAACAACTCCGATCACATGCTATTTAAATCACTTCTTGTTCGAGGCTGACATGGAGCTCAAGGAAAGATTGAATTAGACATCCATTCGGTGGCATAGCTGCATGAGGAAACGATGTTACATCACCAACCAAGTATAATCGGACAGTGAGGTATGCCTTCATACCTTATCAGCTTCATGATTTCTTCATCAAACATCTTACTAGCTCCCTCTTTTAAATCAATTTGGGGTTGAGCAAAAACTAGACACGTAGCAGCGAATAACCGCTTGTTTGGCAAAACTAATCATGTGTTGTCATTCAAAACAGTGTGTATCGCAGGTGTATGCAGAGGATTTGGTTTCAAGGTATCCCACCCTGACAGTAAATTGTACAGCTGACAAGGACCAGAAGCTTCTGAAGGCACAACCTTTTTCGATGGTCTAAAATTTTGTTCCAGTTGCCTCAAAAGACCAGGTATCAATTTTCCAGGAGACAATGTAAGATACATATATGTCTAAGCACAAGCATCCTGCAATCCATCACAACCACGGGAAACATGATTTCATGAATTGAATTTGAGTAGGCAGACACAAAATAAAGTTGCTACTGATGCTGATCATGTGAAGCCAGTACCAATCCTTGTCATCATTATATTGCTTGTTTTATCACATCACTTGTTTGTGATAGATTGATGCTCATGAGATTGAACAAGCTAATAACACAAGCTAACACGATTCTCATGAGGCATGCATGATGTGTTCACGGTCAAAGACAATAACCTGTCCTCAGTTTCAAAGTCAAGAGTGCAAACCTAACAACAAATGAGAAGTAGAAGCCATTTGGGCACACAGACAAATCTTATGTCTCCTCTCTATCTGGAGTCAAAAGACAAATGCTACAAGATATATATGTGGATGGATATCTGAGATACTCAGGCACTTAACTGTAAAAAGCAAGCTTCCGTTTCGGCCTCAGATGAAAATTACAATACTCCAATTATTTAATAATCTTTATTAAATAACTCTATTCTCCTTTCGTTGTGCACTGGCTATTAATCAGCTAATAAGAGTCTTGAAATATAATCTTTTGTATATCGTTCTCCCCAGCTTGATGGACCTTTTTATTATTTAGAATCTTTACATGCCTATAGAAAGCAATAATACTGACATGTAGCTAATAACATGAGACAGTTGACCTTGGCTTCTTCTCTATTCAGATCAACCGATCAAGTCCTGATGGCAGCGTCCATGGATCAATCACTCTTCATCGGTTTATGGGCATTCTCTTTGTTAACTCTGCATCGGTTCAGCCGAATGACCCTGGTACTAATTAAACATACAATTCTTTGAGCTTTCAATCTCTTACATCTTCACTTTTTTATGCATCAGACTCGATTCCTTTATATTGATTTCCATTAATTGTTTCATAGATTGGTACTTTTGGTTTCCACTCTATGCTTTGGCTGCCGGAGTCAATCTCCTCCACGCGAGCTTTGAATGGAGAGCCATCAACCAAGTGGCTATGCTGGTTCTCTGTGGGGGGATATGTCTGCTTACAAAGGTGTTGCTTGAAGCTATATCAGCGAAAGGATTAAACTGCGGCCTTTGGCTCATGGACATGAGGGAGAGCGTCGTGAGGGAGAAGGTCGGAAGCGGATTGGTATTGCTCTCCATGTCTCTTCATCTGGGATCAGGAGGAAGAAATAAGCACCAAAATCATAACCGTCTTTTATCTGGTAAAGCCTCCTTTTTATTGCATCTCAGTGCTGTTCCTTAATTTCTAAAATTAATTAATTAAATAGATGTGTTGAAGTTATGAAAGTAGAGTTGTGGATAACAATTTATTCCTCCGTATTTATTTTTGTGTGTTGGCTTGACTTTTGATATCCGTGTTTTTTTCTCTTTCTTTTATTGGTTAGGCGTAGTAGTAATGGTGGGTTTGACCCATGGGCTCTGCCTCTGCCCTGCGTTTCTTAGCCAAGAAATCATAAACAATTGGTGACGGAGAAGTTTTGGATGAAGAAATTAAAGTCTGCTGTTATGACAGCACGAAATTTATTAGGTTTAATTGGCTTTTTGCTGTTGTACGATACATGTAATTTGGTTTTATGACCATCTTGTTGGTAAAATATATATTTATTATTGAGACTTTACGTAGAAAATAAATAAATAAATAGAGAATCAATGATGGCATAACTTTCCTCTATTTCCATTGATTAAGAGAATTAGGAGAAAATGGAAAGGAAACAGAATTAATGTAGAAAACTATTGCATTCCCAACAAGAACTTATATAAACAAAAAGGTAAAATGATGTATGGTTACAATAATAACAATACAAATCTAAATTTTGCCTGAAGGATGACAGAACTCCATGGCTGTGATTTATCCCTTCTGCCACTTCATCCAGAATACGGCAGGCAGTGAAGTACTCGATGCAGAGAAATACTGATTCAATTTGACTAGTATTTGGGTGTGGATGGCAATGGAGATGATGGAGGCTTCAAGTCGTCATACCTTGAGAGATTTCAAACACGGAGCAGATTTTGTATGCTTAGTATGTATGACGTGGCTTATGATCAAGACCATGTCAAGAAAGAGAAACATATGGAAAAGTAAAGATGATGGTGATTACATTGTATAAGGTGACAATGGCGTTGACCTTTGCTGCTCTATATGATGTTGAAGCCCTGACTTCTCCGGGGTTGAATTATCAACACCAGTAGAAGAAGATCCTGTAGATGGGCTAATTGGAGATGGGGAAACAGGTGTCTTCAAATCATCATATCTGTGATGTATAAAGTTTCAACAAACTCTCAGAGATAGGAGTAATATAACCATATGTTCTATGAAATAGAACAAAAACAAACGGCAAGCTACTCGAAATGACTAAGAAGAAAACATGTCTCTAATATTCTGTGGAGATAATCGAATGTATTACTGTGCCAAAGCATTTTCATAACCTTTTTTATTGACAAGTATATAAGCCAATTTTGAACTGGATTATGTATAAGTATATCGTCCAGACCATTTGTTCTTTGTAGAAAGGAACACAACCGCTTGGAAAACTGTGTCTGCTGCCAGACATCGTCATAGTTTCTGCACTGCCATCACTGGGTCCTTGTTAGATCATTCTTGCACATGACAAACCGTCACTGGGTCTTTGTTAGACTTTCTTTACCGATCACTCTTTCCTAAATATATCACTTATATATTTATCTCTATTGTGCCATTAATGCGTAGTGTCTGCAACTGCTTATACGACGTTCTCAGAAACAAACTTAAATAAAACACACTCGGTACTCTTGTAACACCATAGGGGAAGTAAGAGAATACAATTTAGGAAGAGCCATTGCTGATGCTAGTGCAACTTTTATAACATAAGTCCATATAGGATAATGAATCATATACTTCTGACGCTTTTAACATAGAATGCGCAAAATAGTCATGACAGCATAAGCACGCAGCTGAACTGAAAAGGAAGGTATTCACGAAAACATAAGCAAGAAGTTAAACTAAATAACATTATAAGGTGATTGATGACTCAGGTTTTGAGAAACCTCTTTCTCATTTACATTGGGTCCTACATTATTTCCTATAGCAGATTCCGACAATGATGAAGCACTAGCAAGAGAAGTGCTGAGTTGGGGTTGGAGAGGTAGGCGATTTCAGACCTTCCTAACCGCCAGATAATATTTCATCTAATAATTAAAGAGATTTAAATTTCTAGCAAAGTAAGCCATATATATCGCATCTGTTGGGTTGACACTGACAGTTAGGTTGAGGTGATATGCTACAGGTTGGTATACACTAAAAAAAAATGTCTACAACTTCTACCCAATGATGGCGATATTTTCCAGTATACATGTTTATTTGGCAAAATTATTGCACTCTGAAAGTCGGATTTTTGGTTTAGCTGATTTATCATTCAATTTTGCAATTGAATTTTGCAACCGAAAAAAGACTGGCTTTTGGGCAAAAATGTTCCACGGGTGAAAAAGTAAGCGGTTACCATATATTTACAAAATGTTTGGTTGCCATGCATATGTGATTACGTCGTCAGGAGGGCATCACAAGTTTTTTATATTTATTATTATTTTCTTATTTTGCTTGATTTTCTTCGCTGGGGTCAACTTGCATAAAGAAGAGTCATATTTCACAATAGAATTGCTTGGGCTAGCGCCCATGATGGCCTTAATTTGGTTTTTTTGACATTACAGGGGCAATATAGTTTCCTTGGATAAACGGATTGATTGCCGTGTTAGATTATTTTGCTTTGTTTCTGACTCTTGGCAGGTGATCTGTTTCTTGTTTGCATGTAATCTGATTCCATATTTCTCAATAATAATGTTGATGAATGTAGTTAAAAATAATAAAATAATAATAAAGAGGAAATTCTTTCTTACGCGATGTAAGGAGAGATATTCTCTGCCTTCTGTGTTGAGGCTTTGCCTGATTCTGTTTCAGCATAAGAAGCTGTAGGCTCTAACTTGGTCTGTACAGGCTCTTCAACTTTTTGTTTAGAGCTGCTTTGTCCCGTACTTGGAGTAGGAGTTGGTGAGGTTGGTGGCTTCAGATCAGCATACCTGTCGATTTGGTGACATTGTTAAACTAATCAATGGCGCAATCTTGATTCATGCTCGCTCAAAACAAAACAAAATTCTTACGCAAAGTAAGGGGACAGATGCTCTGCCTTCTGAGTAGAGGCTTTGGCTGGTTCCTTTTCGGCATGAGAAGTTGTGGAGTCCAGTTTGGGTTTTAATGGATCTTCAGCTTCTTGTTTAGAGCTGCCTAGTCCCTTACTTGGAGTAGGAATTGGAGACGTCGGTGGCTTTAGATCAGCATACCTGTCAAGAAAGCGTGACATTGCAAATTTCATTTCTGAAATAAACAGCTCATTAATCATGAACAACAAACAACTTACGCCGTGAAAGGAGACTGTGGATTGGCCGTTGGCACTTGTACTTCACTAAGTTCCTTGCCAGGTGTAGAAGTAGTGGTGGGTTCTGAGTCTATACTTGGAGGACTAGGATCTGGCTTAGGTTCTGCGGGCAGTGCCTGAGATAAATATTAATTTATCTTCTGTAAATGTGATCATGCATGTCTTAGAAGTTGACTGATATGAAACGTTGTTATGAAGATCATGTTGATTTTCCCCGCTTTTTATGAAATCAAATGCTTTTGTTCGTCTACAAACCCGTTGTGGAGGAATTTTCGCCAGAAGCTCTTCCATGGGAGTCAATAGTGCAGTTGTTTCTGCAATGACTTCCACAATCTTACAGAATGAAAGTCTCCTATGTTTAGTCATGAATGCCATTAGCTCCGCAACCTGAAATTTCGAATAAACATTATTAGGGAAGGAAATGGTCTTAAATTAGGTTATATTTGAGGTTGCTTGTATTAAGAAATACCGAGTTAACAGAAGTCGCATATACGAATTATATGAATGCACGTAAATGTGAGGTTCATGTAGAATTATATGAATGCATGCAAATGTGAAGTTCATGTAGCCAGTATTAAAGGAATTTCTTTTTTATTCCTTGTATTGTTTATTTATTTAAGAAAAAATTGTGCAGCTTGTTAAGCTTCCAAGCTTTGAACCCTGAACCTCCTATCTCCTTCTACTATTATATTCTCCATCTATCAGATGAGCTCTTCTTACTTTGTGTATCATAAGTGGCCAATACTATAGATGAAAAACAAAAAAAAAATAAAAATAAAAATTGATGCTGCTCAAAATAACATCAATATAAAATCAAACAGTATATTTTAAATGAGATTTAATGGAAACTTCACAAAGATTCTAAAGCTAAATGGAACAGGAAAATGTAAATACTTGAAGGTTGGAGACTTGGCCGCCAAAAAAGGTATCTTCATTTGCAAGAAAAATATTATGAGTTTCCTTGTAAGAATCTGTAGGCCGCTCCATTCCTCCAGGTCTCACTATCTGGAAGTAAACAATAGGAAGATCAGCATACATCATAGACAACTTGCTGAAACAAAGTAGCTAAGGATTCATATCGCCAGAAACATTGATAACTATATAGTTTCACACTTTCACTTACTGTGTATGGGAGGCCACTGGAAATTAGTGCTTCTTCCGCCTTCCTTTTCCAAATCAGAACGCCCCAAAACAAGCTTCACCACATGAGTGGAGGAATCAGTGTTGGCATAAATGATAATTATTTGCCTGTGAACTAATATTAATGTAATTATCATTAAATTGCAAAGCATTTTTTTTGGTTCAACCAGGATTACCTAAGACAACATCTGGCAAAGAATCTAGAATTTGCATGAATTTTTTTTTAATGTTTCATAGATGCGGCTATTGCTTACTTCAGAATAGCAGCAGGAATGCCAATCTTATTAGTACCCAAAGAGGTAAGCAATATGAAATGGTCAACTTCTGCAACAGTTGCTGCACAATTGAAAACGATGTTAAGTGCAATAGTAGCATTAAAATTCCAGTTAGAAAAGAATGAAGTTTCGAGCTTTCCAAATATGATATAACTTTATGCTCGCAGGCGAGGTCATGTGCAAGACTATGCTTAGTGACATCTAAAATCCAGTAAAGGAATCCACGTAGTAATAAAAGTTGACATAAATGCTAAAGCGATCCTATGAAAAATCAAACCTAAAAAACAGCTCTAACATCACCAAAATATATTAGATATCCACAAGAATTTTTCAACTGTAGTGCAATGACAAAAATCCACATTATTCTGTTGTCACCTTATATAAGATCAAATGACGGAGCAATTACTAAAAGTAGAGTCTACTGGTGCCACAACCATGAAGAGATTGAATTGTTGCCATTTTACCTGCTTCAATAAGGTTTTTAGTAGCTTTGTAGTCAATGCGGTATGGTCCTGTTACATCAAAAACCTCCTTCTCACTGGCTCCTATACAACAGATAACTACAGAGGCTTTACCAATTGCCGGACGAATGCCGCTTTCCCTCTCCAGGTCACATTCTACAATTTCAAGCTTCTCTACAGCTGGTCTAAAAACCAACAGGCATCTGTTATCGGTATTAGGAAGTAATTGGGACTTCAAAAAAAAACTTAAAAATGAATATCTCCTAATATCGGGATGCTCTTTGATTAGTAACATTTCGTACGTTGAGTCTCCGAGCTTCCAGTCTCACCGTCAAGCTTCATATCTCGAACACTCTGCCAAATGAAGATTTATGAGCATCAGAGCCATGAATGTATAAATTAATCTGAAAGCCTGTATAAATTAATGTACAGGCTTTCAGATTATAGAATTTCAAACCTGCACTAATGCTTCTGCTCTATGTGCACTTCGGACACCTGCCCGTACTTTAAATCCAAGCTTCAGAAGCTCCCTGATTATTTAAGTTTTTATGCAAATTAGGATGCTAAAATTAAGTATTATTGACCTAACAGGAAAAAGTAGGATCGTCAGAAGAGACCTTACCTTACAGTACGCGAACCTACTTTACCAGTAGCACCTGCAACAAAAACTAGATCTTTATCTTTTAAGCTCATTTCCTGTTTAACTCCTGTCTTTGAACTGGGTCTAGCTGTCACTTGAGCTGTCACTGTAACACAGAAATAGATGAGGAGGGAATGAATATCCTACATATTTATTTTTAGCTGGTGCACACACAAGAGTGCACCCGCGCACACGCACACACTCTTCAAGTAATGTACTTTGTTTTAACATAACTGAAAATCCAAAGTCCATAATAGTGAATGTTGTTAGAAAGTTAGCTGGGAAAGTTCACTCTTAAGGGTTCTGTGCTTCTGTGCTGCATATAAACTCGTAATAAGATTAATGTGATTTGCCCCAGCTTGGCCCATCTAGCACTTCAAGCAAGTAATTGCTATTGATTATATTGTGCCCTTGATGTGCCTATGTGAACATAGCACATTGAAGCTACATTTCAATTAGCTTAGCAAGACAACTGATATACTCTGCGAGGATGGCATGGTGATGAGGAAACAACACAAACCAGACAATTAAAATGTGGGAAGTAACAAGAGAGGATTACCGCTATAAATATGAAGATTATATACATGAACAAGCAGTGGCAAATCCAGTAAAGGCCTACTCGGGGCAAGTGCCCCCACTGAAAATTTTAAAAATAGCTCCATAACCTATTGCATTATAATTGTTTGTACAAAATAATACAGTATTTTATAGCCCCATTAGATTTACAAAATAGTAAAAATGCTAGCTATGCATAAAGATACAACCTGATTTCGCATTTTCCATGACTAGATTATACCTCAAATTTCTAGGTGAATAAAATTCATTTAATTGTAATTCTTCTTTGCACTGTATGTACTTGCCACATTTTTCTAAATTTCTAATTCAATAGAATTCTTTTAATTAACCCTAGTTCTCTTTTTTCAGAACCCCATAAATGTATTTGAATAAACACAAATTAAAATTTAAGATGGTAACGTAAGACTCTATAAAGGACATTCAACACTCTTTGCAAAAGGGGAAGAAAGTCAAAAACCAGGTTAGGAAGAATAAAACACTTCTCACCTGCTTATAGTTTCATCTTACACCTTATTATTCAGCCCTCGACAACTTCGGTTAGTAATTTTTTTTTTTTTACATTACTAAAGTTTGCCTAATTTTTCCGTCTCTTTCAATTTAGATCGTCGAAAATTCAATTATTTGCTTTAGAAATGTAGCAGGTTCATTTATTTTTGTAGGCTACGGACAAATTTGTTATAAAGAAATGAAGGGTAAGCATTGTCGTTTGGTTATATTAAGAGATATATATTTAATAGATTGAGAAATGAGAACAAGGTGATATTGCAACACTTTCAGAGCATGAACTCTCATCACGGCTCGCAGGCAACTATAATAGATTTTGAATTGTAGTTGCAGCTATTTTTATTAATTGCAGTTTAGTTATTTTTCAATTGTAGTTGGAACAATTTAATTTATCTTTAGTTATTTTGTTGTTTACACGGTGATACCAAGTGATCAAACTATAAGTTTTGTTTTATAATTTAAAAATGCATTATAGTTTTATATATTAAAGTTTCATCATAAATTGTTAGTATTAACAAATTGCGCTCACCATAAATTTTTTTTGCTATTATAACAATATCCCCCCATTCAAAGAAAATCCGAGATCTGCTCCTATGTACGAATGCACGAACCGTGACCTTCTCTAAGTTTTCGCTATAAACATGAAGATTGCACATGTCGAGACTTATTGACATTTTCACATTAAGAATTCCCCACTTAAGTGTCGATCCAATTCGAGTAAGCCCATTGTTTTGGACACGGCCATTTCAATGGTTGATGTACATAACATGAAACAATTTCAATCGTAGGGGAACCCAGCATAAGAAAAAGAAGAGGGCAATGCAAGTATGCATAGAGAAGAGTGGCGTACCAGAAAGTCGGGAACGATAGTCAAGGGAACCGGCATTTTTAGCACCAGGTTGCCGCTTCCTCCAGATGCTTGAGAGGCAAAGGGATTGGCCAAAGAATGAGGCGGGATTCTCCATTGCAGCTCTTCTCCATGAAGAAGACGGCAAGCAGGAAACTGTAGGGAAAGAGTTCAACGACAATAGCTCCATAGCTGCTTCCTTGTCTTCTTTTTTTCCCTTTTTCCTCTTCTTGCAGCCTAATTTTACCCTCAACCCAAATCAAACAGTGAGGCCCTCATTTGGTGAGGTTTTTTTGTTTTGTTTTCATTATTCCATATTGATCATCCTATGTGGCAAAACCAGGTTCTCATCTGAGGATATCGCGGTCCCACTTGTCATCTTTCCAGCTAGGACTTGAACACCAATCATAATCTTAGGCTGAAATTACATGATCCATGCTACATGGTCCAATTACGTGTTCATGGGATATAACAGGATGACTTTTGCAGCGGGTTTATCTGTAAATCTCCAAGAAGATGCAACGGGGGAGGAAGAAAACATGCCTCCACTGTGCAGGAATTCTTAAGTAAAGCACGGTGATAAAAACGACCAGAGTTCCTTACAAGGTTGCAAACTGTGAATTTGTTCTGACCAATCAAACAAAAATGAAGAATGAGAGAGGGGGGGAAGGGGGGTGGGAATCAGAATCTCAATGCAACTGGCACGCAATTATAGTGAGCAACAGTAACTGGTTGTAAATTGGGGCTCGAAAACATCCGAAATAGCAGCAACACCGCCTTATCATTATCCTGCACCTGCATCATCCACAACTTCGAAACCAAAGCCAATACGTTAGTATTGTTCTCTATATTTGTTCTAAATTTTATAAGTTTCAAATGTTTAAGAATCAATAATAACTTTCTCTATCGCTTCGTCACAAAGCTCAAGGGTCATCTTCATATTCCCTTCACTAAAACTGGCATCAATAAACATGCTGTATATATCCTTGTCAGCAACAAAACCCTTTCCCCTCATCTCGTCAAACAAACTCCTTGCATCAATCGGCTTCTTCCTTTTAAAGAGTCCTTTGATAAATGCGTTGTAAGAGATCGATGAGAGATTAAATCCCATGTCTATCATCTCTCTGTGTAAATAGCACGCCTCCTTCATATTTCTTGCTTTGGAGTGCCCCGTGATCAAAATATTGTATGTTCTCTCATCTGGCATCACCCCATTCATCCGCATCCTTCTATATATTTCCGTTGCAGCTTTCATATCAGTATGGATGCTATATTGCTTCATAAGACAATTGTAGGTGGTCGCATTCGGCTGTGTGACACTCTTCTCTACCATCCAATCCAACAGTCTCCTTCCGTCTTGTAGCATCCCCGCGACACAGAACCCAGTCATCAACACGTTGAAAGTCACCACACTTGGTTGGAGTCCTTTACCAAGCATCTCGCGAAGGAGTCCATGGGCTCGGTCGATCTCCCCGGACTTGCAGTACGCATCCATCAGCGTCGTATAAGTATACGTGTCAGGACTGAGTCCTGCAGCCTCCATGTCTTCCATGGTCTTGACCGCCTGATGCATGTTGCCGGATTTACAGAAGCCGTTGATCAACGAATTGTAGGTGCACACGTTCGGCCGCAGCCCCTTGCTGCACATGTCATGCAAGAGCTCATTTGCAGCCTCCAAATCCCCCTGTTTGCAAAGCCCATCCGAAAGGGCGGTGTAAGTCACGACATTCGGCGTCAATCCTAGCTGCAGCATCTCGTTGTGGAGGCGAAATGCGTCCTGCAGCTTCCCGTCCTTGCAGAAGCCGTCGATGAGCACGCTGTACGTGACTTCATCGGGTTGCAGACCTTTGCTCAGCATTTCCTCGAAGGCCCTGTCAGCCTCGACCATCTTCCCGCTCCGGCACAGTCCACAAATCAAAGCGGTATAGGCGACGGTGTCAGGAGCTAGACTGCCGCTGCACTTCATCTTGTCAAAAAGACGGTAGACGGAGGAAAGGTCGCCTTTCCTGCAAAATCCGTGGAGCATCGTCGTGTACAAAGCAGCGTCAGGAGCTACGCCTCGGCCAAGCATCTCCATTACCACGTTCTCGGCCTCCACAAAGTTGCCCTGCTTGGAGAGAAGGGTGATGATGCTGTTGTACGTAAAGGGGTTTGGGTTCAGGCCCTTGGTGATCATTTCTTCAAACAGAAGCGATGCATGGTGAAGCTGGCCGGCCTGGCAGTAGCCGTCGATGAGCGTGCTGTAACTGACGACATCAGCAGCAGCAGCACGGCCGTCCATTTGGAGCAGCAGGTGGTGGGCTTCTTGGAGCCTCCCTGCGGCGGATAGGCCGTGAATCATGATGTTGTAAGACGCGGCATCCCATCTGTGCATACCGGCCGACTCTTGTGGAAACTCATAGAAAACACGGAGCCTGGCGTCCAAAGGGAGACGGGAGAGGAGGGCGTTGCAGGAGCGGACGGAGACGGAGACGCCGTAGGAGGCGAGGCGGAGGAAGAGGGACCTGGCCTCATCGAACCTGCGGAGGTGGAGGGAGACACGGAAGGCGAGGTCGAAGACGCGGGGGTCGGAGCACCAATGCTTGTAGGTGCAGATGAGGTGGTCGACGAAATGCCCATTAGAGGAAGCAAGGAAGCCGTCACGGAGGAAACGGCGGGCGAGGGGCAGGCAGTCGGTGCCGCTGGTGAAGAGGATGTGGGAAGCGATGGCGTGGGCCTCAGGGGAGAGGAGGTGTCTGTCGCGGCGGCGGCGGCACCAGCGGAGGAGGGAGAGGAGGAGGGAGGGGTGGGAGCGGAGGTGAGGGAGGGACCAGAGGAGGTGGTCGGAGCGGAAGCGGTGTGCGAAGGGGCGGAGGATGCGGTGGATGGGATCTGAGGATGAGCGGCGCTGCCTGAGGGCGGTGGTGAGGCCGTGGACGAGGTCGACGTCTCTCACGCTCCGGGGCTTCTTCGGGGAGTAGTCAGGGAAGGGACGGAACGTTCTTCTTCCGCTACTAGTGCTGCTGTTGATAGGATCGACTGCCTCTGCTGCTGCTGCTGCTGCTGCTGCTGATGCAGTTGAAAACAAGAAGAAGAAAGCCGTCGTCCTCGTAGTCGTCTTCGTCGTAATAACCCCACGCTGCCCTTGCCCGTTGAACAGGAAGAGCATCAGTTCGTTCAGTGCAAGCCCTCCCAAATTGCTTGCTTAATCACCCATCCATATCATATCGTTCCCCCTCTCTTTCATTTCTACCGCCATTGGTTCCCTTGTTTTGCTGCTTCTCCTCACAGGAGATCACAGAAAAAGATAGATTAAAAATAAAAAACAAACATCGTTTTTAATTCTTTTCTTTTCCAAAACATATTTTCCACGGGTTTTTTTATACACCCCCATCAAAAAGTCCATATTTTGAAAAACCCCACTCAAATTTTGATAATTTTAAATTACTCACTTGCACCTTCTCCGTCGGCTAAATACTCCACTCTCGTAAGCTTATATTAAGTTAACCCTAAACCACAATTACTTATGACTCGTTAAAACCCCACCTATCCCTCCCCTCTCTCTCTCTCATTTTCTCTCTTTCACTCACTCATCAAAGCCTTCATTTCAAAAATCCCTGGCAACCATAGTCTCCTCATTCTCTCTCAACCTCTCTTACTCACATCGAAACCTTCAGATGAAGATTGCTAAAAACCATAGCTTTCTCGCTCTCTCTGTCTCAAGCTCTATATCTCACTTCAAAACCCTCATTTGAAACCCTCAACTGTCGGTCTATCATCACAAGCTGTTGAAATTATAGAGAAACTTCAAATACAATGTTAGCAGACGCCCGTGCCCGGGCCTCTAACTTACGGCCAATGCGGAATAAAAAGATAAAAAATTTCAAATCAAGAGCACGAACTACTACGACTTAGAATCGAATCCAAACACTAAACTAGCTACACTAGAAGGAGTTTAGCTACTTGGATAGTTATTACAACCTTTGGAGTCGTGTTCTTCGTCTTCTATACCACTGTTTTAGATCCTAGGTCCACCGGGAACAACCTTGGGAGTCGGTCTTTGTCACGCCCCGCTTCTCAAAATACGTAAATGCGGTATGTGACAGAAGCAACCATGCTACCTATGGCTAGGAATAATCTCTCCATAGTCACATTATGGCTGTCAAGCAGATATCAAGAACAGTAAATAAAATCTAGCCAACACATGTCCATCTGCTACAGTAAATAGAAATCAAGAAATGCATATAGCGGAAACGAATCAAGATCCAATAAAAAAATCTCTGAATCACGTCCCTTATGGACTCACATCGATAAAAAATAAAACTATGGAAATAAAAGAAACTAAGCATTTCTAAACTAAACATCTGGCTTCTCAGTACTCAACTTGCTTGCTAAGTGATGATACTCGATACCGGTGATCTCCCAGATCATGACACGTGGCAGATGACGTGTCCCAGATCATGCAAGAAAGGACCTACAGTGGCAGACCAGACCACTCCTATATCGGTCCTATAAACAAATGCTGGCTCACCTCCGAGCCCCCTGCACAATTGGCCTTCTCGGCCTCACAGCTCGTCTCCGGGCTACCGCAGAACCAAGATACCTCGGCTCCCCCGCTCGTCTGCGAGCTCTCCCGCCAAGGTCATCTTCCTCGGTCTCATCGACCGACCAACGGCACCGCTCACAGGTGCAACCGCCATTCCGCGAATCTCGCCATGCGCGAGATATCCGCCGGCCACATCCCACGTTCCACACCATCACGATCCCACATTAACGAGCCTGTCTCACCATTAGTGGGAGATCCCGCTCATCACGCAGGCGTGACGTCGGGAGCGTAACGACCGGCGTGATTCTCGCGCCTGCCCGCCTGTTGCCACCGCTATATAAACCCCTTCTTCAGATGGTTCAAGTAAGCCATTTTTACTCCACTAAGTCGTTACTCTGTTCGGATCTCTAGTCTAACTTGATCGTCGGAGGGTCCTCGGTGGTACAACCCCCCCGGGACTTCCTTGCAGGTAGCTCGGCAACCACAACCTCAAACCTATTGAGATCTACATGCTTCAGGAGCTAACCTCCAGATCCAATATCAGCCATCCATCGCCGCCATCAGCAGATCAACGGAAGGTAACTTCTTGGCATGATCCAGGTCGCGTCAGCTGGCGCCGTCTATGGGAAATCCTTGATTCCACAAAAACAAAAGTTTATCTTTCGATCCCAATCTAATGGCGAGCGATCATCACGACAATCTAAGCATTAGCCACCGCCTCCCCCTCAACGGAGGCATGGATGAACCACCTCCGCCGAACACCATCAACGCCCTTGCCGGCCGGATAGACCGACTCGCGTCCATCGTGGAAGCGCTCATCCGCGTCCAAACGGCAGGACAAGATCCCTCGACCGCCGGTCCCCCTCCGCGAGGCCGGGACCCCAACAGGGGGAGAGAAGGCTCCGCACGCGTCGGCACGACCGATCGTTGCCTCACCGTTTCCAACAGCCGCAGGTCCCTTGGGCCGACATATTCAATAACCCGGCGGGCACCGCTTCGTTTGGCTTCGAGATCTTACGCCAAAGAGTTTCGCCCCGAGTCTCGTCGCACCCTTGTCCCTCCCGAGGCGGTGGCTGTCAGCTCGCCTGTTCGCAGGAATGACCGGCACCCCCTCGCTCAACGGGGTCGCACACGCGAGACTCCCCACGGCAGCTCAAAAACAACCCCACCGTGGGGCGTAAGGAACCTCACTGAAAGGGACCGACGCTCGTAAAGAATCATGGTCATGACGGCGGGGGGTACGTCAAATACCTATGAGATTCAGCACCCCACGCTAGCCGCGGAGGCCAAGAGCCATCTGAGGAAGAAGGCCAGGGAGACCGAGCCGATCACGTTTGACGACAGGGACTTTCACGGCATATCCCTGCCCCATAATGACCCCCTGGTGATTACGGCTCGGGTCCATCAATACGAGGTGCACAGGATCTTGGTCGACTCGGGAAGCACGGCAGACATTCTCTTCTATGACTGCTTTCTGTGCATGGGGCTCACCGCAGCAGACCTGAGGCCGACCTCCTACGTTTTTTCAGGATTCACCAACCACTCCATCCCGGCGGAAGGGGTAATCACTCTACAGTTCAACGTCGGGGAGGCCGGCCATACGCGGACGGTGCCGGTGGGATTCATCGTAGCGAGAATTCCATCGGCCTACAATATCCTCCTCGGCTGCCCCACGCTGAACTCCCTCCGGGGCCAGATATCGATCTACCACCTGGCGATAAAGTTCCCTATTGACCAGGGTGATATAGGTCGGGTCTATGGAGACCAGCGAATCGCAAAGGTTTGCTTCACCGCAACATTTTCATCGGAGAAGCCGGTCGACGATGTCGAAGGTGAGGGTGACATCAGGGGTTCTCTGGAAACTCGAGATGAGCAAAAAGAGGTCCGAGGGACCCCGGTGGAGCCTTTGACAGAGGTCCCCCTCGTAGAAGGGGACGACGAGAAACTCGTTCAGATCGGGTCGCTTCTGATAGGAACTCAGGGAGATGACCTGGTTCATTTCCTCAGGAACAACTCCGACGTGTTTGCCTGGGCGCCTACTGACATGCCTGGGATCGACCCCAAAGTTATATCTCACAAGCTCGGGGTAGATCCTACGGCCCGACCCGTCAGACAGAAAAAGCGAAGTTTCACCCCAGTCAAATAGAAGGCTATCGAGGACGAGGTAGATCGGCTCTTCGCCGCCAACTTCATTCGGAATGTGCCCTATTCGGAGTGGCTAGCAATCGTAGTCCTGGTCAAGAAGTCAAGTAGGAAGTGGCGCATGTGCGTCGACTTCACCGACCTCAACAAGGCCTGCCCCAAAGACAATTATCCCCTACCTCGGATAGATCAGCTCGTCGACAGCTCGGCAGGCCACGAGCTATTGAGCTTCATGGATGCCTTCTCCGGCTACAATCAGATCCGTATGAATCCGGCAGATGAAGATCTCACCACATTCACAATGGATCAGGGGGTATACTGCTACAAGGTGATGCCCTTCGGCCTTAAGAACGCTGGGGCTACGTACCAACGGTTGGTCAACCGCATGTTCAAGCCACAGATCGGCAGGAACATGGAAGTTTACGTTGACGATATGCTCGTCAAATCAGTCTCGTCGACCGACCATGCCAAGGACCTGGGTGAGGCCTTTGAGGTACTACACAAGTTCAAGATGAAGCTGAATCCCACCAAGTGCGCATTCGGGGTCACCGGGGGAAAGTTCATCAGTTACATGGTCACCCACTGTGGGATCGAGGCTAACCTGGAAAAAATCGACGTTATCCTCAACATGAACGCGCCCAAGACCAACGTCGAGATCATGCGACTGACGGGGCGAGTAGCCGCTCTGAGCCGTTTCATGTCGAGTTCTGGGGAAAAGTGACTCCCATTCTTCAAAGCTCTCAGGAAAATTCCGAGGTTCGAGTGGTCAGAAGAGTGCCAGACCGCCTTTGACCGGTTAAAGAGGCACCTTGCGACCCTACTGCTGCTCACCCGACCAATTGAAAGAGACGAGCTATCACTGTATCTGGAGGTATCCGACTAAGCAGCAGGCTCAGTGCTCGTTCGAGAGGTCGACGGGGCGCAGAAGCCGGTGTACTACGTGAGCCACGTCTTCAAAGACGCAGAAACGAGGTACCCGTCCATAGAGAAGATTATCTTGGCACTCATTGTGGCCTCAAGGAAGCTGCGGAACTACTTCCAACCGCACACCATCCTCGTCCTCACCGAGCGCCCGCTGGGGGCTATCCTCGCCTCACCCAAATCCTCGGGCTGCTTAGAGATGTGGAGGTGGGAGCTGTCCCAGTTTGACATAAAATACCGCCCGAGGCAGGCCATCAAAGCACAAGCCCTGGTCGATTTTATCGTCGAGTGCACCATCCCCAGCAAGGAACAGGAGTCTACGCCGACCCTCGCGGCTCAGCACCCGATCGTGAGGAGACCCGACTCGGTCCCGGAGTGGGTCATTTACATCGACGGGTCCTCAACTGAGGAAGGCTATGGCGCCGGCCTCATCATTCGGGGCCCGAACGAGACAGAGATGGAGTACTCCCTAAAGCTCGGATTCAAGGCCTCAAACAACGCGACAGAGTACGAGGCCCTGTTGGCCGGACTGCGCATGGCCTCCGGGCTGGGGCTGAAAACAATTCGAATCTGCAGTGACTCAGCCCTGGTCGTTGGCCAAGTGACCGGCCACTTCAAGGCTCGGGAACCTCTGATGGTGAAGTACCTGGTCGAGGTAAGAAAACTTCGGAAGAACTTCGATGAAGTCCAGGTAGAGCAAATACCCAGGCAGCTCAATGCTCAAGCCGATGCCCTGAGCAAGCTGGCTTCATCCTACTCGGCCAACAACAAGCGATCTATCCTCTTCGAGACCTTGCCATGGCCCAGCATGGAAGACGGGGCGACGATGCTTCATGTAGATACAGCGCAGGAAGGCGACCAAGACTGGAGGAAACCCCTCATGGAATTCCTAAGGGATGGTACGCTCCCAGAAGATCGGGGAGCAGCCCGTCGTCTCTGGGCCAAAGCCCGTCACTTTGTCTGGAGCAATGGGAACCTGATTGATCAGGTTTTTTTTATGTGTTTGTAGTAGTTAACCGCAATCAATAACGGTGTCGCGTGTAGCTAGACCGAGATGAGTACGGGTCGTCCTCTGGGAAACGTTGAATCTTTTAATCTTACTTTAGGCGTGTTGAAAAAGAGGAAGAATAGAGGAATGAAGAATAGTGGAAATAGTTTCTAGATTCTAGATCTACGTTAAATACGGATGCAAAATATAGATCTAGATTAGCTACGGATGTAGGTTTATATAAAAAGGGGGTTTGTAGGGTTCATTAAGATTTAGTAATCATAGATGATTAATTAAAGATTACTGTCACGTCCCGAAAGTACGGAATATGACCGGCACTTAAACTACGAACGTCTCGAGGCGTACGTAATCTAAGTAAGCCGAAAACCCAGAAATCCAAATCAAGAAAACTAGTAGAGTGAAGGAAAACCAATTAAAACAAGTGGTTTCAATAGCATAAGCCGAATTATGCGGTTTTAAAAAAAAACATCAAACATTTCCCGAAAATTTCGGCAGAGTCTCCTTTGTAAAAACTGGCCCCCAAACGGGATACAACATGAATAGTATAGGAAATCAAAAAGGCATCCCCAAGCGGGAGCTAGCTCTTCGTCAATCAACGGTCACAACCACACAAGCAATATAATATACAACGCCAAGGGCGAGAATCAAAACTCAAAAGGAAACTCAAAACCACCAGAAATCCACAGAAATATAACGCGCGACTCTAAGGTCGAAAGAATAAACATCACTGGTCTCTATCTCTGAAATAAATACATGTTTGGTTGATGGAACTTCTAGATACAACAGAATAATGATATACAAGATATATAATGGGGGTACGATATAAGTAAACCCACCTACTAGCAAGTCACCCGGAAATGGGAAGCAGTGCCAGCAAAGCCGTAATGAAACCTATACGGCAAAACCTGCAAGAAACTGGGGCACAACGGGGGTGAGTTGCCAACTCGTGAATAGAAAAACATCTACAGAAAGAAATCGCATAAATAACGCAACCTAGGTCAATGATCATAATATATCCTCAATTATATATAACATGCAGCCTATAACAAAGGCTAGGGTAAATATCTAACCCGAGTGTAATCTCATATGCCCGTGTCAGTGCCTCAGGTAGCAATATATCATATGAATGAGGTATGGATGCATGAAAACAGAATACATGTAAATGAAGAAACTGTTTTCATAATTTAGTGAGATTTCCTTTGTATTTTTAAAATGAGGTATCATAATGAAATCAGCATAAAACAGTGCCTAGCATCGGCACAAAACGTAATCCCAATATCTCGATATCTCTGTATCACAGTCTCTGTACCTCAATATCTCGAAATCTCAATGTCTCAATCACAATATCTAGGGCGCCGTCAGTCCAGACCGGCCCCTACCATCCATCTCAAGACCACGACGGTATCCTCCGGATATCCGACGCGTCGGGTAATATCACCGGTCGGTAGTGCTCCCCTACCAGGCTCAACGTCAACAACACGATCCTCTTGCCCCGGGGTACCGCACCGGGCCCACCATGTACCCGAAACGGTTCCTCCACTCCTCGAATCGGGTCTCGAAATCCATCAGCAAACTCATGGTGGACGACTCATACATCATAGGAAAACCGCACTTTTTATTTAAAAGAGAGGGAAGAAGCTTATACAAGTTTTGCGGTTTTCCCCCAAATCCAGAAAATCTCATAGAAATCCGAATCCAAATCATCAATAGCATGTAAACCCATGAATATAGGCATAAGAATCCATGAATACGGCATAACAATGAATAACAGTATGCATGAAGTGACAAGTAATAACTACAATATCTAAGCTGACATATAAGGTAAGTACACTAATATTATGTCAAACTACTAGCTATCAAGCTAAGTTAAGCAATAATATTTTCTAAAGTGTACGTGACATGGCAATTACCGATGAAGATGTGTGTGAGCCGGCAAGTAAGTGTACGTGGTACATACGCATCATCGGTAACGGTGCTGGTGTCCTAACAGCATAATGTCAACAATGCAATATGAAATAACAATGTAAGTATGCGATGCGGAGTGAGCAACCAAAATGAGCGGGAGATAAATATTAAACAATGGTGCCATTTGAAATAACACGAATCGTGGGGTTTTGAAAATAGGGGGCTACGGTGTTTTTATGAAAGATACGTCTTTTGAAATATCCGTAGGATCCCTTGGGCTGTCTTTTAAAATACCCACGATTCGTTAGTTTTTGAAATAGGTAAGAATCGAATCTAATCTAACAACTAAACTAAACTAAAGGGCTAAGCTAACAAGCTGGACTACAGGTAAGGAAACCGCCTAACATCTGAGTCGATACATATACATACCTGTATATATATTAGTCGGTGATCCCGCCTCAATAATATCATATCCGATACCATATCTATAATCAGACATCCCAAGTCAAGAGTGCGGATCAATCATCAAAATATAGCTCGTACGTAAATCCGTCGTACGGCATCCCCAAATCTGGGTACGGGTTAATATCATATTCATCACACTATTCATCTGGTATCCTCTTTATCCAAGATCATAGTCCAGGGTACTGACCTATGTCTAGTACAATACTAATATCATCAATATAGTCATGATCTGACTACTGATCGACAGTCTCGTACAAACCGATATCATCAGCACATATCATTATCAAGGGGTATACATCGCCCAATACAGCCTAGTATCAATATCCTAGCATATCATATCTCATATCACGATCACATGTCGACCATTTTATTTATAGCACTATTCACCCGTATCGTCATTCAAAGACCCGCTATAACATCAGGACGTATCTCAAATACGAATCCTGCCATATCACCGATATCACAACCTCAACACAAATCTCATCGACTCATCTCAAACCCAAGTATCATCCTCAAATCCGTATATGAACACATAACTATATATTCCCGAATAAGCACAAATGAAAGAAGAAAGTATGCAAGTATGGGTGGTTGTGTGCATGTGTGGTGCGACCACTACTCTAAGGTTTCGCGACACTAAATCATCCAAGAACACCAAATATCCATATTATCATCAATATACTCAAACAAAATATAATCAATATATATATGTGTGTATACGTATTCGTATACATCACCACGAACTGCGGGGGTGCTATACGCCATCCACCCGACTTCTCCCTGTAGATATAAATCTACTCACCTGGTCCTCGCTCGCCGGTGCCGACGTCGCCACGCGCTTGCTTGTCGTCTCGAAATCCACATGGGTACCTACATATCATAACGCACCGTATCGCATTAAAATCCGACTCATGATCAAAACGACACACGAAACCCACATAGGTCAAAACCTATGGTTGCTTTCACAAAAACCCAAAATTCACTTTAAAAGCCATTTTTCCGAAAATCTAGCAAGCACAAATTACCCGTTTTAGTACAAAACTCGACGTTTGAACAAATTTAATGGCCATAATACTTATTAAACAACTTAAATAAGTCATAAAAACCATTTCCATTATTTAATCTCATTAAATTTCTTTAGCCCCAAAATTCTAGTTTACAATATACCCAAATTTTAACAATTTTATAGCAAAAATGCACAAACAACAATTTAGCTAGGATTTTCATGAACTAAAGACATTAAACCACACTTAATAATGTTAATGAAGTCAAGAAAAACCTAATTACATTTTTCTCTTAATCAAATTCAAGGTTTACAAAAACCTAGTTTGCAATTTAAGCAATTTGGACAAATTACATATAACAAGTGCAATTTAATCAACCAAACTAGGTTTTACATACATTAAGATGTTAAACTAAACCTTGCATCCCTAATGATATGATAAAAACCCTAATTGAAATCACAAACCCTTACTATATTTTTCAAAACATTCAATTAATCCCAAACTATTAACTAATTATGTTAGATTTAAAGTATTCAAACAACAATTAGACATAAGGTTAAGAATTTACCCCCACAATCATCTTGAAATCTAGCACAAATCTAGCCTCCCAAACATGCTTCCCTTCACCAAGATCCATACTAGAATGGTCAAGTAAAAATGGGTAGGGATTAGATTTTGATTTTGTGGAATTTTTGAAACATTTTGGATGATTTTTTGATGGAATTTTGAAGAGAAAAGAGAAGAAGAAATGGAGGGGGGGCTGCTGCTGCTGGTTTCATCAGAGGAAGAGGGGGGAAAAGGTGAGGGGATGATGCCAAAAGATCCAAGTCAAAGCCCCTCCCAATTACCATAATACCCCCACCTACTTTACTATATATAAAAACCTTCTTTTAACCCATTTCTCACATGATTTAAGGTCAAAAAGAGGGAAATAAAATTCTTGGGCTTCTACAATAGTGTGGGGCCGGCCAAGGAGAGTGAGGGTGAGTGTGAGAGATTTTACAAAAAAATTCTATGCAAAAAGACCCCCCACAATACCATATTTGCAAGTTTTAGTTCAAAATAACTATATTTTTGTTTTCCCTAAAATAAATCAATTAAAACTTGAAATAAAATACTAAAAAATTATATTACAACTAGATTTTAATTAACATGATTTTAAAGATTAAAATTATCCCATTTAAATTTGTATTTATCGCTAATTTAATGTATTTTCTTACCGGCTTAAAATAATATTAAAATAATTAATTTCGGAAAAATTTTCAGAAAATTTGAAATTTCAGCAGTGGCTCAATAAACACCAAATACTAGCAATTACATAGCTAGAATATGTATATTTAATTTTATAATAAAGATATTTGCATTTTGACTTTTTACAGAAAACCCTCTTATTTTACCGTTTTTTCGAAATTTTACCGAAACGATTTTCAAAACGTTACAATCTTCCCCCCTTAAAGAAATTCGGTCATCGAATTTAAATTAAAACTCCCCCCAAATACTAAAACATCTAAGCAAAACCATCAAGTCGTCGGGGCTCCGAAATCGTAAATACATAAAACAAATTGTAGCGCAGCGCATGCGCATGAAAAATGAGCATATAACTCAAATCAAAACCCCGTCAAGCATCCCGCAATCATCGGAGTCATGGGGAAGACATCAATGCCAAATCTAAATCAAAACCAATATGATATAACTCGAAACTATACATGTAAATATCGAATCTATATATGTAAGTATCTGAAGGAAATGCATGCCAAATCTCTTTAAGTCACTGTGTAACGCGTATAACACTGCACAGTGGTGGACGTCTATCATAAGAAAATAACTATATACATATATATCTTTTTTTGAAATGTACGTTCCGCCGTTTTGGAAACAATTTAGAAGGGTCTCCTTGTTTTAAACATTTCGTGTCATATCAGACACGTAGGTAAATACTGAGGCTATAGCTCGCTTTTTGGAAATTCCTTCAATAACTATCAATGCATGCAAAATATATTCAGGTACTGTCCTCTGACTAGTCCTGCTTAGTACGAAAACACATCGCAATTATCATAAAAAAAACGTACTGCTCTATAAGAAATCAATCCCAAAATACGCGTATGAATACTACGTGCGTCTGGTGCGCATGACAATCAAAATCCATATACGTGCCATATAAGTGCACAGAAACAAGATCTAAGTGCATCGGATGTGTACAAAGCATCTGTCGTAGGCAACGTGTGTGCCTGACAGCAAAATCAGGTGCATCTGACATGCACGAAAAAAATCTCGATTTAGTGCATCTGGTGTGCACCAAAATCGCATCTCAAGATATGCGCTCAACATGCGCGAAAACCCAAAATCAGGGGCATCCATCATGCACGAAATTATGAAATCCAATATCAAGCGCCGAACATGCGCAAAATCAAATCAGGTGCACAAGGTGCACAAAACAAATATCGAGTATCACAATCGAAATCGAAGTCCAGTGCATCTAAGTGCACAAAAGGCGTATCACTGCACTGCAAGCATATATAAACTATACAGAGTGCAGGAACCAAATCGTGTGCGTGCATACGCACTAAATCAACTCAAATGTCTAAAACCGTAAAATCACAAACATGTGAAACCAAAACACGAAAACGATATCAAGTGCAACACTGTGCAAAGATCGTAAATCCTCAATCATCAAAATCAAATCATAAGAATAAATCACCCAAAACATCGAAATCAATAATGGCGGAATAGTACCGCTCAAGTGCATCCTCTAAGAATCTCGGGCCAACTGTCGCGGTCACTAGTGGGACGTCTCGTCGATGATCATGAACTCTGGCCTGCTGGTGTGCGTAACAATGACCACTCCTGGGTCAAGATCTTCACTGTGAATTACCAATCTCTCGGTCCATCGGCTCATCGGCCCTGTCAGGTGTGCTAACGGGGATGATTCCGTTCTGGCACTTCTCTGGTCATCTCTCGGTCAATCATCGCGACCACTCGTAAGACAGTATATCACTGGCGTCAGCCTCTGGCTCTCTGAATGTACGTGACACATCTGATCCTGGGTGTAAGTATCATTGCAGCAGTGTCCTGGAAGGAATCCTGCTCACGGTCTCTTTCATGTCTCGTCTCTGCCAACTGTCCGGAAGTCATCGTCCTTTCTTATATCTGCATCTTGCTCTGGAACGACTGCATACTCATCGCGACTCCTTCTGGAAGGTAAATCCAAGTACCATGCCTCGGCATGCGCATCGCATCTCTGATGTCGGCGGAGTGGAACGTAGTCTCATCAAGATCTCGTACGTACCTCTTACTCCACTTTTCTCTAACGTCGACTGCTTCGGACTCGTCTCGTCGTGGCTGCATGGACTGAGCTCCAACGGCTATCCTCGTATCTGGAGTCTCCCAAGAATGCATCTCACCACCTAGCATCCGATTGAAGTCGAACCATCCGATTGATTCGTCAGAACCTCATAATCCCCCAAAAGCTCAACATCTTGGGTACAGTTTAACAGTATCGAGTACGTACCACAGCATCGATGGTCCAGCCGTAGAAGGGCAAACCCAAGCCTCACTAATGGCGCCGTGGAACCGCCGCAAACCCGAAGGTTCAAAGGCTTTCACACGGTCATTATGTCGAGTTAGGGTTTCATTCTTCTAGAGGGTCCATAGAATTGCCTGCATGTCTTTGCGAATACTTTAAACTTGGAATAATAGGTTTCTGACATTCGATCGTCTCTGTCGACTCTCAACGTCTCCGCGTGAAGTCGTCTCTTGCTGGAATCAATCTATCTGATGACCTCTCATCGGGTAGGCGAACGAACCACATGTCCTAGTCACTCATCCTCGGGTGACTAGCGACCTTCTATCATCTCTTAATACAACCTGTACTGCAATAGCTCCAACATATGGAGAGATATCTCATCGCTCGCAGCAACAACTGGCTCACTCGTCTGCACGCTGAACAGTGCCTCAATCATCATGAGTAAGCAATACACCAACGGTCATCAAAATCTGGCTGGCTTCTATCATTGGCTCAATCCTCTAGTGTCGATCAGCACATCCGTGTAACCTCATAAAGGCGATCCGCCAAACGCTCGTGGCGCGGAAACACAGTAAAAAGACACATCTCCGCAATCGTGTGTCGCCGGAATTTCGCCCTGGTCAGTCCTCGTTCGTGACGAGCTCGTGCTGACCGCAACTCTAGCTGTAGCTCTCCCTGCCCGCAATCATGGCAGCAAACCGCAACTGGTACCGATGAGGCTAGATCAGGAATGAATATGATAATGAGCAAAGAAATGTATATCCTAAGGCTTCTTAAGTGGAGTAGCGTATCGTAAGTATGCCGCGGAACATACCCACTGTACGTCACTCTACTTTAGTCACCTATTCCATCAACCAAGGGTCATCCTACGCTCCGAAGGTAAAACCTAACGCTCTGATACCAACTTTGTCACGTCCCGAAAGTACGGAATATGACCGGCACTTAAACTACGAACGTCTCGAGGCGTACGTAATCTAAGTAAGCCGAAAACCCAGAAATCCAAATCAAGAAAACTAGTAGAGTGAAGGAAAACCAATTAAAACAAGTGGTTTCAATAGCATAAGCCGAATTATGCGGTTTTAAAAAAAAAACATCAAATATTTCCCGAAAATTTCGGCAGAGTCTCCATTGTAAAAACTGGCCCCCAAACGGGATACAACATGAATAGTATACGAAATCAAAAAGGCATCCCCAAGCGGGAGCTAGCTCTTCGTCAATCGACGGTCACAACCACACAAGCAATATAATATACAACGCCAAGGGTGAGGATCAAAACTCAAAAGGAAACTCAAAACCACCAGAAATCCACAGAAATATAACGCGCGACTCTAAGGTCGAAAGAATAAACATCACTGGTCTCTATCTCTGAAATAAATACATGTTTGGTTGATG
The DNA here is from genome assembly GCA_030015575.1 of Agapanthus africanus. Classification (NCBI taxonomy): domain Eukaryota; kingdom Viridiplantae; phylum Streptophyta; class Magnoliopsida; order Asparagales; family Amaryllidaceae; genus Agapanthus; species Agapanthus africanus. Next base: position 542,291,373 of record CM057348.1, read on the forward strand.
GAACTTCTAGATACAACAGAATAATGATATACAAGATATATAATGGGGGTACGATATAAGTAAACCCACCTACTAGCAAGTCACCCGGAAATGGGAAGCAGTGCCAGCAAAGCCGTAATGAAACCTATACGGCAAAACCTGCAAGAAACTGGGGCACAACGGGGGTGAGTTGCCAACTCGTGAATAGAAAAACATCTACGGAAAGAAATCACATAAATAACGCAACCTAGGTCAATGATCATAATATATCCTCAATTATATATAACATGCAGCCTATAACAAAGGCTAGGGTAAATATCTAACCCGAGTGTAATCTCATGTGCCCGTGTCAGTGCCTCAGATAGCAATATATCATATGAATGAGATATGGATGCATGAAAACAGAATACATGTAAATGAAGAAACTGTTTTCATAATTTAGTGAGATTTCCTTTGTATTTTTAAAATGAGGTATCATAATGAAATCAGCATAAAACAGTGCCTAGCATCGGCACAAAACGTAATCCCAATATCTCGATATCTCTGTATCACAGTCTCTGTACCTCAATATCTCGAAATCTCAATGTCTCAATCACAATATCTAGGGCGCCGTCAGTCCAGACCGGCTCCTACCATCCATCTCAAGACTACGACGGTATCCTCCGGATATCCGACGCGTCGGGTAATATCACCGGTCGGTAGTGCTCCCCTGCCAGGCTCAACGTCAACAACACGATCCTCTTGTCCCGGGGTACCGCACCGGGCCCACCATGTACCCGAAACGGTTCCTCCACTCCTCGAATCGGGTCTCGAAATCCATCAGCAAACTCATGGTGGACGACTCATACATCATGGGAAAACCGCACTTTTTATTTAAAAGAGAGGGAAGAAGCTTATACAAGTTTTGCGGTTTTCCCCCAATTCCAGAAAATCTCATAGAAATCCGAATCCAAATCATCAATAGCATGTAAACCCATGAATATAGGCATAAGAATCCATGAATACGGCATAACAATGAATAACAGTATGCATGAAGTGACAAGTAATAACTACAATATCTAAGCTGGCATATAAGGTAAGTACACTAATATTATGTCAAACTACTAGCTATCAAGCTAAGTTAAGCAATAATATTTTCTAAAGTGTACGTGACATGGCAATTACCGATGAAGATGTGTGTGAGCCGGCAAGTAAGTGTACGTGGTATATACGCATCATCGGTAATGGTGCTGGTGTCCTAACAGCATAATGTCAACAATGCAATATGAAATAACAATGTAAGTATGCGATGCGGAGCGAGCAACAAAAATGAGCGGGAGCTAAATATTAAACAATGGTGCCATTTGAAATAACACGAATCGTGGGGTTTTGAAAATAGGGGGCTACGGTGTTTTTATGAAAGATACGTCTTTTGAAATATCCGTAGGATCCCTTGGGCTGTCTTTTAAAATACCCACGATTCGTTAGTTTTTGAAATAGGTAATAATCGAATCTAATTTAACAACTAAACTAAACTAAAGGGCTAAGCTAACAAGCTGGACTACAGGTAAGGAAACCGTCTAACATTTGAGTCGATACATATACATACCTGTATATATATTAGTCGGTGATCCCGCCTCAATAATATCATATCCGATACCATATCTATAATCAGACATCCCAAGTCAAGAGTGCGGATCAATCATCAAAATATAGCTCGTACGTAAATCCGTCGTACGACATCCCCAAATCTGGGTACGGGTTAATATCATATTCATCACACTATTCATCTGGTATCCTCTTTATCCAAGATCATAGTCCAGGGTACTGACCTATGTCTAGTACAATACTAATATCATCAATATAGTCATGATCTGACTACTGATCGACAGTCTCGTACAAACCGATATCATCAGCACAGATCATCATCAAGGGGTATACATCGCCCAATACGGCCTAGTATCAATATCCTAGCATATCATATCTCATATCACGATCACATGTCGACCATTTTATTTATAGCACTATTCACCCGTATCGTCGTTCAAAGACCCGCTATAACATCAGGACGTATCTCAAATACGAATCCTGCCATATCACCGATATCACAACCTCAACACAAATCTCATCGACTCATCTCAAACCCAAGTATCATCCTCAAATCCGTATGTGAACACACAGTCCCATACCCATGTGAACACATAACTATATATTCCCGAATAAGCACAAATGAAAGAAGAAAGTATGCAAGTATGGGTGGTTGTGTGCATGTGTGGTGCGACCACTACTCTAAGGTTTCGCGACACTAAATCATCCAAGAACACCAAATATCCATATTATCATCAATATACTCAAACAAAATATAATCAATATATATATGTGTGTATACGTATTTGTATACATCACCACGAACTGCAGGGGTGCTATACGCCATCCACCCGACTTCTCCCTGTAAATATAAATCTACTCATCTGGTCCTCGCTCGCCGGTGCCGACGTCGCCATGCGCTTGCTTGTCGTCTCGAAGTCCACATGGGTACCTACATATCATAACGCACCGTATCGCATTAAAATCCGACTCATGATCAAAACGACACACGAAATCCACATAGGTCAAAACCTATGGTTGCTTTCACAAAAACCCAAAATTCACTTTAAAAGCCATTTTTCCGAAAATCTAGCAAGCACAAATTACCCGTTTTAGTACAAAACTCGACGTTTGAACAAATTTAATGGCCATAATACTTATTAAACAACTTAAATAAGTCATAAAAACCATTTCCATTATTTAATCTCATTAAATTTCTTTAGCCCCAAAATTCTAGTTTACAATATACCCAAATTTTAACAATTTTATAGTAAAAATGCACAAACAACAATTTAGCTAGGATTTTCATGAACTAAAGACATTAAACCACACTTAATAATGTTAATGAAGTCAAGAAAAACCTAATTACATTTTTCTCTTAATCAAATTCAAGGTTTACAAAAACCTAGTTTGCAATTTAAGCAATTTGGACAAATTACATATAACAAGTGCAATTTAATCAACCAAACTAGGTTTTACATACATTAAGATGTTAAACTAAACCTTGCATCCCTAATGATATGATAAAAACCCTAATTGAAATCATAAACCCTTACTATATTTTTCAAAACATTCAATTAATCCCAAACTATTAACTAATTATGCTAGATTTAAAGTATTCAAACAACAATTAGACATAAGCTTAAAAATTTACCCCCACAATCATCTTGAAATCTAGCACAAATCTAGCCTCCCAAACATCCTTCCCTTCACCAAGATCCATACTAGAATGGTCAAGTAAAAATGGGTAGGGATTAGATTTTGATTTTGTGGAATTTTTGAAGCATTTTGGATGATTTTTTGATGGAATTTTGAAGAGAAAAGAGAAGAAGAAATGGAGGGGGGGCTGCTGCTGCTGGTTTCAGCAGAGGAAGAGGGGGGAAAAGGTGAGGGATGATGCCAAAAGATCCAAGTCAAAGCCCCTCCCAATTACCATAATACCCCCACCTACTTTACTATATATAAAAACCTTATTTTAACCCATTTCTCACATGATTTAAGGTCAAAAAGAGGGAAATAAAATTCTTGGGCTGCTACAATAGTGTGGGGCCGGCCAAGGGGAGTGAGGGTGAGTGTGAGAGACTTTACAAAAAAATTCTATGCAAAAAGACCCCCCACAATACCATATTTGCAAGTTTTAGTTCAAAATAACTATATTTTTGTTTTCCATAAAATAAATCAATTAAAACTTGAAATAAAATACTAAAAAATTATATTACAACTAGATTTTAATTAACATGATTTTAAAGATTAAAATTAGCCCATTTAAATTTGTATTTATCGCTAATTTAATGTATTTTCTTACCGGCTTAAAATAATATTAAAATAATTAATTTCGGAAAAAATTTCAGAAAATTTGAAATTTCAGCAGTGGCTCAATAAACACCAAATACTAGCAATTACATAGCTAGAATATATATATTTAATTTTATAATAAAGATATTTGCATTTTGACTTTTTACAGAAAACCCCCTTATTTTACCGTTTTTTCGAAATTTCACCGAAACGATTTTCAAAACGTTACAATTACTCTTTTTATTCTTTAATGGATTTAAAACTAGATCGACAGTGATGCATGTAGATTAGGGTTTCTGGAGGGAAAAGGGTTCCCACTCTTAACCCCTATCTTGACATGGATCTCCGTTCATGTCTAGCCTTTACCAAAACAATTGTTAATCTAATCTCTAATTGTAATCGTGATTATTAATGAATTGATAGCATGTCCAATTAGAATGTTAACTATTCTTTTGATAAAGTTTATAAACTTTATAGGATGTAAAAAGAGTTTAAGGATCTTCATCATCCATTAATCTGCCCTAATCCTATGAATCCTAACAAGCAAAGAATTACTCATGCATATTGGGAGAAGAAAAGATAGAGAGAGAAATCATATTGAAAAACTACAAAGAGATAGAATAAGAAAAATTAGCTTTATTAATCAACAGGATCAATTACACTTTGTTCCCTTAGAAAATGATTACAAAATGCTAGTTTGCTTCTCGATCTCTTCTAAGGAGGTAGATGAACCGTTGATGATCAACCAGGATTCTTGAGCCGCCGTGGATTTCGTGATCTCGTCGGTGTGATGATTTTTCCAAGAGGCTCTTGGTCCTTATTTATAGTCACAGAGCCAGAACTCTGGTTTCCTAATATGGAAACTAGTTGTTAGGATCCTAACCACCAAAATCTCATATCTCAACTCCTCAAATCCGCGGCGGAACCGCGGCCATTGGATAGGTTTGGCCGCGGATCCGCCCCCTTTTGGTGAGATCATGGCCTCTAATTTTTGTAGTTTCATATCTGTAACACATGGTAATCTTTTGAGTATCTAGACTTTGAAAATCTTTTCTACATTTCTGCCAGAATTAGTTTCTTCAATTTACTTGAATATCTTCAGTAGATTTGATCTTGCCAACTCGGATTTCCTTGATTTTAGTCATGATATAATTCCTGCACAATTATCTCAATAAATGATGTTAGTAGAATTTATTTTTATTGAGATATTATCTTTAACCATTTGCCATGATATTTTAGTTTTATGAGAATTGGTTAAAGATATTTAATAAGGTAAGCATATTTAAATAGACCAAATGTTACATGGATATTATATGCTTACTTTTTCCTACATAATGATAATTATAATATATAAACACATGAAAATAATATTTTTGCAAATAAACCTTCATATGTGTCATATTTATAATAAACACCTTTTACTATATAGAAATAGTAGGAAAAATGTCATATTAAATGTGCAGTTTTATCAACTGAATAAATACCCCCAAACTTATCGTTGATCGTCCCCAGCAAACTAGTTATTCAAGAGAAGGAGAAAACGAAGAAGAACTAGGTAAGCACACTTTCGTAGGCAACATGATTGCACTGAGCACGTGCAACAAGCCGTTAAACCTCTAGGTGTCCCTAGTAGGAGGAGTGTTGTCTCCTGAGGGTTTTCAGCGAATTACACCCACAAAATCCCATAATAAAAGAAAGATAGTGAAAATTACATATAAAGATAAGAACTGTAAAAAAAAGAACTTGAAAATAAGAGTTTCCAACTATACTAGCTTTTCAGTTGCTATGAGCCCTATCTTAATGGTCGTGAAAAGATATTAGAAATCACATCATCCCTCAAAAAAACATCGCCTTTTAGTCTTTCTCCCTATCTTTCTTTCAAACATTGATCATATACCCCTACATGTGTGTAAAATATATCCCTACACTTAGAGAATTCAATTCAAGATATCATACTCCTGTCCATCTTCCAAAGTACTTTATAGTTGGTGAATATTATAGATAAAATTGCTCACACATTTTTCATGCGACCGTCAGTACTTCTTGAGATACTAACCGACCGATTACAAAATGTGCTTGCATATTTAGGCGTAATTCCTTGTTTCGTAACACCTAAGGCTTAGCAGTGGCTCCCAAACCAGTTGGTCTAAGGCACTCTTTGATAAAGCACCCTCGCTATATTTTTTTTATGCTGCCTTGGTAATTACAAAACCAGTGTTCATTTTTTTTCTTCACCCTCAGTATATTTTTTTATTTTCCTTTATACTAAGGCTTTTAGACAAGAGCATTTCAAGGTATCCTCTACTATCCCAAGTTTCAAGATGTGTGACAGTGCATATAGTAGGGTATCAACGTTCAAAAGTTTAGCCTCAAGAATAGGGATTATTTTTCAGACTTATTTTTATCCTCAGATTAGCAATTTTCTTCATCTTACCAACCCTTGGGACAACAGCTCATAACTACTTATTACTAGTTTTGTTTAAGAAAACATCTAATTTTCTTATTTTTCTTAAACTATTCCTATCTTTCAAATGTAATTTGTCACTTTCTAACTTTCATTATCAATTTTTTTTTGTGCTTATATATAATATAATGCAAAGTAACGCGTAAATAAGCACAAACCTCCCCCAAACCTGTTTGCAGCAGTGTCCTCACTGTTGTCTCTTTTAAATCTTAAAATCTGTAGACTTGGGAGGAAAAGTTATCAAAGGGGACAAGAAATAATGAAAGTGAAATTCTCCCCCAAACTTATTTTTAGCTCGTAATTTTGTAAATTTTTTTTTTCAAGAGCCAAAATATCCCCCCCCCCCCAAACTTGAGTAAAATCATATTAAGCATTTAAAACTATAAGAGGGGGTCAAAATTATTGGTCAATGTCAAGTTTTTCAAAGACCAAAAGTCAACACCAACCATTTGAAGAATTTATCAGTGAAACGCACCGGTTGGTGGAAGAACATGTTGTAAGGAGTCAGGAAGAAGTGGGGAAGAGATAAGTGGTGTAAAAGAAAACGATTGCGTCTCAATTTGGAGAGACGACACAGTGATAGTGATGATGGATTACTCGCAATCTCGTGATTGTCCAGAAGAAGGGGTGGAGGTTCAATTTCTTTATCTTGGAGTTGATTTATCTCAACACCTGTGTCTTTTAAAAATGCGAGTTCATCAGCGAAAATTTCCTCAAAGTTTTCATCGATACCCCAAAGAATAATCTCATCAAAAAAACGGGGTGATCGTCAGACTCCATGAAAGGTTCATAATCAGTGTTAGATGCTGACCCGGACAACTCAACGGAAGAGTCCGTATGTGTATAATACATGGTTGGGTCAAACAACAACATATGAAAAGAGTCTAGATCAGTATCATGAAGCTGATCAAATTCGCTGCTATCGACATCCATTAATTCGACAGAACCTGCTTGAGCAGAAGGTTCGGAGGGTACACTCCCCAACTTGTAAATGTTAAGCTCTATTGACATCTTCCCGGAGGATAGGGTCATAGAGCCATTACGACAGTTGATTACAGCATTAGATGTGGCCAAAAAGGGTCGACCGAGAATCACCGGAATTTAGTTCCGTGGGTTCGCTATGGGCTGTGTATCGAGAACAATAAAGTCCACAGGGAATACAAATTCCCCGACTTTTATTAACACATCCTCAAGCTCACCCCTAAGTTTAGTGATTGATCGGTCGGCCATCTGGAGAGTTGTGTTCGAGGGCTTTAACTCTCCGATCCCTAACTGCTCATAAACTGAGTAAGGAAGCAGGTTAACACTTGCGCCAAGGTCAAGTAGAGCACGGTTAATATTTTTATCCCCAATAGAAATAGAAATTGTAGGACAGCCGGGGTCCTTACGTTTCCTTGGTAATTGTTGGGTAAAATCTGTGTTTACAGTATTCGACATGAACATCTTTTTTGGTACTTGAGTCTTCCTCTTCCTAGTGCACAAGTCCTTGAGAATTTTCGCATAAGCCGGGACTTGTTGTATAGCATCTAGGAGAGGGATATTGATGTTAACCTGCTTAAAGATGTCAATAATCTTCTCCATCTGCTGACTCGGTTTGTTTCCCCTTAACCGATTCGGATAAGGAGCTTTAGCAATAATAGCTGGGTCCAACAGTGGAGAAGGTGGTGTGGGTAGGAAAGATCCCAGAATAGGAGTGGGGATCGTCTTTGGTGGACTAGAAGAAGTGTGCTGAGGGTTCAAGCCTTGGGGAAGACGGACAATAGGCTCGGAAGAAAATGGTGGGGTAGACGAACTGGGGACAGAAGTAGATGTAGAAGTGGAAGGAAAAGTCTCAGCCGGGGTATCATCAATTGATTCATCATTAGTAGTATCAATCTCTTCACCGACATGGTTGTCAAGCACTCTTCCAGATCTCAATGTGGTGATAGCATTCACATGATGTGAGTAGCCAGGATTCGGTACAGGTTGAGCTGGAAATTTCCCCCTCTCTCTAGCACTTATTTCGGCTTTTAATTATGCAATTTGTACTTCCATTGATTTAATACTCTCACCTTGGAAGGCAGAGTTCTTTTTTATGTCATCGACGGAAGACTTCATCTCAGCCGAAACTTGCATGAATTTTGTCAGAAGCAAATTCATGGTTTGTTCGAGTGAAGAGGAGTTATCAATACCAGTCAATTGCAAAGAATTGTTATACGGTGTAGAAGTGTTGACCGGATTTTGAAAGTTTTGTGATTGATAGGGGTACTGACTTAATTGTAGTGGTTGCTGTTGTGGTGGATGGACCCTTTGAAAGTTATTTTGGTTTGGAACCGTGTTTTGAGTTTGTTGTTGGTTCCAAGCAAAGTTAGTGTGATTCCTCCCACCCTGATTATAAGTGAAAGAATACGGATCGTTTCTAGGTTTTTGTTGAAAAGCAGCATTGGTATGCTCTTGACCTTGAAATGGAGAATTCAAAGGACATTCTTCTGTAAGATGTGATGGATCAGAACAACATCCACAGACAGTTTTAGGGAGTGGGAGGCTACTAAAAATTTATGTTCCATAGCTTCGAGTTTCTTTTGCATTGCTGCCATTTGAGCTCTAACTCCTATGGAAACATCAGATTGGTGAATGCCATCCCTAGACGATGGTTAGTTTACACTCTCCCACTGTAAAGATTTTTCAGCGAAATCTTCTAAAAATCTCTAGGCTTCACCATCATCTTTAGTCATGAAGGTGCCTTGACACATGAATTCAAGTATCTGTTTTGTTGTAGGATTAATGCTCTTATATACGATTCTGTACAGATCCCATCTAGGGATTCCGTGATGAGGACATTGAACTAACAGATCCTTGAAGCGTTCAAAACACTTCGAAAATGGTTCATTGGGAAGCTGGGTAAATTGATTTATTTCGCTACGGACTCGAGCTGTCTTATGATTAGGGTAGAATTTCTTTAGGAAAGCTGTGACGAATTCCCCCCAGTTTGAAATAGAATGTGCGGCTGTGTTATAAAGCCACTTCTCGGCTATATCGCATAAAATGAATGGGAGAAGACGTAATCTTATAGCATCCACAGAAAGCTGTGAAGTACCCATCATAGCGCATACATTTTCAAATTTGGTAATAAAGGCGTATGCGTCTTCCAACTCGAGACCGTGATATTTTGGTAAAAGATTGATTTAGTGGGGTTTAATTTCAAAATTATCCCCGTTGGCTGGTGGAATAGATAGACAAGTAGGAAGTGGACCACAGATAGGATAGTATCTCTCTTGGAGAGAGATGCGCGGTGGATTCTGCTCACCTATGGGTGGTGGCAGAGTGGTATTATAATTTGATGGAGTACCGTCCATCTCGTTCGATGTGGAGGATGGTGGGGAAAAGAAGATGAAGAAGTACCGACCTCGGAGTCGATAGCAGGAACGCGAACAAGACGGGCACTAGAATCCCGTGTCCAGCCGAGCATGCACTAAACGATTTTAGCGCAAGTGGCAGCGTGTTTACTTTTTTTAAAAATGGTCTGTTTTGAAAAGTGTGTCGGACTTAGACAAATCACACAAAAATGCACAAACAACCCTAGAACTAAGGTTACCTAGGTCCAGTCTCTAGACCGCTCCTAGACTTCCAAAGGACAAGCCGTAGGATCAATCCTCTACCACCTTTTTACTACTCTTGTGGCCAGATAAGTGCCAGGTAAGTGGGAGGTATCCGCTATAAGAATCACCGAAAATAGCGGGCCTAATTAAGTAACCACTTGCCTTAGACACACTTGCCCAGGCACCACAAAAGTAATGCGGATAAGCGATAAATTACCCATGGCCTTCCTCTATCCTTATTGAGCGCGACAGTCCTTAGAGTTTTGTCTAGATATTTTTTAAATTAATGTAGGGTTGATGCAGATGCTCGGTTTGTGATTTGTGGGGCTTAGGAAGGGTGATAAAATCCCTACCTAATCTGAATTTTGGTCTTGCCCTTTAAAAATCCGTATTAAAATATGAATTAACAAACCAATTACAAAACTTTGCAAAAAGATTTTTGAGCGGCAGAATTTTGCAAAGAATCCTGCAGAAAAGATATTTTATTGGATTTCAGAGGAGAGAGAAAGAGTTGAGAAACTTACCAGAGAAGTTACGACCCCTAACTCCTCCTTTTAGCCGCGCTTCCACCGCTAATGTGCTATTTGTGCCGCGGTTCCGCCGCAAGGAAGAAGGATCGGTTGATGATTTTTTGCTCCGTGGCCTTCTGTACTCCTCTGGATCTCGATGAGTGTCTCTGTCTTTCTGTTTCCTCAAGTCTGTGACTCCAGATCTCCTTGCAAAATTCACACACAATTCGTTAAATATACAATTTGTAGTTTTGTTTTAATTATGATATAGATCGAATAGAAATTCAACACAAATAGTAAGAATAAAAAATTACGCACGTATTCTCGGCAACGGCGCCATTTGATTGATCTGGTTTTTTTATGTGTTTGTAGTAGTTAACCGCAATCAATAACGGTGTCGCGTGTAGCTAGACCGAGATGAGTACGGGTCGTCCTCTGGGAAACGTTGAATCTTTTAATCTTACTTTAGGCGTGTTGAAAAAGATGAAGAATAGAGGAATAAAGAATAGTGGAAATAGTTTCTAGATTCTAGATCTACGTTAAATACAGATGCAAAATATAGATCTAGATTAGCTACGTATGTAGGTTTATATAAAAAGGGGTCTTGTAGGGTTCATTAAGATTTAGTAGTCATGGATGATTAATTAAAAATTACTCTTTTTATCCTTTAATAGATTTAAAACTAGATCGACAGTGATGCATGTAGATTAAGGTTTCTGGAGGGAAAAGGGTTCCCACTCTTAACCCCTATCTTGACATGGATCTCCGTTCATGTCTGGCCTTTACCAAAACAATTGTTAATCTAATCTCTAATTGTGGTCGCGATTATCAATGAATTGATAGCACGCCCAATTAGAATGTTAACTATTCTTTTGATAAAGTTTATAAACTTTATAGGATGTAAAAAGAGTTTAAGGATCTTCATCATCCATTAATCTACCTTAATCCTATGAACCCTAACAAGCAAAGAATTACTCATGCATATTGGGAGAAGAAAAGATAGAGAGGGAAATCATATTGAAAAACTACAAAGAGATAGAATAAGAAAAACTACCTTTATTAATCAACAGAATCAATTACACTTTGTTCCTTTAGAAAGTGATTACAAAATGCTAGTTTGCTTCTCAATCTCTTCTAAGGAGGTAGATGAACCATTGATGATCAACCAGGATTCTTAAGCCGCCGTGGACTTCGTGATCTCGTCGGTGTGATGATTTTTCCAAGAGGCTCTCGGTCTTTATTTATAGTCACAGAGTCAGAACCCTAGTTTCCTAATATGAAAACTAGTTGTTAGGATCCTAACCACCAAAATCTCATATCTCAACTCCTCAAATCCGCGGCGGAACCGCGGCCATTGGATAGGTTTGGCCGCGGATCCGCCCCTTTTTGGTGAGATCATGGCCTCTAATTTTTGTAGCTTCATATCTGTAACACATGGTAATTTTTTGAGTATCTAGACTTTGAAAATCTTTTCTACATTTTTGCCAGAATTAGTTTCTTCAATTTACTTGAATATCTTCGGCAGATTTGATCTTGCCAACTCAGATTTCCTTGATTTTAGTCATGATATAATTCCTGCACAATTATCTCAATAAATGATGTTAGTAGAATTTGTTTTTATTGAGATATTATCTTTAACCATTTGTCATGATATTTAGTTTTAAGAGAACTGGTCAAAGATATTTAATAAGGTAAGCATATTTAAATAGACCAAATGTTACATGGATATTATATGCTTACTTTTTCCTACATAATGATAATTATAATATATAAACACATGAAAATAATATTTTTGCAAATAAACCTTCATATGTGTCATATTTTTAATAAACACCTTTTACTATATAGAAATAGTAGGAAAAATGTCATATTAAATGTGCAGTTTTATCAACTGAACAGAACCTTTACAAGAAATCCTTCACTCAGCCCTTGCTTCGGTGCGTCGACCCCCACGAAGCCGACTACGTCCTCCGTGAAATCCATGAAGGGGTCGGCGGCGCGCACTGTCACGACCCAAAATATTAGCTCGTGACCAGCACTTAAATCACGCAATGTCTAAAAGGCGTAACGTAATTCAAGTAAACTGAAACCCAGAAATCTAAATCTTTTTAAGAAAATAAAGGAGGTGAAGTTTTGAAATAAAGGTATAATGAAATCAAGTTTTCTTAATGCATAGAAAAGGAACATAAAAATATAAGTGAAATTTATTAGTTTGAAAACGTGTTTCGTCATTTTTAAAAAAAATTGGGCAGCACCTCCTTTGTATATTTTGATCCAAAACCACAATTATATAACAAGAATAATAGCATCGCCAAGCGGGAGCTAGCTCTTCGCCAACTGGCGGATCACAACCACGCAAAGCATAAAAATGAGTATACGACGCCCAACGGCGAAGTTCACCATAAAAGATAAAGAAATAAGCAAGACATCAAAATCACAAGTAGTGGAAAAACCCTCGCTCTAAGTCTCGCAACCACAATCTCACTAAATCTCATTACTTATACAATTTACTAATTTTGATTGATGGAGTTGACTAGATACAATGTGAAATATAAATACAAGAGTGGGTACGATACAAATGCCCCACCTACCAATGTAAAACACCCAAATGAAACTATGTGACAGCGATGCCGCTACGGATCCATACGGTCAACCTGCAAGAACTGGGGCACAACGGGGTGAGTTGCCAACTCGTGAATAGAAAAACATTTACAAGTAGAAATCGAATAAACAATGACTCCTAGGTCAATTATATCATAAAGGTAATACTATGATATCTAGGGTGACTGGGTCTGTATATGTGCCAACAATATAATCAATACCTATATGTATGCGGATATAATCCAACAATATAACCAATGTCTGTATGCATGCGGATCTCGTTGATTGAAAGCTATTTAGCGTGCTTGCGCTATCGAAAGATGAATCAAAAATTTTTATAAACCGCAATCAAGAACGGCGTCGCTTGGTAGCTAGCTGGTGAGTACGGGTCGGTCCACAGGGATTTTGTGTATTCTCTAATTGTTCTAACGAGTTAATTCCGATTGGTGTCGGATTGATTAAATCTAAAAACTAAATTGATCTAAATCTTGCTAGGGTTAGGTTTAGGTTAAGTTTGGAAAATTAAAGAATTCCCACCGTTTTCAATGCCCTAAATTAGATCTCTTTAGGTGTTATGGTAATTATTAATAAAGTGGATTAGTACCATCGGGAAGGAACTATGTTGCTTCCTCTAGGTTCTTGTCCTTCCTTTCTTAATCCTTACCCTAACCTCCATGGAAGACACGCTCAACCGGTCGTTTATACTACGGTATCACCGCTACCTCATGGGATAGGGTGTCGTAGGGAGCGGTGTGTGCGTGTATGCATGGAGTCCTATAAAAACGTGTGATGGGCAAGAAATGGGTGAGAGATCTTCATCTCTCAAGCCTTCCCCAAATCTAACCCTAACAAGCGAGGAGACTACTCACTCATTAGAGAATTAAAAGACATGATTTAACTATCTAACTAGGGCAGAGAATGAAAGATCTATGCTAGGGCAGGAAAATAAATCTATAGTAGGGCAGGAAAATAAATTTAACTAGGGCAAGAATTGAAAACTTACTCTAATTTGATGCACTCTTCATACTTTTCAAGAATTGAATTCTGAAATTTGAGATTTACAATGAGGCACAAGAAGAGGCATACCTCAAAGAGAGGTTTAGGGCTTCTATTTATAGATCATAGAAAACCCTAGGGTTACAATCGACGCACATCTGCTTTTACAAAAATACCCCTAGGAAGACTAGTCAACGCACCGACGCGCCGCCAAAGAAATTTCCATCGACGCTTGCGACACGTGGCCGCGGATCCGCGGCCAAAGCCTACGTTTGGCTGCGGTTCCGCGGCCAAGTAATGGTCTTGTGGGATGAAATTTCCTGGGAATCTTCTATTGCATTTTTTCTTCTATTTTCTTCAGTTTGTTCTTAAGAATGTTTTCTGGTTCTCTTCAGATCTCCACAGTGAATAAAGTCGTGGACTTTTACCGCTTGCTTCGTGTCGAAGTCTTGAACCTTGCTCTGCCTTTGTGCTTTGTGAAATTGTCCATTGATCTTCGTTTATTCTTCAAACTGTAGGCGTGATAAAGATTCTCTATTTGTTGGTCGAAATCTCACTTTTATATCGTCTTTTCATCATTTTCACTATTTTGTTCAGAGAACCTGTAACCTGCAACTATGTAGCAGACATGGGTCAAAAACACCTGTTTATTTGTAAACTGAATAAGAATGGGGAATAAAATAATGCAAAATTATGGTATGAACACTCCTCCAACCATATAATCAATGTATGTATGCATGTGGATCTTGTCCAACCATATAATCAATGTATGTATGCATGTAAGTATGAGGATATAAATCAATGGTGTCCCTCGCGACACATCAAAATCATGGAACCTAAGTGTCCAGTATCGACACTTGAAAACATCATGAAACCCGTGTCCAGCATCGATACGTAAATCCTCATATCTCGCGTTTCGTCAGTCCGGATCGGCCCATCTCATCTCTCAACTCTGGTCGGTATCCTCTTGTCACGACCCGAAATATTAGCTCGTGACCAACACTTGAATCACGCAACGTCTAAAGGCGTAACGGAATTCAAGTAAGCCGAACCCAGAAATCTAAACCTTATAAGAAAAATAAAGGAGGTGAGGTTTTGAAATAAATGTATAATGAAATCAAGTTTTCTTAATGCATAGAAAATGAACATGAATGATGCAAGTGAAATTTACTAGTTTGAAAATATGTTTTGTCTTTTAAAAATTTTGGCAGCACCTCCTTTGTATATTTTGATCCAAAACCACCAATACATAATAATGATAAAGGCATCCCCAAGCGGGAGCTAGCTCATCGCCAAACGGCGGATCACAACCATGCAATACAGTATAAATAAGTATACGACGCCCAACGACGAAGTTCACCACAAAAGGATAAATAAATAAGCAAGACATCAAAACCACAAGTAGCGAAAAAACCCACGTTCTAAGTCTCGCAACCACAATCTCACTAAGTCTCATAATATATAATTTACTAATTTGGATTGATGCATTTAACTAGATACAATATGAAATATAGATACAAGAGTGGGTACGATACAAATGTCTCACCTACCAATGCAAAACACCCGAATGCAACTGTGTGCCAGCGAAGCCGCTCCTGATTCAAGCGGTCAACCTGCAAGAACTGTGGCACAATGGGGGTGAGTTGCCAACTCGTGAGTAGAAAAATATCAACAGATAGAAATCGAATAAACAACGAATCCTAGGTCAACTATATCATAAAGGTAATACTATGATATCTAGGGTGACCGGGTCTGTATGTGCCAACAAGGTAGTCAATACCTATATGCATGCGGGTAACATCCAACAATAATAATTAATGCATGTATGCATGTGGATCTCCTCCACCGGGTCTGTATGTGCCAACAAGGTAGTCAATACCTATATGCATGCGGGTAACATCCAACAATAATAATTAATGCATGTATGCATGAGGATCTCCTCCACCCATATAATCAATGTATGTATGCATGTGGATCTCGTCCACCCATATAATCAATGTCTGTATGCACGTAAATATCATAAAAGAGTGTGCATGGAAGTATGAGAATATAGATCAACGGTGTCCCTCATGATACATCAAAATCATGAAACCTGAGTGCTTAGCATCGACACTCGAAAACATCATGAAAACCGTGCCAAGCATCGGCACGTAAATTCTCATATATCGGGCTCCGTCAGTCCGGATCGGCCCACGGGCTCCGTCAGTCCGGATCGGCTCATATCATCTCTCGACTCCGGTCGGTATCCTCTGGATATCCTCCGAGCCCATGTTAGTGTATATGCCCTAGAGGCCATTACTGTATCATACTAGTTTGTATATTACTTAATGGAAGCTTGGGATATTCACCTTGTATATACAATCTTGCTCAAAATAGTAGTATGCTACTTGGTTTGTTTCTACTTCAATGTGTACATGTGTTTATTTTAGTATATCGCCTATACACATTAGTGGAGCCCTTAGGATCTTTGCTTGATTACCAGCGTTGTGATGGCAGTCACACTAGTGGGGCTGGGTAATCTATAAGCACATCCTTATGCAGGTCCCTGGTCGCAGGACTATCGAGACAGGGCATCAATACTCCGGAGTAGACTAGCGCATGCGCTTCTCATCCCAGTATGGGAGACGGTCTGTCCCACAGCCGTCGGTACGTCGTACTTGAGATAGTATGCGGGTGCTCGTTGGGTTACGAGTACACTGGACAGGACTCGTCGGGAACTGACTAGTTGGTATTATGCCTATCGTCAGTTATCAGTTCCCAGGTGACATGAGTACAGCTTAGTCCGCTGACTTGACACTGTCACTTCGCCTCGAGTGTGTTCCCACTGTACTTTGATTACTACCCTACCACGGCTCAAATGAGTCGTGCAAACAGGTGGTAGTTGGGTGCAGTCCCGAAGCACTTGGAGGCAGTGACGGTTAGACAGGATTCGTCTCTCCCGGTATTGGGGGTTGACATCGCGCTGTGTCTAGGAGAGCCATTACACGAGTAGTCCCTGGCCAGGGCAAACGAGATATACTGGTAGACTTCCAGTGTTATCTCAGGGTGTTTTGGGCTTCACTCCGACACGACTTGTACCGCTATTAGGGGACTGACGTTTACCGCCCCGTAGGCCCGCCATGCGATGTATCAGACGAACAGACCGGACTGTACGGAGAATGTCACATTCAGGCTCAGTAGGAGTTCAGATGGGTTTCGCCTCGTCAGTCTTCTTGTCGGCATCTACCTGGGGACCGTTACGCACAGCTAGTGCCGCTTGCGGTCTGTGGTTAAACCCACTGCCAGCGTAGTGTCGAGTCTTTAGAGTCCCACACAGAAAGCTATTCGCCTTTAGGCAAAAGAGTAGAGGTCGCATGGTTTTGCGACAGGTCCCATGGTTTTGCGACAGGGTTCTGTCACATTCGTGCACTTGTGCACGTACAGTGTCCGGACAGTTCACACTAGCGGGCTTTGGTTTAAGCCAGATCCTAGTATACCTTTTGGGATTGGTTTTATCCAGTATGCATTCGTGTTCCTCGGAACGCGGATGCGGGTGTGTATGCACAGTTGACGGAGAGACAGAGGCAGAGGATTCTCATTAGGGTTGTTGACCGTTGACAGTTGACTATTGACTTTTTGCTCAACCCTAATGAGAATATGATATGTGATTAACAATTATATTAATTAAGTATTATGGTGACATGGTTGTTGAGGGATTGACTTTGTTGACTTGTTGACTTTTGTTGACTTGTTGACTTTGTTGACCGGTTGACTAGGCTTGACTAGTTGGCCATCATGATAACTATAGCTATCATTTCATGGCAAAGACTTTTGCTTGCTTGCTCTTTTGTGCAAAATGAGTGCATGAAATGATATGGCTATGGTTGCTTAAACCATCACATAGTACTTGATTGATATGAGGTGTTATGATTGTTTTGGATTATGAGAGCCAAATAAGAAAAGTCTTCTCTCATTCTTTCATGCTCATTCTCTCTCTTGTTCTTGAGCTCTCATCTCCTCCTCTTGCTCTCCCTCTCTTGACTCTATGGTTCACTTGTCTCATGAGTTGAGAACCAAGAACCATAGATAAAATCCCATACAAACTCTTCTCTACTCACTCTAGTTCACAAGGTTTAGCAAACCGAGTGAACTAGTTTCTTCAAAGTTCGAAGAAGGAGCCAAAGGTAGAAGCTTTCAGGTGGATCTATCTTCGGCGCAAGGAGACGACGGGGTGAAGCCGATCCGGACAACCATCGAGGCTTGAAGACGAAGGAGTTCAAGAAAGAAAGGTATAACCCCCTAACCGAGTAGTTAACAACTCCTAGTTAGGTTGTTAGTTAGATGTTTAACAAAGATCCGGTTTTGAGTCCATGTTACCACCTCTAAGAAAATCGTTTTTCGTCAAATTCCGCATGCCCGAAAGTACCGGGAGAGGTAGCATGGACTTACAGTGGTATCAGAGCCTAGTTAAACTCTATCTAACATGTTAGCAAAGTAGCTAGAAGATCGATCAAAGAAAAAGTTGCAAAACGAACCCCGTTTTTAAACTTTCTGTCGATTTTAAAAGTGCTGGAAATTTTTTTTGGGATACACCAAAAATCGACTCAGGGTTTTCTAAGTATACTGTAGAAAAATGGTCACATGATCTCATTATTGCGCCGCGGAAACGCGGCAATAGCTTGCTATTGCCGCGGTTCCGCGGCCTTCTTGGCTCCTCTCTGTGTTTGCTTTGCTACAGTATGCTTGTAGGGGTATTTTGGGATTTTTGGAATATATATTTTCTACCCAGATTTTCCAGAACGAAAATTTTATTTTTGGGGTCCTGAAAATCCGTATTTTTGATCGAACTTCTAAAAGACTTAAGCTGACGGGTTTTTCTGTAATGTGATATTTGTATTGAACGTCTACTAATCGCTATATGTCGATTAGTGGGGGTTATACAAATCTGTGATCTGTAATGTTATTGGAATGTGTATATGAATTCATTGGATTGTCGCGGGTGAAAGCCGGGGGTTGTGAGACGAGAGTTTTCTTTTCTTTCAATTCATGTAAATTTGTAAATTGATATAATAATTATTTGTATGGCCGCACAACCGGGTCGGGGTTGTAGCCGTCATTGTATAATTTTTTTTTACTGTTTTTGCTCCTAGGATAGACCCATGGAGGGGGTGCACAAACTACCGGGTATGCCGAAGTGCCGAGTGGCCTACTCACGGAGTTGAGGGAGGTTGCTTCGCTTCGGATACTCGGCGGGTAGTTTGCCGCACCCGTAGGGGTCTTGGGTGGGGTTTTGGCTATTCACCGCGACCGTGTAATCTGCTTTTCGTTACAGGCTCGTACGAATTGCGGATTCCTAGTATATCCAATGTGTTCATCTGTGATCTGAAATGGCTATCATTGCAGTATATCTATATATGATATTATTTAGGCGTTGCTTATGTTTTACAGCCGCGCTAGCCCAGCCCCCGCTCTGTCGTTAGTTAAGTAACCTAACGGGTAATGACGGGGCCCCGTGGCGAATGCGAATGGCATAAGCGTACGTCATATTTTGGTTGTTTTCTGCAATGGTAGGATTAAATGATGGGACGCATTAAAAGAACTAATGCAAGAATATCACGCATTAAAAGAACTAATGCAAGAAAATAAACCAAGTTAAAATCGTTGGAACACTTTCGGAAAACCACTCGGTTCTTTTCAAAGCTAACTTTTAAATGCGGAGCTTGAGCCACTCCTTTTAAAAGCTATCTCGTTCCATCGATTATATCAAGTTCACTACGTTCACGGTTTTGCCAAAACCATTCGTAGCCCTCCATCATTTCAGTTAAATATTCGGTAGTATTCAAGCTATGTATTTTGATCTCACGCCAAGGCATAGTGATTGGTAGCTGCCGGATATTTATCTGTTGCATAGATAGAATGCGTTGGTTTGGGACAGCCGTACTACCATTTTGGCCTACGTCAAGGGTAGGTACGGGTGGATTCAAATTAACCTGGATAATGATGGGAAGAACTTGACATGTGACTTATGACATTTTGACCTCACGCCAAGGTCATAAAAGCATGGGGCAAAAATCCACATCGGGAGTTTCAAAAGAACTGAAACTTGCTAGTGTTGCATACCATTTGGAGTGTGATGATTCTGGTAGGATTCCTTCAGTTTCGTCACGCGATGATATTTGGATCCCGATCCTACTGTGAGTATATGCTACTCCTCGGAAAATTTCTCACTAAACGATCAATGCTATAAACCTAGTAGGTGTCTAGAAAGGTGTTAGCGGGGCTACGCCCCCAGGGAAAAGAGGTTATTTAATTAAGGAACTTCGCGAAAGCGTTGGAAAACCTCCCTCGAAGTACCGACACTGGCCTGGCTGAACGGCTAAGCAAGTATTGTACGGTGAGATTGATCCTGACTAATTCTTCTTTTTTGGTTTGAGGAGGGATTCGAGAAACAGTGGGAGCCATCCTGTTTAGACAAATTAAAAACCATTCTAAACTTGCAAGAGCATCATGCTGAGTGTTTCTTCTCTCTCCTAATTGCAGCGACCAATCGACATGACTGGACTTAAGTTGCTCCTAGATAAAAACATACTGACAGGGCCAAACTACAAAGATTGGCTCAGGAATGTCAAAATGGCAATCACTTACGACAAGCTGGGGTATCTTCTTACCACCAAAGCTCCCCCTGTCCCTGGTCCCACTTCCAGCGTCGCGGATAAGGAAATCCGTAAGACTTGGGAGATTGATAGCGCGAAGGCCAAGTGCCTCGTACTTGCCTCTATGGACAATGAACATCAGAGGAGGCACGAGAATATGGACTTGGAATCCATATTTCTTCATACAAAAGAACTGTATGGAGAGCAATCTCGTATCGCAAGATACGAAGCGTCGAAAAAGTTATTTTCGGCAAGGATGGCCGTCGGATCATCAGTAGCAGAACACGTGCTTAAGATGATCGGCTACATTGAGGAGCTCGCGGACCTAGGGACCACATTGGAGAGTGAGCTCTATACGGACTTAGTTCTCCAGTCCCTTCCTTCCACTTACGCCCAGTTTATACTGAACTTCAACTTACAAGAAAAGGAAGTTGAACTTTCAGAGCTCCTCAACATGCTGAGGAGCGCAGAGGGCACCCTACAGAAAGGTAGGGAAACATCCACTTTGTTTGTAGGAGGATCATCTTCTTCTAGGTCCAAGGCGAAAGCCAAGGGAAAGAAGAAGAAAGCCCCCGCCAAACCAAGAGGCGGTGTTAGTAAAGTGGATACGAAGGGAAAAGCTAAAGCAACAAAGAAAGCAGGGAAGCTTGTGGATAAGGAAGAATGCTTCTATTGTCATAAGAAAGGACACTGGAAGAATGATTGCAGGGCCTGGAAGGCCAGAACACAGGAATTGAAGCAGGTTGCAGCTTCAGCTTCAGGTGTGTATGTTATTGAAAACTGTCTTTCAATAAACTCTACTTCCTGGGTATTGGATACCGGATCAGGATCTCATATCTGTAATTCTTTGCAGGCGTTGAAAAACCGTAGTGTTTTGAAAGCAGGTGACATGACCCTCAGAGTTGCGAACGGAGCTAGCATGGATGCTAAAGCCGTGGGGGACTATCACCTGGGAATGTCAGATGGACATGTTTTGGTTTTGCGTAATTGCTTTTTTGTACCCAACGCAACTTGTAATATCATTTCTGTATCTTTGGTTTCTAAAGAAGGTTATGAATTTGCGTTTGTAAGTAATGTTGTAAACATTCACCTTAATCAAGTTCTGATTGGGTCAGGTACATTAGGCAATGGTATATACGTATTAAACCAACCACAGATTTTCAATGTCCAGAATACACACAAAAGAAAGTCTCCGGAAATAAATCAGACTTTCTTGTAGCATTGTAGACTGGGTCACATCAATGAGAGAAGGTTGACGAAGTTACATACAGAAGGATATTTGAATCCGTTCGAATATCAATCGTATGCCACTTGTCAATCCTGTCTCAAAGGAAAGATGACAAAGACTCCGTTTACTGGACACGGAGTAAGGACGAGCGAGCTCTTGGGACTTGTACACAGCGACGTGTGCGGTCCAATGTCTACACATGCGCGAAGCGGTTATTCTTACTTCATTACTTTTACGGATGACTTTTCAAGGTACAGTTATGTCTTCTTAATGAAACATAAGTCCGAAGCCTTTGGAAAATTCCAGGAATATAAGAATGAAGTAGAAAAACAGATCGGCAAAAGTATCAAGATTCTAAGATCGGATCGAGGTGGTGAATACTTGAGTGCCGAGTTCCTGGACAATTTAAAAGAGAACGGAATTCTCTCTCAGCTTACTCCTCCATACACTCCACAACATAATGGTGTATCGGAGAGACTGAACCGAACCCTATTGGATATGGTACGGTCCATGATGAGTAACGGTGAGTTACCGCGATCATTCTGGAGGTATGCGCTAGAATCAACTGCATACCTTTTGAACCGAGTTCCCACTAAGACTGTACCTACCACACCTTATGAGTTATGGAGTAGGAAGAAACCCTATCTTCAATATTTGAAGATCTGGGGATGTCCAGCTTTTGTCAAAAAGCAGCATGCGGACAAACTCGAGGCACGCTCAGTACTGTGCAAGTTTGTGGGATACCCAAAGAACACAAGGGGGTATCTTTTCTACTACGCAGAGGAGCAAAAAGTCCTTGTTTCTCGTAATGCCCACTTTCTAGAACACCAGTTCTTGGAAAAGGAAATTAGTGGGAGCGCAGTAGAACTGGAAGAAATTCCAGAACCACAGACTATTACTGAAAGCTTAGTAGAACCAGAGGGTTCGGAAGAACAGGACATTCCTACGCCGCTCCGCAGGAGTAGTAGGCAGTCTCATCCGCCCGAGAGATACTACGGTTTTCTCATAGACGGGGATAGAGAGGATTGCATCATAGATTATGATGAGCCTACTAGCTTCCAGCAGGCCGTTCAGAGCGTTGACTCAGTAAAATGGCTGGATGCAATGCAGACCAAAATGGAGTCCATGTACACCAACAAAGTATGGACGTTGGACATTGCTCCAGACGGGGTAAAACCCGTAGGATGCAAGTGGATCTTCAAAAGGAAGATTGGTGTAGATGGACAGGTTGAGACCTATAAAGCTAGACTTGTTGCAAAGGGTTTCCGTCAAAGACCTGGCTTGGACTATGACGAAACCTTTTCTCCAGTGGCTATGCTGAAATCCATTCGGATCCTTCTTGCCATTGCTGCCTTCCACGATTATGAGATCTGGCAAATGGACGTAAAGACCGCTTTTCTAAATGGAAATTTAGAGGAGTGTGTCTATATGGACCAACCAGAGGGTTTCATTCAGAGTGGGAGTAGCGGAAAGGTGTGCAAGTTGCTTAAGTCCATCTATGGACTAAAGCAGGTATCGCGGAGTTGGAACATCTGTTTTGATGAGACGGTCAAGGAATTTGGCTTTATCAAAAATCCAGATGAACCATGCATCTATAGTAGATTTGTAACGAGAACTGTAGTATTCCTCGTTTTATACGTGGATGACATTCTCTTAATAGGAAATGACATTCCTATGCTACAATCTGTCAAGGGGTTCTTGTCACACAGGTTCTCCATGAAAAACCTGGGTGATGCCTCATACATCCTGGGGATCCGGATCCATCGTGATAGATCCAAGAAGATATTAGGACTTTCACAGTTCAGGTACATCGACACCATACTGAAGAGATTCAGTATGGAAGATTCCAAGCACGGTAACCTACCGGCTTGTCACGGGATCACCCTCTCTAAAGAGATGTCTCCCAAGACTGATTTGGAGAGGGATCGCATGTCTATTATACCCTACGCTTCTGCGGTAGGCTCTATAATGTATGCGATGTTGTGTACCAGACCGGATGTAGCTTATGCACTGAGTGTGGTAAGCCGGTATCAGTCAAACCCTGGGGAGAAACACTGGATAGCAGTAAAGAACATTCTCAAGTACCTCAGAAGGACTAAGGAGATGTTCTTGGTGTATGGCGGAAAAGACCTCCAGATCGAGGCCTTTGCTGACTCCAGCTTCCAGAGTGACAAGGATGATTCCAAGTCCATGTCGGGTTTTGTCTTTACCCTCAATGGAGGGGCGGTGTGTTGGAAGAGTTCCAAACAGGAAACCGTTGCAGACTCGACGATGGAAGCGGAATACATCGCTGCATCTGATGCCGCAAAAGAAGCTGTCTGGATGAGGAAGTTCTTGAAAGAGCTTCAGGTGGTTCCGTCCATTGTTGATTCAATACCTCTGTATTGCGACAACAACGGGGCTATAGCTTTAGCGAAGGAACCCAGGTCCCATCAGAGATCCAGACACATCTTGAGGCGGTATCACCTGATCAGGGAGATCGTGGATCGCCAGGAGATCGAGGTTCGGAGAGTCGCTTCAGAAGATAACACTGCAGATCCATTCACCAAGGCCTTGCCCCAGACTCAGTTCGAGCGGCTGATCGAGATGATAGGTCTTCGATACGCCAGTACATGGCCTCAGTGCAAGTGGGAGATTGTTAGTGTATATGCCCTAGAGGCCATTACTGTATCATACTAGTTTGTATATTACTTAATGGAAGCTTGGGATATTCACCTTGTATATACAATCTTGCTCAAAATAGTAGTATGCTACTTGGTTTGTTTCTACTTCAATGTGTACATGTGTTTATTTTAGTATATCGCCTATACACATTAGTGGAGCCCTCAGGATCTTTGCTTGATTACCAGCGTTGTGATGGCAGTCACACTAGTGGGGCTGGGTAATCTATAAGCACATCCTTATGCAAGTCCCTGGTCGCAGGACTATCGAGACAGGGCATCGATACTCCGGAGTAGACTAGCGCATGCGCTTCTCATCCCAGTGTGGGAGACGGTCTGTCCCACAGCCGTCGGTACGTCGTACTTGAGATAGTATGCGGGTGCTCGTTGGGTTACGAGTACACTGGACAGGACTCGTCAGGAACTGACTAGTTGGTATTATGCCTATCGTCAGTTATCAGTTCCCAGGTGACATGAGTACAGCTTAGTCCGCTGACTTGACACTGTCACTTCGCCTCGAGTGTGTTCCCACTGTACTTTGATTACTACCCTACCACGGCTCAAATGAGTCGTGCAAACAGGTGGTAGTTGGGTGCAGTCCCGAAGCACTTGGAGGCAGTGACGGTTAGACAGGATTCGTCTCTCCCGGTATTGGGGGTTGACATCGCGCTGTGTCTAGGAGAGCCATTACACGAGTAGTCCCTGGCCAGGGCAAACGAGATATACTGGTAGACTTCCAGTGTTATCTCAGGGTGTTTTGGGCTTCACTCCGACACGACTTGTACCGCTATTAGGGGACTGACGTTTACCGCCCCCTAGGCCCGCCATGCGATGTATCAGACGAACATACCGGACTGTACGGAGAATGTCACATTCAGGCTCAGTAGGAGTTCAGATGGGTTTCGCCTCGTCAGTCTTCTTGTCGGCATCTACCTGGGGACCGTTACGCACAGCTAGTGCCGCTTGCGGTCTGTGGTTAAACCCACTGCCAGCGTAGTGTCGAGTCTTTAGAGTCCCACACAGAAAGCTATTCGCCTTTAGGCAAAAGAGTAGAGGTCGCATGGTTTTGCGACAGGTCGCATGGTTTTGCGACAGGGTTCGGTCACATCCGTGCACTTGTGCACGTACAGTGTCCGGACAGTTCACACTAGCGGGCTTTGGTTTAAGCCAGATCCTAGTGTACCTTTTGGAATTGGTTTTATCCAGTATGCATTCGTGTTCCTCGGAACGCGGATGCGGGTGTGTATGTACAGTTGACGGAGAGACAGAGGCAGAGGATTCTCATTAGGGTTGTTGACCGTTGACAGTTGACTATTGACTTTTTGCTCAACCCTAATGAGAATATGATATGTGATTAACAATTATATTAATTAAGTATTATGGTGACATGGTTGTTGAGGGATTGACTTTGTTGACTTGTTGACTTTGTTGACCGGTTGACTAGGCTTGACTAGTTGACCATCATGATAACTATAGCTATCATTTCATAGCAAAGACTTTTGCTTGCTTGCTCTTTTGTGCAAAATGAGTGCATGAAATGATATGGCTATGGTTGCTTAAACCATCACATAATACTTGATTGATATGAGGTGTTATGATTGTTTTGGATTATGAGAGCCAAATGAGAAAAGTCTTCTTTCATTCTTTCATGCTCATTCTCTCTCTTGTTCTTGAGCTCTCATCTCCTCCTCTTGCTCTCCCTCTCTTGACTCTATGGTTCACTTGTCTCATGAGTTGAGAACCAAGAACCATAGATAAAATCCCATACAAACTCTTCTCTACTCACTCTAGTTCACAAGGTTTAGCAAACCGAGTGAACTAGTTTCTTCAAAGTTCGAAGAAGGAGCCAAAGGTAGAAGCTTTCAGGTGGATCTATCTTCGGCGCAAGGAGACGACGGGGTGAAGCCGATCCGGACAACCATCGAGGCTTGAAGACGAAGGAGTTCAAGAAAGAAAGGTATAACCCCCTAACCGAGTAGTTAACAACTCCTAGTTAGGTTGTTAGTTAGATGTTTAACAAAGATCCGGTTTTGAGTCCATGTTACCACCTCTAAGAAAATCGTTTTTCGTCAAATTCCGCTTGCCCGAAAGTACCGGGAGAGATAGCATGGACTTACAGCCCAAATACTATCACCGGTAGGTAGTGATCCCTCTGCCAGGCTCACCGTCTGTATACACAGCATCCCTTTCTTGCCCCGGGGTACCATACCGGGTCCACCATGTACCCGCAATCGGCCTCATCCGCCTCCTCGAATCAGGTTTCACACGTCGCTCTCAGAACCGAGAAAACACATGGTGGACGCACTGAAATATCATATCAAGAGAAACCGGGTTTTTTAAAATAACACATAATCTCTTTTGAAATGTCCACGGTTCTCAAATCCAGAAATCTCATGAAAATAGCATATCTCAATGCGTAAAATAATAGAGCATGATATATGCGACATATAAGAGAAATGCGAGCATATCCGTGTACATGCAACATGGAACAGTGATATGACATATTAAGGGAAAACCGCTCTTTTAAAATGATTCCAGTTTTAAAATATATCCTGCGGTTCCCAATCTCCCAATAAAAACCAGTTCTCTATATTGGTACAATATGTATATGCGCAAGTATAGATGTACCAATGTATGTGTGCACTATTATGGATATACAATGTGTATGTACGCAAATATGGAAATATCAATGTATATGTACACCAATATGGATATACAATATGTGTGTGCACAAATATGGATATATCAATGTCTATGTGCACCAATATGGATATACAAATGTGTATATGCGCAAGTATGGATGTATCAATATATATGTGCACCAATATGGATATACAAATGTGTATATGCGCAAGTATGTTATGCGAAGAGTCATATCGTGATGCAGCAATCCTACTGTGTAGTGACATGGCAATTATCGATGATGAAGTGTGTTAGCCTACAATCTGTGTACGTGTAACATACGCATCATCGATAATGGTGCATGTGTACTATCACAGGTATAAGTAATGCAATGCGAATGACATGAAGGCAGCATAAAGTAAATCATATGCAAATACAGACGGGTATACGTATCTAACATGATCGAGTCGGTGAATCAATCAATCGGTATCAGGCCACACAATGTCACGTACGGTATGATCCATCGTACGGCATCCTCTAGTCAAGGGTATGGATCAATCATAAAATCAAACTCATCACGTACGGAAAAGGTCATCGTACGACGGCATTTAAAACATTAGGGATCCTATCAACCTTTACGACAATGAGGGTACGGACCTAAAGTCTTATACAGCTTATCATTCCATATTCACCACAATATAAATATCTATATACCTATGTCCCAGGTCACATCCATAACAATCTCATATCAGGGGACCGACAAGGTATCAATCATCTCAGTCAACTCGCATCCGTATACTAACATATCACAAATTTCATCATATCGCATCGTACAATTCTTTTCATCACATTATCTCTCACATCAAGTCGAATTCATATAAACATTCTATTTCTACTATAAGTATAAGTATCTAATCTAATATACACACCCGAACCATACAATCAGATTTTTAAAGAAGCGAATCATAGTTTTGAAAATAGGGGTTACGGTGTTTTTAAGGAAAAGATATCATTTGAAAATCCGTAACATCTCTCAAGGTATATATTTAAAAGATACATATGATTCTTCGGTTTAGAAAAAGGTATGGTTCGGATGACGCATCTACATCGACTATCAAGTCCTACAGTACCCTAAACGGCAATATCGACAAGCGTCATACTCAACTTCCTCATCCTATGATAGTCGTAACATATCACTTCTAACTATCCTCTAGTTTCTAATATGGTTTCATAGCTATCTTCATTCTAACCCTAGATTCCTAATCTAGGTTCCCTTAACCATATTCTATAAATCAGTTTTCCATCAAAACTTTGCGTGGGTGCTATACGCCATCCACCCGACTTCCCCCGTGGATATAGATCCACTCACCTTGATTCTTGCTTGCCAAAGTCGATGACGCCACGGTCCGTCGCCTCGGAATCCACGTGAAGGTACCTATAATAATAAACAATCGCAATGCGTGTTAAAATCAAGGCGGAAAATCAAAACGGCACACGTTTCGCTCATAGGTTAAAACCTATAGCTTCGCGTGCAAAACACGACTAAAAATCCCAGTCGTTGACGTTCAAACGCCACACGACCAAACACAAATCCCAATATCAAAACCAAGTATCCCAAAATAAGGAAAACATAGCCAAAAACACCCCAATGTGCTCCCAGATTTTACCCTAAGCCAAATTGGTCAATTCTGCATATATGGAGGGTCTAATTTACAGAAGATAAAGCCCTGGAACCAAAATGAATCCAATCCACCCTACTCTGGCCGCAAATTGCGGCCAGAATGATTAAATCTGCGGCCATGGGTTGGAGTTGGGGTCTCGGGTCTCTGTGGTAGCTTCCTGGGTACCTGCATGTGTCACTGTGTTCGCAAAATTATTTTTAGTGCGACCGGGTTACTCCAGATTCCATAATACCCTCACAATTCACACATTTATCCGATGTCGTTGTTTCTAAATCCGTGTTTTGGGTTCTATCCCTTGTTCTAGGTCAGTAAAACACCACTCAAGCCTTGTTAACAGCCACTAGGCATCCCCCAATCCACACAACACTCAAACCCTTCACTAGAAATTTCTAACATCACTAAACGAGTTCTAAGTTAAACCAAAATGCTAGGAATTCAAACTAAACTAACATGGAAAGAGATATACCTCCCATGCCAACCCAAGAAAACCTTAGCTCGACCAAAGTCACCAAAATCGAAATTTGCTTGGTCCAATGTGTAGAGGTTGAAGAGGAGATTAACTTTTGTGAAAGGGGTTTAGGGTTTTGGGGATTATTTGGAGATGGTTCTAGGGCTTTAAGTGGAGAGAAATGGGGTTGAGGAGATGAAGAGGGAGAAGAAAAAAATGATGGGGGAAAGTTTAGGCAGCAGCCCCCCTCTCTCTCACTTATTCACACACACTCTCTCTCTCTCCAATCATACCCTTTTCATTAAATTACCCTTTTGCCATTTCCTTTTCTTCTCTCTTTTAAATTTCAAAACCAAATCACATAATACCCATAAAACAACACAAATGCAACAATATGTAACCAAATGTAATCATGACATGGTGCACTAGCCATGAAAACTGTAGAAACACGGATTTGGCCTAATCGCGATTAGCAGTGCACTAATCGTGTTTTTATCTAAACTGCATATAATAATTTTTAAAAATGCCAAATCCTTTAAATATATTATTAAATGAATAATTATTTTAATTTCCAATTATTTCACAATTATTGGTATATATTTATACCCTTTTTCGAAAACCCCAATTTCGCAAATCGGGCAGTTTTCGGGAAATATATTATTTTAATATTAAATTCGAAAAATAATATTTTATATTTTCTGAAATGTTATAATCTTCCCCTCTTAAATAAATTCGGTCACCGAATTTAAATTTAAACCCCCAAAATCTAAAACATTTCAATAATCAGCTCAAATCAACGGGGCTCTGAAATCACGGAAGATGCAGAAATAACACAGCGTGTCAAGTGCGCATGAAAACGAGTACAAAAGTCAAAATCGAACTCTGTCAAGCGTCACGCAAATCATCGGATTTGCACGCATATCCTCGGAGTTACAATAGAGATGTAGATCTCGAAATCCACTACTGAAATCCAATATACACTAGTCAAATACTATAATACGTATCTTTGAAAACTCCAAAATCTGAATAAAATACATGCAAAATCTTTTATAAATCGCCGCGGGAATGCGTAACTCACGACATAACTGACGGATGCTCATTTTAAAATAATGATATATGTCCATATATGTTTTCTTAAATACACGTTCCGTCGTTTTCAAAATATCCCAAAAGGTTTTCCTTTATAAACGTTCGTGTCGCTCACGGACACGTAGGAAATAGCGAGACTATAGCTCCTCTTGACAACCCTTTTGGTAATTTTTTAATGCATGCAGAGTACTCAGGTACTGTCCTCGGATCAGTCCTGTTTGGCTACTACACAATATAGTGCCCAACATGAAAACAAAGTGCTCAAAAGCAAAATCAGCCTCAAAAGGCGTATCCAATAATCACATGCGTCTGGTGCGCATGGAAATCAAATCCAAATACAGGTGCCACAATACGTACAAAGCAAAACTAAGTGCAACGGGTGTGCACAAAAGTATCTGTCCACTGCAACGGGTGTGCACGACAACACATCTGGTGCATCTATTGTGCATGAAAACAACATCTGGTGCATCAAATGCATGAAATACAATCAATATTCAACGCATAAAAGCAACACCGAGTACACCAAGGTGTATAAAATCATAAACATGCGCAACTGTATGCACAAAATACATATCAATGCACTGCAAGCACATATAAGCTATATCGAGTGCAAAAATCACCTTATCCGTATGAAATTCACGAAATCATAAACACATGCTACGAAGGTACAAAATCGACATCAAATGCAATGGATATGCACAAATCGCAAATCAACACAATGGTGTATAATATATATATCAGGTGCGATAACTATGTGCAACCATGCAAATACCCAGTAGGTGCAGCCATGGTGCACGAAATCAATATCAGGAAACTCGTCATCAAAACTCAAATCCAAGCGATATAAGCGTGATACTCAGATCACAACACAGATCGCAACAAATGACATTGAGGTACACCTCCTACAATGTCGAAAAAATAAATCGGTGTGCCTAAAACCGGCAGAACAAGAACATCTGCTTGCCTCCTGCTCATGGTCTGGCGTCCTCAGTCCCTGGGTCCTTATCTTCTCTGCAGATTCACCAATCTCGCAATCTATCGGCTCATCGGCCCGGTCAGGTATGCTAACGGGAACGATTCCGCTTTAGCACTTCTCTGGCCATCTCTCGGCCAATCATCATGACCACTCGTAAAGCAGCACGTTACTGGCGTCGGCCTCTGGTCCTCTGAATACACGCGACACCGCCGATCCTGGGTGCAAATCTCATTGCAGCAGTGTCTTGGAAGGAATCCTGCTAAGGGTCTCTTCCGGTTTGCCTATGCCGAACTGTACGGAGGCTGGTACTCTTACATAATCTTTTCTCGTTTTCTGGGCATCTGCGTGTTCCGCACACATTTCCTCGGAAACTGGTCGTATCCCAACGCCTCTGTATGCATATCAGATCTCTAATCTTGACGGGAAGTAACAACAGATATAGGGTTACTAAGCACTGTCACAAGGGTCTATAAGGCATCAACCATGCCCGATTTAAAATTTAGACGTGCTGAACAACCTAAAGCGAGGATCTTTGCTAGATAATTAGGGTTAAACATGCAAGTAAACATCTTTACAACTAAGAGAGAGGGATTACAACCTTTGTAGTCCGCTCTTTCGCTTCATAAGCTCCGAGTAGTAATCCCTTCGCCGTGATCCATGATCTCCCGGACTCAAGAGAGGCTCCACAAGCCGAACGATCCATGCTTGCTTGAAGTCTTCCTTTTCGAAGATGATCTACCTTGAAGTTTCTTTAACTCAAGCTTTCACTTTCTAATCAAGTATTAATGAAGTGAACACCCTAATCTAATTGTCTAGATTAGATGAGGATGATGAAGTAGGAATTATGCTCTATTTTATTTTCAAGATCTCACACTAATTCATCACAAAATCAAAAAGCTAGAAAGCTTTCATGAAGGAAGAAGAAGATGATTTCTTTTGTGATGAATAATGAAAAGTTTCTATGCTTACAAATGAACCTTGAGTTAATAATATGAAGCATTAACTCATGTAGAGAGTTTTCTAGGGTTAAGGGTTTGGGTTGGGTTAAATAATATCTCTAAAATATCAACACATAATATCTTTGCTTAAAACAAAACAAAAGCTTCTAGAAACTTCAAGAAAAGACTAACCCAAATCAAACCCTAACCATGTTTAATCTCTAATAATCATGTTGTATTTGTAAACATAACTTGTTACAATATTATATATCACATATACGATATATTTTTGTAACAAAAGAAAAATAATACAATTAACATATATCGCATATATATCAATGTATTACCCGGTGAGAAAATGAATCAATAAAGCGAGCCAATATTAGATAATGTAATGTAATATATCACATATATAATTATACATTAAATTATCGAATCAACACTTGATCCGACAATCCGGCTATTTCTCAAATAACCGACTAATATAAACTGTATCAGTTCATCGAATCAACACTTGATCCGATGATCCGGCTATATCACATATACCCGGCTGATATCTAATATCGCGAGAATAGAATACGGTATCTCATATCATATTATCCTCGGTTCTGCACATATCACATATGTGCTCCTACTCCGTTTTGCCTGAGTCAAGAAACCTCTGTGTAGGACTCTAAAGAATCGTCAATACGCCGGCAGTAGGTGATGATCATATTAAACACCCACAAGATGCAAGCGGTCAGCTAAACGTAACAGCCACCCAGGTATTGAGCGATCAGAAGATCAACAAGCAAGCATGTACATTCTCTTGTGAATCCAATTAGTAACATTACCTTACAGTTCGGTCTCTTCATCTGATATGTTGCATATCTAGTCTAGGGGTGGTAAACGTCAGACCCCAGTAACCGATAAGTCGTGTCGATGTGAGGCTCATAACAGGTCGAGAACCTACTGATAACACTTACCAGTAGTACTCTATATCAGCCCTGGCCAGGGACTTCCAGTTATAGCCAATAGAATACAGCACAACATCAACTCCGTATACCAGGAGAGACGAATCCCCTCCTATCGCTCATTGCCTCCATGTGATTCCGGACTGTACCAAAAAGCCACCATTTTGCACGCCCTCTTGGACGTGGTATGGTGGAAATCAAAACACAGTGGGAATCACACAAGACTCTATGACGATCTCGGGTCTACAGACTAACCTGTACCAGTGTCACCGGAGAACTGCCATCTGACGTGAGGTATAATACCATCTGGGAGTTCTCGACGAGTCCGTCCAGTGTACCCAGTCTCCACTGAGCACCCGTACACCATCTTTGATGTCAAACACCGATGGATATGGGATCATCCATCGCCCATCATATGGGTCAAGATACGTATACGCTAGTCTACTCTGGTGTATCGATGCCCTGTCTCGATACACCCTCGACTAGGAACAGTTATAGGATGTACTCGTTGAATACCCTGGCCCCACTAGTATGATGTCATCATAGTCCCAGTAGTCGAGTACATATCCTAAAGGCTTTATCAACATGTGTGAACAAGACAGTAAACTAATACAAGTCAACATGTTAAGATAAAGTGAAACCAAATAGCATACTATCATGACGAGCAAGAAAGTCCTCTCTATATATATCCAAGCATCCACTATAATATACATCATTTCTACAACAATGGCTTCTAGGGCATATATATAACTAACAACAGCTCGTCAGTGTCTCGCACGAACCTCTGGTTCCACTCGTCTGTATCATCGTCTAATATGACGTTACGCTATGCTATCTGCGCACTGCAACTGTTCTCGGCCACGGTCAATCCGGAGTCTCTCGCACCGACTCGAAATCGTGTACTCTGTAGCTTCATCACTCTGTAGAAGATATCTGGCCGAACACGTCCTCGGGAACTCGTCCCAACCATCGGAGGAATACTCAATACTCGTCCATTCTCGATCAACTCCCAACGCATCTGGGTGATGTCCCCTATCCGAAACTGGTCAGCTTACTGATTTCTTATCACATGATAATTGGACGACGTCAAACTTTTCGATCGAGTCATCGAGGCCCCAAAATTTCCCGAAGGCTCAGCACCTGAGCACAGTCTAAAAATATCTGGTACATACCACAGTACCTCTGGACCAACCGTAGAAGAGCAAACCCAAGCCTCACTGATGGCACCGCTAAACTGCCACAAACCCTAAGGTTCAAAGCGGTTCCATGGTCATCATGTCGAGTTAGGGTTTCATTCTTCTAGAGGGTCCACAGAATTACCTGCATGTTCCTCCGAACACTTTAAACTTGGGAAAAATGGGTTTGACACACGTTCGAACTTTTTAGCTTCACCTATACAACATGTGAATACCCTTCGTCCGCACGCTAAACAATGTCTCAATCCTCCAGGAAAGGCGATACACCGGCGGTCATCTCTGAGTCGGTCTGCTCTAGATCTGAGTAAGACTCTCTACATTGGAAATCTTCAACTCAACTAGGCCTGCGTTGGCGCATCAATCTGACGAATCACCTTCGTCTCTCAAATCGGGGTAGACTAGCTATCATCTGTCGTATTTCTGCCTGGAAGCTCCGACGATCTTAGCTCGTAAGCTCTGGAAGCGACATCCCATCAATATCAGCAACAGCTGGGTTATCTGTCTGCACGGTAGGCGACATCAAAATCTCTGAGGTATGCTGTACATCAACAGTCCTCTCACAACTGGCAACTCTAACAATGGCCCGATCATCCGGTGTAAAACCAAGCACTCGCCTCCACAAGAGGCCACAACATAACCCTACATCGAGACGTTCCCATATCACCAGAAAGCACAATGGTCAGTCCTCGTACCAGACGAGCTCGCCCTGACCGCAACATTAGCAGCAGCTCAAAATGCGCTCAACTATGGTGACAGGAACCTCAATCGAGTATCGAAGAAAGCAGATCAACGGCATGAGAAGAAACGACAGATTCAGAATGGATACATGATCATAAGAAGGAACAGCATCAATGAGAGTATGATCATGGAAACGAATAGAATCAAGGATCTCAAATAGATGTATAATCATGGGTATGAAGAGAATCATAAGTCTCAAAAATATATACATCCTAAGTTTTCTTAAGTGGAGTATCGTATCATAAATATGCCGCGGAACATACGTACAGTACGTCACTCTAATCAAGCTACCTACTCCATCAATCAGGGTCAGCCTATGAAACGAAAGTTCGGGTCTAATACCCCCCTTCAAGTCTAAGTTCCGTAAGGTCAAGCCTAGGTTCCGAAATACATACCCTCCCTGGACTCCGCATAGTCAAACATAGACTCGAACCAAGGTTAAACCTAGCGCTCTGATACTTATTTTGTCACGACCCGAAATATTAGCTCGTGATCAGCACTTGAATCACGCAACGTGTAAAGGCGTAACGGAATTCAAGTAAGCTGAACCCAGAAATCTAAACCTTTTAAGAAAAATAAAGGAGGTGAGGTTTTGAAATAAAGGTATAATGAAATCAAGTTTTCTTAATGCATAGAAAAGGAACATGAATGATGCAAGTGAAATTTACTAGTTTGAAAACATGTTTCGTCTTTTAAAATTTTTGGCGGCAACTCCTTTGTATATTTTGATCAAAAACTACCAATACATAATAATGATAAAGGCATCCCCAAGCGGGAGCTAGCTCTTCGCCAAACGGCGGATCACAACCACGCAATACAGTATAAATAAGTATACGACGCCCAACGGCGAAGTGCACCACAAAAAGATAAATAAATAAGCAAGACATCAAAACCACAAGTAGTGAAAAACTCCTCGCTCTAAGTCTTGCAACCACAATCTCACTAAGTCTCATAATATACAATTTACTAATTTGGATTGATGGAGTTAACTAGATACAATATGAAATATAGATACAAGATGGGTACGATACAAATGTCTCACTTACCAATGCAAAACACTTGAATGCAACTGTGTGCCAGCGAAGCCGCTGCTGATCCAAGCGGTCAACCTGCAAGAACTGTGGCACAACGGGGGTGAGTTGCCAACTCGTGAGTAGAAAAATATCAACAGATAGAAATCGAATAAACAACGACTCCTAGGTCAAATATATCATAAAGGTAATACTATGATATCTAGGATGACCGGGTCTGTATGTGCCAACAAGGTAGTCAATACCTATATGCATGCGGGTAACATCCAACAGTAATAATCAATGCATGTATGCATGTGGATCTCGTCCACCCATATAATCAATGTATGTATGCATGTGGATCTCGTCCACCCATATAATCAATGTCTGTATGTACGTAAATATCATAAAGGAGTGTGCATGAAAGTATGAGGATATAGATCAATGGTGTCCCTCACGACACATCAAAATCATGGAACCTGAGTGCCTAGCATCGACACTCGAAAACATCATGAAAACCGTGCCCAGCATCGGCACGTAAATCCTCATATATCGGGCTCTGTCAGTCTGGATCGGCCCACGGGTTCCGTCAGTCCGGATCGGCCCATATCATCTCTCGACTCCGGTCGGTATCCTCCAGATATCCACCGAGCCCAAATATTATCACCGGTAGGTAGTGGTTGATTGAAAAGAATTTCTCGTTGTGTATATTTGAGAAAATTGTAAAGAAATCACAACCAAAAATTATTTGATCGCAATCAACTTCGGTGTCGGATGTAGATTGTAAGTGAGTGTGGATCGTCCACAGGGACAGTGTAATAGTTCGTCTTTCGAATTTAGATGAGTTGAAACTTTAAAGAAAAGAAAACAAACAATTCATGATTTATATTTGAAGTTCAAGAATTAGAAAATATAGATCTAATAACAAGAAAAAGATAGAATCAAGAATTGATAGTTTGATGATTTTTCCAAACCAAATATCAAGAATCGAAATGCGGCTCATAGGAATCGATCGGATCTATAGATGTGATGTAATCTTACAATTACTTATTCTTATCCTTCGATGAATTGATACTAGATCGATGATAATCGATCAAGAATTAGGGATTTCTTATGAAACTAGAGTTTCATCTTATCCCTTGTTCTTTCGTCGATATCATTCATATTCTAGCCTCTAGTAAATTCAAGAAACGATCGTAGATCCCTAATTTCGAGCGATCACAATCAAGAAAGCATTGCAACGAAACTAGGTCATCGATTCTTGAATTTGCTAGGGCTTACAAAACTCGTAGGACTCTAGAATCGTTTAAAGATTTGTTACATCATCATTCTATTGATCGTTTCGACTCCTTAACGAGCGGAGTTTTACTCAAACATCATCACAAGAACTACAATCATAAATTGAGATCGAATCATGATGCAAGAATTTAAAAGAAAGCAAGATTAAAGAATTTCACCTTTTATTTATATCAACAATTTCATTACATTCGCTCAAGAACTATAAGAGGAAGAACTCGATCGTCGATTTGGCTTCACTCGTCTCCTTGAGTCGCGGATCGGCTTGGATCACTTGCCCGATTGAAGATCGGCCCGGCTCATAAAAGGTTGAAGGCTTCTCGCTTGATTGGTACTCAAGATCTTGAATTTGGAGTGGAATTAGGGTTAGGGTTTCGCACAAGCCTTGTCACTAGACTTGTGGAAGAAGATGATGTAAGAGGGAAAGAGTAATGAACTAATGAAGAACTAAATGAACTCCTCAACTC
Source organism: Agapanthus africanus (assembly GCA_030015575.1). Classification (NCBI taxonomy): domain Eukaryota; kingdom Viridiplantae; phylum Streptophyta; class Magnoliopsida; order Asparagales; family Amaryllidaceae; genus Agapanthus; species Agapanthus africanus. The sequence continues at coordinate 542,329,296 of CM057348.1, forward strand.
CTCAACCCTTAGATCTAGGTTCCTATTTATAGCCATCAAAACCCTAGATCTAGGATTTGAATTTTAAGTTTCCCTCCAAAAGTTTGTTAGATGAAATTTGAATTTCCCTCCAAAAGTTTGTTGGATGAAATTTAAATTTCCCTCCAAAAGTTTGTTGGAGGAGAAGCTTCTAGATGTGATTAGTTAGGAGAGAGCTTCTAGAAGAGATTAGTTAGGAGCTTAATTAGGATTAGCTTTGCTTAATGATCTTTGCTGATATGGCAGAAGACTCTGGAGAATTCTGGAATTTGACGTATCAAAATGAGGTATAGACCTTGAGATAGGAGTTTTGCACTGAAAATTGAGCGATGATGTTGCAAAAGCGCCGCGGTTCCGCGGCTCAAGCGCGCTCCCGCCGCGGTTCCGCGGCGCTTTAGAGGCTTCAGGGCTTGGTTCTTCTGGTGCTTGTTGGGCTTGAGTTGTGGGCCTTTTTTTGATATGTTGAATTGTATTTTTCCCTCTATATTGCTACCAGATCTGAAAACATGGAGTTGGTGTATTTTTTTATCAGCTTCTTTTGACTTTGCTCCTGCAATTTCCTGCAAAAATCTCGAGACAAGTGTTGCGCAAATACACATGTTATGCGATGCCATGAAATGCGGTCAATTTCTCTTAAAGTGCCGGTTTTAGAGTCTAACACATGCAATCTGATATTTAACGACTGATTTGCTAATTTGTGAAATATGAATACCGAACACTTCTAAATTAGTGAAAATGATAGGGAAATTGCCGTGTTAAAAATACTTTATTTTCGACTGATCAGTGGTCCCTCTGCCAGGCTCACCGTCTGTATACACAGCATCCCTTTCTTACCCCGGGGTACCATACCGGGTCCACCATGTACCCGCAATCGGCCTCATCCGCCTCCTCGAATCGGGATTCACATGTCGCTCTCAGAACCGAGAAAACACATGGTGGACGCACTGAAATATCATATCAAGAGAAACCGGGTTTTTTAAAACAACACATAATCTCTTTTGAAATATCCACGGTTCTCAAATCCAGAAATCTCATGAAAACAACATATCTCAATGCGTAAAATAATAGAGCATGATGTATGCGACATATAAGAGAAATGCGAGCATATCCGTGTATCGTGCAACATGGAACAGTGATATGACATATTAAGGGAAAACCGCTCATTTAAAATGATTCCAGTTTTAAAATATATCCCGCGGTTCCCAATCTCCCAATAAAAATCAGTTCTCTATGTAGGTATAATATGTATATGCGCAAGTATAGATGTACCAATGTATGTGTGCACTAATATGGATATACAATGTGTATGCGCGCAAATATCGATATATCAATGTATATGTGCACCAATATGGATATACAATGTGTATGTGCGTAAATATGGATATATCAATGTCTATGTGCACCAATATGGATATACAAATGTGTATATGCGCAAGTATAGATGTATCAATATATATGTGCACCAATATGGATATACAAATATGTATATGCGCAAGTATGTTATGCGAAGAGTAATATCGTGATGCAGCAATCCTACTGTGTAGTGACATGGCAATTATCGATGATGAAGTGTGTGAGCCTACAATCTGTGTACGTGTAACATACGCATCATCGATAATGGTGCAGGTGTACTATCACAGGTATAAGTAATGCAGTGCGAATGACATGAAGGCAGCATAAGATAAATCATATGCAAATACTGATGGGTATACGTATCTAACATGATCAAGTCGGTGAATCAATCAATCGGCATCCAGCCACACAATATCATGTATGGTATGATCCATCGTACGGCATCCTCTAGTCAAGGGTATGGATCAATCATAAAATCAAACTCATCATGTACGGAAAAGGTCATCGTATGGCGGCATTTAAAACATTAGGGATCCTATCAACCTTTACGACAATGAGGGTACGGACCTAAAGTCTCGCACAACTTATCATTCCAGATTCACCACAATATAAATATCTATATACCTATATCCCAGGTCACATCCATAACAATCTCATATCAGGGGACCGGTAAGGTATCAATCATCTCAGTCAACTCGCATCCGTATACCAACATATCACCAATTTCATCATATCGCATCGTACAATTCTTTTCATCACATTATCTCTCACATCAAGTCGAATTCACATAAATATTCTATCTCTACTATAAGTATAAATATCTAATCTAATATACACACCCGAACCATACAATCAGATTTTTAAAGAAGCGAATCGTACTTTTGAAAATAGGGGTTACGGTGTTTTTAAGGAAAAGATATCATTTGAAAATCCGTAACATCTCTCAAGGTATATATTTGAAAGATACATACGATTCTTCGGTTTAGAAAAAGATATGGTTCGGATGACGCATCTACATCGACTATCTAGTCCTACAGTACCCTAAACGGCAATATCGACAAGCGTCATACTCAACTTCCGTCATCCTATGATAGTCGTAATATATTACTTCTAACTATCCTCTAGTTTCTAATATGGTTTCATAGCTATCTTCATTCTAATGCTAGATTCCTAATCTAGGTTCCCTTAACCATAGTCTATAAATCAGTTTTCCATCAAAACTTTGCGGGGGTGCTATACGCCATCCACCCGACTTCCCCCGTGGATATAGATCCACTCACCTTGCTACTTGCATGCCGAAGTCGATGACGCCATGCTCCGTCGCCTCAGAATCCACGTGAAGGTACCTACAATAATAAACAATTGCAATGCGTGTTAAAATCAAGGCGGAAAACCAAAACGGCACACGTTTCGCTCATAGGTTAAAACCTATAGCTTCGCGTGCAAAACACGACTAAAAATCCTAGTCGTTGACGTTCAAACGCCACACAACCAAACACAAATCCCAATATAAAAACCAAGCATCCCAAAATACGGAAAACATAGCCAAAAACATCCCAATGTGCTCCCAGATTTTACCCTAAGCCAAATTGGTCAATTCTGCATATATGGAGGGTCTAATTTACTGAAGATAAAGCCCTGGAACCAAAATGAATCAAATCCACCCTACTCTGGCCGCAAATTGCAGCCATAATGATTAAATCTGCGGCCATGGGTTGGAGTTAGGGTCTCGGGTCTCTGTGGTAGCTTCCTTGGTACCTGCATGTGTCACTGTGTTCGCAAAATTATTTTTAGTGCCCCCGGATTACTCCAGATTCCATAATACCCTCACAATTCACACATTTATCCGATGTCGGGGTTTCTAAATCCATGTTTTGGGTTCCATCCCTTGTTCTAGGTCAGTAAAACACCACTCAAGCCTTGTTAACAGCCACTAGGCATCCCCCAATCCACACAACACTCAAACCCTTCACTAGAAATTTCTAACATCACTAAACGAGTTCTAAGTTAAACCAAAATGATAGGAATTCAAACTAAACTAACATGGAAAGAGATATACCTCCCATGGCAACCCAAGAAAACCCTAACTCGACCAAAGTCACCAAAATCGAAATTTGCTTGGTCCAATGTGTAGAGGTTGAAGAGGGGATTAACTTTTGTGAAAGGGGTTTAGGATTTTGGGGATTATTTGGAGATGGATCTAGGGCTTTAAATGGAGGGAAGTGGGGTTGAGGAGATGAAGAGGGAGAAGAAAAAAATGATGGGGGAAAGTTTAGGCGGCAGCCCCCCTCTCTCACTTATTCACACACTCTCTCTCCCTCTCCAATCATACCTTTTTTCACTAAATTACCCTTTTGCCATTTCTTTTTCTTTTCTCTTTTAAATTTCAAAACCAAATCACATAATACCTATAAAATAACACAAATGCAACAACATGTAACCAAATGTAATCATGACATGGTGCACTAGCCATGAAAACTGTAGAAACACGGATTTGCCCTAATCGCGATTAGCAGTGCACTAATCGGGTTTTTATCGAAACGGCATATAATAATTTTAAAAAATGCCAAATCGTTTAAATATATTATTAAATGAATAATCATTTTAATTTCCAATTATTTCACAATTATTGGTATATATTTATACCCTTTTTCGAAAACCCCAATTTTGCAAATCGGGCAGTTTTCAGGAAATATATTATTTTAATATTAAATTTCAAAAATAATATTTTATATTTTCTAAAATGTTACACCTCCGGATATCCGCCGAGCCCAAATACTATCACCGGTAGGTAGTGGTCCCTCTGCCAGGCTCATCGTCATCCACACAAAATCTCTCTCTCTCCCCAGGGTACCATACGGGGTCCACCATGTACCTGCAAACGGAATCATCCGCCTTCTCGAATCGGGTTTCACATGTCACTCTCAGAACCGAGAAAACACATGGTGGACGCACTGAAATATCATATGAAGAGAAACCACGTTTTTAAAACAATACATATTTTCTTTTAAAATGACCACAGTTCTCAAATCCAGAAATCTCATGAAAACAACATATCTCAATGCGTAAAATCATAAAGCATGATGTATGCGACATGTGATAAAAATGTAAGCATATCCGTATATCATGCAATATGGAACAATGATGTAACATATTAAGGGAAAACCGCTCTTTTAAATAATTCCAATTTTAAAATATATCCTGCGGTTCCCAACTCTCCAAAACCAAAGCCAGCATCATCTATGTATGTGCAATAAGTATGTATGTAGGTATGGATGCACAAGTGGTATATATGCGAGTATGAGTGTACAATATGTATGTGCGCAAACACGGATGTACAAGTGGTATGTACGCATATATGAGTGTACAATATGTATGTGCGCCAATATGGATGTACAAGTAGTATATACGCAAAGTATGAGTGTACAATATGTATGTGCCCAAATATGGATGTACAATATGTAGCTATAGCAAGTATATCATGCAAGAAGTCATATCCTGATGCAGCGATTCTACTGTGTAGTGACATGGCAATTATCGACGATGAAGTGTGTGAGCCGGCAAATCTGTGTACGTGTAACATACGCATCATCGATAATGGTGTAAGTGTACTAGCACAGATATATGCAATGTAATGAGAATAACATGAATGCAGCATAAGGTAAAACATATGCAAATGCTGACAGGTAAACGTATCTAACATGGACGAGTCGGTGAATCTATCAATCGGCATTTAACCTCACAGCATCACGTACGGTATAATCCATCGTACGGTATCCTCTAGTCAAGGGTATGGATCAATCATCAAGTCAAACCCATCACGTACGGAAAATCATCGTACGGCGGCATAATACCAATAGGGATCCTATCAACCTTTACGACAACGAGGGTACGGACCTAACGTCTCGTACGGCTTATCATTCAAGATTCACGACATTCTATATATATATATATACCTATGTCCCAGGTTACATCCATAACGATCCCGTATCAGGGGACCGGCAAGGTATCAATCATCTCAATCGACTCTTATCCGTATACCAACATATCACCAGGTCATCATATCGCATCGTACATTCTTTTCATCACATTTATATCTCACATCGAATCAAAAGTTATATATACACATTCTACCTTTACTATAAACATACTTATCTAATCTAATATACACACCTGAACCATATAATCAGTTTTTAAAAGAAGCGAATCGTAGTTTGAAAGTAGGGGTTACGGTGTTTTTAAGGAAAAGATATCATTTGAAAATCCGTAACATCCCTCAAGGTATATGTTTAAAAGATGCATACGATTCTTCAGTTTGAAAATAGGTATGGTTCGGATGACACGTCTACGTCGGCTATCTAGTCTTATAGCACCCTAAACGGCAATATTACTTCTAACTATCCTTTAGTTTCTAATATGGTTTATCTAACTATCTTAGACCCTATCTATAGTTTTCTATTAAAGGTTCCCGTAACCATATTCTATATATATATAAATCGGTTTCCATCAAAGTTTGCGGGGGTGCTATACGCCATCCACCCGACTTCCCCCGTAGATATATATCAACTCACCGTGGTCTTCGCTTGCCGAAGTTGATGATGCCACGCTCCGTCGCCTCGGAATCCATGTGAAGGTAGCTACAATAACAATATATATCGCCACGCTATTAAAATCAAGTTCTAAAATCCAATACGGCACGCGCATTGCTTATAGGTTAGAACCTATAGCTTACGCGTACAAACTCAACCAAACAACCCTTGTTGTTGATGTACAAATGTCCTACAACCAAATACGAATTCAAATATCAAAAATTAGCATTTCAAAATACGGAAAACACAGCTAAAATCACACCAAAATACTCCCAGATTTTGACTCAGGTCAAAAGGAGTTGTACAAACAAGTCTAGGGTGTAGTACAAGGTGTATATGGCCTATTGAACCAACCTAGACCCCTACCCTCACCAAGTGGCCGGCCACAAGGCCCTAAATTCCGGCGAGCTCGCCCCCTAAGGCTCCTCTGGGCTTTGTCTTGTCAAGGTGGTCTCCTAGTACTCTAATTTGGTCCCTGGAGTTGTTTGCTTTCCTTAAAAATTCCCCGGGTTGTTCCAGATTTCCCTGCACACCCTATATACTCACAAAACAGACATGGATCAATTCTTAAATCCGTATTTTAGGGTTCCAATCTATGGTCCAGGTCAAGAATCACCTCAAAAGTCTTATTGACAACCACAAAACATCATCAATTTCCCAAACCCTTCTCTAGAATTTCAAAGTTCACAAATCCACCAATCCAATTCAACTTCTAAACTATCTAAAACATAAAAAAAATAAAACTAATTAAATGGAAATGATTATACCTCATGGTTACACCCAAGTAAAACCTTAGAAGTCCCAATGTTGTCAAAATCCCACTTTGCTTGGTCCAATGTGTAGAGGAAGAAATGGAGATTAAATTTTGTGAAGGGAGTATAAAGTTTTGGGGATTATTTGAAGATGGATCTAGGATTAGATGTAACACCCGAGCCCAATAATGCTATGTATATTACTAGTTGAGGGTTATTTATTGCTCATTCCAATTTTCCTGATTTTCTGGTGTTTATTGCTAAATTTTACCCGGTTAAGTCATTTTAGCACATAACAAATTTTAACTCCGAAAATGAAATTTAAGATGTCCATGTTGGCCTACTCGTCGCCACTAGTCGCGTGGTAGCGTCCGCGTGTCGAGATTCCGTTCCGTTTGGCTAAACGGGCAGGTTTGGACGACTACGCGCGCGTGCAAGTGTCCGACTTGGGGGCATGCATTTTAATCATTAAACACCTCTTTTCAAAATTTGGAACCCGCTTAAAATCTTATAATTTGAATTTGGATCATTTGGGCGCAACCCGGGCGCGATTTGGAAATGTTTCATTTCGCGCCTAAAAGGGCCCATTTAAATTTAATATCGAATATATATATTTATACTCTAATCTAATTCCTAACAGCATATCCCCAAAAATCCTTCAAAAAATTTCCTTCCTGATTCTTTTTCAGCCAATCACGAGAAAAGAATTTCTCGTGGGCCCCACCTTTTCCCACTCTCTCTCTATCTCTCTCTTCACAAATTTCTCTCTCCCCTCGTCATTAAGCCTCTCTCTCTCCTCCTATATTAATCCCCTGCATGCAGCCGCCTCCTCTTCTCCAACGCGACCACGAACCCACGCGAAAACCCTAACCCTAGCCCTCGCGATCCCGTCGCCGACTTCCTCGCGACCTCGCCGTCGCCGCCCTCACCACCACGACCTCCACCACACCCACCTACCCTCTTTTCCCCGTTCTCCCGCTCCTCCCCGTGCCTGCGACCTATTCCCGACCTCGCCTCCACCCGCGCAAACCTCGCCGTCGACGCCACCCGTCGTCGTCGACGACCACGCGACCCCCTTTCACCCTACTCGTCGAGACCTCGTCGTCGTTTCCTTCCTCCCCTCGCCGGAACAGTAAACCCGAGCCCTAACCCATCGCCTACCCCGCTGTTCGCCGGAGAAACGTGCCGGCGACCACGTCGACACCACCTCCGACCACCTCTCTCTCTCCCACGACCACCAGAGCCGACCCCTCTCTTCCCCACTCGCCGCAGCACCCTATTCCGCGCATCCCGAAGCCTCCACCCTTGCTGCAGCCGCCGCCGTCGCTTCGCCGGCGATCCAGTGCCGTCGAGCCATCGTGTTTGCACCCTGTTTATTCGCGGTGAGTTTCCTTGTGCTTCCTCTTGGTACAATTCCTTCGCTGGTCGTATTTGGCGTATATCGTATCTTTGTTGCTAACTTTGCTACTTTGTTGTTGCCGGAACCCGACCGTGCCGTCTGACGAACCCGACGCTCCAGCGAAGCCCCCTGGTCCGTGTGATCCCGTTGACCTCTGTTGGGACTCGATCCGTGGCCCGTGCTTCCATATCACAGTTTCTGCCGACATCGCATCCGTGTTTCGGTTTGCGGAACCGCCGAGGCAAGTATCCGAATACTTGCTTAACATGCTACAACTACTTAATCATCATGTTATAACCACACAACTAATATAACATCGATACCTTTTATAACTTAGAATTGCTAGCCACGATTATCCGTAACTTTAAATCAATGAAATCATTGCTCGTATTAACCGGTCTGTTATTAATTCATACTTAACTAATCAAACCAAGTAGATCATCCCCACTTCATTTGTTAAAATCACTCATGAGACAATTATTGTGCTTAGTTCAGATTCATGTAACTCCATTACGTATATTATCGATATTGTTCGTCTTGTGGCTTTTGCACCTCAAAGGTGCGTGAACCGGATTAATATGAAAATACAAACATCACTGTGTTCACATAGAATAATATTTGTTATTTACTGTTTCCTGCTACCGTTCATTATTTGTTACTATACCTGTTATCATCATATACCTGATTGCATTACATATTGACCGATCTTGATACACATGACACATGTACTGATACACCGGACATGACACCCTGTACATATCGACTCTCCTGTTGAAAATAACCTGACCTGTTACCTGATCTCAGGCCTAATGCCGACAAACCTAGCCATTCCTGCTGTCGACCCAGACAGACCTACCTTTACTTGACTTGTGTTGGCATTAGTCCTTGACTACTGAATACCTGACCTGACATACATAGCTTGGGGGTATGGGGAAATCAAAGGTGAAACCGACTTGTAACTCAACAGTTCGACACATTGTTCTGATCAGTCTTACGGGCTTGGCCAGCTCCGGAGTGTTGATGCTGACATCACTCATCTATCCTACTACCTTTTACTGCTTAGCGGCACGTCTCGGATTCAGCCCCGAGAATCATGACCGTGGTCCCGGGCACGCACGGGATACTATTGAGTTACATCGACGATTCATCAATTGGTTTCAAAGACTATAGAGTAGAAAACCTGATAGGACAGTTTAGTCACTACTGCACGTTACCCTGTTTATTACTTCTTGTTGCTGCTTTATTCATGTTCATGCTTGCATTGTTTATTACCATGTTTATGCTATATACTTGATATCATGACGCGCTGACGTCTGGGTTTTGCATGGCCCAGATTCCGTACCTTTGTCGTCGACCGAGCAGGAGTACTTCAGCCAGCAGGCTGAACTGTGAGTTCTTTAGAGTTTAGTTCATTTATGTCATTTCATTTCCAGATGTGAGCCCGCATTATGGGACATACTGTTTATTCATTGTATTGGATCATTAGCTTCCGCACTTATTGTTTATTGATTCTTGTTATTATGGATTTGGACATGTATTAGTTTAGTTTATTATCTTGTTCTTGATATCCTTACAACCGTAATGTGACTGTGGATGGATACTTCCTACCCACAGGTAGCATGGTTGGCTATGTCACGTGCCCAAATCTTGCGTACTCTGGGAAGCGGGGCGTGACATGGTTTTATGGTATCAGAGCCATAGGTTAGTCGGGTTGATTCTTTTGTAGTTGGGTATTGTACCCAATACACGAATCAGAATACCCGTGTTTAGGAAACATGTCCAGCCACCTTGACCGTTTTACCATCCTTGAATCATTCTTCCGGATCATGTCGACATGCAAACTTACTTTGCATTGTCAACTCGAAAACCTAATTTCTTGTTATCTCTAGGACTTAAGCGACTTGGGTGGAGTTAAGTAATTGCGGCTATGATACCGCGGCATAGCTACAATGCAGTACTCTATTTAAGTATCTTGGAGTTCTAGCCTTGATCCACATTCAGAATCTATCATCATGCTAATGTTGGGTGTTTTGAGTTCAGGATTATGACAGGTAAGAAGTTGAAGACTTACCAGAGGCGTGTGAACGAAGCCGCCATGCTTGGAGTGATAAGAGGAATGCTGGAAATCAAAGAGACAGACTGAGCTGGTCCAGCAATAGCAGATTCGTTTCAGGAAGGTTTACAGATCGTTCAGCAGTCTGTAAACAACGATGGAACTAGACCATTCGAACGAGTAGGGACTGTAGCCGATTTCAGACCTTTGGGTCCGTCTACCTTCACTGGTTTGGAGGAGCCGTTGCCAGCCGAGCAGTGGCTAGTGACACGGAGAATTTGCTGATTGCGGCACAGATTCCAGAGGACAAAGGAGTTGATGTAGTGCGCATTCAACTAGTGGATTACGCCCGAGAGTGGTGGCTTGTGGAGGAGACCCGCTTGCCCAGGCCGATCAGTTGGGCGGATTTCTCTAAAAGTTTCCTGGAGAAATTCTTCCCGCGGACCGCACGGGAGGAAATGGAAGAGGAGTTCATCGGACTAAGGCAGGATGGAGCAGCCGTGGACGTGCATGCAGCAGAGTGGACGAGACTCAGTAGTCTCGCTGGACCTTTCGCGGCCAACGATGTAGACAGCAGTTGCGGTAAGGAAGCAGTTCTGTCGGGCCAGTCGAGTTTAGGACTAGGCCGACAAACAGTGTTCTTGCAGCTATGGAAGTTAATAGTAATGAAGAGCCGGCAGTTGTCCGCGACTTTATGGATGTGTTTGAAGATATTTCGGGCTTACCGCCGAAGCGAGATGTGGAGTTTGCGATTGACCTTATTCCTGGTGCAGCGCCAGTATCAAAATCTTATTATCCGATGGCACCGGTGGAATTAGAAGAAGTTAAGAAACAAGTTGGCGAATTACTCGAGAAGGGATGGATTCGAAGCAGCAACTCACCTTGGGGAGCTCCAGTTCTCTTAGTAAAGAAGAAGGATGGCACGAGGAGAATGTGCATCGATTACCGAGAATTAAACCGGGTGACTATTAAGAACAAGTACCCGATCCCTCGCATTGGAGAACTTTTTGAGCAGCTTAGTGGCGCGAGGGTATTCTCGAAGCTGGACTTGCGATCAGGATATCATCAGGTCCGAGTGAAGGCAGAAGACATTTGCAAGACGGCGTTTCGAACTCGGTATGGGCATTTCGAGTATTTAGTGATGTCCTTCGGAGTGACTAATGCGCCGGCAATATTTATGGACTTGATGAACAGGATCTTTTCACCGTTCTTGGACCAGTTTATTGTGGTATTCATTGACGACATTCTGGTATATTCGAAGAGTCCGGAGGAGCATGCTGAGCACTTAAGGATCGCACTGCAAACGCTGAGACAGGAGAAATTATTCGCGAAGATGAGTAAGTGCGAATTCTGGTTGGAAGAAGTGAAGTTTCTGGGGCATGTCGTGTCGGGCGATGGAATCGCCGTTGATCCCGAGAAGATTGCAGCAGTTCGAGATTGGCCTGTTCCAAAGAATGTTGCAGAGATAAGAAGTTTTCTTGGACTCGCCGGTTACTACAGAAGATTTGTGGAGAACTTCGCTCGTTTAGCTGAGCCGTTAACCAAGCTTACGCGTAAGGAGGTACCGTTTGTTTGGACAGATGGATGTGCATTGGCCTTCGAGACGTTGAAGCAGAAGTTGATAACCGCCCCTATCCTAACCGTACCGGATGATTCAGGAGGACTGGTGATTCACAGCGACGCATCTGGAAAGGGATTGGGATGTGTTTTGATGCAGAATGGGAAAGTCGTCGCTTACGCATCGAGACAGCTGAAGACTCATGAGCAGAACTATCCGACTCACGACTTGGAGCTTGCAGCCGTGATCTTCGCCTTGAAGATTTGGAGACACTACCTTCTGGGCGAGAGAGTTGAAGTCTTTACGGATCACAAGAGTTTGAAATATGTGTTCACTCAGAAGGAGTTGAACATGAGGCAACGCAGATGGTTGGAGCTGATGGCCGACTACGACCTTGATCTTAAGTATCATCCGGGAAAAGTTAATGTCGTGCCAGATGCACTGAGTCGGTTACCAGCAATTCAGTTATTGACGGCACAGAGAGAGATCATTGAGGAGTTTCGGAAATTTGACTTGGAGGTTGTGCTACCGCGTGCTACAGGACAGTTGATGCAGTTACAAGTACAATCGTCCTTAGTTGAGAAGATTAAAGCGGCGCAATCGCAGGATCCTAGACTGCAAAAGTTTCGAGAGCAGGTTGGAGCCGGACTACGAACCGATCTACTGATCCATGAAGATGGTTCGTTGAGGTATGGTAGCCGTGTGTGTGTGCCAAAAGGAGATGTGCATGAAGAGCTTATGAAGGAGGCACACAGTTCAGCTTACTCTGTACATCCAGGAGGGACAAAGAGGTACCGAGATTTTCGACAGCGGTTCTGGTAGGAAGGTATGAAACGGGAAATTGCTCGCTTCGTGGCTAAGTGCTTGGTGTGTCAGCAAGTCAAGGCTGAACACCAAAGGGTTGCTGGTTTGTTGCAACCACTTCCGATTCCTCAATGGAAGTGGGAACATATAACCATGGATTTCGTGACGGCTTTACCGCGGAGTCCAAAGGGCAACAATGCAGTATGGGTGATTGTCGATCGGTTGACCAAGGCAGCTCACTTTATTCCTTTTCGGGTTGGTCAATCGACAGAGACCTTGGCAGAGCGATACATGCAGGAGATTGTCAGATTGCATGGAGTACCGGTAAGCATCGTGTCCGATCGGGACACTCGGTTCTTGTCACACTTTTGGAGGAGTTTACAAGAAAGTTTGGGGACTCGATTGAAGTTCAACACAGCTTATCATCCCCAGACTGATGGACAATCAGAGAGAACGATCCAGACCCTTGAAGATATGTTGAGGGCTTGCATGTTAGACTTCAAAGGTTCTTGGGAAGATCATCTACACCTGGTGGAGTTTTCGTACAACAACAGCTTCCAAGCAACTATTCAGATGGCTCCGTTTGAGGCGCTGTATGGTCGTAAGTGCCGTTCACCTGTTTGTTGGGATGATGTTGGTGAACGAAGGTTACTAGGACCAGATTTGGTGGTGCAGACAGTCGAGAAGGTGAATACAATCAGAAAGCATATGAAGGCAGCTCAAGACAGACAGAAGAGTTGGGCCGACACGTCAAGAAGACCTCTAGAGTTCGCCGTGGGCGATTTGGTATTCCTGAAGATATCACCGACTAGAGGGGTGATTCGCTTTGGAAGTCGGGGAAAGCTTAGTCCCCGATTCGTTGGACCCTTCGAGATAGTGGAGCGTGTTGGAGAGGTATCGTACCGGTTGGCGTTACCATCGTCATTAGCAGGAGTTCATGATGTATTTCATGTTTCTCAACTACGGAGGTATGTTCGTGATGAGACTCATGTTTTGGATCACTCGGAGTTGACCGTTCGGGAGGACCTGACTTTTGAGGAGCGACCAGTCGAGATCAAGGATCGAAGAGAAAAGGTTCTTAAGAACAAGGTTATCCCTCTTGTGCTAGTTTCTTGGGGTAACCGATCGCATGGAGAATCTACTTGGGAGCGAGAAGACGAGATCCGGCAGAAATTCCCTCACCTTTTCCAGTAGTTAGTTATCTTGTATTCTTGGAATTTCGAGGACGAAATTCTTTTGTAGTTGGGTATGATGTAACACCCGAGCCCAATAATGCTATGTATATTACTAGTTGAGGGTTATTTATTGCTCATTCCAATTTTCCTGATTTTCTGGTGTTTATTGCTAAATTTTACCCGGTTAAGTCATTTTAGCACATAACAAATTTTAACTCCGAAAATGAAATTTAAGATGTCCATGTTGGCCTACTCGTCGCCACTAGTCGCGTGGTAGCGTCCGCGTGTCGAGATTCTGTTCCGTTTGGCTAAACGGGCAGGTTTGGACGACTACGCGCGCGTGCAAGTGTCCGACTTGGGGGCATGCATTTTAATCATTAAACACCTCTTTTCAAAATTTGGAACCCGCTTAAAATCTTATAATTTGAATTTGGATCATTTGGGCGCAACCCGGGCGCGATTTGGAAATGTTTCATTTCGCGCCAAAAAGGGCCCATTTAAATTTAATATCGAATATATATATTTATACTCTAATCTAATTCCTAACAGCATATCCCCAAAAATCCTTCAAAAAATTTCCTTCCTGATTCTTTTTCAGCCAATCACGAGAAAAGAATTTCTCGTGGGCCCCACCTTTTCCCACTCTCTCTCTATCTCTCTCTTCACAAATTTCTCTCTCCCCTCGTCATTAAGCCTCTCTCTCTCCTCCTATATTAATCCCCTGCATGCAGCCGCCTCCTCTTCTCCAACGCGACCACGAACCCACGCGAAAACCCTAACCCTAGCCCTCGCGATCCCGTCGCCGACTTCCTCGCGACCTCGCCGTCGCCGCCCTCACCACCACGACCTCCACCACACCCACCTACCCTCTTTTCCCCGTTCTCCCGCTCCTCCCCGCGCCTGCGACCCATTCCCGACCTCGCCTCCACCCGCGCAAACCTCGCCGTCGACGCCACCCGTCGTCGTCGACGACCCCGCGACCCCCTTTCACCCTACTCGTCGAGACCTCGTCGTCGATTCCTTCCTCCCCTCGCCGGAACAGTAAACCCGAGCCCTAACCCATCGCCTACCCCGCTGTTCGCCGGAGAAACGTGCCGGCGACCACGTCGACACCACCTCCGACCACCTCTCTCTCTCCCACGACCACCAGAGCCGACCCCTCTCTTCCCCACTCGCCGCAGCACCCTATTCCGCGCATCCCGAAGCCTCCACCCTTGCTGCAGCCGCCGCCGTCGCTTCGCCGGCGATCCAGTGCCGTCGAGCCATCGTGTTTGCACCCTGTTTATTCGCAGTGAGTTTCCTTGTGCTTCCTCTTGGTATAATTCCTTCGCTGGTCGTATTTGGCGTATATCGTATCTTTGTTGCTAACTTTGCTACTTTGTTGTTGCCGGAACCCGACCGTGCCGTCTGACGAACCCGACGCTCCAGCGAAGCCCCCTGGTCCGTGTGATCCCGTTGACCTCTGTTGGGACTCGATCCGTGGCCCGTGCTTCCATATCACAGTTTCTGCCGACATCGCATCCGTGTTTCGGTTTGCGGAACCGCCGAGGCAAGTATCCGAATACTTTCTTAACATGCTACAACTTAATCATCATGTTATAACCACACAACTAATATAACATCGATACCTTTTATAACTTAGAATTGCTAGCCACGATTATCCGTAACTTTAAATCAATGAAATCATTGCTCGTATTAACCGGTCTGTTATTAATTCATACTTAACTAATCAAACCAAGTAGATCATCCCCACTTCATTTGTTAAAATCACTCATGAGACAATTATTGTGCTTAGTTCAGATTCATGTAACTCCATTACGTATATTATCGATATTGTTCGTCTTGTGGCTTTTGCACCTCAAAGGTGCGTGAACCGGATTAATATGAAAATACAAACATCACTGTGTTCACATAGAATAATATTTGTTATTTACTGTTTCCTGCTACCGTTCATTATTTGTTACTATACCTGTTATCATCATATACCTGATTGCATTACATATTGACCGATCTTGATACACATGACACATGTACTGATACACCGGACATGACACCCTGTACATATCGACTCTCCTGTTGAAAATAACCTGACCTGTTACCTGATCTCAGGCCTAATGCCGACAAACCTAACCATTCCTGCTGTCGACCCAGACAGACCTACCTTTACTTGACTTGTGTTGGCATTAGTCCTTGACTACTGAATACCTGACCTGACATACATAGCTTGGGGGTATGGGGAAATCAAAGGTGAAACCGACTTGTAACTCAACAGTTCGACACATTGTTCTGATCAGTCTTACGGGCTTGGCCAGCTCCGGAGTGTTGATGCTGACATCACTCATCTATCCTACTACCTTTTACTGCTTAGCGGCACGTCTCGGATTCAGCCCCGAGAATCATGACCGTGGTCCCGGGCACGCACGGGATACTATTGAGTTACATCGACGATTCATCAATTGGTTTCAAAGACTATAGAGTAGAAAACCTGATAGGACAGTTTAGTCACTACTGCACGTTACCCTGTTTATTACTTCTTGTTGCTGCTTTATTCATGTTCATGCTTGCATTGTTTATTACCATGTTTATGCTATATACTTGATATCATGACGCGCTGACGTCTGGGTTTTGCATGGCCCAGATTCCGTACCTTTGTCGTCGACCGAGCAGGAGTACTTCAGCCAGCAGGCTGAACTGTGAGTTCTTTAGAGTTTAGTTCATTTATGTCATTTCATTTCCAGCTGTGAGCCCGCATTATGGGACATACTGTTTATTCATTGTATTGGATCATTAGCTTCCGCACTTATTGTTTATTGATTCTTGTTATTATGGATTTGGACATGTATTAGTTTAGTTTATTATCTTGTTCTTGATATCCTTACAACCGTAATGTGACTGTGGATGGATACTTCCTATCCACAGGTAGCATGGTTGGCTATGTCACGTGCCCAAATCTTGCGTACTCTGGGAAGCGGGGCGTGACATTAGAAGTGGAGGGAGATAAGGGTGAGGAAGATGAAGAAGGAGAAGAAAATGATGGGGTAAAACAATGTGGCAGCAGCCCCCCTCTCTCTCACTTATTCTCACACACACACTCTCTCTCTCCAATCATTCACCTTTTTAACCCTTTTCATTCCTTTTTCTTCTCTTTTAAATTTCAAAACCAAATCACATAATACCCATAAAACAACACAAATGTAACAACATGTAACCAAATGTAATATGACATGGTGCACTAGTCATGAAAAACTGTAGAAATGCGGATTTGGCTTAATTGCGATTAGCAGTGCACTAATCGGGTTTTTATCCAAACTGCATATAATAAATTTTAAAAATGCCAAATCCTTTAAATATATTATTAAATGAATAATTCATTTTAATTTCCATTTATTTCACAATTATTGGTATATATTTATACCCCTTTTTCGAAAACCCTAATTTCGCAAATCGGGCAGTTTTCGGGTAAATATTATTTTAATATTAAATTCCAAAAATAATATTTTATATTTCTGAAATGTTAAAATCTTCCCCTCTTAAATAAATTCGGTCCCCGAGTTTAAATTTAAACCCCCAAATTCTAAAACATTTCAATAATCAGGTCAAATCAAAGGGGCTCCGAGATCACGGAAGATATAAAAACACTACAGCGCATCGCGTGCGCCTGAAAAACGAGTACCAAACTCAAAATAGAACTCCGTCAAGCGTCACAAAAATTATTGGGTGTGCACGACAACAATATCAAGTGCATCTAGAGTGCACGAAAATCTCAATCCAGTGCAACTAACATGCACGGACGAAAATCCAATTTGGGTGCATCCGGTGTGCATAAAATCACATCTAAATCATGCGCCCAACATGCGCAAAAATCCAAATCAAGTGCATCTGTCCCGCACGAATGAAATCGTATATGCACGGAAAAATCTAAATCAAGGGCATCCAACGGGCACGAATGAAAATCGAAATCAAGTGCATCCCACATGCATGAATAAAATCTAATCCAAGTGCATCCAATATACACGAATGAAAATCGAAATCGACTGCATCCTATATGCACGAATAAAAATCTAATCAAAATGCATCCAATATGCATGAGTAATATCTCACTCAAGTGTATCTGATGCACACAAAAATACAAAATTAAGCGTCTAATATGCGCAAAAATCCAAGCCAAGCGCATCAGGTCCGTAAAAAGTGTCTAGTGCAGTAACATGCGCGAAAATGAACAACAGATACAAACGCGCCGGAAAACACACATCTGGTAAAACGAATGCTCCAAAACATAAATCAAGTGCAACCGAGGTACAGAGTATAAATCTAGTGCAACCAATACACGAAATACCCGACTGGTGCAATAAACGCATGAAGTGCAAGTCTAGTGCAACGTGCACAAAAATACTAATATGGTGCATCAAGTGCACAAAATATAAATCCGGTGCATCCAGTGCACGAAATACAAATACAGTGCATCTAGTGCATCCAGTGCACAAAATATCAAATACAGCGCATCCAGTGCACGAAATATCAAATACAGCGCATCCAGTGCACAAAATATCAAATACAGTGCATCCAGTGCACAAAATACAAATCGGGTGAAACAAGTGCACGGAAATGCATCAATAACTCAAATGCATATAAAAAGCAATACCGAGTATGCCAAGGTGTATAAAATCATAAACGTGTACAACTGCGTGCACAAAACACGTGTCAATGCACTGCAAGCACATGTAAGCTTTACCGAGTGCAAAAACCAAATCGAGTGCATACCACATACACAAAATCAAATCAACCGTATGAAATCCACGAAATCATAAACATGTGCAGCCAAGGCACAAAACCAATATCAAGTGCAATAAATACACACAAATCGCACACCGAAGTAGCGGTGTGTAAACATAAATCGAGTGCAATAACTGTGCATAAAATGCAAATACCCAGCAGGTGCATCTATGGTGCACAAAAACCATATCATGAAACTTAATCATCAAAACTCAAATCCAAGCGATATAAGCGTGATATTCGGATCAGAAATGCAATACGCAATAAATGACATTGAGGTACACCTTCTACAATGTCGAACAAGAGTGTCGGTTCGCCCAAAACTGGCAGAGCAAGAACATCCGCTTGCTTCCTACTCACGGTCCGGTGTCTTCTGTCTCTGGGTCCTCATTTTCTCTGTGGATTACCAATCTCGCCATCCATTGGCTCATCGGCCCGGTCAGGTGTGCTAACAGTAACGATTCCGCTCTGGCACTTCTCTGGTCATCTCTCGGCCAATCATCATGTCATGACCCGAAATAGCTCTTGACTGGCCCTTGAATCATATGAAGTCTATAGGACCCCATCTAATCCAAGTAAGCCAAAGCCCAGAAATCTAAAACCATTTTTAAATAATAAATGAAGGAAAAAAAGTTTAAGAAGTGAAGAAAACATGTTTTAGAAGCAAGGTTTTTAAATAAGTAAGCCGGATATGTATTTTTAAAAGGTATAGTCTTTTCTGAAAATTTCGGCAGAGTTCCCTTTGTAAATACTGGCCCCGAACGGGGTACAACAAGGATAATATATATTCAATGATAAAATGCATCCCCAAGTGGGAGCTAGCTCTTCGTCAATCGACGGTCACAACCACGCAAGCAATAATAATATACAACGCCGAAGGGCGAGGATCAAAATTCAAAAGAGAACTCAAAAAGCACGAAAACCGTAATACTACAATGCACGACTCTAAGGTCGAAATAATACATAACTAATTTTCTAAGTCTGAAACAATATACAAGTTTTGGTTGGTGGAATTTCTAGATACAATGAATAATACAAGTACAATGGTGGTTCTGATGCAAAAGAACCCACCTACCAAAGCAAGTCACCCGTAATGGAAGCAATGTGCCAGAAAAGCCGCAATGAAACCTGTACGGCAAAACCTGCAAGAACTGTGGCATAACAGGGGTGAGTTGCCAACTCGTGAATAGAAAATATCTACAAGCAGAAATCGTATGTATGACTCATCCTTGGTCAATACGATCAGATATATAGAAACCTCAATATGAATAAGTCTGAAGCATGCTAAAGTGGCAATATAACCTCTAGACATGAGTGTAGTGCCAAGTGCTCGTGCCAGTGCTTCAGGTAATAACATGTCATAAATATGAGGTATGATCAATGTAATCAAATCTGTATGTATGTGGATCATGTCCACTCGTCACCCAATGACAATAACCATCATGCATATAAATATCATAAAGCATATGCATGGAAATATGAGGATATAAACCATCTGTGTCCCTCGCGACACGTCAAAAATCATGGAACCGGAGTGTCCAGCATCGACACTTGAAAACATCATGAAAGCTGTGCCCAGCATCGGCACGTAAATCCTCATATATCGGGCTCCGTCAGTCCGGATCAGCCTACGGGCTCCGTCTGCGGAATCGGCCCTCGGCCCCAGCAGTACGCCCATATCCATCTATCGACTCTGGTCAGTATCCTCCGGATAACCGCCAGGTCCAACCAATCACCGGTAGATAGTAGTCCCTCTGCCAGGCTCACCGTCTACTACACAGCGATCCGTTCTCGCCCCGGGGTACCATACCGGGCCCACCATGTACCCGCAATCGGTCTCATCTGCCTCCTCGAATCGGATTTCACATGTCGCTCTCAGCACTGAGAAAACACATGGTGGACGCACTGAAATATCATATCAAGGGTAACCGGGTTTTAAAAACAATTACATATTCTCTTTTGAAATACCCACGGTTCCCAAATCCAGAAATATCATGGAAACAGCATATCTCAATGCGTATAATCAGAAAGCATGATGTATGCGACATGTAAAAGAAATGTAAGCATATCGGTATGTCATGCAACACGGAATAGTAATATGCACATATTTAGGGAAGGCCGCTTCTTTAAAATGAATTAGCTTTAAAAAGTATCTTGCGGTTCCCAAATCTCTAATCAAGCCAGAATCATCAATGTATGTGCAAATACGTACGCATGCACGTATGGGTGTACAATAGGAATACACAGTATATAGGTACACAAGTATGCCATGCAAGGGTCATATCCTGAATGCAACAGTACTACAGTGTAGTTGCATGGCAATTATCGATGATGAAGTTGTGAGCCGGCAAGCAGTATACGTGGAACATACGCATCATCGATAATGGTGTTGGTGTCCTAACAGCATGGTAGTAATATAGCAATAAACACAAGCAATGCAATGCAAATAGCATGAATATGCGGAATCGAATAATCAATGCAACAGTGAAGAATCTACATCAATAAATATGTCATGTAGCTTGCCATTTGAATTAAGACGAATCGGGGTTTTTTGTAAAATAAGGGCTACAGTGTTTTAAGAAAAGATGCGTCGTTTGGAAATATCCATAGAATCCCTTTTGCCTATCTTTAAAATATCCCCGATTCGTTAGTTTGAAATAGGTATGACTCGGGTCTAGTCTAATGTCTACTAAGTAACCTATAGACCTAACTAACAAGCTAAACAGGAGGGGTATGGAAACGACCTACATCTGAGTCGATATATATATATAAATATAATAGTCGGTGATCCCGCCTCAATAGTATCACCTACGATACAATATACATCATATAATATTCTCGAGTCATGAGTGTGGATCTATCATCAATATAAAGCTCGCACGGTAAATCATCGTACGTCATCCCACTAGCTGGGTACGGGTCAATATCACATTCATCTCATCAATTATCTGGTATCCTTATCCTCATATCACATAATCTGGGTACTGATCTAAGCCTAGTACAATCGATACCATCTAAACAAATATAAGCGCGTGTGTAAAACACACGTCCAAAGGCCCGCTAAAATCTCGTATCGTATCCCAAATACGAATCACATCATATCGCCGATCTCACGGCACTATGCCCAAACTGTTAGTTATATGTATGCCCTAGAGGCCATTGCTATACATAGGATGTATATTGTAGTGGATGCTGGGACATATATAGGGAGGACTTTCTTGCTCGACATGATAGTATGCTATCTGGTTACTCTTTACCTTAACGTGTATACTAATTGTCTCTCTGTTACATGTTGGTAAAGCCCTTAGGATGTGTACTTGACTACCTGGACTATGATGCGGATCATACTAGTGGGGACATGGTAGTCTATAAGTACATCCTTCAAGGTCCCTAGTCGTGGGTGTATCGAGACGGGGCATCGATATACCAGAGTAGACTAGCGTGTACCTTCTCGACCCATACAGATGGGCGATGATGATCCCATATCCATTGGTGTTTGACATCAGAGATGATATACGGGTGCTCAGTGGAGACTGGGTACACTGGACGGACTCGCCGAGAACTCCCAGATGGTATTATACCTTACGTCAGATGGCAGTTCTCTGGTGACACTGGTACAGAGTAGTCTGTTGACCCGAGATCGTCATAGAGTCTTGTGTGGTTCCCATTGTGCTTTGATTTCCACCTTACCACGTCTAAGAGGGTGTGCAAAATGGTGGTTTTTGGGTACAGTCCCGAATCACATGGAGGCAATGAGCGATAGGAGGGGATTCGTTTCTCCCGGTATAAGGAGTTGATGTTGCGCTGTGTTCGATTGGCTAGAACCGGAAATCCCTGGCCAGGGTTGCTGAGATTTACTGGTAAGTGTTACCTGTAGTTTCTCGAACTGTTATAGACCTCATATCGACACGACTTATCGAGCTATTGGGGTCTGACGTTTACCACCCCTAGGCGAGATATGCGACATATCAGACAACGAGACCGGACTGTACGGTAAGTGTTACTGGTTGGATTCACAGGAGTGTGAGCGGGCTTGCTCGTCGATCTTCTGATTGCTCAATACCCGGGTGGCCGTTACGTTTAGCAGACCGCTTGCGGCTTGTGGGTGTTTGATATGATCATCACCTGCTGCCGGCGTATTGACGAGTCTTTAGAGTCCTACACAGAGGTTTCCTGGCTCAAGCGAAACAAAATAGGAGCGCATATGAGATATGTGCGGGACCGAGAATAACGCGTGTATGTGATACCGTATTCTATTCTCGCGATGAATGTATCGATTGGTTGTATGCGATATAACCTAGTTATCGAATCAAGGATTGATTCGATAAACCGATACAATGGATATTAGTCGGTTATATGCGATATGACCGAATCGTTAAATCAAGTGTTGATTTAATGATTTAATGTATAATTATATATTTGATATATTACTTTGCATTAACTAGTATTTGTTCACTTTAAATGGATTTTCTCACTTGAAAAACACAAGTTGTATATGTGATATACTTTTGTGCACTTGTTTGTATCATGTTTGATGATACATGCTAACTTGGGTTTGTGTGTGTGATTAAACCATGGTTATGTTAATGGTTAGGTTTTTTTTATTTACATATTCATTTGTTTATTTATTTCATTTTGGCTTAAGATAAAATGGTGGCTTTCTTTGGATTTTGTTGAAGTTTCATGAAGCTTTGAAAAAGCTTTGACCATTTTGTTTTATTCCTTAAACCTAACCATTAAACCTAACCATAGTTTATTCTCTACACTTGACCATGGTTGAGATATGATAAGTATGACTTATTTTCTATTTTCCAATATACTTATCATATTATCTTCTTCTTCTTTTTCTTCTTGAAAAAGAAAGAAAGCTTGCAACCTTCAATGGTGATTTCATGAAAAGAGTGAGAAATCTAATTCTAAAGTGAACCCACTTCCTATTGTAGGGTCCCTAGGCACCCTAGTGAGGTCTCACAAGGCATCGAACATGCCAATTTCAATGGATTTAGGTGCCGAGAGACCCGACTACGGATCGTTTGCTAGAAAACTAGGCGAAAAGATAACTAGTTAACAATTAACTAATGGGAAAATGGAAATACAACCTTTGTAGATCCGGTGCTCCACCTCCATAGCTCCGCAACGAAGTCATCTCCGCTGTCCAAAAGGAATCCGGGCTCTAGAGTCGGCTTCGTCGGAGAAAAAGCGAGCTAGGTCGTCGATGTCCATGCCGAAGATGATCTACGTCGAGGCATCGCTAAATCAAGCTCCACCTTCACCAAGCCCTAAAAACTTGTGAAGGAAACACACTCTACTACTTGGCAAGAGGTAGAGGATGAAGAAATAGGAAGTGGGTAGACTTTAGAATTGGATTTCTCACTCTTTATCATCAATCACCATTGATGAAGAAAGCTTTTTCTTCCTTGCTCATGAAGAAGAAGAAGAAAGAAATATATGATAAGTTAATTAAAAATAATAGAAAAACAAATACTTATCATATCATTAACTATAGTCAAGTGTAGAGAATGAATCATGGTTAGTGGGAATGGTTAGGGTTAAGGATGAGATAAGAATGGTTGACTTGATCAAAGCTTCATGAAGCTTCAACTAAACTCCAAAACTAGCAACCATTCTTTTCTCTTCTTTTCCAAAATGAATAAACAAATAAATAAGAGAATAAATAAAGGAAATGAAACCCTAGCCATTCTTTTAACCATGGTTTAATTCTTTGCACTTAACCAAGTAAACATGTATCATCAAACATGATACAATCAAGTGCACAAAATCATATCGCATATGTAATGCGCACATCCGAGTGAGAAAATCCATTTAAAGTGAACCAATACTAGTTAATGCAAAGTAATATATCAAATATATAATTATACATTAAATCATTAAATCAACACTTGATTTAACGATCCGGTCATATCGCATATAACCGACCAGTATGCTATGTATCGGCTTATCGAATCAACCTTTGATTCGATAACTAGGGTATATCGCATATAACCTAATCGATACATTCATCGCGAGAATGAAATACGGTATCACATACACGCATTATTCTCGGTCCCGCACATATCTCATATGCGCTCCTATTTCGTTTCGTTTGAGCCAGGAAACCTCTGTGTAGGACTCTAAAGACTCGTCAATACGCCGGCAGTAGGCGATGATCATATCAAACACCCACAAGCCGCAAGCGGTCTGCTAAACGTAATGGCCACCCGGGTATTGAGCGATCTGAAGATCGACGAGCAAGCCCGCTCACACTCCAGTGAATCCGACCAGTAACACTACCGTACAGTCCGGTCTGATCGTCTGATATGTCGCATATCTCGCCTAAGGGTGGTAAACGTCAGACCCCAATAGCTCGATAAGTCGTGTCGATATGAGGTCTATAACTGTTCGAGAAACTACTGGTAACACTTACCAGTAAATCTCAGCAACCCTGGCTAGGGATTTCCTGTTATAGCCAATCGAACACAGCGCAACATCAACCCCCTATACCGGGAGAGACGAATCCCCTCCTATCGCTCATTGCCTCCATGTGACTCGGGACTGTACCCAAAAACCACCGTTTTGCACGCCCTCTTGGACGTGGTAAGATGGAAATCAAAGCACAGTGGGAACCATACAAGACTCTATGACGATCTCGGGTCAACAGACTACTCTGTACCAGTGTCACCAGAGAACTGCCATCTGACGTGAGGTATAATACCATCTGGAAGTTCTCGGCGAGTCCGTCCAGTGTACCCAGTCTCTACTGAGCACCCGTATATCATCTCTGATGTCAAACACCAATGGATATGGGATCATCCATCGCCCATCTGTATGGGTCGAGAAGGTACACGCTAGTCTACTCTGGTATATCGATGCCCCGTCTCGATACACCCTCGACTAGGGACTTTGAAGGATGTACTTATGGACTACCATGTCCCCACTAGTATAATCCGCATCATAGTCCAGGTAGTCAAGTACAGATCCTAAGGGCTTTACCAACATGTAACAGGGAGACAATCAGTGTACACGTTAAGGTAAAGAGCAACCAGATAGCATACTATCATGTCGAGCAAGAAAGTCCTCCCTATATATGTCCCAGCATCCACTACAATATACATCCTATGTATAGTAATGGCCTCTAGGGCATACATATAACTAACAATCTCCCACTTGCACTAGGGCCATCTGTAGCAGTGGTTGCAGTATCTCATACTCAACCATCCCATAAAAAAATCTCTCTTTGGGAACAGGCCTTTGTGAGTGGATCCGCTGTGTTGTCCTCAGAATCTACTCTCCTTATCTCGATCCCCTGGAGATCAACCATTTCCATGATCAGGTGATACTGTCTTAGAATATGTCTGGATCATTGATGGGACCGGCGTTCCTTGGCATAAGCCACAACTCCATTGTCACACAATGGGAGGAACATAGTTCATCTCATGAACCAATATACATCCAAACAGCCTCTTTGGTAGCATCTTAAGTAGCGATGTATGCTGCCTTCATCGTCTAGTATGTCACGGTATCTAGCTTGGAACTCTTCCAACATACCGTCCCTTTACTGAGGGTAAAGACAATGCATGTGACTGACATTCAGTCGTCTTTATCACCCTGGAACACTTCCAGTGATTCTCCCCAGGGTCGATTGATACCTTCTCACTACAACTAGTGAGATTCCTAACATCCAATTAGATCTATCTCATAGATCCAAAATCCAGGATTTAGTAGGTATCATTTTGATCCTATATGGAGAATTATGGTGATAAGCGGAGATTGATCGAGCGTAGCATAGGAAACTCCTTCCCTATCAAGAGTATGTCATCCACGTACTCTACGAGGATCGTCACCATACTCCCTACTACCTTTTTGTTTATACAAGGTTCATCTACCATTTTGATGATATCAAACTATTTGACTAATCCATCAAAACAGATGTTCCAACTCCGCGATGCCTGTTTTAATCCTATAAAGTATCTTGCACACGTTTCCGCTGCTCCCACTGTCTACGAAGCCCTCTGGCTGTGTACTTATAGACGCACTCTTCTAAAACATCATTTAGAAAAGCAGTCATGACACCCAACCACCAGATATCGTAGTCATGGTATGTAGCCGTGACAAGTAGGATCTGGATGGACTTAAGCATAGATCCTTAGAAAAAGGTTTCATTATGATCCATATCTGGTCAATTATGCAAACCTTTAACAAGTCTAGCTTTGAAAGTCTCAACTTTTCCATCTACACCAAGTAATCTTCTCAAGATATACTTGCTCCTGATGGGGATTTAACCCTTCAGATATAGCAACCAAAGTCCATACTTTGTTGGTGTATAAGGATTCCATCTCAGATCGCTAAACATCCAGCCATTCTTACAGAGTCTTACTCTCGATGGCCTGCTCGAAGCTAGTTGGGTCATCATTTCATGATGCAATCCTCGCTCCCACTGTCATAGAGAAAACGAAGTATCACTCAGGTGGGTGAGGAACCATACTAGATCGGCGGAGAGGCTGAGGTTCATTGGTAACTATTGAATCCTTTGGTTCTTTCAAATCATCAGCTGCAGTTTGTATAGCTGGAACATTTCCAGTTCTACATAACAGTCCTTGCCTCGAGCTTGTCCGGATTTTGCCTTTTAGACATAGGCCGGACAACCCCAAATCTCAACTAACTTGAGAGATGGGCTCTTCCCTTATCATATCAAATATGAAGTGGTAGGCAACTGATTTGATTGGAACCCTATTCAATAGGTATGCAACTTCATAAGTGCATAACTCCCAAAAGGAAACAGGTAACTCAGTAGTACTCATCATAGAGCACACCATATCAGATAGGGTGTATCTGCTCCGCCCCGATATACCATCGTGCTATGGTGTATACAGAGGAGTAATGCTGAGAGAGAATCTCATTCTCCTTTAGAAAAGTCTAGGAATTCCATGTTCAAGTATTCTCCTCCTCGATCACATCAAAGGACATAATACTTATACCCTTATTGGTTCTCTACTTCTAACTTATATTCTATGAATATCTCAAAAGGTTTGGACTTGTGTTTCAACAGGAACATATGTCTGAATCTCGAGAGATCATCAGAGAATGTAACGAAGTACAAAGAACCAGTTCTGGCATGTGTAGACTGGGGACCTACATACATCAACATGTATCATCCCAAGAGTTCACTAACTCTTTCTCTGTTTCCAGTAAACGGAGCTATGGCCATTTTATCTTTGTGACATGACTGGCGAGTTTCACAAGATGTAAATTCAAACTAATTTAAATATGCATCTTTATGTAACTCCAGCTAGTCGGGTCACATTGATCTGACCTAGTCTACAATACCTCAAGAAGGATTCGTTCATTTCTGAACTCTTCCTCTTGTGTGTGTTCCGTATACTAAGAACTGTAGTTTGATTTAGAACATTAATGCTTTTAGATAACGTGCCTGAACCGATCAACTTTTGATATAGGAAATGTTCAAAACATTATCCAACAATACAAAATTTTACCGTTTCTTTACTAATAAAGAGACATATATGATTTTGTATATCAGGTTCGGTATCTAATAACATTCGTTCAGAATCAATGTATTGTAATACAGGGTGACAGTGACCAACAGACTTGGCTGCAACACTTGCCGCGTTTTCTGCCTCATGAAACTTATCACCCGTTCTCAGTTCTCTACCTATCTGTAGCCCTATGTAACAGATTACATATCTGGGGTCCTGATCTGGTATCACATACCCAGGACGTAAAGGATACTGAGAAACAGTTCTTTGTAATGAACACACCCGAAGATGATGCATCAACATGCACTCTCTTCGTTTGGGCGGCACGGGAAATCTGGTATTCCCCAATTTCCTGCTCTGTCTTATAACAATTATAAGTTGGAGCGGGACCAACGTTCCCCAGCTCAGTATAACAAGCGGGTTCGGTCAATATTCCGTATTATTATCTTGATTAAGGCGTGATATGGTCGCTACCTGGAGAGAGAGAGAAGAAAACACTCAGCGTGCGCTCTTTCAAGAATAGATTGGTTATTATTTTATCTAATCAGGATGGCTCCCACTGCTTTTTATCAAATCTTCCTTCAAACCCTAAAAGGAAAGACTAGCCGGGATTAATTACACACTTACAAGTTCGCCAATCTTTCAGCCAGGCCAGTGTCGGTACTTTGAGGGAGGTCCCCTGTGCTTTCACACGAACCTAATTAATGTAAACCTCGTTTTCCCAGAGGCGTAACCTCGTTGACACCTTTCTAGACACCTACTTGATCGGCTAATTGTAATGTATAAAACTCTCCCAGGAGTAACTCTTACTCGCAGCGGGTATCGGGATCCAACTATCTCATAGAAGGTATGCAATTTCATTGCAAATTTCAACACTTGAAATTCCCGATAATATTTTACCCCATGCGATCTATGACCTTGACTGAGTCAACAAACCATAGACCGCAAGTAAAGTTCAACCCGTCATTTCTCGATTGAATTAAACCCACCCGCACGACTCTTGACTGAGTCAACAAGGCCGCACGACTACCCTAATCCAATCGCATCATATGCTTTGCAGATAAGCAATAATCAGCTACCGCACACTACGCCTTGACTGAGTCAACAAACGCAGCACGAATACTAACTATTACCTATCTAAAATGACGGAGGGCTACGACAGGTTTTTAAGAAAACCTTTTGCGTAATGAACTTTATATCGTTGTAGGATCGAATGAATTTTGAAATGGAGTGTTTTTGAGGCTTTTCTAGTTTTGCTAAAGGAGTCACTCCCGGTGAAGGGATCGTCGGTCCTTTCCTCGTTGAATGAGGTGCGGGATATATCATATATATCACTGTGCAAAGCCAAAAACTCTTAAAAGCAATCAAAAGACAAACCGAATTTGTAGCATCTTCCAGTTATTGCTAAAGGAGTCACTCCCGGTGAAGGGATCTCGGTCCTTTCCTCATCGAATAAGGTGCATGATATATCTCATATACCGCTATGCAAAGCAAGAACTGTAGCTACCTGTTTTATTTTTTGAAATTCGATTCCACAACATCTTTAGGTTTCTTTTATTTCATTAATCACATTAATGAAGTCCCATCATTTAAGTGCCTAAACATCACAGATAAATACGACGTACACTTATGCCATCCGCATTCGCCTCGATGTCCCCTCGTGCACCGTTAGGTTAGGTAACTAACGGCAGAGCGGGGCAGGGCTAGCGCGGGTGTAAAACATAAGTAACGTCTATATAATATATCATATATACTATATACTGTATCTATCACAGAACATCACATGATCACATCACAGATATCGCAGCAGAAGAATCATATGAAATATTGGATATACTAGGACGTCCGTGTTTTCAATACGAGCCAGTATAAAACACGGATTCCACGGTCGCGATGAATAGCCAAACCCACACCCCTAGACCCCTACGAGAGCGGCAAGCAACCCTACCAATTCTGGAGTTAGGAGACCCGGACTCGACTCCTCGAGTTGGTCTCCCACTGGACTCCAGAACCCGGTTACTTGTGCCCTCCTCCTTGGGTCTATCCTAGTGCGGAAAAGTAAATAATATACAAAAGGTGACTACTTCCGCAACCTGGAAGCGCCCCAATAAAAGAATATTACATACAAGTTTTTACATGAATGAAAATGAAAAACACTCATCTCACATAAAACCCCCCGGCTATTCAAACACGACGATCCAATATAACATATCCAGCAACACATAATATCACATGTCATCAACGTAAGTAAATATGCGCATCCCAATTGTCGTTGACATATAGCAACGAAACCGGCGATATCACATATTACACTTACGGTCACAGAAAAGAAAGTGTAAAACTACAACAGTTGGAATCCGCAACCACCTCAGACATCACATGCCTGACCAAATGAATTCCTTAGACATCGCATGCCTAACAATTATAAACCCCGCATTTTAGTCTCATTATCGAAAACACTTTTCAATATCAAGTCGGGCAATTCAACAGGATTCCCGACATCCTGATCGAATGCTCGTCGCAAACTTTAGTAGACGGCCGCACCCCCGATACCGTCGACGAAGTGCACCAAGGCGGAACACCGCTGCCGCGAGCACCCGAACGGATGCTTTCGGCGACGGGGTTCTCCTACAGTCACTTGGTCGGGGCTATGGAGCGAGTCTGTCTATTAAGTTTATCGGCGAGTATCCGCGTACGCTACGTGATTGCGACGGACTTTTGATCACATCAAAATTCCGTGGCAACCGATCAAGTGAGACTAAACTGCTATGTTTATAACATTCATTTAGTTATCTCATAACTCATTGTGAATTCCAATTATTGTATCCCATTCCGGATAAATAGAAAATGTCAAACTTTCCGATCGAACAATCGAACACCCAAGTTTTCCCGATACAGATCAACATATGAAATAAGTCTAACAACATTCAGTTCGTGCCTCAGTACCAACGGTCCAGCCGTAGAAGGGTCAAGCCAACGCCTCACATGTGGCACGCCGTACTGCCCCAAACCCGAAGGTTCAAAGGACAGTTCAAGATGGTCACATAATCGAGTTAAGGTTTGTTGTCTTCTAGAGGGTCCATTGCGTTACTTGCACTACTTAGAACGTCGTTAAACTACGGAAAAATCCAACACTTGGAAATTTCCCGACAGGGAAAAAGTTGGGTATTTATATCCGGTCGAACTTTTTAACATATTCTAAAATTTATCCGGAAAGCCACACAGACAAAATTTGATACTCCGATCGAAACACCGAATCCCCAAATCAATCCCAGAAAATTCAACTCTTGAATTAATATTAAAAATTCCCAGAAAATCCAGCATAATTTAATAAGAGTTACTGTGCAAATTATATTAAATAAGATGGCCGTACGGCCGCGGAACCGCCGCACGAGCCATGCTCGTGCCGCGGATCCGCGGCAGTTCAATGGATTTAGGAACTCGAATTTCACAGGAACTCTTAAAATCACCTGCTGAATTTTCTGCATATTTTTAATGTCGAAAAACTCACTGTTTTCAAAAAAGGACAGAGAGCATGGAAATTTTGGGTTTCGGGTTCGTTCGGACTTCAAATTGCGTCTAGACTTCGCCTAAGGCTCTAGCTAGGCTCTGATACCACTGTAGGGTCCCTAGGCACCCTAGTGAGGTCTCACAAGGCATCGAACATGCCAATTTCAATGGATTTAGGTGCCGAGAGACCCGACTACGGATCGTTTGCTAGAAAACTAGGCGAAAAGATAACTAGTTAACAATTAACTAATGGGAAAACGGAAATACAACCTTTGTAGATCCGGTGCTCCACCTCCATAGCTCCGCAACGAAGTCATCTCCGCTGTCCAAAAGGAATCCGGGCTCTAGAGTCGGCTTCGTCGGAGAAAAAGCGAGCTAGGTCGTCGATGTCCATGCCGAAGATGATCTACGTCGAGGCATCGCTAAATCAAGCTCCACCTTCACCAAGCCCTAAAAACTTGTGAAGGAAACACACTCTACTACTTGGCAAGAGGTAGAGGATGAAGAAATAGGAAGTGGGTAGACTTTAGAATTGGATTTCTCACTCTTTATCATCAATCACCATTGATGAAGAAAGCTTTTTCTTCCTTGCTCATGAAGAAGAAGAAGAAAGAAATATATGATAAGTTAATTAAAAATAATAGAAAAACAAATACTTATCATATCATTAACTATAGTCAAGTGTAGAGAATGAATCATGGTTAGTGGGAATGGTTAGGGTTAAGGATGAGATAAGAATGGTTGACTTGATCAAAGCTTCATGAAGCTTCAACTAAACTCCAAAACTAGCAACCATTCTTTTCTCTTCTTTTCCAAAATGAATAAACAAATAAATAAGAGAATAAATAAAGGAAATGAAACCCTAGCCATTCTTTTAACCATGGTTTAATTCTTTGCACTTAACCAAGTAAACATGTATCATCAAACATGATGAAATCAAGTGCACAAAATCATATCGCATATGTAATGCGCACATCCGAGTGAGAAAATCCATTTAAAGTGAACCAATACTAGTTAATGCAAAGTAATATATCAAATATATAATTATACATTAAATCATTAAATCAACACTTGATTTAACGATCCGGTCATATCGCATATAACCGACCAGTATGCTATGTATCGGCTTATCGAATCAACCTTTGATTCGATGACTAGGGTATATCGCATATAACCTAATCGATACATTCATCGCGAGAATGAAATACGGTATCACATACACGCATTATTCTAGGTCCCGCACATATCTCATATGCGCTCCTATTTCGTTTCGCTTGAGCCAGGAAACCTCTGTGTAGGACTCTAAAGACTCGTTAATACGCCGGCAGCAGGCGATGATCATATCAAACACCCACAAGCCGCAAGCGGTCTGCTAAACGTAACGGCCACCCGGGTATTGAGCGATCTGAAGATCGACGAGCAAGCCCGCTCACACTCCAGTGAATCCGACCAGTAACACTACCGTACAGTCCGGTCTGATCGTCTGATATGTCGCATATCTCGCCTAGGGGTGGTAAACGTCAGACCCCAATAGCTCGATAAGTCGTGTCGATATGAGGTCTATAACTGTTCAAGAAACTACTGGTAACACTTACCAGTAAATCTCAGCAACCCTGGCCAGGGATTTCCTGTTATAGCCAATCGAACACAGCGCAACATCAACCCCCTATACCGGGAGAGACGAATCCCCTCCTATCGCTCATTGCCTCCATGTGACTCGGGACTGTACCCAAAAACCACCATTTTGCATGCCCTCTTGGACTTGGTAAGATGGAAATCAAAGCACAGTGGGAACCACACAAGACTCTATGACGATCTCGGGTCAACAGACTACTCTGTACCAGTGTCACCAGAGAACTGCCATCTGACGTAAGGTATAATACCATCTGGGAGTTCTCGGCGAGTCCGTCCAGTGTACCCAGTCTCTACTGAGCACCCGTATATCATCTCTGATGTCAAACACCAATGGATATGGGATCATCCATCGCCCATCTGTATGGGTCGAGAAGGTACACGCTAGTCTACTCTGGTATATCGATGCCCCGTCTCGATACACCCTCGACTAGGGACTTTGAAGGATGTACTTATGGACTACCATGTCCCCACTAGTATGATCCGCATCATAGTCCAGGTAGTCAAGTACAGATCCTAAGGGCTTTACCAACATGTAACAGGGAGACAATCAGTGTACACGTTAAGGTAAAGAGCAACCAGATAGCATACTATCATGTCGAGCAAGAAAGTCCTCCCTATATATGTCCCAGCATCCACTACAATATACATCCTATGTATAGTAGTGGCCTCTAGGGCATACATATAACTAACAATCTCCCACTTACACTAGGGCCATCTGTAGCAGTGGTTGCAGTATCTCATACTCAATCATCCCATAAAAAAATCTCTCTTTGGAAACAGGCCTTTGTGAGTGGATCCGCTGTGTTGTCCTCAGAATCTACTCTCCTTATCTCGATCCCCTAGAGATCAACCATTTCCATGATCAGGTGATACTGTCTTAGAATATGTCTGGATCATTGATGGGACCGGCGTTCCTTGGCATAAGCCACAACTCCATTGTCACACAATGGGAGGAACATAGTTCATCTCATGAACCAATATACATCCAAACAGCCTCTTTGGTAGCATCTTAAGTAGCGATGTATGCTGCCTTCATCGTCTAGTATGTCACGGTATCTAGCTTGGAACTCTTCCAACATACCGTCCCTTTACTGAGGGTAAAGACAATGCATGTGACTGACATTCAGTCGTCTTTATCACCCTGGAACACTTCCAGTGATTCTCCCCAGGGTCGATTGATACCTTCTCACTACAACTAGTGAGATTCCTAACATCCAATTAGATCTATCTCATAGATCCAAAATCCAGGATTTAGTAGGTATCATTTTGATCCTATATGGAGAATTATGGTGATAAGCGGAGATTGATCGAGCGTAGCATAGGAAACTCCTTCCCTATCAAGAGTATGTCATCCACGTACTCTACGAGGATCGTCACCATACTCCCTACTACCTTTTTGTTTATACAAGGTTCATCTACCATTTTGATGATATCAAACTATTTGACTAATCCATCAAAACAGATGTTCCAACTCCGCGATGCCTGTTTTAATCCTATAAAGTATCTTGCACACGTTTCCGCTGCTCCCACTGTCTACGAAGCCCTCTGGCTGTGTACTTATAGACGCACTCTTCTAAAACATCATTTAGAAAAGCAGTCATGACACCCAACCACCAGATATCGTAGTCATGGTATGTAGCCGTGACAAGTAGGATCTGGATGGACTTAAGCATAGATCCTTAGAAAAAGGTTTCATTATGATCCATATCTGGTCAATTATGCAAACCTTTAACAAGTCTAGCTTTGAAAGTCTCAACTTTTCCATCTACACCAAGTAATCTTCTCAAGATATACTTGCTCCTGATGGGGATTTAACCCTTCAGATATAGCAACCAAAGTCCATACTTTGTTGGTGTATAAGGATTCCATCTCAGATCGCTAAACATCCAGCCATTCTTACAGAGTCTTACTCTCGATGGCCTACTCGAAGCTAGTTGGGTCATCATCTCATGATGCAATCCTCGCTCCCACTGTCATAGAGAAAACGAAGTATCTCTCAGGTGGGTGAGGAACCATACTAGATCGGCGGAGAGGCTGAGGTTCATTGGTAACTATTGAATCCTTTGGTTCTTTCAAATCATCAGTTGCAGTTTGTATAGCTGGAACATTTCCAGTTCTACATAACAGTCCTTGCCTCGAGCTTGTCCGGATTTTGCCTTTTAGACATAGGCCGGACAACCCCAAATCTCAACTAACTTGAGAGATGGGCTCTTCCCTTATCATATCAAATATGAAGTGGTAGGCAACTGATTTGATTGGAACCCTATTCAATAGGTATGCAACTTCATAAGTGCATAACTCCCAAAAGGAAACAGGTAACTCAGTAGTACTCATCATAGAGCACACCATATCAGATAGGGTGTATCTGCTCCGCCCCGATATACCATCGTGCTATGGTGTATACAGAGGAGTAATGCTGAGAGAGAATCTCATTCTCCTTTAGAAAAGTCCAGGAATTCCATGCTCAAGTATTCTCCTCCTCGATCACATTAAAGGACATAATACTTATACCCTTATTGGTTCTCTACTTCTAACTTATATTCTATGAATATCTCAAAAGGTTTGGACTTGTGTTTCAACAGGAACATATGTCTGAATCTCGAGAGATCATCAGAGAATGTAACGAAGTACAAAGAACCAGTTCTGGCATGTGTAGACTGGGGACCTACATACATCAACATGTATCATCCCAAGAGTTCACTAACTCTTTCTCTGTTTCCAGTAAACGGAGCTATGGCCATTTTATCTTTGAGACATGACTGGCGAGTTTCACAAGATGTAAATTCAAACTAATTTAAATATGCATCTTTATGTAACTCCAGCTAGTCGGGTCACATTGATCTGACCTAGTCTACAATACCTCAAGAAGGATTCGTTCATTTCTGAACTCTTCCTCTTGTGTGTGTTCCGTATACTAAGAACTGTAGTTTGATTTAGAACATTAATGCTTTTAGATAACGTGCCTGAACCGATCAACTTTTGATATAGGAAATGTTCAAAACATTATCCAACAATACAAAATTTTACCGTTTCTTTACTAATAAAGAGACAGATATGATTTTGTATATCAGGTTCGGTATCTAATAACATTCGTTCAGAATCAATGTATTGTAATACAGGGTGACAGTGACCAACAGACTTGGCTGCAACACTTGCCGCGTTTTCTGCCTCATGAAACTTATCACCCGTTCTCAGTTCTCTACCTATCTGTAGCCCTATGTAACAGATTACATATCTGGGGTCCTGATCTGGTATCACATACCCAGGACGTAAAGGATACTGAGAAACAGTTCTTTGTAATGAACACACCCGAAGATGATGCATCAACATGCACTCTCTTCGTTTGGGCGGCACGGGAAATCTGGTATTCCCCAATTTCCTGCTCTGTCTTATAACAATTATAAGTTGGAGCGGGACCAACGTTCCCCAGCTCAGTATAACAAGCGGGTTCGGTCAATATTCCGTATTATTATCTTGATTAAGGCGTGATATGGTCGCTACCTGGAGAGAGAGAGAAGAAAACACTCAGCGTGCGCTCTTTCAAGAATAGATTGGTTATTATTTTATCTAATCAGGATGGCTCCCACTGCTTTTTATCAAATCTTCCTTCAAACCCTAAAAGGAAAGACTAGCCGGGATTAATTACACACTTACAAGTTCGCCAATCTTTCAGCCAGGCCAGTGTCGGTATTTTGAGGGAGGTCCCCCGTGCTTTCGCACGAACCTAATTAATGTAAACCTCGTTTTCCCAGAGGCGTAACCTCGTTGACACCTTTCTAGACACCTACTTGATCGGCTAATTGTAATGTATAAAACTCTCCCAGGAGTAACTCTTACTCGCAGCGGGTATCGGGATCCAACTATCTCATAGAAGGTATGCAATCTCATTGCAAATTTCAACACTTGAAATTCCCGATAATATTTTACCCCATGCGATCTATGACCTTGACCGAGTCAACAAACCATAGACCGCAAGTAAAGTTCAACCCGTCATTTCTCGATTGAATTAAACCCACCCGCACGACCCTTGACTGAGTCAACAAGGCCGCACGACTACCCTAATCCAATCGCATCATATGCTTTGCAGATAAGCAATAATCAGCTACCGCACACTACGCCTTGACTGAGTCAACAAACGCAGCACGAATACTAACTATTACCTATCTGAAATGACGGAGGGCTACGACAGGTTTTTAAGAAAACCTTTTGCGTAATGAACTTTATATTGTTGTAGGATCGAATGAATTTTGAAATGGAGTGTTTTTGAGGCTTTTCTAGTTTTGCTAAAGGAGTCACTCCCGGTGAAGGGATCGTCGGTCCTTTCCTCGTTGAATGAGGTGCGGGATATATCATATATATCACTGTGCAAAGCCAAAAACTCTTAAAAGCAATCAAAAGACAAACCGAATTTGTAGCATCTGCCAGTTATTGCTAAAGGAGTCACTCCCGGTGAAGGGATCTCGGTCCTTTCCTCATCGAATAAGGTGCAGGATATATCTCATATACCGCTATGCAAAGCAAGAACTGTAGCTACCTGTTTTATTTTTTGAAATTCGATTCTACAACATCTTTAGGTTTCTTTTATTTCATTAATCACATTAATGAAGTCCCATCATTTAAGTGCCTAAACATCACAGATAAATACGACGTACACTTATGCCATCCGCATTCGCCTCGATGTCCCCTCGTGCATCGTTAGGTTAGGTAACTAACGGCAGAGCGGGGCAGGGCTAGCGCGGGTGTAAAACATAAGTAACGTCTATATAATATATCATATATACTATATACTGTATCTATCACAGAACATCACATGATCACATCACAGATATCGCAGCAGAAGAATCATATGAAATATTGGATATACTAGGACGTCCGTGTTTTCAATACGAGCCAGTATAAAACACGGATTCCACGGTCGCGATGAATAGCCAAACCCACACCCCTAGACCCCTACGAGAGCGGCAAGCAACCCTACCAATTCTGGAGTTAGGAGACCCGGACTCGACTCCTCGAGTTGGTCTCCCACTGGACTCCAGAACCCGGTTACTTGTGCCCTCCTCCTTGGGTCTATCCTAGTGCGGAAAAGTAAATAATATACAAAAGGTGACTACTTCCGCAACCTGGAAGCGCCCCAATAAAAGAATATTACATACAAGTTTTTACATGAATGAAAATGAAAAACACTCATCTCACATAAAAAACCCCGGCTATCCAAACACGACGATCCAATATAACATATCCAGCAACACATAACATCACATGTCATCAACGTAAGTAAATATGCGCATCCCAATTGTCGTTGACATATAGCAACGAAACCGGCGATATCACATATTACACTTACGGTCACAGAAAAGAAAGTGTAAAACTACAACAGTTGGAATCCGCAACCACCTCAGACATCACATGCCTGACCAAATGAATTCCTTAGACATCGCATGCCTAATAATTATAAACCCCGCATTTTAGTCTCATTATCGAAAACACTTTTCAATATCAAGTCGGGCAATTCAACAGGATTCCCGACATCCTGATCGAATGCTCGTCGCAAACTTTAGTAGACGGCCGCACCCACGATACCGTCGACGAAGTGCACCAAGGCGGAACACCGCTGCCGCGAGCACCCGAACGGATGCTTTCGGCGACGGGGTTCTCCTACAGTCACTTGGTCGGGGCTATGGAGCGAGGCTGTCTATTAAGTTTATCGGCGAGTATCCGCGTACGCTACGTGATTGCGACGGACTTTTGATCACATCAAAATTCCGTGGCAACCGATCAAGTGAGACTAAACTGCTATGTTTATAACATTCATTTAGTTATCTCATAACTCATTGTGAATTCCAATTATTGTATCCCATTCCGGATAAATAGAAAATGTCAAACTTTCCGATCGAACAATCGAACACCCAAGTTTTCCCGATACAGATCAACATATGAAATAAGTCTAACAACATTCAGTTCGTGCCTCAGTACCAACGGTCCAGCCGTAGAAGGGTCAAGCCAACGCCTCACATGTGGCACGCCGTACTGCCCCAAACCCGAAGGTTCAAAGGGCAGTTCAAGATGGTCACATAATCGAGTTAAGGTTTGTTGTCTTCTCGAGGGTCCATTGCGTTACTTGCACTACTTAGAACGTCGTTAAACTACGGAAAAATCCAACACTTGGAAATTTCCCGACAGGGGAAAAGTTGGGTATTTATATCCGGTCGAACTTTTTAACATATTCTAAAATTTATCCGGAAAGCCACACAGACAAAATTTGATACTCCGATCGAAACACCGAATCCCCAAATCAATCCCAGAAAATTCAACTCTTGAATTAATATTAAAAATTCCCAGAAAATCCAGCATAATTTAATAAGAGTTACTGTGCAAATTATATTAAATAAGATGGCCGTACGGCCGCGGAACCGCCGCACGAGCCATGCTCGTGCCGCGGATCCGCGGCAGTTCAATGGATTTAGGAACTCGAATTTCACAGGAACTCTTAAAATCACCTGCTGAATTTTCTGCATATTTTTAATGTCGAAAAACTCACTGTTTTCAAAAAAGGACAGAGAGCATGGAAATTTTGGGTTTCGGGTTCGTTCGGACTTCAAATTGCGTCTAGACTTCGCCTAAGGCTCTAGCTAGGCTCTGATACCACTGTAGGGTCCTTAGGCACCCTAGTGAGGTCTTACAAGGCATCGAACATGCCAATTTCAATGGATTTAGGTGCCGAGAGACCCGACTACGGATCGTTTGCTAGAAAACTAGGCGAAAAGATAACTAGTTAACAATTAACTAATGGGAAAACGGAAATACAACCTTTGTAGATCCGGTGCTCCACCTCCATAGCTCCGCAACGAAGTCATCTCCGCTGTCCAAAAGGAATCCGGGCTCTAGAGTCGGCTTCGTCGGAGAAAAAGCGAGCTAGGTCGTCGATGTCCATGCCGAAGATGATCTACGTCGAGGCATCGCTAAATCAAGCTCCACCTTCACCAAGCCCTAAAAACTTGTGAAGGAAACACACTCTACTACTTGGCAAGAGGTAGAGGATGAAGAAATAGGAAGTGGGTAGACTTTAGAATTGGATTTCTCACTCTTTATCATCAATCACCATTGATGAAGAAAGCTTTTTCTTCCTTGCTCATGAAGAAGAAGAAGAAAGAAATATATGATAAGTTAATTAAAAATAATAGAAAAACAAATACTTATCATATCATTAACTATAGTCAAGTGTAGAGAATGAATCATGGTTAGTGGGAATGGTTAGGGTTAAGGATGAGATAAGAATGGTTGACTTGATCAAAGCTTCATGAAGCTTCAACTAAACTCCAAAACTAGCAACCATTCTTTTCTCTTCTTTTCCAAAATGAATAAACAAATAAATAAGAGAATAAATAAAGGAAATGAAACCCTAGCCATTCTTTTAACCATGGTTTAATTCTTTTCACTTAACCAAGTAAACATGTATCATCAAACATGATGAAATCAAGTGCACAAAATCATATCGCATATGTAATGCGCACATCCGAGTGAGAAAATCCATTTAAAGTGAACCAATACTAGTTAATGCAAAGTAATATATCAAATATATAATTATACATTAAATCATTAAATCAACACTTGATTTAACGATCCGGTCATATCGCATATAACCGACCAGTATGCTATGTATCGGCTTATCGAATCAACCTTTGATTCGATAACTAGGGTATATCGCATATAACCTAATCGATACATTCATCGCGAGAATGAAATACGGTATCACATACACGCATTATTCTCGGTCCCGCACATATCTCATATGCGCTCCTATTTCGTTTCGCTTGAGCCAGGAAACTTCTGTGTAGGACTCTAAAGACTCGTCAATACGCCGGCAGCAGGCGATGATCATATCAAACACCCACAAGCCGCAAGCGGTCTGCTAAACGTAA
Source organism: Agapanthus africanus (assembly GCA_030015575.1). Lineage (NCBI taxonomy): Eukaryota > Viridiplantae > Streptophyta > Magnoliopsida > Asparagales > Amaryllidaceae > Agapanthus > Agapanthus africanus. Next base: position 542,370,325 of record CM057348.1, read on the forward strand.
CGGCCACCCGGGTATTGAGCGATCTGAAGATCGACGAGCAAGCCCGCTCACACTCCAGTGAATCCGACCAGTAACACTACCGTACAGTCCGGTCTGATCGTCTGATATGTCGCATATCTCGCCTAGGGGTGGTAAACGTCAGACCCCAATAGCTCAATAAGTCGTGTCGATATGAGGTCTATAACTGTTCGAGAAACTACTGGTAACACTTACCAGTGAATCTCAGCAACCCTGGCCAGGGATTTCCTGTTATAGCCAATCGAACACAGCGCAACATCAACCCCCTATACCGGGAGAGACGAATCCCCTCCTATCGCTCATTGCCTCCATGTGACTCGGGACTGTACCCAAAAACCACCGTTTTGCACGCCCACTTGGACGTGGTAAGATGGAAATCAAAGCACAGTGGGAACCACACAAGACTCTATGACGATCTCGGGTCAACAGACTACTCTGTACCAGTGTCACCAGAGAACTGCCATCTGACGTGAGGTATAATACCATCTGGGAGTTCTCGGCGAGTCCGTCCAGTGTACCCAGTCTCTACTGAGCACCCGTATATCATCTCTGATGTCAAACACCAATGGATATGGGATCATCCATCGCCCATCTGTATGGGTCGAGAAGGTACACGCTAGTCTACTCTGGTATATCGATGCCCCGTCTCGATACACCCTCGACTAGGGACTTTGAAGGATGTACTTATGGACTACCATGTCCCCACTAGTATGATCCGCATCATAGTCCAGGTAGTCAAGTACAGATCCTAAGGGCTTTACCAACATGTAACAGGGAGACAATCAGTGTACACGTTAAGGTAAAGAGCAACCAGATAGCATACTATCATGTCGAGCAAGAAAGTCCTCCCTATATATGTCCCAGCATCCACTACAATATACATCCTATGTATAGTAATGGCCTCTAGGGCATACATATAACTAACACCTATTTCTTCATCCTCTACCACATGCCAAGTAGTATAGGGTGTTTTCTTCACAAGTTTCATGGCTTGGTGAAGTTGGAGCTTGATCTTGTGTTGCCTCGACGTAGATCATCTTCGGCGTCGAAGTCGACGACCTAGCCCGCCCATTTCTCCGATGAAGCCGACGCTAGAGCCCGAGATCCGATGATCGCAGTGAGGGGACTTCATCACGGAGCTATGGAGGTGGAGGACCGGATCTACAAAGGTTGTATTTCCGTTCAACTCTTAGTTAAGTTGTTAACTAGTTGCTTGTTTCGCCTAAATTCTAGTTAACGATCCGTATTAAGGTTTGTAGGCACAAGAATAATTTGAATTTGGCATGGTTGATGCCTTGTGAGACCTCATTAGTGTGCCTAGGAACCCTACACAAACTCATCGACTCATCTCCAATATCATACACTATCCTCATCATCACGATATAAGTATAGCAATAAGCATGTGTGTGCGTGTGGGTGTAAACCTATGCTAGGGTTCGCAACTAGGAAAATACACTAGTTCACTTCTAACCCAAATATCCATAGTACACCTAACACATCTATGATCTCCATGTCACGCAATAAGCTATCATATATATATATAGTATATATAGTATACTAGACATCGAACTGCGGGGGTGCTATACGCCATCCACCCGACTTCCCCCGTAGATATAATCTACTCACCTTGTATCTTGCGTGTCGGTGTCGATATTGCCACCATCATCTTCATCGCCTCGGATCACCGTGGGGTACCTACATATCACATGTATCGCATCGCATTAAAACCAAATCAAAACTAAAACGACACGCGAAAACTAACACGATACGCTAAAAGGCCTATAGGTTAGAACCTATAGGTACGCTTTCAAAACCAACAAATGACCCTCGATCTCGTCGTGCAAACGTCAAGTGATCGAGGTAAAACACGGATACACAATCCAGAATGCAAAATACACAATACGGAAATACGAATCCACAACAACAACTATAGAAAAGGGTCCCAGATTTCACCCTAGGTCAAATTGGACAATTTTGCATATGCCAGGGGTTTAATTTATAGATGTAGGAGCCACAGAACCAAAACGAGCCAAAATGGTGGGGTCCAGGCCGCAAATTACGGCCAATTGGATTAAATCTGCGGCCGACACAAGGAGTTAGGGGCTGGGTTCTTGGTGGTAGCTTCCTGGGTGCCTACACATATCCATCTCAATCCAAAATAATTTTCAGAGTCTCGGGTTGATAGCAGATCTCATATAACCTTCATAGATTCCACAATCTTTCTGATATCGGTTTCTAAATCCGTATTCCGGGTTTCAAGTCTCAGGTTTGGGTCTGGATTCTAGCACTAGGGTGCTTGTATGGTCTCCACTGAACTTAATTTCACATCACAACTCTCATGGTGCTTGTATGTATCGATTCAATCTTAGCATAGGGTTAAAAGTAATGCAAAAACTAAGTTAATGGTTCAGTAAATACCTTATTTGGCAACTCAAGAATTTTCTTGAGTTGCCCCAAGTGGCCAAAATCCTTGCTTTCTTGGTCCAATGTGATTGTCTTGAGCTTGTGCACACTTTTTGTTAAAAGGAGATGAGGTTTTGGTGTTGTTTTTGAGATGATTTGAGGGCTTGAAGGTGGAGGATGAAGAGGGAGCAGCAGCTGCAGCAAGGTGAGGAGAGAGGAGAGGAATGACCAAGTCAAAGATAAACCCCCCTTTCTCTCTCTCACCACCTACTACCATTATTCTAATCCAACTCCTTTTCTTTTCTTTAACCCAAATCCTTCTCACTCAAATAGTAAACCCAAAGTGATATGGTAGAAATGCACAAGTGTAAAGCAAAAATGCTATGTGCATGTTTTGCACAAAATGCCAAAAATCCGAATAGCGATTTTTTTAATCGCGATTAGCACTAAATTAGTGTCAAACTAATCATAAAAACTTAAAAATGGCATAATTCCATAAAATACCCTATTTTAGAATTTTCCATAATTATTCCAAAATTTTTCCCATTTATTTTTATTTAATTATACCGATATATTGAAATATTCATTAAAATAATATTAAATTATAAAAATTCCCAAAAATAATATTTTATTTTTTATTTTATTTTATTTTTTTGAAATGTTACACATCACGACCACTCATAAAGCAGCACGTTACTGGCGTCAGCCTCTGGCTCTCTGAATATACGTGACACATATGATCCTCGGTGCAAATCTTATTGCAGCAGTGTCCTGGAAGGAATCCTGCTCAAGGTCTCTTCCGATCTCGCATATGCCGAACTGTTCGGAGGCTGGTACTCTTGTATAATCTTTTCTCTCTTTTCTGGACATCTGCGTGTTCCGCACACATTTCCTCGGGAACTGGCCGTATCCCAACGCCTCTGTATGCATATCAGATCTTTAATCTCGACGGGGAGTAGCAACAGCTCGTCAGCATCTCGCATGAACCTCTGGCTCCACTCGTCTTTATCATCATCCGCTTCGACGTCACGTCTTGCTGTCTGCGTACTGCTATGTTCTCGGCTACAGTAAATCTGGAGTCTCTCACACGGACTCGAAATCGCGTACTCTGTATCTTCATCACTCTGTAGAAGATATCTGGACGAACACGTCCTCGGGAACTCATCCCAACCATCGGAGGAATACTCAATACTCGTCCATTCTCTATCAACTCACAACGCATCTGGGTGAGGTCCTCTATCCGAAGCTGGTCAGCTTGCTGATCTCTCATCATATATTATCCGGACGACGTTAAACGTTTCGATCGATTTATCAAAGTCCCATAATTTCCTGAAAGCTCAGCACCTGAGCACAGTCTAATAATATCTGGTACATACCACAGTACCTCTGGACCAGTCGTAGAAGGGCAAACCCAAGCCTCACTGATGGCACCGCTAAACTGCCGCAAACCCTAAGGTTCAAAAGCGGTTCCATAGTCATTATGTCGAGTTAGGGTTTCATTCTTCTAGAGGGTCCACAGAGTTACCTGCATGTTCTTCCGAATACTTAAACTTGGAAAAATGGGTTTCTGACATTCGTTCGAACTTTTTAACTTCGCCTATACAACATGTGAATACCCTTCGCCCTTATGCTAAGTAATGCTTCAATCCTCCAGGAAGAACGATACATCAACGGTCATCTCTGGATCGATCTGCTCTAGATCTGAGTAAGACTCTCCGCACTGAAAATCTTCAACTCAACTAGGCCTGCGTCGGCACATCAATCTGATGAATTACCTTCGTCTCTCAAATTGGGGTAGACTAGCTATCACCTGTCGCATCTCTGCCTGGAAGCTCCAGCGATCTCAGCTCGTAAGCCCTGGAAGCGACATCCCATCATCTCAGCAACAGCTGGGTCATCTGTCTGCACGGTAGGCGACATCAAAATCTCTGAGGTATACTGTACATCAACAGTCCTCTCGCAACTGGCAGCTCTAACAATGACTCGATCATCCGGTGTAAAACCAAGCACTCGCCTCCATAAGAGGTCACAACATGACACTACATCGAGATGTTCCCATGTCACCAGAAAGCAAAATGGTCAGCCCTCGTACCAGACGAGCTCGCCCTGACCGGATCACTAGCAGCAGCTCAATCTGCGCTCAAACCATGGTGACAGGAACCTCAATCGAGTATCGAAGAGAGCAGATCAAAGGCATGAAAGGAAACGACAAATCCAGAATGGATACATGATCATAAGAAGAAATAACATCAATGAAAGTATGATCATGGAAACGAACAGAATCAAGGATTTCAAATGAATGTATAATCAAGGGTATGAAGACAATTATAGATCTCAAAATATGTACATCCTAAGGTTTCTTAAGTGGAGTATCGTATCGTAAATATGCCGCGGAATATACGTACGGTACGTCACTCTACTCAAGCTACCTACTCCATCAATCAGGGTCAGCCTATGAAACGAAAGTTCGGGTCTAATACCCCCCGTTCAAGTCTAAGTTCCGTAAGGTCAAGCCTAGGTTCCGAAATACATACCCGCCCTAGACTCCGCATAGTCAAACATAGACTCGAACAAAGGTTAAACCTAACGCTCTGATACCAACTTTGTCACGACCCAAAATATTAGCTCGTGATCAGCACTTAAATCACGCAATGTCTAAAAGCGTAACGTAATTCAAGTAAACTGAAACCCAGAAATCTAAACCTTTTTAAGAAAATAAAGGAGGTGAAGTTTTGAAATAAAGGTATAATGAAATCAAGTTTTCTTAATGCATTGAAAAGGAACATAAAAATGCAAGTGAAATTTACTAGTTTGAAAACGTGTTTCGTCCTTTTTAAAAAAAATTGGGCAGCACCTCCTTTGTATATTTTGATCCAAAACCACAATTATATAACAAGAATAATGGCATCCCCAAGCGGGAGCTAGCTCTTCGCCAACCGGCGGATCACAACCACGCAAAGTATAAAAATGAGTATACGACGCCCAACGGCGAAGTTCACCACAAAAGATAAAGAAATAAGCAAGACATCAAAACCACAAGTGTAAGTGCACGGCGGCGCCCCGGCCGTCAATCCGACGCCGGAATGCGGAAGCGGTGAATAACTTAAAATTTGCGGACTTAGCAAACCGGCACCACCGCGCACTATAACCCGGATCGTTACCATTAACAAGTCTAAGCAAACTAGAAGATGGGAAAGAGATATACCGACGATCCAAGTCCTCCGGTCTTCATCTCCAATCCGATCTCCTCGCGGGATCTCCGTCCGTCTCCTCCTCGTCGCCGGAAGTGCACCACGTTGCCTACATCGTTTACGGGCTCCCACCTCAATGCCGAGGCAACTCGGGCACGAAGCCGGCTACTCGACGTGCCCAAGATTCGCTGTAGAATGTGTAGTAGAACTTGTGTCTCATTTTGGGGTAGTGGAGGTTGCCATTGGTGAAGGAAAAGAGAGCTTGGAGAGAGGTGAGAAAAATGGAGCATACTCAAGAAGGAATGTATCATATTTTTCTCCACACATCAAAAAAAAGAAATCCCATTCCCTCTCTTGGAATGGCCGGCCTACACCCCCCTTTGTGTGATTGGAGAGAGAAAGAGAGAGCAAGGTCAAGGGGTGGGTGGAAGCAATGATGCAAGAGGGCATCAAGAAAGAATATGATCACAAGCAAAAACCACACACAACCACAACCATCATCAACAACCATGATGCTAACAAAGTCAAGCCATCATGAAGTATGAAGTCAAGCAAGTCAAAGGAGGGTGCTATCATGATACAACAAAATGCAAAGACCCCCTTCCACAAATGCCTATTTGCAACAATGCAAATAAGCCCTCATCCACCAATCTTCGGCCAATGAACGGAACAATGGAAATCGGCCGAAACGGAAAGCAAACTGGCAACTCCAAAAACTGGTCCCGTAATAAATTACAGGAAAACCCCGATACTGTGCATACACACCCGCATTTGTATTCCGACCGAAATACAAATGCAATGAGACAAAATCTACACTGTACTATATTAGGATCCGGCTTATACCAAAGCCGGCCAGTAATATCCGTTCGATCCTGATCCGTGCAATACCGCACGTATGTGATCGAACCCTGCCATATAACCATACGGCCTATAGTACAAAATGTCCGATCCTGATCCGTGCAATACCGCACGTATCTGATCGGACCTTGCCATATCTCCATACGGCTTCTACAACCTTTCGCCCGAAAGCTGAGTAACTGTAAGTGTGGTGGACTCTAAAGACTCGTCAATACTATGGCTGTGGATTTAACCACTAGCACGTCAGAGGTATATGCCAATACGTGACGGGCCACCAGCTATTGACCAAAAGGGACGTCGATGAGGAAGCTCACCCCGACACCCAACTGAGCCTGTCAGTGACAATATCCGTGCAGTCCGGTCCGTTCGTCTATGAGCATCGCATGGCGGGCCTAGGGGGTTGGTAAAAGTCAGACCCCCAAAAACGGTACAAGTCGTGTCGGAGTGTAGCCCAGAACACCCTGAGATACTACTGGAATACCTACCAGTAAATCTCCTTGCCTCGGCCGAGGGCTTCGTGTAATGGCTCTCCTAGACACAGCACGACCTCACCCCCAATACCGGGAGAGACGAACCCCTGAAGATACGCTCACTGCCTCCATGTGGCTCGGGACTGCACCCAACTAAAACCTGTTTGCACGACTCCTTTGAGCCGTGGTAGGGTAGTAATCAAAGTACAGTGGGAACTCACACGAGACAAATGACGATCCCCAGGTCGATGAACTAACCTGCACACATGTCACCAGGGAACTGCCATCTGACGTCTGGTATATGACCAACTAGCATGTTCCCGGCGAGTCCTGTCCGGTGTACTCATAACCCAATGAGCACCTGTATACATCTTAGGTGATCCAACTGACACCAGTGGCTTGTGAGACCGGCCACCGCCCCTCGTCGGGGTCTCGACTGTATACACTAGTCTACTAATGGAGTATCGACGCCCAGTCTCGAAACTCCCACGACTAGGGACCTTTTAAGGATATGCTTGTAGACCCCAGCTCCCACTTATATGATCGCCCTCATACTGCTGGTGGTCAAGCAAGAATCCTAGGGGCTCTATCAACGTGTAATAGCGACGTGTCATGTCACCTAAAACAGTACACGATGATAAAGGTAAACCAGATAGCATACTATCATCTCGAGTAAGACTGTCCTACCGGGATAGGTCCTCCCTCAATCATTACAATCACGTACCTGTGACCTAATAATTGACTCTGAGGGCACTATCTCCAACAATCTCACACTTGCACTCAAGGCTAATTATTGCGATGTCGCATACTCACAGCCCGTGTGATACCGAACATCCAACTCCTCTACTAGTCAGTCTCACAAAGCTCGTTTGCGAAACTATTGCGTTCGAGGAATAGCCTCAGTGAGTGGATCCGCATAGTTGTTTCTTCCTTTGTCTCTCTATATCTCAAGTTCGCGGAGAAACCCATCTCCCGAAATGAGCAATACCTGTCTTAGAATGTGCCTGGATGTCTGATGGGACATAGCTCATAAATGAACTCCAAATCCAAACTTCTTAGACTGTATCGTCAACTGAACTTAATCAGTATCCTGCGCCATGCCTCCCTCAGTATTGCCCTGGACCACCTGTCCAAAATACTGTCCCTCATCAGAAGGAAAACTATAGCTCTGACAACCTCCTTGTCGTCCATGTCACCTTGGAAGCCTGGAATGATAACTGTCTCCTGAATGAGGCTGTCGTTATCATATCCCTAGAACATCCACTTATGTTCTAAAACTGCTTCCGACTGTTTCTCCAGGATTGGATTAATGTCAACTTATTGTATCTAGTGCAAGAATAACATCTGGTGTGGTACTTGACATCTCATGATTGACTCAATTGCCTAAGCAAGTGATCTGCCAATCATGCACATCCCTCTCCCCTTTAGTCTGTAAGACAGCTTCAGAGAGGGTGACTCCATCACCTGCAGGTACACTACCGTGCCAGGAGTCGTCCATCCTAAATACTTTTAGAATGCTGTCAAGTACCCTGATTGGGAAACCACCCAAATCTAGATCTAATACCATAGATCCAGTAACCAATATGTCTGATACAAAATCCATTTCCTTTGTGGAGAAACCACTGTGTGACGACCAAAGTATAACCGATCGTAGTGTAGGAGTTTCTTTTCCTACTCTGTGTATGTCATCCAAATACCAGGATATCACACCCTACTACCTTCTCAACAGATCCATCCCCTATTCTGATGAAGTCAAACCCATGACTGTCACGTCAGAAATAGATGATCTATCTCCGCTATATCTGCTTTAGTCTATAAATAGACATAAGCTACCTGTCCACCAATGCTTCCGCTGCTCCCACTGACTACGACAACCCTCTGGCAGAGTCATATACACGTGCACTTCTAAAACTAGTTTAGAACGACGCTATACTCATCCTCCCGCCGGGTCTCGTAGCCTGGAACAACAGCAATGGTAATTGTGGGTAAACAAGAACTTCCCTGTCACCGTCCTTGAGGCTACCGTAGTACCTCTCGGGTGCCTGAAGTTACCCACCTTATCTGCGGAGTGGCCAATGGAATGTCAATCCAGATTGAATCTTTAGGTTCCTTATCAAATCTTCAGTAATCGTTTGCGGTTCTGGAATCACTTCCAGTTCCACCATACTCCCACTACTGATTTCTGAAAAAAAAAAATCCATTTTTAATAAAACTGTGGCGAGTCTAGAACAATATTGCTATTGTTCATCCAGATGGTAGAAAGTTAACCCGCGTCATAGCCTGGGTCAACCCACAAACAGCCATTACAGAAACGTGCCTTGAGTTGTTCAGTGTCTGGTTTTAATCATAAACCGGACAACTCCCCGTACCTTAACATCGTTAAGATATGAACTGTTCTATATCCAATATAGAAACAGAGGCACTGATTTAATTGAACCAGATTCAAATCATGCAGCTGTCCCCAGTGCATGTCAACTAAATGGAAGGAGGCCGATCAGCGTTACTCAACTTAGGAATGCTTCCAATTATGAGTAACCTGAAAGAGAAACAATTTCTCTTAATCATTACTATCATCTGAACACCATACACAAGTATCTACATCTTCGATCACTTTGAAGAATCCCGATACTTGCTACACCTGGTTCTCTACTCTATTCAAATACCTATAACTTCTCAAAATTCGGACCCTGTGTTTCCACGAAACACCTGTCTAAAAACTAGAGAAGTCATAAGTAAACCGAATATAGTACGAGGACCAACCCCTCTGTCCTGATGGACCCTGGACAATATATAATACTCTGTATAAGTCCCTTGAGTCTGATAACTCATTCACTGTGTGTCGTAGGTTGAAAACTGTACTTATGGTTAAGAAGAATTACACCGCTGTTCAATGCTCCTTACCTAATCATCCACTGATATAGGTAAATGTCGTAGACATAATTTCAGAAAGATATATCTCACTCTATGAAAATAGACGTACAGATATATCAATTTGAAATTGGTGCATAAAAGCGGATATTCAAAACCAAATATTTGCCGACCGGCAAACAGCCCAGGTGACTTCCTCAAATATCACCGATTACAACGAATCCCGATATAATGAGGATGATCACCCAATTCCCAATAATTTACTCCCACTCATCATCTGTAAAACCATATAGATATGAGAATCATACCTGGTAAATACATACCCTGGAGTAAGCGTCTAATCGGGAAATCAGTTTTCCTTTAACAGTACACAGTGAAACTGAAACATTGAAATGTTTCGATGGGGTATTCCTGTATTCTTAGTAATGCCTCTTCCATATTCACGTCTGTAACCTTGTAATTCTTTGCCACCTCTCCAAATCCCTTCATATGTCTTTAGTCTTTACCTTCTGTACACCCCTTTAAGCCAAATGGTTTTCTTTCTTCCCTACCGTTCGGCACCAGCCTATGGTTTGGAAGAAGACTATCCAAAAAGCATAAAGGGTGTACTGTCCTAATCCTAGGAGCACTCGCAACGCGAGAGAAGGTGAAGATAAAAGACACCTGAATGTACTTTATTCCTATTTCTCCTGAACCAGGATCCATCCCCGAACTGGAACAAGTTCCTTTCGAGTTCGTATATCACCATACGATGGATTATCCAATAAACTGTGGATCTTCGTAGTGATACGGAGTGTCCTGGAGAAATACAAAGGTGATGAGGGAGTGGTAACGAAGTATTTGGTTTGGTCGTGAATATCTGTTGCAATTTACTTTGCCCTCTTACTAATCCCTTGCTTTGTCTGAACTTAATACCTTCTGTACACCATTGTTATGCTAATTGGTTTTCTTCATTCCCTACCGGTCGGCACCAGCCTAAGGTTTGGAAGAAGACAATCCAATTTGCGTAATAGGTGTACTACCCCTAAACCAAGGAGTACTCGTAACCTGAGAGAGGGTAAAAGGAAAAGACAACTGAATAATCCTATCCGTTTTCTCCAGAATCGGAAACCATCCTCGAATAAATTCTTTCGAGTTCGTATCTAACCATACGATGGTTTTGTCCAATGGAAGTGGACGTTCGTAGTAACACGGGGTGTCCTGGAGAAAAGGGTAAAAGTAGGAGTGGCAGTGAGGTTTGCAACTCTGACAATCCAAAAGCCGGTGTTTAAGAAGGTTCGGTCAACTTGATCACTGAGTCATAGTCTTAGGGTCGGGTCAATGGTCGCTGCCAAAGAGAGAGAGAAGAAACACTCAGCGTGCACTCTATCCTAGATCAGAATGGTTACCAATTTATCTAATCTGGAAACCTCCCACTGTACCTCAAATTCTCCTCCAAACCTGAAAGAAGAATTAGTCGGGATCACCCGAGGAGTAAACCAACTCATCAGTGGGAATCGGGATCCAACTCTCATCGCATGACAACGTGACGGAATCCGCCCACGGTATCACACTCCAGAAGGTATGCGCATATCTGGCAAGTTTCAGTACTTTTGAAATTCCCGATGTGGATTTTTACCCCATGCTCTTATGACCTTGACTAAGGCCAACAAATCATAAGTCACATGTCAAGTTCTACCCGTCATTATCCAGGTTGATTTGAACCCACCCGTACAAGCCCTTGACTAGGGCCAACAAGGCTATACGACTGTCCCAAACCAACGCATCTATCTATGCAGCATATGAACACCCAATAGCTACCAAACACTGTGCCTTGACTAAGGCCAACAAACACAGCTTGAATACTATTGACCACCCATATGAAACGACGGAGGGCTACGAATGGTTTCTGGCGAAAACCTTTAACGTAATGAACTTGATATCGTCGAAGGAACGGATAGCTTTTTAAAAATATAGTGACGAAAACCGTTGCTAAAGAGGTCACTCCCGGTGAAGGGATCTCGGCTCTTTCCCCGTAGAATGGGGTGCAGGATATTCCAAATGAATACCGCGATGCAAAGCAAAAGTAATCGGCTATAGTGAAGTTAATGCCCTGACGCAAACTTCTGTCCAAGGGGTCACTCCCGGTGAAGGGATCTCGGCCCTTGCCTCGTCGACTGAGGAGCAGGATATTTCAACTGAATATCACGATGCAAAACAAAAGTGAACGTCCTTGCAATAACAGCTTTTTGAAAAGTGTTCCAACAACATCAGATTAGGTTTGTTTTTAACTTGCATTGATCCGAATCAATGCAGTCCCATCAATTGATCACACCAAAAAGAACGAAAATATACTAATGTACGTATATGCCATCCGCATTCGCCACTGGGTCCCGTCATTACCCGTTAGGTTAGCTTACTAACGACAGAGCGGGGACTGGACTAGCGCGGATGCAAAACATATACAACATCTACTAATATATATACCAATATATTATATTTCGCTCAAGGCGTGAAAGAAATGCAACATCACAGAGAATGAACAGCATCACAGAAACAATGCAGATATCTGGGATCCCCGGGTTTCACAGAGCCACTAATGAAACCCGACGTTCCCCTGGTCGTGTGGATAGCCTGCGCAATGAAAACCTAGACCCCTACGGGCGCGGCAAGTCACCCGCCAAAACCTGAAGCGAGGCAGCCCCCTTCAGCGCCGTGAATGGACCACCCAGCACTTCACGGAATCCGGTAACTTGGGCACCCCTCCTGGGTCAACCTGTACCCCCTACGAGTGCGGCGAATAGCCCGCCAATCCTAGAGTGAAGCCCCCTCCGTCCCAATGCCATGAGATGCGGGCTTGTTGCCTTCTAGAACCCGGCTATCCGTGCACCCCTCCGCGGGGCAATCCTAGTACAGAAAGTAAAATATACATACACCGGGTACATCGACCGCAACCAGGTCGTGCCCCAAAATAATAATACAAACAGGCAGTGACGGCAGTCCACATGTCGGACGCTCGCCCCGCAATATCAAATGTACATAATACCATAAAAACTGTACTAGCATTGCATCCAGGCTATCCCCACCGACCTATCCACAACATCACAGCAAATACATAGAACATCAACGTGAAAGTCACGTTCGCAAATCCGTCTAACCGGGCTATAGCAGTTAGACCGGATTTACCGATCGAGTGACATTCACGGTCGCAGATATAATGTAAATACTGTGAAAAATGTGTTTAAAATTTTCCGATTGATCAAACAATTAACAAGTGGGCCCCAAAGAAAACTGTAGCACTCACAGAAACAATTAGCCCAATTTTAATATCCCAAAACCCCTAAAATAAGCCCACAAGCCCACTTAAAGAAATTGGTGAAGTGAAACCTCATTTCCGCGGCGGAAGCGCGGCCAATGAGGGGCTAAAGCCGCCCTTCCGCGGTCGAATGGTAGGATCACTTTACCAAATTTTTTCAGTAGTCTTAGAACTCCCTGCGCATCACTCTGAGACAACCGGAAAAATTTTTCGACACTAAAAATTTCCAACAGAAAACTGATGCGACAAAATACGGGTTTTTGGACTTTTGATCGATCGGAAATGCAAACACATTACACAAAGCTAGACTAAGTTAATGGCGAGGCTCTGATACCACTGTAAGTGCACGGCGGCGCCCCGGCCGTCAATCCGACGCCGGAATGCGGAAGCGGTGAATAACTTAAAATTTGCGGACTTAGCAAACCGGCACCACCGCGCACTATAACCCGGATCGTTACCATTAACAAGTCTAAGCAAACTAGAAGATGGGAAAGAGATATACCGACGATCCAAGTCCTCCGGTCTTCATCTCCAATCCGATCTCCTCGCGGGATCTCCGTCCGTCTCCTCCTCGTCGCCGGAAGTGCACCACGTTGCCTACATCGTTTACGGGCTCCCACCTCAATGCCGAGGCAACTCGGGCACGAAGCCGGCTACTCGACGTGCCCAAGATTCGCTGTAGAATGTGTAGTAGAACTTGTGTCTCATTTTGGGGTAATGGAGGTTGCCATTGGTGAAGGAAAAGAGAGCTTGGAGAGAGGTGAGAAAAATGGAGCATACTCAAGAAGGAATGTATCATATTTTTCTCCACACATCAAAAAAAGGAAATCCCATTCCCTCTCTTGGAATGGCCGGCCCACACCCCCCCTTGTGTGATTGGAGAGAGAAAGAGAGAGCAAGGTCAAGGGGTGGGTGGAAGCAATGATGCAAGAGGGCATCAAGAAAGAATATGATCACAAGCAAAAACCACACACAACCACAACCATCATCAACAACCATGATGCTAACAAAGTCAAGCCATCATGAAGTATGAAGTCAAGCAAGTCAAAGGAGGGTGCTATCATGATACAACAAAATGCAAAGACCCCCTTCTACAAATGCCTATTTGCAACAATGCAAATAAGCCCTCCTCCACCAATCTTCGGCCAATGAACGGAACAATGGAAATCGGCCGAAACGGAAAGCAAACTGGCAACTCCAAAAACTGGTCCCGTAATAAATTACAGGAAAACCCCGATACTGTGCATACACACCCGCATTTGTATTCCGACCGAAATACAAATGCAATGAGACAAAATCTACACTGTACTATATTACGATCCGGCTTATACCAAAGACGGCCAGTAATATCCGTTCGATCCTGATCCGTGCAATACCGCACGTATGTGATCGAACCCTGCCATATAACCATACGGCCTATAGTACAAACTGTCCGATCCTGATCCGTGCAATACCGCACGTATCTGATCGGACCTTGCCATATCTCCATACGGCTTCTACAACCTTTCGCCCGAAAGCTGAGTAACTGTAAGTGTGGTGGACTCTAAAGACTCGTCAATACTATGGCTGTGGATTTAACCACTAGCACGTCAGAGGTATATACCAATACGTGACGGGCCACCAGCTATTGACCAAAAGGGACGTCGATGAGGAAGCTCACCCCGACACCCAACTGAGCCTGTCAGTGACAATATCCGTGCAGTCCGGTCCGTTCGTCTATGAGCATCGCATGGCGGGCCTAGGGGGTTGGTAAAAGTCAGACCCCCAAAAGCGGTACAAGTCGTGTCGGAGTGTAGCCCAGAACACCCTGAGATACTACTGGAATACCTACCAGTAAATCTCCTTGCCTCGGCCGAGGGCTTCGTGTAATGGCTCTCCTAGACACAGCACGACCTCACCCCCAATACCGGGAGAGACGGACCCCTGAAGATACGCTCACTGCCTCCATGTGGCTCGGGACTGCATCCAACTAAAACCTGTTTGCACAACTCCTTTGAGCCGTGGTAGGGTAGTAATCAAAGTACAGTGGGAACTCACACGAGACAAATGACGATCCCCAGGTCAATGAACTAACCTGCACACATGTCACCAGGGAACTGCCATCTGACGTCTGGTAAATGACCAACTAGCATGTTCCCGGCGAGTCCTGTCCGGTGTACTCATAACCCAATGAGCACCTGTATACATCTTAGGTGATCCAACTGACACCAGTGGCTTGTGAGACCGGCCACCGCCCCTCGTCGGGGTCTCGACTGTATACACTAGTCTACTAATGGAGTATCGACGCCCAGTCTCGAAACTCCCACGACTAGGGACCTTTTAAGGATATGCTTGTAGACCCCAGCTCCCACTTATATGATCGCCCTCATACTGCTGGTGGTCAAGCAAGAATCCTAGGGGCTCTATCAACGTGTAATAGCGACGTGTCATGTCACCTAAAACAGTACACGATGATAAAGGTAAACCAGATAGCATACTATCATCTCGAGTAAGACTGTCCTACCGGGATAGGTCCTCCCTCAATCATTACAATCACGTACCTGTGACCTAATAATTGACTCTGAGGGCACTATCTCCAACAACAAGTAGTGGAAAACCCCTCGCTCTAAGTCTCGCAACCACAATCTCACTAAGTCTCATTACTTATACAATTTACTAATTTTGATTGATGGAGTTGACTAGATGCAATGTAAAAATAAATACAAGAGTGTGTACGATACAAATTCCCCACCTACTAATGCAAAACACCCAAATGAAGCTATGTGCCAGCGATACCGCTACGGATCCATGCGGTCAACCTGCAAGAACTGTGGCACAACGGGGGTGAGTTGCCAACTCGTGAATAGAAAAACATCTACAAGTAGAAATCGAATAAACAACGACTCCTAGGTCAACTATATCATAAAAATAATACTATGATATCTAGGGTGACCGGATCTGTATATGTGCCAACAATATAATCAATACCTATATGTATGCGGATATACTCCAACAATATAATCAATGTCTGTATGCATGTGGATCTCGTCCAACCATATAATCAATGTATGTATGCATGTGGATCTCGTCCAACCATATAATCAATGTATGTATGCATGTAAGTATGAGGATATAAATCAACGGTGTCCCTCGCGACACATCAAAATCATGGAACCTGAGTGTCCAGCATCGACACTCGAAAACATCATGAAATCCGTGTCCAGCATCGACACGTAAATCCTCATATCTCGGGCTCCATCAGTCCGGATCGGCCCTCGAGCTCCGTCAGTCCGGATCGGCCCATCTCATCTCTCGACTTTGGTCGGTATCCTCCGGATATCCACCGAGCCCAAATACTATCACCGGTAGGTAGTGGTCCCTCTGCCAGGCTCATCGTCATCCACAAGAAATCTCTCTCTCGCCCCGAGGTACCATACTGGGTCCACCATGTACCCGCAAACGGAATCCTCCGCCTCCTCGAATCGGGTTTCACATGTCACTCTTAGAACCGAGAAAACACATGGTGGATGCACTGAAATATCATATCAAGAGAAACCGGGTTTTTAAAACAATACGTACTTTCTTTTAAAATGACCACGGTTCTCAAATCCAGAAATCTCATGAAAACAACATATCTCAATGCGTAAAATCATAAAGCATGGTGTATGCGACATGTGATATAAATGTAAGCATATCCGTATATCTTGCAATATAGAACAATGATGTGACATATTAAGGGAAAACCGCTCTTTAAATGATTCCAGTTTTAAAATATTTCCTGCGGTTCCCAACTCTCCAAAACCAAAGCCAGCATCATCTATGTATGTGCAATAAGTATGTATGTAGGTATGGATGCACAAATGGTATATACGCAAGTATGAGTGTACAATATGTATGTGCGCAAACATGGATGTACAAGTGGTATGTACGCATATATGAGTGTACAATATGTATGTGCGCCAATATGGATGTACAAGTGGTATATACGCAAGTATGAGTATACAATATGTATGTACGCAAATATGGATGTACAATATGTAGCTATAGCAAGTATATCATGTAAGGAGTCATATCCTGATGCAGCGATTCTACTGTGTAGTGACATGGCAATTATCGATGATGAAGTGTGTGAGTCGGCAAATCTGTGTACGTGTAACATACGCATCATCGATAATGGTGTAAGTGTACAAGCACAGATATATGCAATGCAATGAGAATAACATGAATGCAGCATAAGGTAAAATATATGCAAATGCTGACAGGTATACGTATCTAACATGGCCGAGTCGGTGAATCTATCAATCGACATCTAGCCTCACAGCATCACGTACGGTATAATCCATCGTACGGTATCTTCTAGTTAAGAGTATGGATCAATCATCAAGTCAAACCCATTACGTACGGAAAATCATCGTACGGCGGCATAATACCAATAGGGATCCTATCAACCTTTACGACATGAGGGTACGGACCTAATGTCTCGTACGGATTATCAATCAAGATTCACGACATTCTATATATATCTATATATATCTATATACCTATGTCCCAGGTCATATCCATAACGATCTCGTATCAGGGGACCGGCAATGTTTCAATCATCTCAATCGATTCTCATCCGTATACCAACATATCTCTCATCCGTATACCAACATATCACCAAGTCATCATATCACATCGTACATTCTTTTCATCACATTTATATCTCACATCGAATCAAAATTTATATATACACATTCTACCTTTACTATAAGCATACTTATCTAATCTAACATACACACCCGAACCATACAATCCGTTTTTAAAAGAAGCGAATCGTAGTTTGAAAGTAGGGGTTACGGTGTTTTTAAGGAATAGATATCATTTGAAAATCCGTAACATCCCTCAAGGTATATGTTTAAAAGATGCATACGATTCTTCAGTTTGAAAATAGGTATGGTTCGGATGATACGTCTACGTCGGCTATTTAGTCTTATAGCACCCTAAACGGCAATATCACTTCTAACTATCCTTTAGTTTCTAATATGGTTTATCTAACTATCTTAGAACCTATCTATAGTTTTCTATTAAAGGTTCCTGTAACCATATTCTATATATATATAAACCGGTTTCCATCAAAGTTTGCGGGGGTGCTATACGCCATCCACCCGACTTCCCCCGTAGATATAGATCTACTCACCGTGGTCTTCGCTTGCCAAAGTAGATGACGCCACGCTCCGTCGCCTCGGAATCCACGTGAAGGTACCTACAATAACAACACATATCGCCACGCTATTAAAATCAAGTTCTGAAATCCAATACGGCACGCGCATTGCTCATAGGTTAGAACCTATAGCTTACGCGCGCAAACTCAACCAAACAACCCTTGTTGTTGATGTACAAACATCCTACAACCAAATACGAATTCAAATATCAAAAATTAGCATTTCAAAATACGTAAAACATAGCCAAAATCACACCAAAATACTCCCAGATTTTGACTCAGGTCAAAAGGAGTTGTACAAACAAGTCTAGGGTGTAGTACAAGGTGTATATGACCTACTAAACCAACCTAGACCCCTACCCTCACCAAGTAGCCAGCCCCAAGGACCTAAAATCCGGAGAGCTCAGCCCCCAAGGCTCCTTTAGGCTTCGTCTCGTCA
This sequence comes from Agapanthus africanus, assembly GCA_030015575.1. Lineage (NCBI taxonomy): Eukaryota > Viridiplantae > Streptophyta > Magnoliopsida > Asparagales > Amaryllidaceae > Agapanthus > Agapanthus africanus. Next base: position 542,389,049 of record CM057348.1, read on the forward strand.
AGATGGTCTTCTAGTACTCTAATTTGGTCCCTGGAGTTGTTTACTTTCCTCAAAAATTCCCCGGGTTGTTCCAGATTTCCCTGCACACCCTATATACTCACAAAACCGACATGGATCAATTCCTAAATCCGTATTTTAGGGTTCTAAGCTTTGGTCCAGGTCAAGAATCATCTCAAAAGTCTTATTGACAGCCACAAAACATCATCAATTTCCCAAACCCTTCTCTAGAATTTCAAAGATCACAAATCTACCAATCCAATTCAACTTCTAAACTATCTAAAACATAAAAAAACTAAAACTAACTAAATGGAAATGATTATACCTCATGGTTACACCCAAGCAAAACCCTAGAAGTCCCAATGTTGTCAAAATCCCACTTTGCTTGGTCCAATGTGTAGAGGAAGAGACGGGGATTAAATTTTGTGAAGGGAGTATAAGGTTTTGGGGATTATTTGGAGATGGATTTAGGGTTAGAGGTGGAGGGAGATGAGGGCGAGGAAGATGAAAAAGGATAAGAAATGATGGAGTAAAACAATGTGGCAGCAGCCCCCCCCCCTCTCTCTCTCACTTATTCTCACACTCTCTCTCCAATCATTTACCTTTTTAACCCTTTTTCATTCCTTTTTCTTTTCTCTTTTAAATTTCTAAACCAAATCAAATAATACCCATAAAACAACACAAATGCAACAACATGTAACCAAATGTAACATGACATGGTGCACTAGTCATGGAAAACTGTAGAAATACGGATTTGGCTTAATTGCGATTAGCAGTGCACTAATCGGGTTTTTATCCAAACTGCATATAATAAATTTTAAAAATACCAAATCCTTTAAATATATTATTAAATGAATAATTAATTTTAGTTTCCATTTATTTCACAATTATTGGTATATATTTATACCCTTTTTTCGAAAACCCCAATTTCGCAAATCGGGCAGTTTTTGGGAAAAATATTATTTTAATATTAAATTCCAAAAATAATATTTTATATTTTCTAAAATATTACACGCACCAAGGGGCCCAAACCTTAATCCAGAAGGCATTGCTCCAGGGGTACTACTGGCCAACTATTCATGAAGATGCCCAGAAGCTCGTCAGGAGATGCAAAAATTACCAGCTCCACGAAAGCATACCTCGCCTTCCGGCTACCGAGCTGACCGCTTTAACCTCCCCATGGCCGTTCTCCCAGTGGGGATTGGACATGATAGGCCAGTTCACGGGCGGGCACAAGTATATCCTCGTCGCAGTAGACTACTTCACGAAGTGGGTCGAGGCCGTCCCTATCAGGAAACCGAATGCCGCCACGACCATCAAGTTCATGCAGAACAACCTGATACTCCGGTTCGGCATCCCGAGGTGTATTATCATTGACCATGGGATGAACTTCAAAAACGAGAAAGTGAAGGATTTCTGCAATAAATACCATATCCTCATGAAGTTTGCCGCGGTCGCACATCCCCAATGCAACATGGCAGGCCGAAGTTGCTAACCGGGACGTCCTTCGAGGTCTCCAGACCCGCCTAGAAGGACGCCAAGGAAGTTGGGTCGAGGAGCTGCCCCGGGTCTTATGGGCCCTGTGCACGTCAAAGAAGCCCCCCACCGGGGAAACCCCTTTCAGCCTCTGCTACGGGGCCGAAGCAATGGTCCCAGCGGAGATCGGGCTACCCAGTCATCGGGTCGAACACTTCGACGATGAAGCAAACACCACGGCACTGTGGACCAACCTGGACATCTTACTGGAGAAGCGAGACCGGGCTCAAATCAGGGTTGCCGCCTATCAGCAGCAAACTGCCCGATACTACAACGCGCGGGTTAAGCGTTGCTTCTTCAAGATCGGAGATCTGATCCTACGGCGAAACGAGTTTGTTGACCAAGGCAGGCTGCATAAGTTTTCCCCGAATGGGACGGTCCTTTCCTCGTCTCCGAGGTACTTCCCGGCGGAGCCTACCGCTTACAGGACGCGGACGGGCGCAAGTTTCCATGGCCTTACAACGCTGAGAAACTCAAGCTGTACCAGTGAAATGAACACCCACGAGTGTGTACCTCTCCTTTCACAAAGACAATGTAAATTTTTCTAAAAAGTCCTTTCCATTCAAATAATAATAAGGGAACGCTAGAACATTGCAAAAGAAGAGTCTTATTCATCCCAAAAGGTACCATGGGCTCCTCAGCCTTACAGAAAAAGGGAAGGTTACAACAAAGGTGGAACAGGATCAAGGAAATACTCCTGGTGATACTCGGAGTAGATTTCCCTTAACCGGGCCCTCGCCGCCATAGCCCGCTCCCACCGACGCAGTGCACGGACCCGGGACGCCACAGAAGCACCCGACGCACCGCCCTCCGAACCTTGGCCCATGATGTACCTCATCTTGAAACACTCCAGGATGAGAGCGAAGGATAGATCATGCCTGGCCGTCGAGATGAGGCCGAACAGGAAGATCGAATGCACCTTGTCGAGTGCTTCGTCTAGAAGGTCCTCGGTGAAGGGGTTATCCAGACCCGGGGACCTCCTGTAGATCGCGTACATCAGCATCTGAAGCAAGGACGACCGCCGAGGGAGAAGCCGGCCAAAGTGAACCACTCTCCGGTACCCATCCTCGGTCAGAGATTGGTCATACATAGCGACATCATCAAGGGAGATGATCTCATCGATCGGATACACGCGCTCATCCATCTCAAAGAAAGCAATGATGGAGGAACTGCCATCTCCCTCTCTATTTATAACCCCAAGCAAATCTTCAAGGGCCCTGATTCTCACGCATGCAGGCGCGAATCTTGGGAATCGCGGTAGCTAATCCAATGCCACGCCGCCACGTGGCGATACTGACGTGGCTTCACGAAACTTTCCACTTTCTCCACGTACGTCCCTGACATATGTCATCCGTGACTATTGCCCTTCCCGATGTCCACACATCTGGGGGGTTGAAAAATTCCCGTGCAACCAGGCGTCAACCCTGCTCGGTCCTTCCTTAGCAGGCCCCTTACGGCCCCTCCCGAGCTAAGGATCGAAGCCTTCACCAAGAGGCAGCCTAGCGGCTACCCTCTCGGCTATCCCTGGTTGGTAGTTCCCTACCCCACAATGCCAGGGATCAAAGCCCTCTCCAAGAGGCAACTGAGCAGCTTCACTGCTCGGTCTATCCTTAGTAGGCCACTTATGGCCCCTCCCGTGCTAAGGATCGAAGCACTCACCAAAAGGCAGCCGAGCGGCTACCCTGCTCGGCTATCCCTGGCTGTAATGCCAGGGATCAAATCCCTCGTCAAGAGGAAACTGAGCAGCCTCACTGCTCGGTCCATTCTTAGTAGGCCACTTACGGCCCCTCCCGTGCTAAGGATCGAAGCCCTCACCAAGAGGCAGCCGAGTGGCTACCCTGCTCGGCTATCCCTGGCCGGTAGCCCCTGCCCTACAATGCCAGGGATCAAAGCCCTCGCCAAGAGGCAATTGAGCAGCTTCACTGCTCGGTCCATCCTTAGTAGGCCACTTACGGCCCCTCCCGTGCTAAGGATCGAAGCCCTTACAAAGAGGCAGCCGAGAGGCTACCCTGCTCGGCTATCCCTGGCTGGTAGCTTCCCTACCCCACAACGCCAGGGATTAAAGACCTCACTAAGAGGCAGCCGACCGGCTACCCCGCTCGGCTATCCCTGCCTGGTAGCTTCCCTACCCCACAACGCCAGGGATCAAAGCCCTCACCAAGAGGCAGCCGAGCGGCTACCCTACTCGGTTATCCCTGGCTGGTAGCTCCCTACCCCCACAACGCCAGAGATCGAAGCCCTCACCAAGAGGCACCGGGCAGCAACCCTGCTCGGCCATCCTTAAGGACCAAAAGCCCTCGCCAAGAGGCACCGGGCAGTAACCCTGCTCGGTCCATCCTTAGTAAGCCATTTACGGCCCCTCCCGCGCTAAGGATTAAAAGCCCTCGTAAGAGGCAACCGGGACCGCCCTTGCTCGGTTATCCCTAGCTGGTAGCTCCCTACCCCAACAAACCAGGGATCAAAGCCCTCGACAAGAGGCACCGGGAAACAACCCTGCCCGGCCCGTCCTTAAGGATCAAAAGCCCTCGCAAGAGGCAACCGGGCCCGCCCTTTCTCGGTTATCCCTGGCTGGTAGCTCCCTACCCCAACACACCAGGGATTATAGCCCTCTCCAAGAGGCACCGAGTAACTACCCTGCTCAGCCCCGTCCTTAGTAGGCCTCTTGCGGCCCCTCCCGCGCTAAGGATCAAAGCCCTCACCAAGAGGCAACCGGGCCCGCACTAGCTCGGTTATCCTCGGTTGGTAATTCATTACCCCAAAACGCCAAGGATCTAAGCCCTCGTCAAGAGGCAACCGGGCAGCTTCACTGCTCGGTCCATCCCTAGCAGGCCTTAAACGGCCCTTACAATGCCAGGGATCGAGAAACTCGCTTAGAGGCACCGGGCAGCTACCCTGCTCGGTCCATCCTTAGCATGCCTCTCCGAGCCTTCCACGCTAAGGAACAGGACCTCACCAAGAGGCATCTGGTCTATCTACTCCTGTGCGTTCTCCACCTCAACTTCGGGGCTGTTCCCTCATAAAATATCAGGAAAAACCCCAATGGGGCATCACGTGCTCACACGTGACCAAGGGTCACGTGCTGACACGTGATGGTTTCCTGGGGACTCTGTTATAATAGAATTGAGTTCTAATCAACGGGAGTCACGTGCCCACACGTGATGAGCCTTTAAACCCACTGAAGGAATTAAAAGATATAATAAAACAACGAAGAAAAACCCCAATGGGGCGTCATGTGTCCACACGTGACCAAGGGTCACGTGTTGACACGTGATGATTCCTGAGCCTTTTAAAACATCAGAATTAATTCTGGTTAAAATGTTAATCAAAGGGGGTCACGTGTCAACACGTGATGGGTTTATAAGCTCTTTAATTAATAGAATTAAATTCTATTTAAATGATCAAACAGTGGGATCACGTGCCAACACGTGATAAGCTTTTTAAGCCTTCTGAACTAATAGAATTAAATTTTAATTAAGAAGGAATCGAGAACCTTAACTGGAAAATATCTCTCTAAATCTTTCCCAACAAAAAAGAAAAAGATGCACTATAAAGTGGAGCACCGTTGGATTAAAAATCCAATGGTGATTAAAAAGCACCAATTTATAGAAAGATTCCATACAAGGAAAGATTTTCCTGAAATTCACCAGGAACAACAGATAAAAGATCTTTTGGATTAAAAATCCAATGGTGAATAAAATTCACTGAGTGATCTAAAAGATCATGTTGGTTACAAAATCAATTAAAATTTTTCAATGAAAAATTGACTAAACAAACTGATTCTTTTCTTTTCCTATAAATAGGAGCCAAGAAGAGAAGAGGGGGTGGACTTTTTTTTGGAGATATACAACAACAGAGAGAAAAAAGAGAGGAGAATTTAATTCTCAAGAGAGAAAAAGAAGATCTCTTCAGAGGAAAAAACCCCTAGGTGAGAAAGGTAAAGAGATCTAAGCTCCATAAAACAAAAGGAGAATTTAATTCTCAAATTAAGAGTTTAACTCTTCTGAATAAGAACTTAGTTCTTCTTTTGGTTGAAGATCTGCTGAAGTAAATCTCCCCACAAGTTGAGAATTTAATTCTCATCGGGGAGATTCTGCCATATAGATCCAAAACTTAGAAGGAGAATTGAGTTTAAAGAATTTAATTCTTCCAAATCCATAGGAATTTAATTCCTCCAAATGAAACTAGGGTCTAACCCTATGTAAGAATTTAATTCTTCCAAATTCATAGGAATTTAATTCCTCCAAATGTAACTAGGGTTTAACCCTACATAAGAATTTAATTCTTCCATATACATAGGAGTTTAATTCCTCTAAACAGAATTAGGGTTTAACCCTATAAAGAATTTAATTCTTAAAACAAGAGACTTAAAGCTCTCCATGCACGTAAAGATCAAGTATCCAATATGATCACGTGGTAACACGTGACCCTTCATCCCAACGAACAAAAATGAATGAATAAGGTATGCTCACGTGCCCCCACGTGACCCTTTAATGGACTCCTCAAAATAAGAAGGAATTAGCCCAGAGGCAATGCCTCACGTGCTTCCACGTGACCCTAAAAAAAAGAGAACAAAGCCAAAGGCAGTACTGATTTAGGGCGCCTCACGTGTCCCCACGTGACCCCTGACAAACACCCTTTTCAAAAGAATAAAATAAGGGAAGACAGAGGAATGGATGCCCAATGCAGAGGCATTGTCACGTGTCCACACGTGATGATTTCAAAGAACTAAAAGTGTTTAACACTTATTTGAATATTCTGAGAACAAAATAAAGGAAGTCTGGCCCTATCTTCAGATGCCTCGCGTGACCCCACGTGACCAATTCAATTTTAATGTTTAACACTACTTTAAGCGCTTTGTCCTTAGTGTTTAACACTATTTTTAGCACATCATGTGGGAGCACGTGATCGCCAAATATTCTCTAGTGTTTAACACTATGTTAAAAACCAAGCTTAACCTAAATTGGCTAAGTTTTCCAGAGGCAAATCTTCCCTTCAACTGAACCTCAAAATTGGTCAGTTCATATGATATGCAAAGTAAAGTCCAGAGCTATAATGAATGGTTAGTGCTCAGCCAAAGACAAAATGTTGTCAGAGCCCCCCCAAACCCCTGTTCAGCATTGCTAAATAATGGGGAGGTTGAACCCAGACAAATGTTCAACAGTCCAACAAAGAGCCAACATTTCAAACTTAATTGGACTTAGCCGAAGTTGTCCATAAGTCCTCAATTCAGATTTAACTGAGACAATGTGCTCATAATCTAATTAATTGATCTTAGTTCCAAATTGGACTATAGATTTCCTAATCAACTTTGGTTCAAGGGTACATCTCTTCACTCTTTTGATATTTGTCGTTGTAATCCTTCAACGTCTTCAGAGAGGTGACGGGTCCCGATAACCAATCATCCCATAGACTGTGGGGTCCTTAAACTCATGGACTATGATGTCCTTAACCTCGGACTGTGGAGTCCTTTAAACCCATGGACTATGATGTCCTTAATCTCGGACTGTGGGGTCCTTAAGCCCATGGACTATGATGTCCTTAACCCTGGACCACCATGTCCGTAAACTGGTAATCGACCGCAATGTCCCTAAGCTAAATAACAAAGGTCAAATGCTCTCTTGTTGGATCTGAATGATCCCGTTTAGTCGATCTTAGTCTAAAATTAGACTAACGTATCCTTAACAAACGTTTAAGTTGATCTTAGTCTCAAATGAGACTAACATATCCTTAAACCCAACCCCCAAACCCAAATCTAAGAAGATACGGATTTGGACTAATCCACGCCCTATGGGCGACAACATAAATTAGTCTCCGTATACAATCCACGGGCAACCAAAAACAAAATACACACACACGACACGAAGTGACCATCTGGAGAAGGAGAAAGTGGTTACCGCGATGCGGTAGCGTAATTAACTGCAGGGGCTTGCGCCAGCAGGGAAAAGCATCCTCACAATAAAAAACCCCTCAAATGAGGGGGAATCTGACGAAGTCTGCTACATCGGTCGCATCCGTTTAAACCTTTGATACATGGTGTCATAAATCAACTTGGCATCTTCGGAGAGGTGGACGAATAGCACCAATTAGCATCTGCCCCCAAATTCAGGCAAGATGTCATGTCTTCCCCGTATTTCGGAGGAGAACAGATTCTGGCACGCCCGATGGGACCTCTTCCTCTTTTTACTCCACACTTCGTGTGTCGTGTTCGCGAACGAATTGCGGTTTAATATGGTTGCATTTAGGATCGAGGTACTAAGATTTGGTTTTGCTTTCGTGCAGAAAAAAGAGACGACCTCTAACTGCTCCAGCTGCAACTGCAACTCACGTTCCACCTCATCTGGAGGTGTAACCTACGGGCCCCAAGCGGCCTCCCTGTTCAAAATGCCAGTGGAGCAAGTAACTCAGGCCACCACTGGGTTGTTCTTTGGGACCATGATCCTACCGATGAGCTTCAATGCCCCGCTGCTGTCGTAAGAAGCCCCAAAGAAGTCGGTATTTGATCGACTTACTACTGCCACGGCCCCTCTCAACGGGTCGCCCAACTCCACTGCCTCAGTTTTCAACAGACTGGGCCAGAACGCCAACAAGCCCGCGATACCTGAAGCAGCCATCCCAAAGCGGATAGCCATCCCGGTTCAAGCGGACCAAATTATCAGAGAAGCTTCTTTTGCCAAGAAGTCAGTCTTCACAAGGCTGGCCGTTCCGGCTCCCACTCCAGGCGAAGTCCTCAAAGCTGCTTCCCCCGCCCAGAGGTCTGTCATTGACAGATTGGACATCGCTTCTCAACGGACATCGGTCTTTAAGAGGCTGACGCCGATGACAACCCTTCGCCAAAACAGGGGGCATGATGAAGTCACCCCTATAGCTGAGACAATCCCATCCGCACGACATGCTCGCCGTCGTCACTGGCGACGAGTAAGGAAGGCCGGGGGCAGCTCCCCGTCTGGACTGACTCCGCTAGCTCCCATGGTGGAAATCAATGTTGCTGTTCCAACTGAGAACAACTTTGAACCGCTTAGGAGGGTTCGCAAGAACTCTCCGATTGCCGTGCTGAAAAGATCTCCTCCACCTATGGAGATTGCTACAGAAAAGAAGCCGGAGCAACCCCGTCAACGGCTTTCTTCCAAGATTTACAAAGTCTGGCGATAGGTCCAGGAATTGGTGATTGACCAGGACTACTCTCGCCGGCAAAATAAGCTTAAAGCTCGGCAAGAAAAGAGCCATCCCGTGGTACCACAGAAGATGTCATCCGTCTGGGTGCCCGCTACAACGGCTCCCTCAACTTCAACCGCTCACAAAAGAAGGAGGCCGGAGAAAGCCCCCGTGACTGCGGCGAACTACAAGGATGCTGAATCGAAATGCCCCCAAGTCTAGGGGCATGGTAACACATAACGTTTATATGGCTTCCGGAAAAGAGGAAAGCCGTGCTTCTACGGGGCATCGACCGCTTACTCGATCGATAACAAAGGCTCAGGAGCAGCAGCAGCAGCAGAAACTTCAGGAGATGCTAACTGCAATGGCCGCACTCACTGAGCTGAAAGACAATCCGGAGACCTCAGAGCAGCGTCGGGAAAAAGAAACTGATGCTGATTTCCTCCGAAAAATGCTCGAGAGGAAAGAAAAAGAGGCCGCGGACAGGCGGCCAATATAAAACGAATGGCTCTTTTGTTCCAAGACATGGCCGGGATGATGTTACAGCCAGAACCTCCAGCTGAAGACCCCCCGATTAACATTGAAGACCACAAGGGGGAGATATCGAACCCTCCTCCGGCTCTTTCAGCAGCCAAGGAGGAGACTATCTCTAAGGCCGCTCTGGATGATTATATCGCTCAGCAAATACGATCTCATTAGGCAAGCGAAATGGCCGGGCAGATCGTTAAGACTGGACGACCCTATCCAGGCTGGTATGACAAAATAAGGTACCCGTCGGGATATACGATCCTTAAATTCCATGTATATAAAGAGACGGGCAATCCGCATCAGCACGTCGCTCAGTTCAGGGCCTTATGCGGCAACACTAGAGGCGACGACAAACTGTTGCTTCGCCAATTCGTTAGTAGCTTGTCAGAGACAGTATTTGAGTGGTATTCGGAGCTTCCCAATGGCTCCGTCAAAACTTTTGTAGAGATGGACCTACTATTCACCCAGCGTTTCACGAGTGCTAGTGAACGTACCCCAATAACGGCATTGATCAATGCCAGGGTGAAACCTGGAGAAACATGGGTTCAATACACAGTATAATGGCGGAATTTATGGTCGAAATGTGAGTAGCGCATTGAAGAAGCGCTGACAGTGGGCATGTTCATGGACACTCTTGACCCTCAAGCAACTATTTCCCAATTCATGATGTTCTTCAAGCCGACCACGTTTCAGGCATTGATTGAAAAACTGGCCCAAATGGACCAGATGGGTCATAGACCGTCTCCTTCAAAGCCGGAGCCACGGAATAAAAAGGATAAAGGGAAAGCGACCTTCGTCGCAAATGCTCAACAACAGCCCAGTGGCCCAAAACTAACTGATCGCCTGGACGAGAGACGGCAATTCTATAATGAGAAAATAAAGCGCCCTTATTCGTTTCTTCGGGACAAAACGGGGAGATTGTTCGAGCTGGCAATGCGCAACAGGCTCATAAATTTGCCAAATCCAAAATACCTATTGCAACCCGGTGAGGCTAGTAATCCCAATTATTGCCCCTATCACCATGCGATAGGCCATCCGATTGAAAATTGCTTCGTCTTTAAAGGCTGGATTGAAAATCAATACCAACAGGACAAATTCGCCCTGTCCGAGAAGTGGAAAGTAAGCCCGCCTCAACCGCATGCTCTTAAAAGGGGGGACACAACGGGGGCATCGTGCTCTTTTGTCAAAGAAGCTCCATGGGAGGTCGCTCTTTCAGCCAAAACAAAAAGAATGCTGAAAGATCTCCAAATATGCCCGGCAATCAGGTGGAAGAATCCACTGGAACCCGAGATCATCGAGGGAATGCTGAAACCGCGCTCAACTCCAAAAATTGGTGGTGATAGTCAAAGAGCTCACACCCAGCCGTCAAAGTCTTCGAAAAAGAAGAAGAAGACCAAAAAGCCCGTGAAGCATGGTGACAAGCGCACGGACCTGCAAAAACAGAGTGACGGGCTGGAAGAGTATAATCAGAAAGCACGAACCCCGGTCACACTCCAAGAATTTCTTAGCCATGTCCTTGAGGACAGAGATGACGATAATGGAGAAGACTCGTCGGGTGAATCTGAGGATTATGTAGCAAGCTGCCATGTGATCTCTCACTCGTTGATAAATGATGGAGAAGCTCTGGACCGAGGGCAGATCCTGAGCCGGAACTTCTAGGACCATCAGACGAAATGATCGATGCATTCCTAAATGAAGCTCTTTTGAAAAGTAAAGCTAACCGGAAGCGCAAGATGGCCATATTTGAAAAGGCCAAACGCCGGCGACTGGACGAAAGGGTCGAGACATTCCCTCTAGATCAAAGTACATCCGCCGCAGATAAAAGCAGGTTCAAGACGAGGAGGAGGTTCGCCAAAGCCATATCGATGAGAATGAAGCTGCCACCCTCCGAAGGAAACACTCCTGATGAAGCGGATATACATCCTAGCTACTGCTTATATCATCAAAAGATTGCGTACCCCACCGAAGAGTGCAACGCTTTTAAAAACTGGTGGCAGGGATATGTTGCTCACCGACAACATTTCAAGCGGATGAAACGCAAAACTCGTTGGGAGCAAAGAAATACGACTGAGGAGCATAAAAGAACTACCAGCAACTGTCACATGGTCAACGCTGGGGGATCGCAAGTTCTCACCTTTGGGAGCGATTCTGATGAAGAAATAGCCCTTGGTCCTCTCTTCAAAGAACCCACATCCGAGACGGAAGAAATGAAGACCTGTGAAAACAATCGTACGCTGCTCGAAAAGAATCTTAGGCCCATGAACAGTGGGTCGAATAGAAAAGATAAGGGGAAAGAAAAAGTCCCTGAGGATATCGCCCTAGATGACCAAGTCATCAAAGAGCTGACAGCCAAGGACCCGCCAAAGAAAAACAAGGTGGATTACAACGTTCTGGCACACTTGAGAAAGCTACCTTCGCAGCTAAGCATTCTCGATGCCCTCTTATTATCAAAAGAAGCAAGAGATTCTCTGATCAAGGCACTGCAAGAGCCCGAGCAATTCCAAGCTTTCCTCACCGAAGAAAAGATGAAGGACGAGCTGGAAGAAGTGCACACAGCCGATATCACCTTTGGCGATGAAGATCTCCTCCTCGGGACGTGCGAGCATAACCGTCCCCTTTATGTCTCCGGATACTGTCATGATATCAAGATAGGTAAAATCCTGGTGGACAATGGGTCCTCCGTCAATCTTCTCAATGTAAGAGTGTTGAAGGAAATCTGCATGAGCGTTCAGAACCTTGCTCGTGATAAAATCACCATCTCCGGGTTTGACTCCCTGTCATCACGGACGCTCGGGTCTGTAATATTGACACTACGCTTTAGGCTGCTTGTCACGGACATCAAGTTTCATGTCATTGACGCCAAGACTTGCTACAACGCTTTGCTCGGCAGGCCTTGGCTACAAGAGTACAACATTATCCCTTCTATACAACATCGGTGTATGAAGTACTTCAAAGATGGTCTGGAGTATACAATGACAGGGGAACTAAACCCATTCTCCATGAATGAAGTCCGAAAGTACGAAGATGCAAAGTACTTCTTACCAGATTTCGAGGACATGGAAAAATGTCACAAACCGAGGAACAAAGCTATCACCACTATTCCGGTCTTCGGGAGTGATACCGAGGAGGAAGAAGGGATAGTCTATTCAGGGCCACCCCAATGCAACAAGCCGGGACCGTCCACCCCTATGTTGATCTTCGGCAGCGACTCGGAAGATGAGATCAATGCCGTATTTTCTGTTCGGCCATCAATACAAGCCTTCGCTAGCCATGATCAGAGTTTGCAAATCACCATGGTCCCGCAGGAGCATTACAAAGAACTCGACCCACTTAATACATACAGTGTGCAAGAACTGCAGACATTCTACGTCCCTCCCAGGTGAAGAGATGAAAAGGCAATCGTCTTTTATTGATCAATGGAGGCCAAAGTGGAAAAAGAAATTTGGCCTGGTGCCGATTCTACACTTAACAAGTTCCAGCCCATCCGTCTGCCCAGATACTACACAGAAGGCTTAAAAAGGCTATTGAGGCGCCAAGGTGTACCCCTTAAGCAAATTGCTCGACAAGCACAGTTCTATAACAGGATCTGGAACGTCCCGGAACTCAATGAAAGTTGCCCAACGGGAGAATAGAAACGACTGGGCTTGGATATGTTCGATCCAAAAGACGGGAACGATTCCATGACTGCTGCGTTATACATGACTTTGATGAAGAAGGAGATGTTCTGTTAAAAGACGCTAATCCTGAACCAAAACGAGGTCCCGCCATGAAAATGCCGAGTCCGTCGTTTGAAGAAAAGATGGACAAGCTAATAAGGGAAGCAGGTCAAAAAGTCCAGGATGACTATAGCCGCGAAATGGCCATTTATGAGAAAGCTAGGACGCAGCGCCTCCTTCAGCAGGCCGTGGAGAATGACACTGCTCTTTGTCACCAGCTCGTCATACAAAAGACCCGGCGCAGAGGCAAAAATAAACCAAAGAATGGAAAAAATGTTCGACAGCGGCTAAGCGGGTCTAAGAAGCCACGCGATCAAGAATCGAGCAGCCGGGATCCGTCTCTTATAAAGAAGATGGGTCGGGAATATTCTTTTCCCCAAGACAAGACAAAGAAGATATTCAATCTTGTCATAAAATATCAGATGATGACACTCCCGGAGTCCAAGCACCCCGAGCAAGCAGACAAGGTCTCTCACCCAGACTATTGCTCCTATCACCGAGCAATAGGGCATCCTCTCGAAAACTGCTTCACCTTTAAGAACTAGGTTGAAGACCAGTATCAACTCGGCAGATTCGCTCTATCCAGCAGCTGGAGGGTAACCATGCCGCAGAAGCATGAACCGAAAGCCACGTATGCAGCGAGAGTAGAACCAGATCAACATCGGTGTTGGAAGCGATCTCGTACCTGTCACATGATAACGCTATCAGAAGAAGAACCAGAGAACATGGATGGCCTCTCTTGGTGCTTCGAAAACGATGAAGATGAGTTAATCTCATAATTTCCACCGGCGCCAAAAGAGCTGGAAGATGGGATACATACTACTGCAGACGAGCTCTGAAAAATCGACTTGAGAACGACAAACGACCCACGGTCGACGTTCGTCAGTGAGCTGTTGTCTAAAGAAAAGGAGGCTACGCTTAAAGACGTGCTCATACAGTATAAAGATTGCTTCGCATGGAACTATTCCGAGATGCCCGGATTGGATCCAGAAATAGCCGTCCACAGATTGGCGATTTCTCTAGACGTCAATCCGATCAAACAAGCACCAAGAAGAATGCGGCTCGAGCTTGAGATGATCAACACCGAGGTCAAGAAGCTAATCGACTCTGGCTTCATCCAAGAGGTTCAGTATCCTGACTGGATCACCAACATTGTCCCAGTAATGAAGAAAAATGGGACGGTGCGCATATGCGTAGACTTCCAGGATCTCAACAGAGCTTGTCCAAATGACGACTTTCCAGTACCGGTCACTAAGCCGATGATAGATAATACGTCCACTCACGAAGTCTTCTCCTTCATGGACGGATCATCAGGATTCAATCAGATAAAGATGCATCCCGAAGACCAGAAGCATACCGCTTTCCGGATTCCTCTGAGCATATTATGCTACAAGGTGATGTCTTTCGGTCTAAAGAATGCCGGTGCCACCTATCAGAGGGCCATGACGAAGATCTTTGATGACCTCATACATGAAATCGTCGAATGCTATATCGACAACCTCGTAGTTAAAAGCAAATCATATGAGGAACATTTAGAGCATCCGAAGATCGTGTTTCAGCGCCTTCGGAAATACAACTTGAAGATGAACCCTCTCAAGTGCGCATTTGGAGTTTCCTCAGGCAAGATCCTGGGATTCGTCGTCCGACACCGAGGCATCGAAATAGACCCATCGAAGATCAAGGCGATCATGGAAATGCCTCCGCCAAGGACTCTCAAACAATTGCGGTCTCTCCAAGGAAAGCTCGCGTATATCCAATGATTTATAGCCAATCTCTCAGGAAAGTGGCGTCCTTACAGTCACCTAATGAAGAAAGGAACCCCGTTCAGGAACTGGACGAAATCAAGCAATACCTGCAGAATCCTCCAGTACTGGCCGCTCCCGTTAAAGGAAAACCTCTCGTCCTGTATACAACAGCCCTCGAAGGTTCCTTAGGCGTGCTGTGGGCACAAGAAAATGACCAAGGGAAGGAGAGAGCCCTCTACTACTTGAGTCGAGTTCTCCTGGGGGCAGAAAACAATTACACCCCCATTGAAAAACACTGTCTGGCGTTGATCTTCGCGATAACGAAGCTCAGACACTATGCATTGGCACATGAGGTCCATCTCATATCAAAGGTGGATCCTCTCAAATATTTGATGTCAAAGGCCATATTAACAGACGACTCGCTAAATGGGCCCAGCTCTTGATGGAGTTCTCGATAACTTATCGTCCTCTCAAGGCAGTGAAAGGCCAGGCCATCGCCGACTTCCTCGCTGAACATCCGATACCTGCCGACTCTCCCTTGAACTGTGAATTGCCAGACGAGCACGCGTTTAACACGATCGACGGGGAGAGAAGAGAGAATGATACCCAGTGGGAACTTTACTTTGATGGAGCATCTTCCATGAAGAAGCGCAAGCAAAGCACCCCCATAATCAAATCAAAAGTGGGCCTCATCTTCGTGACTCCTCGGGGAGGGATAATGGCTTTGCCTTTTCCTTAATAGAGCCGAGGACGAACAATGAAGCCGAATATGAAGCTTTGATAGCAGGTCTTGAGATCGCCGTCGATATAGGAATTGAGAACCTCCTCATATACAGAGACTCACAGCTGATCGTTAGCCAAGTAATCGGTGACTATCAAACGTGCAAGCCTGAGCTGGTGAAGTACGGCGAGAGAGTGCAGCAACTGCTGACTCAAATTCCTTTCTACACCTTGGAAAGCATACCGCGTGCGGAAAATAGCAAGGCGGATGCATTAGCAAAGCTCGCTAAAGAGCTGGCCGACGAAAACCTCGATGACGTGAGGATCGTTGTGCAAAGCCGTCGGGTTCTCGCACCAGCAGAAATTGTTAGTTATATGTATGCCCTAGAGGCTAATACTGTACAGATGTATATTGTAGTGGATGCTTGGACATATATAGGGAGGACTTTCTTGCTTGACATGATAGTACGCTATCTGGTTACTCTTTACCTTAACATGTACTCTGATTGTCTCTATGTTACATGTTGATAAAGCCCTTAGGATATGTACTCGACTACTGGAACTATGATGAGATCATACTAGTGGGGCCACGGTAGTCGACGAGTACATTCTATAACCGTTCCTAGTCAAGGGTGTATCGAGACAGGGTATCGATACACCAGAGTAGACAAGCGTATACGCATCTTGACCCATATGATGGGCGATGGATGATCCCATATCCATCGGTGTTTGACATCAAGAATGGTGTACGGGTGCTCAGTAGAGACTGGGTACACTGGACGGACTTGCCGAGAACTCCCAGATGGTATTATACCTCACGTCAGATGGCAGTTCTCTGGTGACACTGGTACAGGTTAGTCTGTAGACCCGAGATCGTCATAGAGTCTTGTGTGATTCCCACTGTGCTTTGATTTCCATCATACCACGTCTAAGAGGGCATGCAAAAGGGTGGCTTTTGGGTACAGTCCCGAATCACATGGAGGCAATGAGCGATATGAGGGGATTCGTCTCTCCCGGTATAGGGAGTCGATGTTGCACTGCGTTCGATTGGCTATAACTAGAAATCCCTGGTCAGGGTTGCTGAGATCTACTGGTAAGTGTTATCAGTAGTTTCTCGAACTGTTATGGACCTCATATCGACACGACTTATCAAGCTACTGGGGGTCTGACGTTTACCACCCCTAGGCGAGATATGCGACATATCAGACGGAGAGACCGGACTGTACGGGAGTGTTACTGATTGTATTCACGGGAGAAAGTACATGCTTGCTTGTTGATCTTCTGATCGCTCAATACCTGGGTGGCTGTTACATTTTGCTGACCGCTTGCAGCTTGCGGGTGTTTGATATGATCATCACCTACTGCCGGCGTATTGACGATTCTTTAGAGTCCTACACAGAGGTTTCTTGGCTCAGGCAAAACGGAGTAGGAGCACATATATGATATGTGCGGGACCGAGAACAATACGTGTATGTGATACCGTATTAGATTCTCACGATATGAGATATCGGCCGGGTATATGAGATATAGCCGGGTTATCGGATCAAGTATTGATTCGATGAACTGATACATATTATATTAGTCGGTTATTTGTGAAATAGCCGGATTATCGGATCAAGTGTTGATTCGATAATTTAATGTATATTTATATATTTGATATATTAAATCACATTAACTGATATAAGCTCACTAAAAGATTCTTTTTCTCACTCGGATAATATATTGATATATATGCGATATATGTTAATTGTATTATTTTATTTTGTTACAATAAATATTGTATATGTGATATATAATATTGTAACATGTTAGGGTTATTAATGCAACATGTTTAGTGGAGATTAAATATGGTTAGGGTTTGATTTAGGTTAAGCTTTTCTAGAAGTTTTTAGAAGTTTTGCTTTTGTTTTTAACTAAAGATATTTTCTAAGGATCTTTTGGATGATATTTGTTAACCCAACCCAACCCTTAACCATGATTCATTCTCTACATGGGTTAAGTTATCATACTTAACCCATGGTTGCATTTCTAACGACACACACTTTCATTATTCATCACAAAAGAAAAGGTTCTTCTTCTTCCTTCTTCTTTTCATGGAAAAGCTTTCTAGCTTTTTCATTAGTGATGAAAATGAGTGTGAATTTGATAATAAATGAGAGCTAAAATCCTACTTCATCATCCTAATCTATCCTAACCATTTAGATTAGGGTGTTCACTTCATTTAGTGAGTGAGAGCTTGTGTTAAAGAAACTTCAAGGTAGATCATCTTAGTTATCGAAGATCGGAAGCAAATTTGCATCTTTCTCTTCGTGGAGCTTTTCGAGAGTCCGGATACTCGATGATCACAGCGAAGGGACCTCAACACGGAGCTTTAGAAGTGAAGGACCGGACTACAAAGGTTGTAATCGCAAACTCTTAGTGTTAAAGTGTTTAACATGCTTTGTTTCGCCTAATCTCTAGTTTAAAGATCATGGTTAGGGTTGTTCGGCACGTCTAAATTTTAAATCGGGTATGGTTGATGCCTTATAGACCCTTGTGAGAGTATCTAGTAACCCTGCAGTGGTATCAGAGCCAAGCTAGAGCTTTAGGCGAAGTCTAGGCGAAGTTTAAAGTCCGATCGAACTCCGAATACCCGTAAAACTCTAGTTTCTGGAAATTTTTCAAAAATGTTGATTTTTTCATATTAAAAATACTTAAAAAATCAGCAGGGTATTTTAGGAATTACTGTGCAAAACGAGCCATTAATTCGCTTAAAGCGCCGCGGAACCACGATCGAACCATGGCTTACGCGGCGGTTCCGTGGCGCTACAGTGGCATTAGGGTTTTATTTTGCTACAGTTTATCCGTAGGTACTTCTTGATGCTTCTGGGAATTTTTAATTATACTCAAGTGTTGAGTTTTCTGGGTTGTATTGGGGACTCGTTGATTCGATCGGATAATTTAACTTCGTTTAAGTTTTTCCCGGATAATTTTTAGAACATGTTAAAAAGTTCGAACGAATATCAATAACTCACTTTTCCCCTGTCGGAAATTTTTTCAAAAGTTGGATTTTTTCTCAAGTTTGAAACTTCCGGAAAATCATGCAAGTAACGCGGTGGACCCTCTAGAAGACAACAAACCTTAACTCGATTATGTGACCGTCTGAACCGCCTCTAAACCTTAGGGTTTGTGGCAGTACGGCGTTGCCACATGTGAGGCTTTGGCTTGACCCTTCTACGGCTGGACCATTGGTACTGTGGCATGTGATAGATGCTTTTAAACTTCGCTCAAGTGTTGAGCTATTTGGGAAAACTTGGGTGTTTGATTATTTGATCGGAAAGTTTAATATTGTCTATTTATCTGGAATGTGATACAATATTTGGAATCCACAAGTAGTTATGAGATAACTAATTTGAATGTTGTAAATTTAGCAGTTTAGTCTCATTTGATCGGTTGCCATGAGATTTTGATGTGATCAAAAGTCCGTTGCAATCACGTAGCGTACGCGGATACTTGCCGGGTAAACTTAATAGATAGCCACGCTTTATAGCCCCGACCAAGTGACTGTAGGAGAACCCCGTCACCAAAAGCATTCGTTCGGGTGCTCGCGGCAGCGGTGTTCCGCCTTTGTGCACTTCGTCGACGACATCCGGGGGTGCGGCCGTCTACTAAAGTTTGCGACGAGCATTCGATCAGGATGTCAGGAATCTTATTGAATTGCCCGACTTGATATTGAAAAGAGTTTTCGATATTGAGACTAAAATGCCGAGTTTCTAATTGTTAGGCATGTGATGTCTAGGAAATTCATTTGGTTAGGCATGAGATGTCTAAGCAGGTTGCAGATTCCAACTGTTGTAGTTTTACACTTTCTTTTCTGTGACCGTAAGCGTAGTATGTGGTGTATCGCCGGCTTCGTTGCTATACATCAACGACAATCGGGATACGCATGCTTGCTTACGTTGATGATATGAGATATTATGTGTTGCTGTGATATGTTATATTGGATTGTCACGTTTTGAATAGCCGGGGGGTTTTATGTTAGATGAGGGTTTTTATTTTCATTCATGTAAAATTCATTGTATGTAATATTCTTTTATTGGGGCACTTCCGGGCTGAGGATGATGTCACCATTGTATATTATTTGCTTTTCCGCATTAGGTAGACCCAAGGCGGGGAGCACAAGTAACCGGGTTCTAGGGTCTAGTGGGAGACCATCTCGAGGAGTCGAGACCGGGTCTCCTAACCCTAGAATTGGCAGTGTTACTTGCCGCTCTCGTAGGGGTCTAGGGATGTGGGTTTGGCTATTCATTGCGACCGTGGAATCCGTGTTTTATATAGGCTCGTATTAAAACACATACGTCCTAGTATATCCAATATTTCATATATATTCTTCTGCTGCAATGTTCTGTGATGAGATCATATTACTTCCTGAGACGAATGTTTATATTATATATATGAGATATATGTTATATTGCAGATTTCGTTTCAAATGTGATGCTTGTGAAGCATATTAAAATGGGACTTCATTAATGAGATTAATGAAACTAAAAGAAACCTAAAGATGTTGTAGAAACTTGTTTAAAAACTGGTAGCTCTAATTCTTGCTTTGCATAGCGGTGTTCCTTGTAGAACATCCAGCACCTTATTCGATAAGGAAAGAGCCGAGATCCCTTCACCGCGAGTGACCTCTTTAGTGAAACTAGCAGATGCTACAAACTCGGTTTGTCTTTTGATTGCTTCTATAGTTCTTGCTTTGCACAGCGGTATTTGTGAAATATCCTGCACCTTATTCGATAAGGAAAGAGCCGACGATCCCTTCACCGGGAGTGACCTCTTTAGAATTACTAGAAAAGCCTAAAAAACACTCCATTTAAAAATCACTCGATTCTACAACGATATCAAGTTCATTACGCAAAGGGTTTTCTTAAAAACCTGTCGTAGCCCTCCGTCATTTCAGATAAGTACTAGTTAGTATTCGTGCTACGTTTGTTGACCATGTTAAGGCGTAGTGTGCGGTAGCTGATTAGTGCTTATCTGTATAAGCATATGATGCGATTGGATTAGGGTAGTCGTGCGACTTTATTGACCATATTAAGGGTCGTGCGGGTGGGTTTAATTCAATCGGGAAATGGCAGGTTGAACTTGACTAGCACTTATGATTTGTTGACCATGTTAAGGTCATATAGCTGCTAGGGGTAAAATATTATTGGGATTTTCAAGAGTTGGAATTTGCAATGAGATTGCATACCTTCTATGAGATAGTTGGATCTCGATACCCGCTGCGAGTAAGAGTTACTCCTGGGAGAGTTTTACACATTACAATTAGCCGATCAAGTAGGTGTCTAGAAAGGTGTTAACGGGGTTACGCCCTGGGAAAAACGAGGTTTACTTTAATTAGGTCCGTGCGAAAGCGCGGGAAACCTCCCTCAAAGTATCGGCACTGGCCTGGCTGAAAGATTGGCGAACTTGTAGAGTGTAATTAATCCCGGCTAGTCTTTCCTTTTAGGGTTTGAAGGAAGATTTGACTAAAACAGTGGGAGACATCCTGATTAGATAAAATGATAACCAATCTAATCTTGTAAAAGTTCACGCTGAGTGTTTTCTTCTCTCTCTCTCCTGGTTGCGTTAATGTCACGCCTTAATCAAGATAATAATACGGATGTATTGACTGAACCCGCTTGTTATACTGTACTAGGGAACGTTAGTCCCACTCCAACTTATAATCGTTATAAAACAGAGCACGAAATAGGGGATTACCAGAATTCCCGTGCCGCCCAAACGAAGAAAGTGCATATTGATGCATCTTCTTTGGGTGTGTTCATTACACAGAACTGTTTCTCAATATCCTTTACGTTCTGGGTATTTGATACCGGATCAGGATCCCACATATGTAATTTGTTACATGGGCTACAGATAGGTAGAGAGCTGAGAACGGGTGATAAGTCTCATGAGATAGAAACGGTGCAAGTGTTGCAGCCAAGTCTGTTGGCAATTATCACCCTGTATTACCAGAATACATTGATTCTGAACGAATGTTATTAGATACCGAACCTGATATACAACATCATATCAGTCTCTTTATTAGTAAAGAAGGATATAATTTTGTATTGTTGGATAATGTTTAGAACATTTTCTATATCAAGAGTTGATCGGTTCAGGCACGTTATCTAAAAGCATAGACGTTCTAAATCAAACCACAGTTCTTAATGTACAGAACACATACAAGAGGAAGAGTTCAGAAATGAACGAATCCTTCTTGAGGTATTGTAGACTAGGTCAAATCAATGTGACCCGACTAGCTGAAGTTACATTTAGATGCATATTTAAATTAGTTTAAATTTACATCTTGTGAAACTTTCCGGTTATGTCACAAAGATAAGATGACCATAGCTCCGTTTATTGGAAACAGAGAAAGAGTTAGTGAACTCTTGGGATTGATGCATGATGATGTATGTAAAGTCCCATGTCTATACATGCCAAGATCGCTGCTTTATACTTTATTATATTCACTGATGGTCTCTCAAGGTTCGCACATGTGTTTCTGTTGAAACACAAGTCTGAACCTTTTGAGAAATTCAATGAATATGAGTTAGAAGTAGAGAACCAAAAATAGGTATAAGTATTATGTCCTTTGATGAGATCAAAGAGGAGAATACTTGAGCACGGGATTCCTGGACTATTCTAAAGGAGAATGAGATTCTCTCTCAGCATTACTCCTCCGTATACACCACAACACGTCGGTGTATCGGGGCGGAGTAATCACACCCTATTTGATATGGTGCGCTCTATGATGAGTACTACCGAGTTTCCTATTTCCTTTTGGGAGTTATGCACTTGTGAAGCTGCATACCTATTGAATAGGGTTCCAATCAAATCAGTTGCCTACCACTTCATATGTGATATGGAATAGGAAGAGCCCATATCTTATGTAAGTTAAGATTTGGGGTTGTCCGGCCTATGTCGAAAAGCAAAATCCGGACAAGCTTGAGGCAAAGTCAGTTCTGTGGAAGTTTGTTGGATATCCCAAGCATTCGCAAAGGAATACCTTCTACCAAACTGAAGAACAAAAGATGTTTTTTTTCTCAGCATGCCACCTTTGTGAAAGGGAATTTCTTGTGAAGAAATTATTGGTCATAAGGTAGAACTGGAAAGAGTTCCAGCTATACAAACTGCAGCTGATGATTTGGTAGAACCAAAGGATTCAATAGTTTCCAACGAACCTCAGGCTCTCCGCCGATCTAGTAGGGTTCCTCACCCACCTGAGAGATACTTCGGTTTTCTCTATGACAGTGGGAGCGAGGATTGCATCATGAGATGATGACCCAACTAGTTTCGAACTGGCCATCAGGAGTGGGACTCTGTAAGAATGGCTGGATGCTTAGCGATCTGAGATGGAATCCTTATACACCAACAAAGTATAGACTTTGGTTGCTTTATCTGAAGGGTTAAATCCCCATCAGGAGCAAGTATATCTTGAGAAGATTACTTGGTATACATGGAAAAGTTGAGACTTTCAAAGCTATGCTTAAAGTCCATCCAGATCCTACTTGCCACGGCTACATACCATGACTACGATATCTGGCGGTTGGGTGTCATGACTGCTTTTCTAAATGATGATTTGGAAGAGAGCATCTATAAGTACACAGCCAAAGGGCTTCGTAGACAGTGGGAGCAGCGGAAACGTGAGCAAGATGTTTTATGTGATAAATCAGGCATCGCGGAGTTGGAACGTCTGTTTTGATGCGGTAGTCAAAGAGTTTGACTTCATCAAAATGGTAGATGAACCTTGTATATACAAAAAAGGTAGTAGAGTGTATGGTGGTGATCCTCGTAGAGTACGTAGATGACATACTCTTGATAGGGAAGGAGTTTCCTATGCTACGCTCGGTCAATCTCCTCTTATCATAAGGATTCTCCATAAAGGATCAAGTTGATACCTTCTAAATTCTGGGTTTTGGATCTATGAGATAGATCTAATTGGATGTTAGGATACTCACTAGTTGTAGTGAGATGGTATCAATCGATCCTGGGGAGAATCACTGGAAAGGTTCCAGGGTGATAAGGACGACTGAATGTCAGTCACAGGCATTGTCTTTACCCTCAGTGGAGGGACGGTATGTTGGAAGAGTTCCAATCTAGATACCGTGACTTAATAGACGATTGAAGGCAAGATACATCGTTACCAAGGATGCTACCAAAGAGGCAGTCTGGATATAGATAATAGTTTATGAGATGAACTCAGTTCCTGCCATTGTGTGACAATGGAGTTGTGGCTTTAGCCAAGGAACCCCCGTCCCATCAGAAATCCAGATATAATTCTTAGGCAGTATCACCTGATCATGGAGATGGTTGATCTCCAGGGAGATCGAGGTTAGGAGAGTAGACACAGAGGAAAACAGCGCGGATCCACTCACAAAGGCCTATTTCCCAGTAGAGACTTTTTATGGGATGGTTGAGTATGAGATACTTCAACCACAGCTGATTGTTGGGTATGCGATACCACAACGGATGACCCTAGTGCAAGTAGGAGATTGTTAGTTATTTGTATGCCCTAGAGGCCATTACTGTACATACGATGTATATTGTAGTGGATGCTTGGACATATATAGGGAGGACTTTCTTGCTCGACATGATAGTACGCTATCTGGTTACTCTTTACCTTAACATGTACTCTGATTGTCTCTATGTTACATGTTGATAAAGCCCTTAGGATATGTACTTGACTACTGGGACTATGATGAGATCATACTAGTGGGGCTACGGTAGTCGACGAGTACATCCTATAATTGTTCCTAGTCGAGGGTGTATCGAGACAGGGTATCGATACACCAGAGTAGACTAGCGTATACGCATCTTGACCCATATGATGGGCGATGGATGATCCCATATCCATCGGTGTTTGACATCAAGGATGGTGTACGGGTGCTCAGTAGAGACTGGGTACACTGGACGGACTCGCCGAGAACTCCCATATGGTATTATACCTCACGTCAGATGGCAGTTCTCTGGTGACACTGGTACAGGTTAGTCTGTAGACCTGAGATCGTCATAGAGCCTTGTGTGATTCCCACTGTGCTTTGATTTCCATCATACCACGTCCAAGAGGGCATGCAAAAAGGTGGCTTTTGGGTACAGTCCCGAATCATATGGAGGCAATGAGCGATAGGAGGGGATTCGTCTCTCCCGGTATAGGGAGTTGATGTTGCGCTGTGTTCGATTGGCTATAACTAGAAATCCCTGGCCAGGGTTGCTAAGATCTACTGGTAAGTGTTATCAGTAGTTTTTCGAACTGTTATGGACCTCATATCGACACGACTTATCAAGCTACTGGGGTCTGATGTTTACCACTCCTAGGCGAGATATGCGACATATCAGATGGAGAGACCGGACTGTACGGGAGTGTTACTGATTGGATTCACGGAAGAAAGTACAGGCTTGCTTGTTGATCTTCTAATCGCTCAATACCTGGGTGGCTGTTACGTTTAGCTGACCGCTTGCAGCTTGTGGGTGTTTGATATGATCATCACCTACTGCCGGCGTATTGACGGTTCTTTAGAGTCCTACACAGAGGTTTCTTGGCTTAGGCAAAACGGAGTAGGAGCACATATATGATATGTGCGGGACCGAGAACAATACGTGTAAGTGATACCGTATTAGATTCTCACGATATGAGATATCGGCCGGGTATATGAGATATAGCCGGGTCATCGGATCAAGTGTTGATTCGATGAACTGATACAGATTATATTAGTCGGTTATTTGTGAAATAGCCGGATTATCGGATCAAGTGTTAATTCGATAATTTAATGTATAATTATATATTTGATATATTAAATTACATTAACTGATATAAGCGAGATAAAAGATTCTTTTTCTCACTCGGGTAATACATTGATATATATGCGATATATGTTAATTGTATTAATTTATTTTGTGACAATAAATATTGTATATGTGATATATAATATTGTAACATGTTAGGGTTATTAATGCAACATGTTTAGTGGAGATTAAACATGGTTAGGGTTTGATTTGGGTTAATCTTTTTTAGAAGTTTCTAGAATCTTTGCTTTTGTTTTTAACTAAAGATATTTTCTAAAGATCTTTTCGATGATATTTGTTAACCCAACCCAACCCTTAACCATGATTCATTCTCTACATGGGTTAAGTTATCATACTTAACCCATGGTTGCATTTCTAACCACACACACTTTCATTATTCATCACAGAAGAAAAGGTTCTTCTTCTTCCTTCTTCTTTTCATGGAAAAGCTTTCTAGCTTTTTCATTAGTGATGAATATGAGCGAGAATTTGATAATAAATGAGAGCTAAAATCCTACCTCATCATCCTAATCTATCCTAGCCATTTAGATGAGGGTGTTCACTTCATTTAGTGAGTGAGAGCTTGTGTTAAAGAAACTTCAAGGTAGATCATCTTAGTTATCGAAGATCGGATGAAAGCTTGGATCTTTCTCTTCGTGGAGCTTTTCAAGAGTCCGGATACTCGATGATCGCAGCGAAGGGATCTCAACACGGAGCTTTAGAAGTGAAGGACCGGACTACAAAGGTTGTAATCTCAAACTCTTAGTGTTAAAGTGTTTAACATAATTTGTTTCGCCTAATCTCTAGTTTAAAGATCTTGGTTAGGGTTGTTCGGCACGTCTAAATTTTAAATCGGGCATGGTTGATGCCTTATAGACCCTTGTGAGAGTGCCTAGTAACCCTGCAGAAATATCTCCGGAATCTTCCGAAGAAAAGGGAGCGACCGACCAAGCGACCCTACAAATAAAAGACCAGGAAAAGGCTAAGGATTGGAGGGAAGTCTTTATAGATTACTTCAAATCCCGTCGAGCACCTGAAGATGCGTCGTTAAGACATCAGCTCATGAAACGAGCTCTATCTTTTGCCTTCGTCAATGGTACGCTGTATAAGAGATCATTTAATTCTCTGTGGCTAAGATGCTTGGGACCTGAAGAAGCAAGGAGAGTCGTCCAAGAAACTCACGACGGACTCTGCGGTTCTCACCAAGCCGGACCAAAGATGAAGCTAAAGATCAAAAAGATGGGATACTATTGGCCCACGATGATCCAAGACTGTCTCGAATACGCGAAGCAGTGCCACTCGTGCCAAATTCATGGGGGCTTTATCCACCAGCATCCAAATCCGCTACACTTAACGGTGGCTAGCTGGCCGTTCGAAATGTGGGGAACCGACATAATCGGCCCCATCGAACCGGCATCGTCCAGGGGACATCGATTCATTTTGGCGACAACTGATTATTTTTCCAAATGGGTAGAAGCAGTACCGCTGAGGGAGGTGAAGACGGAGAATATTCTCCATTTCTTCAAGACACACGTCATTTACCGGTTTGGCACTCCGCGACGGATTATCTCCGATAATGGGCCAGCCTATAGAAGCCACAAGATCAGCCGCTTCGCACAACAAAATAATATAGACTGGAGATACTTTTCGGTCTATAATCCCCGAGCTAACGGTCTAGCTGAGGCTTTCAAAAAGACCTTGACGAAGATCGTGAAAAAGACGGTGTCTCGAAATAAGAAGAACTAGCACGAGAGACTTGTTAGTTATATGTATGCCCTAGAGGCCATTACTGTACATATGATGTATATTGTAATGGATGCTTGGACATATATAGGGAGGACTTTCTTGCTCGACATGATAGTACGCTATCTGGTTGTACTTTATCTTAACATGTACTCTGATTGTCTCTATGTTACATGTTGATAAATCCCTTAGGATATGTACTCGAATACTGGGACTATGATGAGATCATACTAGTGGGGCCACGGTAGTTGACGAGTACATCCTATAACTGTTCCTAGTCGAGGGTGTATCGAGACAGGGTATCGATACACCAGAGTAGACTGGCGTATACACATCTTGTCCCATATGATAGGCGATGGATATCCCATATCCATCAGTGTTTGACATCAAGGATGGTGTACGGGTGCTCAGTAGAGACTGGGTATACTGGACGGACTCGCCGAGAACTCCCAAATGGTATTATACCTCACGTTAGATGGCAGTTCTCCGGTAACACTGGTACATAGTAGTCTGTTGACCCGAGATCGTCATAGAGTCTTGTGTGATTCCCACTGTGCTTTGATTTCCATCATACCATGTCCAAGAGGGCGTGCAAAAAGGTGGCTTTTGGGTACATTCCCGAATCACATGGAGGCAATGAGCGATAGGAGGGGATTCGTCTTTCCCGGTATAGGGAGTTGATGTTGCGCTGTGTTCGATTGGCTATAACTAGAAATCCCTGGCCAGGGTTGCTGAGATTTACTGGTAAGTGTTATCAGTAGTTTCTCGAACTGTTATAGACCTCATATCGACACGACTTATCAAGCTACTGGGGTCTGACGTTTACCACCCCTAGACGAGATATGCGACATATCAGACGGAGAGACCGGACTGTACGAGAGTGTTACTGATTGGATTCGCAGGAGAATGTATAGGCTTGCTTGTTGATCTTCTGATCGCTCAATACCTGGGTGGTTGTTACGTTTAGCTGACCGCTTACAGCTTGTGTGAGTTTGATATGATCATCACCTGCTACCGGCGTATTGACGATTCTTTAGAGTCCTACACAGAGGTTTCTTGACTCAGGCAAAACGGAGTAGGGGTACATATGTGATATGTGTGGGACCGAGAACAATACGTGTATGTGATACCGTATTGGATTCTCGTGATATGAGATATCGGCCGGGTATATGTAATATAGCCGGGTCATCGGATCTAGTGTTGATTCGATGAACTGATACAGATTATATTAGCCGGTTATTTATGAAATAGCCGGATTATCGGATCAAGTGTTGATTCGATAATTTAATGTATAATTATATATTTGATATATTAAATTACATTAACTAATATAAGCTCACTAAAAAATTCTTTTTCTCACTCGGGTAATACATTGATATATATGTGATATATGTTAATTGTATTATTTTATTTTGTTATAATAAATATTGTATATGTGATATACAATATTGTAACATGTTAGGGTTATTAATGCAACATGTTTAGTGGAGATTAAACATGGTTAGGGTTTGATTTGGGTTAATCATTTCTAGAAGTTTCTAGAAGCTTTGCTTTTGTTTCTTGCAAAGATATTATGTATAGATATTTGTTTAACCCAACCCAACCTCTTAACCATGATTCACTCTCTACAATGGTTAAGTCTTCTCTCTTAACTATGGTTGCATTTCTAACCTCATCATAACAATTCATTATTCATCACAAATGGAATTGGATATTATTCTTCTTCTTCTTCCTTGGAAAAAGCTTTCTAGATTTTTGCTAAGTGATGATTATGAGTGAGTAATAAGAAAACAAATGAGAGCTAAAATCCTACTTCATCATCCTCATCTATCCTTGCCATTTAGATGAGGGTGTTCACTTCATTAGTGAGTGAGAGCTTGTGTTAAAGAAACTTCAAGGTAGATCATCTTTGTTATCGAAGATCGGAAGTAAGATTGCATCTTTCTTTTCGTGGAGCCTCTCTAGAGTCCGGATGCACGATGATCGCAGCGAAGGGACCTCAACACGGAGCTTTAGAAGTGAAGGACAGGATCTACAAAGGTTGTAATCCCTCTCTCTTAGTGTTAAAGTGTTTAACATGCTTTGTTTCACCTAATCTCTAGTTTAAAGATCTTGGTTAGGGTTGTTCGGCACGGCTAAATTTTAAATCGAGCATGGTTGATGCCTCGTAGACCCTTGTGCGTGTGCGTAGTAACCCTACAAGACTGCATGAAGCTCTCTGGGCGTATCGAACTACGTTCAAAACGGCCATGAACACAACGCCGTATGCATTGGTATTCGGCACAGAAGCAGTACTCCCCCTCGAGATAGAGTTACCCTCTCTACGAGTTACGGTTCACTGCGAGCTAACAAACGAAGAGAATGCTCACCTTCGGCTTGAGGAGCTCGATACCCTTGATGAAACCCGGCTCATAGTGCAACAAAATCTGGAGGCTTATAAAGCAAAGATGACGCGCTCATATAAGAGATTGACTAGGCCGAGAACATTCCGCCAAGGCGAACTCGTGCTAGTGGTCAAAAGACCTATGATCCCCAATCGTGCCAAGCGGAGGAAATTCAAGCCGAACTATGAAGGCCCGTATATCATAGACAAAGTCTACCAGGGTAGAGCGTATCTACTCATGGACATGAATAGTGAAAGACCTTTCCGGCCAATAAACGGTCGACTTCTGAAAAAACACTATGCCTGATGAGCCACGGCCTAGGTCAATGATAGATGACGACGCCTATGTCCGCTCACTATCTTCCTAAGCCTAAACTCTATAAGTGGTAACCGGCAACGGACCGAAATGTCCTAAAACTAACAATGGACCGAAATGTCCTAAAACTAACAACGGACCGAAACGTGCTTAAACTAACGATGGACCACTATGTCCTAAAATTGGCCATTGACTGAGACGTCGATAAACTACTACGGACCGCAGCATCCCAAGGCTGACACAAAAAAAATAATAAATAGAAAAAAGAAGAAAACGGTATGTCCATAAGCAAAATGGGCACGGATGAAAACCCGAATGGGCTCCGTGAGTAAAAACAGCAGGACTGCCGGCGAGTTTTGTGAAAACCCGAAAGGGCGCAATCTCGTTAAAAGACACTTGCAAGGTCCTCTCGACCTTATGAGGAGAAAATACCTGCGTGAGATCCTTACGACTCACAAAGGAGCAACACACTTAGGAATCCCCACGATTCCTAAGGAGAAACGCACTTACGAGATCCTCATGACTCGTAAGGAGAATTCCCCTTTAAGACCCTCACGACTCATAGGATTCAAAAGCTTTAAGCTACAGGGATCTGAACCTATTCTTAAGCCATCACAACCTCCAATGCTGCCCTACAAGCGTCTCAATATTGACCCTTGTATACAATCCACGGGCGCGGATAAACATTTCCCTAACAAGAGTCCCACCAGAGACTGGGGATATGCTCATATAGCAAAAGACACGTGTAAGTCCTCTCGACTTATAAGGAGAAAATACTCTTGTAAGATCCTTACGACTTATAAGAGACCATACACTTAAGACTCCTCACGATTCTTAAGGAGAAAACGCACCTACGAGATCCTCACGACTCGTAGGGAGAAATACCTTTATGAGACTTTTACGGCTCGTAAAGTTAAAAGCCTTAGTAGACAGGATCCTAACCCTGTTCACTAAGCCACCTTTATTCGACATCGACGAAGGCAAATGATGATTCGCTCCTGGCAATATCCCAGTAGTAGCGATGCTGATGCATAAATCGGTATCAAATCCCAAACTCGCAGTGAAAAGCAAGCGAGCCACAAATGCATATGAAATAGCCGAAATGATTGGGCAACTTGCATATCAGCAAGTAAAAATGTATCCATGCAAAATAGCCGAAATGATTGGGCAAGTCGCAATAAAAACCAGCAAGTAAAAATAAAACAAATAGCCGAAATGATTGGGCACCGCGAAAAATAGCCGAAATGATTGGGCAATCGCGACTTTCGCGATATAAAAGCTGAAATGATAGAGCATCGCGGAAAGCAAAATATATAAAATGAAACTTTTTTGCCCTACAGGTGAGATCATATCGATCCCTGTATACAATCCAGGGGCATAAACAAAGTAGGAACCATATCTTTCCCCCCAGGCTCCATCCGAAAGAGAGTCAAGTCTCGACGGTTCACAAACAACCTAGAGATCATATCAACATTCTTCTCATTACAACAGACGCAACATCAAAAAATTGGAGCTGCGGCGAAGTTCCCAGTTCCATGACTCGACGATACACAGACAACCGAGAGTCAACCCCTCCTGGTTTTGCGGAACACGGCTTATGTCAATCCTGACCCCGTGGGAAGCATCCAGAGCAAATCCTGGTCTAGTGGAACACGGCTTATGTCAATCCTGACCCCGTGGGAAGCGTCCAGAGCGGATCCTGGTCCTTACGGAACACGGTTTATGTCAATCCTGACCCCGTGGAAAGCATCCAGAGCAAATCCTGGTTTCGTGGAACATGGCCTATGTCAATCCTGACCCAGTGGGAAGCGTCCAGAGCGGATCCTGGTCCTTGCGGAACACGACTAATGTCAATCCTGACCCCGTGGGAAGCATCCAGAGCAAATCCTGGTCTCGTGGAACACGGCCTATGTCAATCCTGACCCCGTGGGAAGCGTCCAGAGCAGATCCTGGTCCTTGCGGAACACAGCTTATGTCAATCCTGACCCTGTGGGAAGCATCCAGAGCAAATCCTGGCCTAGTGGAACACGGCTTATGTCAATCCTGACCCCGTAGGAAGCGTCCAGAGTGGATCCTGGTCCTTGCGGAACACGGCTTATGTCAATCCTGACCTCGTGGGAAGCATCCAGAGCAAATCCTGGTTTCGTGGGACACGGCCTATGTTAATCCTGACCCCATGGGAAGCGTCCAGAGCGGATCCTGGTCCTTGCGGAACACGGCTTATGTCAATCCTGACCCTGTGGGAAGCATCCAGAGCAAATCCTGGTTTTTTGGAACACAGCATATGTCAATCCTGACCCCGTGGGAAGCATCCAGAGCGGATCCTGGTCCTTGCGGAACACTGCTTATGTCAATCCTGACCCCGTGGGAAGCATGCAGAGCAAATCCTGGTTTCGTGGAACCCGGCCTATGTCAATCCTGACCCCGTGGGAAGCGTCCAGAGCGGATCCTGGTTCTTGCAGAACACGGCTTATATCAATCATGACCCCGTGGGAAGCATCCAGAGCAAATCCCGGTTTCGTGGAACACGGCTTATGTCAATCCTGACCCCATGGGAAGCGTCCAGAGCGGATCCTGGTCCTTGCGGAACACGACTTATGTCAATCCTGACCCCATGGGAAGCGTCTAGAGCGAATCCTGGTCCCATAGAACACGGCTAAAGTCAATCTTGATCCCGTGGGAAATGGCCAGAACAACCCTTGACTCCGTGAAATGTGGATAATGTCAACCTCATCCATCACTTACGGGTCCTCACGACTCGTAAGGGAGAAAACTCTCTTGTGAGATCCTTACGACTCTCAAGAGAAAATGCACTTAGCAATCCTCACGATTCTTAACGAGAAATTACACCTACGGGATCCTCTCGACCTGTAGGGAGAAAATTCTTTATGAGACTCTCATGGCTCATAAAGTTGAAAAGTCTTAGGAAGCAGGTCCTAACCCTGACTCCTAAGCCATCACTGTCCTATAAGGAAATCAAAATAGATTATCCACAAAATGCATTTACTAAAAGGGACACACCATCATGAAGCAAAATATGTCTTTTATTCATGAATCAAAATGAATAAAAAGTACAATTTATGAAAGAATCAAAAAAAATATTCTCATTCAGGAGTATGTACAAAAGAAGAATAAAAAGAAAAAAATATACAATTCTTCAAGCCGGCGAACGATTCAATAGATTTGCCAGTTCATCCCTTTTCCACTGGGCCTCGGCTTCGTGATTCATTATCGCTAAGAGACGGACCTCCGCTTGAGATTGCTGAGCCTGATATGAGGCAAGCCGATTTTCAAGCTCTTTTTCAGTAACCTTATGAGCTTCGACCATTTCGCGAGTGAAAATGACGGCTTCTATCTAGTATATAATCTAATTTTCCTAGATTGTCCAGAAGTCAAGATAGATTTTGTAAAATTTATTTTGAAGGTAAAAGTATTTCTTTAAGGTGGTATTTGAGATTGACATGGTCATGGTATTTATTTGAAATCTCGTTTTCTTTTAAAATTAAATATAAATAAAATAAAAATATCAAGCAATAAATTATGAAAGGCATACTGACAAACATACGAATCGGCCATGATATATATACTAAAATCGATATAAAAGATTAATAAAAATTCTACACAAAAATTATTAAACACTTTTATTTTGTTTTGAATAAACTATCGTGTTATGTAATGGTATGCAATATAGGATGATACTATTCATATATTTTTATAACTACTAAAACACGAAACAAGATAATCACTACTACTTAAAAATGTATCATATTCATGAAGGTAAATAAGTTTACAAAACAATAACTATTAGGTTATCTATTTATTTTATGTGTATTTTCTAAATGAGGAGTTTATAGATGAAGTGAGCACGTATGAAAATCAGTGGAGACATGACAAGATGAGGATGATTCAACAAGAGGAGGAGAAGAAACGAAGAGGACTTACATACACAAGTTGGTATTGTCACCGGGCTTATCTATCTGCCGATAGCCTCGCGTTTCTAGCGAGACCTTCTTGAGAACTCCTTCATGTTATTCTTCGAGGAATTTAGATGAAGAGAGAGAGATAGGAAATTATAGAAATGTGTGATGAAGAAAAAAAAAGAGGACTGACATATAAAAAAGGTTTATGGCCACCATAATTCTAATAAATTATAGCTCATAACCATTCTAATTATTTTGATAGTAAGAGGAAGATAAAATGAAAGGTCTCATTTGTAGGTTATGAGAAGGATAAAAATTGATATAAAAATAATTGTAAAAATAGGGATTTGAACATGTGACCTATAGAATAACAATGCAAGGACTTAACTAATGAGCTACAAAGCTATTTATGCATATATTTAACAAGAATTAAATATATGTCGTTCCTTAAAAAGAAAATGGGCTTAGAAAAAGAAAAAAAAGAAATCAAATGGATTTGCCTTAGCTTGGCTTTGATCTTTGAAAAATTATAAAATGGATAAAATAAATGAAGTGATAAAATAATATATTTATTAGAAAACAAAATATACCAAAAATAAATAATTGCAATATTTTATTAAGAAAATTATACGCGAAAATATAGGAATTTTATGATCGTTACATTCTACCCTCCTTAAAATAATTTTGTTCTCGAAATTACTTAAGAAGGATATGGTAACAGAACAAGGAAACTAAATGTGGTTGCATTTCGTCGTCGCTCCACCAGCGGTACTTTAATTGATAAGAGAATAATATTAAATGTAAAAAATGGTCAAATAAATATAAGGAGACACATAAATGAATTTCAAGAAATCAAGAAGCGATCTTCATGAAAATCAAATGAAAGAAGAGAGATAGATTCAAGTATAGCGAGTCGTTACAGTCTATCCTCCTTAAAAAAAATTCGTCTGCAAAATTCTCTCGAGAGGCACGTCGCAAAGATACGGGAAACGCTAAGGATGATATCTTCAAGTTTCGTCGATCGATGATCTAACCAACTAAGCGAATAAGCCTAGGAGATACAAGTAGAAGGGTAAACTAGAGTTAAGAATTCAAAAGTCGAGAGGTTGAATTCAAGAAAGTAAAAAGCGAAGATGGATTCAATGAATAAGATTAAATTCAAAAAAATTGAAATGCAAGAGATGTAAAAGTTGTTGAATTTCATTAATTCTTGCAATATATTGCTTACGATGTTCATGCAGAATGGACCTACATGGGCCACTAACAAAACCTGTCATGCCCCGCTTCCCAAAAGAGTGGTAATGGCACGTGACGAGACCTACGACGTATTTATTCCGAGAAGATCATTTCTCGAAATAAATACGCTAAGAATTTATAAGCAACATAAACTAATAAGAATAAACAAAAGAATAAAATCCAATTTTGATTTATTACATTCAAAATTCATAATTAACAAAATATCTGAATACAAGATACGATAACATGATAATTCTTAACAAGAAGGCATACATAAATAAGCTGAAAAACTGAATGAAACTAGACATCCAGTTATAATGCGAACTGGTTGTACTTCTTTTCGACCGCTTCTATCTCCTCTGTCTTAATACCACCTGACGAATATTCTAAGAAAGAAAGAAAGATGAATGCCCATCAGCGAACTAACGCTCGGTAAGTCCCCAAAAGGATGGTGTGATGTATATAAATGAAATGAAAGGCGTAATATGATATATGGTATAGAATGGATATAAATCATAAATATGTAAACAAGTATAGTAGCGTGTATGGTAATGTGTATATCAACTATATCAGCATGGCAAACAAATATAATATGGCCGTGAAGTATAGGTATAGTGAATATGAAGTGAATGTAAGCGTCCTAAAAGGTCTCTAAAAGGATAAAAATAACTAACGTGAGTTCAAGCGTGAATGTCAACCAATCTCAAGATTATTCTCGAACCCAAAGCTATCGTCCAGGGGCAAGGAATCACGGGCCCAAAAGTAATCGGGACTTCAATTATTATTGAAGTATTCCAAACCCAACAGGCTATCGTCTAGGGGTTTGGAAACACCGGCCCTTATTAGTGAATTCATGATTTGTACCGTTCAGTCCAATACCACAGCAACATGATATATACCGTTTCATCCCAGTACCACAGCAACATGATTTGTATTAATGGGGCTTATGAGATTCCGTTGGATTCATACTCAAACTACCCCCAACAACCCGTGTATATTAGTTTATAATTAATTTTATGAGTCTTGATCGAATACATGAATACAAAAGGTGATGTATGATATTAACTTTCATGATTGGGTTCGTGTAGTCATGTCAAGTGCAAATCATGCCAATTATATTCATGGTTCGAGTCAAGTTGGTTCAAGTGTACATACTGGGTTCAAGTATTCATGATTGAGTCGTGTCAAAATCAAGTTAATTCTAGCATGTAATGGTTTAATCACAAGTCATATAGATTAAAAATAAATAATCAATCACAGAACATGATATGAGATAAGTATATAAGTAACGTCCAAAAACAATATTGTAAATAAGTATTGTGTACGACTAATCAATCAAGTCAATCAATTTTGGAATATAAAAAAATACAGATCTAAGTATTGTGCACGCGTGAGTTTCAGTATCGCCTAAATACGACTACCAGTTTAAGAGATATACCCATTTTCGTATCGTCGATCAAACAGATCAGAATCTGTTCAGCACCGACATATATTTTTAAAACGCGGTTTGAGTTAATTTTCATCAGGTTTCAGGCTACGAAAATTAATAAAAAATTATAGGTCTTTCGATGTACTTATCCAAACACCAAGATTCATGTAATTTGGATTCGTGAAGCTATAATTATGATTA
Source organism: Agapanthus africanus (assembly GCA_030015575.1). Taxonomy (NCBI): domain Eukaryota; kingdom Viridiplantae; phylum Streptophyta; class Magnoliopsida; order Asparagales; family Amaryllidaceae; genus Agapanthus; species Agapanthus africanus. The sequence continues at coordinate 542,425,472 of CM057348.1, forward strand.
TTTTAACATCAGCGTTTAAAACAGAAATTCAGATTTCTGGACAGCAACTATATATTGTATTGCAAAGCCTATATCGGATTGTTTCATATATTTCTAAGTGATATAGTATACAGAAAATTATAGCTATATCAATTGTGCATCTACACATCTAAAGTTTGTCATGAACGGACATCGGGAATTCGAGTTATGTCCTATTTAAAAATAGTGTGCGAATCAGGACAGATTTTGTCCAGATTCGTCACTAAATATTGTAACGTGGTTTTCTATATTTTACGTCGGTTTTCAGTAAAAACTTAAAACTGAGAAAATCTAGATCTTTCGATATAAATATTCAAAACACTTAATTTGGATCAATGATTATAGAGTTGGTCTTTCGAAGAAGACCCTTATTAGCAGTTTTTTGGTTTTAAAAACAGTGAATAAAAAACTACGTAACACCTAAACCGTTATTCGGTTTGATATGAAATTTTTATTGTAGACCTGAAATTCTATCTAGTATATAATCTAATTTTCCTAGAATGTTCAGAAGTCAAGATTGATTTTCTAAAAATTATTTTGAAGGTAAAGGTATTTCTTCAAGGTGGTATTTGAGATTGGCAAGATCATGGTATTTATTTGAAATCTCGTTTTCTTGTAAAACTAAATATAAATAAAATAAAATAAAAATAGCGAGCAATAATTTATGAAAGGCATATGGACAAGCATACGAATCGGTCATGACATATATACTAAAATCGATATAAAAGATTAATAAAGATTCTACAGAAAAATTATTAAACACTTTTCTTTTGTTTTGAATAAACGATTGTGTTATATTATGGTATGCAATATAAGATGATACGATTCATATATTTTCATAACTATTAAAATATGAAACAAGCTAATCGCTACTACTTAAAAGTGTATCCTATTCATAAAGGTAAATAAGTTTACAAAGCAATTAACTATTAGATTATCTATTTATTTTATGTATGTTTTCTAAACAAGGAGTTTACAGATGAAGTGAGAAAGTATGGAAATCAGTGAAGACATGACAAGATGAGGATGATTCAACAAGAGGAGGAGGAGAAACGAAAGGGACTTACATACACAAGCCGGTATTGTCACCGGGTTTGTCTATCCGCCGATAGCCTCGCGTTTCTAGCGAAACCTTCTTGAGAACTTCTTCATATTATTCCTCGAGGAATCTAGATGAAAAGAGAGATAGGAAATGACATAAATGTGTGATGAAGAAAAGAGTGAGGAGTGACATATAAAAAAGGTTTATGACCACCATAATTCTAATAAATTATAGCTCATAACCATTCTAATTATTTTGGGAGTTAAAAAGAAGATGAAATAAAATGTCTCATTTTAGGTTTTGAGAAGGATAAAATTTTTTTAAAAAAATAATTGTAAAAATAAGGATTTGAACATGTGACCTACGGAATAACAATGTAAGAACTTAACCAATGAGCTACAAGCTTGTTCATGCATATATTTAATAAGAAATAAATATATGTCGTACATTGGAAAGAAAATGGGCTTAGAAAAAAAAGAAAAAAATCAAATGGATTTGTCTTAGCTTGGCTTGGGGTTTTGAAAAATTATAAAATGGATAAAATAGATGAAGTGATAAAATAATATATTTATTAGAAAACAAAATATACCAAAAATAAATAATTGCAATATTTTATTAAAGAAATGATACGCGAAAATATAGGAATTTTATGATTGTTACATTCTACCCTCCTTAAAATAATTTCGTTCTCGAAATTACTTAAGAATGATATGGTAACAGAACAAAAAAACTAAATGTGATCGCATTTCGTCGTCGCTCCACCAGTCGGTACTCTAATTGACAAGAGAGTAATATTGAATGTAAAAGATGGTCAAATAAATATAAGCAGACACAGAAATGAATTTCAAGAAAGCAAGAAGTGATCTTCACGAAAATCAAATGAAGGAAGTGAGATAGATTCAAGTATAGCGAGTCGTTACAGTCTACACTCCTTAAAAGAATTTCGTCCGTGAAATTCTCTCGAGAGGTACGTCGCAAAGGTACGGGAAACGATAAGGATGACATCTTCAAATTTCTTCGATTGATGATCTAACCAACTAAGTTAATAAGCATAAGAGATACAAGTAGAAGGGTGAACTAGAGTTAAGAATTCAAAAGTCGAGAGGTTGAATTTAAGGAAGTAAAAAGTGAAGATGGATTCAAGGAATAAGATGTGATTCAAAGGAATTGAAATACAAGGAATGTAAAAGTTGTTTAATTCATTAATTCTTGCAATATATTACTTACGATGTTCATGCAGAACGGACCTGCATGGGCCACCAACAAAACCTGTCACGCCCCGCTTTCCAAAAGAGTGTTAACGGCACATGACGAGGCTCGCGACGTATTTATTCCAAGAAGATCATTTCTCAAAATAAATACACTAAGTATTTATAAGAAATATAAACTAACAAGAATAAACAAAAGAATGAAATCCAATTTTGATTTATTACATTCAAAATTCATAGTTGACAAAATATCTGAATATAAGATACGATAACATGATAAGCCTTAATAACGAAGCATACATAAATAAGCTGAAATAAAATGAAAAACTGAATGAAACTAGACATCCGGTTATGATGTGAACTGGTTATACTCCTCTTCGACCACTTCTATCTCCTCTGTCTCAATACCACCTGACGAATATTCTAAGAAAGAAAGAAAAATGGGTGGAATGCCCGTCAGCGAACCAACGCTTGGTAAGTCCCCAAAAAGATAGTGATTTATATAAATGAAATGCAATGTATAATATGATATATGGTATAGGATGGATATAAATCATAAACATGTAAACAAATATAGTAGCATGCATGGTAATGTGTATGTCAACTATATTAACATAGCAAAAAAGTATAATATGACTGTGGAGTATAGGTATAGTGAACATGAAGTGAATGTAAGTGACCTAAAAGGTCTCTAAAAGGGTAAAACTAACTAACGTGAGTTCAAGTGTGAATGTTAATCAATTCAAGAGTATTCTTGAACCCAAGGCTATTGTCCAGGGGTAAGAAATCACGGACCAAAAAGTAATCGGGACTTCAATTATTATCGAAGTATTCCAAACCCAACAGGCTATCGTCAGGGGTTTGGAAACACGGGCCCCTATTAGTGATTTTATGATTTGCAGCAACATGATTTGTACCGTTTCAGCCCGGTACCACAACAACATGATTTGTATTAATGGGACTCATGAGATTCCGTTGGATTCATACTCAAATTACCCCCAACATCCTATGTATATTAGTCTATGATTAATGTTACGAGTCTTGATCGAATACATGAATACAAAAGGTGATGTATGATATCAAGTTTTCAAGATTGAGTTCATTTAGTCATGTCATGTGCAAGTCATGCCAATTGTATTTATGGTTCGAGTCAAGTTGGTTCAAGTGTACATATTGGGTTCAAGTATTCATGATTGAGTCGTGTCAAGATCAAGTCAATTCTAGCATGTGATGGTTTAATCATAAGTCATATAGATAAAAAAAATAATCAATCACAGAACATGATATGAGATCAGTATATAAGTAACATCCGAAAACAATATTGTAAATAAATGTTGTGTACGACTAATCAATCAAGTCAATCAATTTCGGAATATAATCAGAATATAGATCTAAGTGTTGTGAACGCATGAGTTCCAGTATCCCCTAAATACGATTACCGGTTTGGGAGATATACCCATTTTTGTATCAACGAGCAAATAGATCAGAATCTGTTCAGCACCGTCATATATTTTTAAAATGCGGGTTGAGTTAATTTTTATCAGGTTTCAGATTACGAAAATTAATAAAAAATTATAGGTATTTCAATGTACTTATCCAAAACACCAAGATTCACGTGATTTGGATTTCTAAAGATCTAGTTATGATTATTTTAACATCAGCGTTTAAAACAGAAATTCAGATTTCTGGACAGCAACTATATATTGTATTGCAAAGCCTATATAGGCTTGTTTCATATATTTTTAAGTGATATAGTATACAAAAAATTATAGCTATATCAATTTTGCACCTATACATCTAAATTTTGTCACGAATGGACATCGGAAGTTCGAATTATGTCCTATTTAAAAATAGTGTGCGAATCATGACAGATTCTGTTCAGATTCGTCACTAAATATTGTAACGCGGTTTTCTATATTTTACGTCAGTTTTCAGTAAAAACTTAAAACTAAGAAAATCCAGATATTTCGATGAAAATGTTCAAAACATCTGAAAACATTTAATTTGGATCAACGATTATAAAGTTATGGTCTCTCGAAGAAGACCCTTATTAGCAGTTTTCTGGTTATAAAAATAGTGAATAAAAAAACTACGTAACAGCAAAACCGTTATTCGGTTTAATATAAAAAATTTACTGTAGACCTGAAATTCTATCTAATATATAATGTAATTTTCTTAGAATGTCCAGAAGTCAAGATTGATTTTCTAAAAATTATTTTGAAGCTAAAGGTATTTCTTTAAGGTGGTATTTGAGATTGACAAGGCCGTATTTATTTGAAATCTCGTTTTCTTTTAAAACTAAATATAAATAAAGTAAAATAAAAATAGCGAGCAATAAATTATGAAAGGCATACAGACAAGTATATGAATCGGTCATGATATATATACTAAAATCGATATAAAAGATCAATAAGGATTCTACACAAAAATTATTAAACACTTTTCTTTTGTTTTGAATAAACGATCGTGTTATGTGATGGTATGCAATATACGATGATACGATTCACATATTTTCATAATTAATAAAACATGAAACAAGATAATCACTATTACTTAAAAATGCATCCTATTCATGAAGATAAACAATTTAGAAAACAATTAACTATTAGATTATCCATTTATTTTATATGTGTTTTCTAATAAGGAGTTTACAGACGAAGTGAGTAAGTATGGAAATTAGTGGAGATATGACAAGATGAGGATGATTCAACAAGAGGAGGATAAGAAACAAAGGGGATTTACATACACAAGCTAGTATTGTCACCGGGTTTGTCTATCCGCCAATAGACTCGCGTTTCTAGCGAGACCTTCTTCATGTTATTCTTCGAGGAATCTAGATGAAGAGTGAGATGGGAAATGATAAAAATGTGTGATGAAAAAAAAAGAAAGATGAGTAATATATAAAAATAGTTTATGACCACCATAATTCTAATAAATTATAGCTCATAATCTTAACCCAAGTATAACGATTAGCTCAACCTATCTCTTCTCTAGGAGTGTATTGACCCGTGTAAGAAGATTCTAACGAGTATGCTCTTCCCCAAGCTTGATCTTGATGTGTTCTAACAGCGAAAGAGAAAGGAATAGCTGACTACTCCCCACCCGATTTCGATTGATTGCCAGTCGCTTTTTTTCAGTACCATAGAACCTCGGATTCAATAATCAAATCCTAATCTTCTTTCCCGGGGTAGGTCGTCGAAGACGTATAAATATAAATAAAGGAGTGTGCGGTTGGTCATAGTCAAAAGTCAAAACCTGTTGCTGACAGCTCAAGATTCAGAGACTTAGAGGACGGGTTCTGACCACTAAATATTTTGGGAGTTACAAAAAAGATAAAATGAAAGGTCTCATTTGTAGATTATGAGAAGAATAAAAATTGATAAAAAAAAATTGCAAGAATGAGAATTTGAACATGTGACATATGGAATAAAATGCAAGGACTTAACCAATGATCTACAAAGTTATTCATGCACATATTTAACAAGAATTAAATATATATCGTATCTTGAAAAGAAAATGGGTTTAGAAAAATAAAAGAAAGAAATCAAATGGATTTTTCTTAGTTTGGCTTTGGACTTTGAAAAATTATAAAATGGATAAAATAGGTGAAATGATAAAATAATATATTTATTAGAAAACAAAATATACAAAAAATAAATAATTTCAATATTTTATTAAAGAAATGATATGTGAAAATATAGGAATTTTATGATCGTAACACCGGCTAGACCTCCGCCGATCGGACGTTCGCAACCGGTCGACCGTAGTTCATTGTTGGTCGTCCGCCGGCCGTCCCCACCGCCCATTGCCGGCCGCTCACCGGCCCGCCGCCAATTGGCCGTTTGTCACCGGTCTCACCATCATCCTGTCATGACCCGGAAAATGCACGTGACTAGAACTTGAATTATATGAAGTCTATAAGACCCGACCTAATTCAAGTAAGCCAAAATTCCAGAAATCTAAACCTTTTTAGGAAAAAATAGTGGAGGTGAAGTTTTGAAATAAAGTTTTAGTGAAATCAGGTTCTTTCTTTAAAACATAAGTAATATCATATGAAATACAATATTTTGTAACTATCTTGAAAACATTTTTCGTCATTTGAAATTTGTGCAGCACATCCTTGGTATATTTTAACCCAGAAACAAAACAAGCAGTAATAATAATAGGCATCCCCAAACGGGAGCTAGCTCTTCGCCAATTGGCGGAAACAACCATGCAATGAAATAAATATACAATGCCTAAGGCGAGGATAAAAACAAAGAAGTAAAACAAAGAAACCAAAACAAGAATAAATACATGGTCGTAACTCTAAGTCTGAAAGAATATACAATAAAGGTTCTAAGACTACGAATATACAAGGTCTGGTCGATGGGGCCTTTATGTAACGCTTTGAAATTCGTTAGGTTAATTTTCGCGTTAATTAGCGATAATGCGTGTTTTCACAAAACTTAGTTAATAGCTATTTCCACCTAGACTGGAATAAACCTACTTTTAATTGTGATAGTATGTAATTATATATATAATAGTGTTTTATTAATTATAAATTAGTTTAGTGTTCACTTAATTAGCAAATTTTCTTAACTATTTTTCCTAAGCCAAAATTAGTTGGCATGCACAACCCTAATCACCTAGGTTAAGTGATAACTTATTTTCATTTTCTTTTCCCTCTTGCTTGGTTCAATTATCCTCACAAATCAAGTCAAACTTTTAATTTAAAATGAAATAAAAAGAAATGGGAGGCATAGTTGGTATTAGGTGAAGAATGGGCTTGACTTTTGACCACATCCTCTCTCTTTTCTCTCTCTCCCTCTTATTTTCTGCAACAGCAGCAGAGAAGGAGCAGCAGCAGCAGCCCATTCATCATCATCTTCTTCTTCTTCTTCTCCTTGCATTCAAACACCAATCCCTACACAAAAAATTCACCTTTCCTTCATAAAACTTTTGCAAAACACCTTTTTTGTTGGTCTTGATGGCAAATCCTTTCCTTTGAAGGCAAGTGCAGCAAGTTAGACTCGCCTAAGACCAATTTGAGGTATTAAACTCACCCAAATCACTTTATTGCTTAACTTGTAGTTTTATTAGCGTTTTAGTTAAGATTTGCGCTCTTTTGTGATCTGCTTTCAACCCGGTTGCTTCAGGCAAAAACTGAGTTTACCGGAGCATGTTCACTAGACCTAGATCACACACACGAAACATGGGACCCCCATTCTTCTTCTAGGCCGCAAATAAATAGATTCTGGCCACAAATTGCGGCCAGATGTTGGAGCTGGGTGTCGGGGCTTGGTGGTTTGGTGTCTGCTGCTTATTGAAGGTCTTTGGTATATGCAACTTTTTCTAGTTCAGCTTGTATCAAAATATGGAACAAAATACCTTATTTCCTATACTTTTAAGCTTGCACGACACGTGTGTTATGTGAGTGGTTTTAGTTGCTGTGTATCACAGTGTGTCGGGGTAGTTTCAGACGCGTCTATACACGTTTTGGCGTATCGGATGCACACGCGTTTAGCTTGCGACGCGAGTTTCTCGTTTGGTTTTGATATCGTGTTTTTGCAGGATTTTAGCTTATGTGTATTCTTTGTGTAAATTCTAGGTTCGCAGGCGGGTAGTTCGGACGCCGCAAAGAAAGGGAAGCAGGTAGTCGACTACACATAGCACGAGATCACTGTGAGTAGATTTAACATTTACGGGGAAATCGCCCATATGACGTTAAGCGTCAGGGCTTGATAGGATATTGTAGTCGCGCGCGCGCGTGTGTGTGTATATATATATATATTGTTTGTGCATATGCACTATTATATCATACCCCTCTTTTGTTGCATATAGATACAGTAGTTATGTAACACCGCACTGTCACCAACGGTTCAAGCTGCACGAGCACTAATTGTATGTTACACCCACACCGTTAGTGATTGCCATGACACTTGCACTATAGGATTGCTACGAACCATACATACTGTACATTCATGCTTGCGTATATACCACTTGTACATCCATATTGGCACACATACATATTGTACACTCATGCTTGCGTATATACCACTTGTACATCCATATTGGAACACATACATATTGTACACTCATGCTTGCGTATATACCACTTGTACATCCATATTGGCATACATACATATTGTACACTCATGCTTGCATATATACCACTCGTACATCCATATTGGCACACATACATATTGTACATCCATACTTGCATATATATATATATATATATATATATATATATATATATATATATATATATATATATATATATATATATATCTTTGTGCATCCATGCCTACATACATACATACTTTTGCACATACATACATGGTGCTGACTTTGATTTGAAAATTGGGGACCGCATGAAATGTTTTCAACTGGATCCTTTTAAAAGAGCGGTTTTCCCCCTTTTACTCATAGTACAATTTTATGCGGCATACGATACATTGCATGGATTGTTAGTGAGTTTTGGAATCGTGTGATTTCTGAATTTGAGAACCGTGGTATTATTTTAAGAAAGGATGCACTGTTTTGAAAAACCCGGTTTCTCTTGATATGATATTTCAGTTCGCCCACCATGCGTTTTCTCGGTTCTGAGATATGTGACATATGAAACCCGATTCGAGGAGGAGGACGATCCGTTTGCGGGTATATGGTAGACCCGGTATGGTACCCCGGGGCGAGGGAGAGATTTCGTGTGGATGACGATGAGCCTGGCAAAGGGACTCCTACCTACCGGTGATTGGTTGGACCTAGAAGATATCCGGAGGATACCGACCAGAGTCGAGAGATGGATATGGGCCGACCCGTACTGCCGGGGCCGAGGGCCGATTCCGCAGACGGAGCCCGTGGGCCGATCCGGACTGATGGAGCACGATATATGAGGATTTGCATGTCGATGCTGGACAAGAGTATTTCATGATGTTTTCGGGTGTCGATGTTGGGCACTTCGCTTCTATGAGATTTACAGGATTGAAAGCCGGATAGAGTGACGGTGCCTGAGTTATTGGGATTTTGGGGTGTTTTTGGTAGACACTGGGGTTTTCCATGTTGATGATCCGTGTAGATGATATTTTATCTCATGCTCAGCATTCATTGTTATGCATTGCATCATATAGTCGTAGTACCTGATAGAGTATTTTGGCATGATTATTGCATACCCAGCTCATCATATAGATGTTATTAGATTGCACTTATTATGCATGATTATTGTATACCCAGCTCATCATATATATATTATTAGATTGCACTTGTTATGCATGATTATTGCATACCCAGCTCATCATATAGATGTTATCTGATTACACATGTTAGAGATCGCAGTACGTGCATACTTGCGATTACCTTTATATGTTATTTACTATTCACGAGTTGGCAACTCACCCCGTTGTGACACAGTGTTTGCAGGTCGACCCTCAGAGTAGTTGCGGCAGGGCTATCTCTTGTATCTTTTTGTACGGATACCACTGCAGTTGGCGTGTGAGCTGTTTTGCTGATAGGTGGGTTTGCGGTATCCGTTTATTTCCATTGTACACTCTATTGTATCTAGTACTCTCCATCCAATATTTCATGTATTGACTTAGAGACCAGTTGTGAGGACGATGTTGTATATTATTTTGTACTCTGGTGTCGAGCTCGTGTGAGCCGACTTTATTTTTGCAGTTTTATCTTTTATGTCGTTCTTTTTACTTATTCTATCCGTTTCTACGCTACGGAATCGTATACTATTCTTGTGGTGGTTGTTTCCGCCGTTGGGCGTGATTGCTCTTATTTGGGGATGTTTTATTTTTGTTATCAGTCATTTTACTTATATCATGTTTTGTACCCGTTTTCGGGGCTAGTTGTTACAAAGGAGGTGCTGCCGAAATTTTTAAGAAAATAACTTAAACTTTAAAGATTTTTACTCAAGTTTTCTAAATGTTTTAAACTAATGTTTTCTCCGCTCACTATTTTAATGGTTTGATTTCTGGGTTTCGGCTTACTTGATCGCGTTGCGCCTGTAGACGTTACGTGGTTAAGTGCCGATCACGGGCCGAACTTTGGGTCGTGACAAAGTTGGTATCAGAGCGTAGGGTTACCTTTCGGAGTGTAGGATGACCTTGGTATGATGGAATAGGTAGCTGAAGCAGAGTGGTGTAGCGTGTGTATGTTCCGCGGCATACTCACGACACGGTACTCCGCCTAAGTGACCTTAGGACCTATTGGTTGAAGTTTATTCATGATTTATACATTCTTGTGATTCGATTTCCGTATTCTTATCGAATCTTGTTTCATTTCCAGCCATTATACCGCCGAAGACTATGAGGGTGCAAAGAGCGGCCGCGAGAGCCGAGATTAGAGTTGACTCGTCTGAGACGAGGACTGACCCAGGCAGTACTCCCGTTGTACCAGAGCAGACAGTTCCTCCTTTGACAGAACAGATCGCTATGCTAGGGGACGGTATGCAGGAGATGCGCCAGATGATAGGATCGTTAGTTGAGACATTTCGAGCGCAGCAACCAGAGGTAGTTGCACCAGTTACGGGGACAGCGATGGTACCTACAGTTCAGGCAGATGCACCTGCAGCTATAGAGGCTATTACAATATCGCTATCTGAATTTATAAGGCTGAAGCCTCCGGTCTTCACAGGCACCGATGCAGCCGAGGACCCACAGTCATTTATCGATAGGATGGCCCGGATATGTCGTTCACTCAGATGCTCAGATGCGAGATGGGTAGAGTTCGCGAGCTTTCGCCTGGAAGATCTTGCGCAGAAGTGGTGCGAGTCGGTAGAAAAGGGCAGAGCAGCAGGTCTTCCTCCTATGACCTGGACTGAGTTCGTGACGGTGTTCCTTGCCCGTTTCCTTCTCCAGAGTGTCAGGGATGCTCGAGCGCGTAGGTTCGAGTCATTACGCCAGACGTCGGATATGACGGTGGCGGAGTATGATGTGCAGTTCACCGAGCTATCTGTTTAAGCCCCATATTTAGTGGCTACTGAGGAGATGCGGGTCAAGAGGTTTGTTCGAGGTTTGCTCACCCCGTTGTATCTTGCGATCAGCGCATAGCATTGCGAGACCTATGCAGCAGCTGTAGAAGCAGCCCTGTTAGTCGAGGAGCGTCTTGCCGAGACTTCGGTAGTTCCGGAACCGAAGAGAGTTCGCACTGACATGTCTTCCCAGAGGCAGATGGGTAGGCGCGGCGGCAGACCCCCTCTAGGCCGTGATGATGACGGAGGTTCGAGACGAGGACGGTTATACAACACCTATCCACAGGGCCGGAAGTCACCGTCTAGATGTTTCCAGTGCGGGAGTACTTATCATCAGGTTCGAGATTGTCCGGAGCCACGTGAGGGCTAGACATGTAAGTGCACGGCGGTGCCCCGGCCGTCAATCCGACGCCGGAAATGCGGAAACGGAAAACTTTGCTAAACTTGCAAACTGGAACCACCGCGCACTAAAATCCGGATCGGGCCATTAAACTAACTCTAGCAAACATGAGAAAGGGGTAGAATGCTATACCAAGCGATCCGTGTCCTTCGGTCTTCGCCTCCACTCCGATCTCCTCGCGGAATCTCCGGTTGTTGCCTCCTCTTCGAAACGGGCATCACATCGCCGGGTTCTTTTACGGGCTCCCACCTTTGGACCGAGGCAACTCGGGCGTGAAGTTGGCTAGCCGACGCGTCCAAGGATGCTGTAGACTAGTGTAGAAACCATTGTCTCAATTGGGGTTGTGAAGTTGCCTTGGTGATATGGAGGTGAAGAATGAAAGCAGTTTTGGAAGAAAAATGGTGCTTTCATTTTTCTAGCAAGGAATAAGAAATGTGAAGATCAAATTTCCCCACACCCCCTCACTCTAGTGGCCGGCCCCTTCTAGGAAATATGGTGGAGAGAAAATCAAGAAGGGAGGTGAGTGTAGGATAGCTCAAGGTGACCATAAGAGATGTGAAGAAAACTAGGAATAAAAGTCACACCATTTCAAATCTTTTCTTATCTCATTAATGCAAAGGATAAGAATAAAAAGGAATCTCATGATGCTAAATCTATCATAATGCCACATATACTAATAACCCCCCTCCACAAAGGTAATTTGCATACTTGCAAATAACCCCCTCCATCGGAAAAGTCAGGCCGGGAAGGAACAAAGGAAAACCGGCCGAAACGGAATGCAAACTGGCAACTTCAGAAAACTGATCCCGTAATAAATTACAGGAAAACCCCGCGACTGTATATACATACCCGCATTTGTATTCCCACTGAATACAAATGAAAAGAGACAAAATCTACACTGTCTAATACTAGGATCCGGCTTAAACCAAAGCCCGCTAGTAAAATCCGTCCGATCACGATCCGTGCAATACCGCACGTATCTGATCGAACCCTGCCATATCTCCATACGGCCTCTACAGCATTTCGCCCGAAACTTGAGTAACAGTGTGTGGGGGACTCTAAAGACTCGTCAATACTATGGCTGTGGATTTAACCACTAGCACGCCAGAGGTATTAGCCATACGTAACGAGCTACCAGCTATTGACCAAAAGGGACGTCGATGAGAGAACTCATCCTGACACCCTACTGAGCCTGTCAGTGACAATATCCGTACAGTCCGGTCCGTTCGTCTATGAGCATCGCATGGCGGGCCTAGGGGGTTGGTAAAAGTCAGACCCCCAAAAGCGGTACAAGTCGTATTGGAGTGTAGCCCAGAACACCCTGAGATACTACTGAAATACCTACCAGTAAATCTTTTGCCTCGGCCGAGGGCTTTGTGTAATGGCTCTCCTAGACACAGCGCGACCTCATCCCCAATACCGGGAGAGACGAACCCCTGCAGATCCGCTCACTGCCTCCATGTGGCTCTGGACTGTACCCAACTAAAACCTGTTTGCACGTCTCCTTTGAGCGTGGTAGGGTAGTAATCAAAGTACAGTGGGAACTCACACGAGACAAATGACGATCTCAGGTCGATGAACTAACCTGTACACATGTCACCAGGGAACTGCTATCTGACGTCTGGTATAATCCCAACTAGCAGGTTCCCGGCGAGTCCTGTCCGGTGTACTCATAACCCAATGAGCACCTGTATACATCTTAGGTGAACCAACTGACACCAGTGGCTTGTGAGACCGGCCACCACCCCTCGTCGGGGTCTCGACTGTATACACTAGTCTACTCTAGAGAATCGATGCCCTGTCTCGAAACTCCCACGACTAGGGACCTTTTAAGGATTTGCTTATAGACTCCAGCTCCCACGTATATGATCGCCCTCATACTGCTGGTAATCAAGCAAGAATCCTAGGGGCTCTATCAACGTGCAATAGTGACCTGTAAGGTCACCTAAAGCAGTATACGATGATAAAGATAAACCAGATAGCATACTATCATCTCGAGTAAGACTGTCCTGCCGGTATAGGTCCTCCCTCAACCATTGCAATCACGTGCCTGTGATCCAATGATTGACTCTGAGGGCACTATATCCAACAAGACAGCCGTACCACATGTCACATTTCCACCTTCTCCACCCCAAAGAGCGTTGTCTCTTGTACCTGCTGTTGCTTCGCGTCAGACTCATGCACAAAGAGGTCGTGGTCGCGGAGGGTTTGCTCAGAGAGGACGAGGTGGCCGAGGCAGAGGACAGCCAGCTGCCGGTAGAGGACAGTCAGTTGCTAGTAGGGGACCGCCAGTCGTAGGTAGAGAACAGGCACGGGTATTCGCTTTGACGCATCAGGACGCGCAGGCGTCCAATGTAGTAGTCTCAGGTACTCTTTCAGTATGTTCTGTTGACGCACACGTATTGTTTGATCCGGGATCCACGCACTCGTACGTTTCCACACACTTCGTGCCGAGTTTGGGTAGAAAGTCTGGTTTGCTTGATCAGCCGCTTGCTGTGACTACTTCTGTGGGCGAGTCATTTGTTGCTAGACACGTGTTCCGATCGTGTGTTGTCCGTATTGGTGAGAGAGAGTTGCCTGTCGACTTGATCCTTCTTGAGATGTTGGACTTCGACGTTCTCCTGGGCATGGACTGGTTAGCCATGTGCTACGCGTCTGTGGACTGCCGCGAGAAGACAGTTAGGTTTTGTTTTCCTGGCGAGTCGGCTTTTGTTGTGCAGGGGGACTGTGGTGCCGCCCCTCACAGTTTGATTTCGTCTCTTCGCGCTGGACAGCTTTTGAGGAAGGGATGTCACAGATTTCTAGCCTTTGTTTGCGATACTAGAGCTACAGAGGTTCCGTTGGACTATGTCCTGATTTTTAGTGAGTTCCCTGATGTTTTCCCTGACGAGCTTCCTGGGCTACCACCTGAGCGCGATATTGTTTTCTGCATTGACTTGATTCCCGGCACGGGGCCTATTTCCATACCGCCTTATCGGATGGCCCCGGCGGAGCTTAAAGAGTTGAAAGGTCAGTTGCAAGATTTGCTGGATAAAGGGGTTATTCGACCTAGTGTGTCTCCTTGGGGTGCTCCAGTCCTGTTTGTCAAGAAGAAGGACGATAGTTTGCGCTTGTGTATTGATTACCGCCAGCTGAACAGGGTTACCGTACAGAACAGATATCCCTTGCCACGCATCGATGACTTATTCGACCAGCTTCAGGGTGCGGGATACTTTTCGAGGATTGACTTGCGATCAGGCTACCATCAGTTGCGGGTTCGGCAGGAGGATATTCCGAGGACGGCTTCGCACGCGTTACGGGCACTATGAGTTTTTGGTGATGTCGTTCGGACTAACCAATGCCCCAGCAGCATTTATGGACTTGATGCACCATATTTTTTGGCCGTATCTTGATCTGTTCATCATCGTATTTATTGACGACATTTTGGTGTATTCCCGGAGCCGAGAGGAGCATGAGCAGCACCTGCGGATCACATTGCAGACTTTGAGGGAGCACCAGCTGTTCGTGAAATTCTCCAAGTGCGCGTTTTGGCTTGACAGCGTAGAATTCTTGGGTCATGTGATTACGCGATATGGTATATGTGTGGACCCGAAGAAGATCGAGGCCGTTCAGCATTGGCCCAGACCATCATCAGTTACAGAGATCCGCAGCTTTCTAGGACTGGCCGGCTACTACCGACGATTCGTACAGGACTTCTTCCGTATTGCTGCAACGTTGACCGGGTTGACCCGGAAGGGAGTTCTTTTTGATTGGACGGAGGCGTGCGAGCATAGATTTCAGCAGTTTGAAGGGTTCCGGCAGCGCCCCGGCCATTAAAACGCGGCCAATATGCGGAACAAAAATTTTCTAAACTGGCGTTACCGCTACCCGATTTACGGATCGACCTTAAACCCTATTTTAGCGAGCTAACTAAGAGTTAGAAAGGTTATACCGAGATGATCCGAGTCCTTCGGTCTTCATTCCAAGCTCCTAGTGATTCCATGATGATGTTTGGTTGCCGGTCTTCCTCCATCTCTGATGATCCACCTGAGGGAAACGGCGCAAGCTCCAGCTTCGTCGAACGAAGCAACCGACGCTCCAAAGTCGCTAGCTATGGAGAGTCGAGGTGTATGGAAGTGTCACTACATTTTTCTCTCTACGCAAAGTGCTCATGGAGAAACCATAGAAGATGAAGAAGGAGGTGATGAAGACTTGGCATAAACAACAATGAAAATGGCTAAGTCTTTTTGTATCAAGTCAATGAGAGAGTGAGAGAGAGCTAGAATGATGTAATGTGTAATCTCTCAAAATGAAAAGCCCCCCACTCTCATTAGTGGCCGGCCCCTCTCCCTCTCTCCCATCAAAAAAATCCCCACCATTTCCTTTTTTAATTAAAACAATAAACAATGCAAACCATGCTTTGCTACATGCCTCACAACATGCACAACACCATGCTTTGACCATGTTCATGCCATGTCACCCCTCCACCTCATTTCCCAAAAGATTTTCAATAAAGAAAATCAATAATGAGGTGGCACCTTCTAGAAGCTATTCCGTATAAAATACGGAATACTTCCCGGTACATGTATCGAAATACATATACGCGTATTCGTACAAAAATACGAATAGGCGAGAGAGAAAACGAATAGTGAACAATAATACTAGAATACATATATACAAATATATATGTAAATTATTAAATCAAAACCTGATTTAATAATCTGGCTTAATCCTAAGCCGCTAGTATTATCAACCGTCCGATTAAAGTCTGCGCAGCAAGTGCACATATTTAATCGGACACCTGTATGTATCAACATACGTCATGTACACCATATCGCCTGAACCGTGAAAACCCTCTGTGTGGGACTCTAAAGACTCGTCAATACCCTGGCAGTGGGTTTAACCACAAAGCACGTCAGCGGCACTAGCTGTACGTAACGGCTACCCAGGTATTGAGTGAAAGGGAGGCCGACGAGCAAACTCATCCTGAACCCCTACTGAGCCTGTCAGTGACAATATCCGTACAGTCCGGTCTGTCCGTCTAAGAGTATCGCATATCGAGTTTAGGGGGGTGGATAAAGTCAGACCCCTAACAACGCGATATTTAGTGTCGGCATGATACCCATCACCTCCTGAGAAACTATTGATCCTGGATCGGTAATCCTCGTCTACCATGGCCATGGATTTATGGTGATGGCCACCCGTACACAACGCGACATCAACCCCCAATACTGGGAGAGACGAATCTCCGACGATCTGATCACTGCCTCCATGCGGCTCGGGACTGTATCCAACTAAAACCTGTTTGCACGACTCGTTTGAGCCGTGGTAGGGTAGTAATCAAAGCACAGTAGGAACTCACACGAGACAAATGACGATCTCAGGTCGACAGACTAACCGATACACATGTCACCTGAGAACTGCCATCTGACAATAGGTATAATACCAACTAGCAGGTTCCCGGCGAGTCCGTCCAGTGTACTCATAACCCAATAAGCACCTGTATACTATCTTAGGTGAACAAACTAACACTAATGACTTGTGAGACCTGGCCACTGCCCCTCGTCGGGGTCTCGATCAGTATACACTAGTCTACACTGGAGTATCGATGCCCGGTCTCGATACTCCTACGACTAGGGACATTTAAGGATGTGCTTATAGACCCCAGCTCTCACATATATGATCGCCATCATAATGCTGGCAGTCAAGCAAGAATCCTATGGGCTCTATCAATATGTACATGATGATAAAGACAAACCAGATAGTATACTATCATCTTGAGTAAGACTGTTTTATCGGTATAGGTCATGCCTCAATCATCATAATCACAAGTCCGCGACTATGATAATTGCCTTGAGGGCACTATAGCCAACAATCTCCCACTTGCACTAAAGGCTAATTATTGCGATGTCGCATACTCACAGCCCGTGTGATACTGAACACCCAACTTCTGTACTAATCAGTTTCGCAAAGCCCGTTTGCGAAAATGATTGTGTTCGAGAAATAGCCTCAGTGAGTGGATCCGCTCCAAAGTTTCTCTCTGTATCCCAACTTCGCGGAGAAAGCTATCTCCCGAAATGAGCAATACCTGTCTTAGAATTTGTCTGGATATCTGATGGGACCCAATTCACAAATGAACTCCAAATCCAGTAAACTTCTTAGACTATATCGTCCACTAAATATAATCAGTATCCTGCGCAATGCCTTTCCTCAGTATCCGCTTGGACCACCCGTCCAACATAATGTCCCTCAAAAGAGGGAAAACTATAACTCTGACAGTCACTCTGTCATCCAGGTCATCTTGAAAGCCTGAAATGATGTAGGTTTCCTAGGCATCCTCAAGAGGTCTCACTAGGCATCAACCATGCCCGTTTCAAATTTTACGGTGCCGAGAAACCCTAGACTACGGATCGTTTGCTAGAAAACTAGGCGAAAAAGCTAACTAGTTAACACTTAACTACAAGATACGGAAATACAACCTTTGTAGATCCGGTCCTCCACCTCCACGGCTCCGTGATGAGGTCCTCTCCGCTGTCCAAATCAAATCCGGGCTCTAGCGTCGACTTCATCGGAGAATAGGCGAGCTAGGTCGTCGATGTCCATGCCGAAGATGATCTACGTCGAGGCATCGCTAAATCAAGCTCCGACTTCACCAAGTCAAGAAACTTGTGAAGAAAACACACTCTACTACTTGGCAAGAGGTAGAGGATGAAGAAATAGGAAGTGGGTTCAATTTAGAATTGGATTTCTCACTCTTTATCATCAATCACCATTGATGACCTAAGCTTTTCTTCTTGAGTTCAAGGAAGAAGAAGAAGAAAAATGATATGATAAGTTCATTGAAAAAGAAAAGAAAATGAATTCTTATCATAAAATTAACCATGGTCAAGTGTAGAGACTAAACTAGGGTTAGTGGGAATGGTTAGGGTTAAGGATGAGATAAGAATGGTTGACTTTATCAAAGCTTCATGAAGCTTCAACTAAAGAACAAATAAAGCCACCATTCTTTTCTCTTTTCCATTTATTTTCCAAAATGTATAAACAAATAAATAAATGAATAAATAAGTAATGGAAAATAAAACCCTAACCACTCTCACAACCATGGTTTAATCTTCACACAAAACACAAGTTAGCATGCATCATCAAACATGATACATACAAGTGCACAAAAATATATCACATATACAATGTGCACAATCCAAGTGAGAAAATCCGTTTAAAGTGAACCAATACTAGTTAGTGCAAAGTAACATATCAAATATATAATTATGCATTAAATCATTAAATCAACACTTGATTCAATGATCCGGTCATGTCGTACACAACCGACTAGTATTCAATGTATCGGCTTATCGAATCAACGCTTGAATCGATAACTAGGTTATATCGCATACAACCATTCGACGCATTGATCGCGAGAATGAAATACGGTATCACATACACGCATTATTCTCGGTCCCGCACATATCTCATATGCGCTCCTATTTCGTTTCGCTTGAGCCAGGAAACCTCTGTGTAGGACTCTAAAGACTCGTCAATACGCCGGCAGCAGGTGATGATCATATCAAACACCCACAAGCCGCAAGCGGTCTGCTAAACGTAACGGCCACCCGGGTATTGAGCGATCTGAAGATCGACGAGCAAGCCCGCTCACACTCCAGTGAATCCAACCAGTAACACTACCGTACAGTCCGGTATGATCGTCTGATATGTCGCATATCTCGCCTAGGGGTGGTAAACGTCAGACCCCAATAGCTGGATAAGTCGTGTCGATATGAGGTCTATAACAATTCGAGAAACTACTGGTAACACTTACCAGTAAATCTCAGCAACCCTGGCCAGGGATTTCCTGTTATAGCCAATCGAACACAGCGCAACATCAACCCCCTATACCGGGAGAGACGAATCCCCTCCTATCGCTCATTGCCTCCATGTGACTCGGGACTGTACCCAAAAACCACCGTTTTGCACGCCCTCTTGGACGTGGTAAGATGGAAATCAAAGCACAGTGGGAACCACACAAGACTCTATGACGATCTCGGGTCAACAGACTACTCTGTACCAGTGTCACCATAGAACTGCCATCTGACGTGAGGTATAATACCATCTGGGAGTTCTCGGCGAGTCCGTCCAGTGTACCCAGTCTCTACTGAGCACCCGTATATCATCTCTGATGTCAAACACCAATGGATATGGGATCATCCATCGCCCATCTGTATGGGTCGAGAAGGTATACGCTAGTCTACTCTGGTATATCGATGCCCCGTCTCGATACACCCTCGACTAGGGACTTTGAAGGATGTACTTATGGACTACCATGTCCCTACTAGTATGATCCGCATCATAGTCCAGGTAGTCAAGTACAGATCCTAAGGGCTTTACCAACATGTAATAGAGAGACAATCAGTGTACACGTTAAGGTAAAGATCAACCAGATAGCATACTATCATGTCGAGCAAGAAAGTCCTCCCTATATACGTCCCAGCATCCACTACAATATACATCCTATATACAGTAATGGCCTCTAGGGCATACATATAACTAACAATCTCCCACTTGCACTAGGGCCATCTGATAGCAGTGGTTGTAGTATTTCATACTCAACCATCCCATAAAAGTTCTCTCTGGGAAAAGGCCTTTCGTGAGTGGATCCGCTGTGTTTGTCCTCTGAGTCTACTCTCCTAACCTCGATCCCTTGGAGATCAAGCATCTCCATGATCAAGTGATACTGCCTTAGAATATGTCTGGATCACCGATGGGACCTGCGTTCCTTGGCATAAGCCACAACTCCATTGTCACACAATGGGAGGAACATAGTTCATCTCATGAACTAATATACACCCAAACAGCCTCTTTGGTAGCATCTTAAGTAGCGATGTATTCAGCCTTTATCGTCTAGTATGCCACGGTATCTAGCTTGGAACTTTTCCAACATACCGTCCCTTTACTGAGGGTAAAGACAATGCCTGCGACTGACATTCAGTCGTCTTTATCACCCTGGAACCCTTTCAGTGATTCTCCCCAGGGTCGATTGATACCATCTCACTACAGCTAGTGAGTATCCTAACATCCATTTAGATCTATCTCATAAATCCAAAATCCAGGATTTAGTAGGTATCACTTTAATCCTATATGGAGAATCTTTGTGATAAGCGGAGATTGATCGAGCGTAGCATAAGAAACTCCTTTCTTATCAAGAGTATGTCATCCACGTACTCTACGAGGATCGTCACCATACTCCCTACTACCTTTTTGTATATACAAGGTTCATCTACCATTTTGATGATGTCAAACTCTTTGACCGCTTCATCAAAACAGATGTTCCAACTCCGCGATGCCTGCTTTATCCTATAAAGCATCTTGCACACGTTTCCGCTGCTCCCACTGTCTACGAAGCCCTCTGGCTGTGTACTTATAGACGCACTCTTCTAAAACATCATTTAGAAAAGCAGTCATGACACCCAACCACCAGATATCGCAGTCATGGTATGTAGCCGTGACAAGTAGGATCTGGATGGACTTAAGCATAGTCACTTGAAAAGGTTTCATCATAATCCACGCCTGGTCGATGACGAAAAGCTTTAACAAGTCTAGCTTTGAATGTCTCAACTTTTCCATGTACACCAAGTAATCTTCTCAAGATATACTTGCTCCTGATGGGGATTTAACCCTTCAGATATAGCAACCAAAGTCCATACTTTGTTGGTGTATAAGGATTCCATCTCAGATCACTAAGCATCCAGCCATTCTTACAGAGTCTTACCCCTGATGACCAGCTCGAAGCTAGTTGGGTCATCATCTCATGATGCAATCCTCGCTCCCACTGTCATAGAGAAACCGAAGTATCTCTCAGGTGGGTGAGGAACCCTACTAGATCGGCGGAGAGGCTGAGGTTCGTTGGTATCTACTGAATCCTTTGGTTGTACCAAATCATCTGCTGCAGTTTGTATAGCTGGAACATTTCCAGTTCTACATAACAGATCTTGCCTCGAGCTTGTCCGGATTTTGCTTTTCAGACATAGCCCGGACAACCCCAAATCTTAACTAGCTTAAGACATAGGCTCTTCCCATTCCATATCACATATGAAGCGGTAGGCAACTGATTTGATTCGAACCCTATTCAATAGGTATGCAGCTTCTCAAGTGCATAACTCCCAAAAAAGGAAATAGGTAACTCAGTAGTACTCATCATAGAGCACACCTTATCACATAGGGTGTAATTGCTCCACCCCGATATACCATCGTGCTATGGTGTATACGAAGGAGTAATGCTGAGAGAGAATCTCATTCTCCTTTAGAATAATCCAGGATTTTCGTGCTCAAGTATTCTTCTCCTTGATCTCATCAGAGGACATAATACTTATACCCATATTCTGGTTCTCTACTTCTAACTTATATTCTGTGAATATCTCAAAAGGTTCGGACTTGTGTTTCAACGAGAACATATGTCTGAATCTAAAGAGATCATCAGAGAACGTAATGAAGTATAAAGAACCAGTCCTGGCATGTGTAGACAGGAGACCTTACATACATCAACATGTATCATCCCAAGAGTTCACTAACTCTTTCTCTGTTTCCAATAAACGGAGCTATGGTCATCTTATCTCTGTGACATGACTGACGAGTTTCACAAGATGTAAATTCAAACTGATTTAAATATGCATCTATATGTAACTCTAGCTAGTCGGGTCACATTGATCTGACCTAGTCTACAATGCCTCAAGAAGGATTCGTTCATTTCTGAACTCTTCCTCTTGTGTGTGTTCCGTATACTAAGAACTGTAGTTTGATTTAGAACATCAACGCTTTTAGATAACGTGCCTGAACCGATCAACTTTTGATATAGGAAATGTTCAAAACATTATCCAACAATACAAAATTTTATCATTTCTTTACTAACAAAGAGACTGATATGATTTTGTATATCAGGTTCGGTATCTAATAACATTCGTTCAGAATCAATGTATTGTAATACAGGGTGACAGTGACCAACAGACTTGGTTGCAACTCTTGCCCCGTTTTCTGCCTCATGAAACTTATCACCCGTTCTCAGTTCTCTACCTATCTGTTGCCCTATGTAACAGATTACATATCTGGGATCCTGATCCGGTATCATATACCCAGGACGTAAAGAATAGAGAAACAGTTCTGTATAAAGAACACACCCAAAGATGATGCATCAGCATGCACTCTCTTCGTTTGGGCGGCACGGGAAATCTGGTATTCCTCAATTTCCTGCTCTGTCTTATAACAATTATAAGGTGGAGCGGGACCAACGTTCCCCAGCTCAGTATAACAAGCGGGTTCGGTCAAAAATCCGTATTATTATCTTGATTAAGGCGTGATATGGTCGCTACCTGGAGAGAGAGAGAAGAAAACACTCAGCGTGCGCTCTTGCAAGAATAGATTGGTTATTATTTTATCTAATCAGGATGGCTCCCACTGCTTTTTATCAAATCTTCCTTCAAACCCTAAAAGGAAAGACTAGCCGGGATTAATTACACACTACAAGTTCGCCAATCTTTCAGCCAGGCCAGGGTCGGTACTTTGAGGGAGGTCCCCCGTGCTTTCGCACGAACCTAATTAATGTAAACCTCATTTTCCCAGAGGCGTAACCCCGTTAACACCTTTCTAGACACCTACTCGATCGGCTAATTGTAATGTATAAAACTCTCCCAGGAGTAACTCTTACTCGCAGCGGGTATCGGGATCCAACTATCTCATAGAAGGTATGCAATCTCATTGCAAATTTCAACACTTGAAATTCCCGATAATATTTTGCCCCTAGCTCGCTATGACCTTGACGCATGCCAAACAACCCATAGTCTGCTAGTCAAGTTCAACCCGTACATTTCTTGATTGAATTAAACCCACCCGCACGACCCTTGACGCATGCCAAACAACGCCGTACGAATACCCTAATCCAATCGCATCATATGCTGGCAGATAAGCACTAGTTAGCTACCGTACACTACGCCTTGACGCATGCCAAACAACCGCAGCACGAATACTAACTAATACTTATCTGAAATGACGGAGGGCTACGACAGGTTTTTCTGAAAACCTATTGCGTAATGAACTTGATATCGTTGTAGGATCGAATGAATTTTGAAATGGAGTGTTTTTGAGGCTTTTCTAGTTTTGCTAAAGGAGTCACTCCCGGTGAAGGGATCGTCGGTCCTTTCCTCGTCGAATGAGGTGCGGGATATATCATATATATCTCTGTGCAAAGCAAAAACACTTAAAAGCAATCAAAAGACAAACCGAATGTGTAGCATCTGCCAGTTATTGCTAAAGGAGTCACTCCCGGTGAAGGGATCTCGGTCCTTTCCTCATCGAATAAGGTGCAGGATATATCGCATATACCGCTGTGCAAAGCAAGAACTGTAGCTACCTGTTTTATTTTGAAATTCGATTCTACAACATCTTAGGTTTCTTTTCTTTCATTAATCTCATTAATGAAGTCCCATCATTTAAGTACCTAAACATCACAGATAGATATGACGTACACTTATGCCATCCGCATTCGTCTCGAT
This sequence comes from Agapanthus africanus, assembly GCA_030015575.1. Lineage (NCBI taxonomy): Eukaryota > Viridiplantae > Streptophyta > Magnoliopsida > Asparagales > Amaryllidaceae > Agapanthus > Agapanthus africanus. The sequence goes on from CM057348.1 coordinate 542,449,614, forward strand.
GTCCCCTCATGCACCGTTAGGTTAGGTAACTAACGACAGAGCAGGGCAGGGCTAGCGCGGGTGTAAAACATAAGTAACGTCTATATAATATATCATATATACTATATACTATATCTATCACAGAACATCACATGATCACATCACAGATATCGCAGCAGAAGAAACATATGAAATATTGGATATACTAGGACGTCCGTGTTTTCAATACGAGCCAGTATAAAACACGGATTCCACGGTCGCGATGAATAGCCAAACCCACACCCGTAGACCCCTACGAGAGCGGCAAACAACCCTACCAATTCTAGAGTTAGGAGACCCGGACTCGACTCCTCGAGTTGGTCTCCCACTGGACTCCAGAACCCGGTTACTTGTGCCCTCCTCCTTGGGTCTATCCTAGTGCGGAAAAGTAAATAATATACATCAACGGTGATAACTTCCGCTACCTGGAAGTGCCCCAATAAAAGAATATTACATACAAGTTTTTACATGAATGAAAATGAAAAACACTCATCTCACATAAAAACCCCCGGCTATTCAAACACGACGATCCAATATAACATATCCAGCAACACATAACATCACATGTCATCAACGTAAGTAAATATGCGCATCCCAATTGTCGTTGACATATAGCAATGAAACCGGCGATATCACATATTACACTTACGGTCATAGAAAAGAAAGTGTAAAACTACAACAGTTGGAATCCGCAACCTTCTCAGACATCGCATGCCTAACCAAATGAATTACTTAGACATCGCATGCCTAACAATTATAAACCCCGCATTTTAGTCTCAAAATCGAAAACACTTTTCAATATCAAGTCGGGCAATTCAACAGGATTCCCGACATCCTGATCGAATGCTCGTCGCAAACTTCAGTAGGCGGCCGCACCCCTGATACCGTCGACAAAGTGCACCAAGGCGGAACACCGCTGCCGCGAGCACCCGAACGGATGCTTTCGGCGACGGGGTTCTCCTACAGTCACTTGGTCGGGGCAATGGCGTGAGGCTGTCTATTAAGTTTACCCGGCGGGTATCCGCGTACGCTACGTGATTGCGACGGACTTTTGATCACATCAAAATTCCGTGGCAACCGATCAAGTGAGACTAAACTGCTACATTTATAACATTCATTCAGTTATCTCATAACTTCTTGTGAATTCCAATTATTGTATCCCATTCCAGATAATTAGAAAATGTTAAACTTTTCGATCGAACAATCGAACACCCAAGTTTTCCCGATACAGCTCAACACATGAAATAAGTCTAACAACATTCCGTTCGTGCCTCAGTACCAACGGTCCAGCCGTAGAAGGGTCAAGCCAACGCCTCACATGTGGCACGCCGTACTGCCCCAAACCCGAAGGTTCAAAGGGCAGTTCAAGACGGTCACATAATCGAGTTAAGGTTTGTTGTCTTCTAGAGGGACCATCGCGTTACTTGCACTACTTAGAACGTCGTTAAACTACGGAAAAATCCAACACATGGAAATTTCCCGACAGGGGAAAAATTGGGTATTTATATCCGGTCGAACTTTTTAACATATTCTAAAATTTATCCGGAAAGCCACACAGACAAAATTTGATACTCCAATCGAAACACCGAATCCCCAAATCAACTGCAGAAAATTCAACTCTTGAAAAATTATTAAAAATTCCCAGAAAACCCATCAAATTAAAATAGGAATTACTGTGCAGCAATTGGGAGGTGACGTCATCACCTAGCCGCGGAACCGCCGCAGAAGCTGGGCTTCTGCCGCGGTTCCGCGCTCTGTTTGATGAATTATTCACCTGAGTTTGCACAGTAATTCTTATAATTATTTATTGAATTTTTTAGGCATTTTTAATACACAAAAATCCGCATCTTCGGAAAAAGTACAGAGAGCATATTTGTTTTGGGGTTCCGGGTTCGTTCGGACTTCAAATTCCGTCTGGACTTCGCCTAAGGCTCTAGCTAGGCTCTGATACCACTGTAGGGTTCCTAGGCATCCTCAAGAGGTCTCACTAGGCATCAACCATGCCCGTTTCAAATTTTACGGTGCCGAGAAACCCTAGACTACGGATCGTTTGCTAGAAAACTAGGCGAAAAAGCTAACTAGTTAACACTTAACTACAAGATACGGAAATACAACCTTTGTAGATCCGGTCCTCCACCTCCACGGCTCCGTGATGAGGTCCTCTCCGCTGTCCAAATCAAATCCGGGCTCTAGCGTCAACTTCATCGGAGAATAGGCGAGCTAGGTCGTCGATGTCCATGCCGAAGATGATCTACGTCGAGGCATCGCTAAATCAAGCTCCGACTTCACCAAGTCAAGAAACTTGTGAAGAAAACTCACTCTACTACTTGGCAAGAGGTAGAGGATGAAGAAATAGGAAGTGGGTTCAATTTAGAATTGGATTTCTCACTCTTTATCATCAATCACCATTGATGACCTAAGCTTTTCTTCTTGAGTTCAAGGAAGAAGAAGAAGAAAAATGATATGATAAGTTCATTGAAAAAGAAAAGAAAATGAATTCTTATCATAAAATTAACCATGGTCAAGTGTAGAGACTAAACTAGGGTTAGTGGGAATGGTTAGGGTTAAGGATGAGATAAGAATGGTTGACTTTATCAAAGCTTCATGAAGCTTCAACTAAAGAACAAATAAAGCCACCATTCTTTTCTCTTTTCCATTTATTTTCCAAAATGTATAAACAAATAAATGAATGAATAAATAAGTAATGGAAAATAAAACCGTAACCACTCTCACAACCATGGTTTAATCTTCACAAAAAACACAAGTTAGCATGCATCATCAAACATGATACATACAAGTGCACAAAAATATATCACATATACAATGTGCACAATCCAAGTGAGAAAATCCGTTTAAAGTGAACCAATACTAGTTAGTGCAAAGTAACATATCAAATATATAATTATGCATTAAATCATTAAATCAACACTTGATTCAATGATCCGGTCATGTCGCACACAACCGACTAGTATTCAATGTATCGGCTTATCGAATCAACGCTTGAATCGATAACTAGGTTATATCGCATACAACCATTCGACGCATTGATCGCGAGAATGAAATACGGTATCACATACACGCATTATTCTCGGTCCCGCACATATCTCATATGCGCTCCTATTTCGTTTCGCTTGAGCCAGGAAACCTCTGTGTAGGACTCTAAAGACTCGTCAATACGCCGGCAGCAGGTGATGATCATATCAAACACCCACAAGCCGCAAGCGGTCTGCTAAACGTAACGGCCACCCGGGTATTGAGCGATCTGAAGATCGACGAGCAAGCCCGCTCACACTCCAGTGAATCCAACCAGTAACACTACCGTACAGTCCGGTCTGATCGTCTGATATGTCGCATATCTCGCCTAGGGGTGGTAAACGTCAGACCCCAATAGCTGGATAAGTCGTGTCGATATGAGGTCTATAACAATTCGAGAAACTACTGGTAACACTTACCAGTAAATCTCAGCAACCCTGGCCAGGGATTTCCTGTTATAGCCAATCGAACACAGCGCAACATCAACCCCCTATACCGGGAGAGACGAATCCCCTCCTATCGCTCATTGCCTCCATGTGACTCGGGACTGTACCCAAAAACCACCGTTTTGCACGCCCTCTTGGACGTGGTAAGATGGAAATCAAAGCACAGTGGGAACCACACAAGACTCTATGACGATCTCGGGTCAACAGACTACTCTGTACCAGTGTCACCATAGAACTGCCATCTGACGTGAGGTATAATACCATCTGGGAGTTCTCGGCGAGTCCGTCCAGTGTACCCAGTCTCTACTGAGCACCCGTATATCATCTCTGATGTCAAACACCAATAGATATGGGATCATCCATCGCCCATCTGTATGGGTCGAGAAGGTATACGCTAGTCTACTCTGGTATATCGATGCCCCGTCTCGATACACCCTCGACTAGGGACTTTGAAGGATGTACTTATGGACTACCATGTCCCTACTAGTATGATCCGCATCATAGTCCAGGTAGTCAAGTACAGATCCTAAGGGCTTTACCAACATGTAATAGAGAGACAATCAGTGTACACGTTAAGGTAAAGATCAACCAGATAGCATACTATCATGTCGAGCAAGAAAGTCCTCCCTATATACGTCCTAGCATCCACTACAATATACATCCTATGTACAGTAATGGCCTCTAGGGCATACATATAACTAACAAATGATAACCGTCTCTCGAAGGAGGCTGCCGTAATCATTTCCCAAGAACATTCACTTATGTTCAATAACTGCTTCCCAATGTTTCTCAAGGATTGGATTAATATATCTGCTTATTGCATCTAGTGCAAAAGCAATATCTGGTGTGGTACTTGACATTTCATGATTAACTCAATTGCCTTGAGCAAATGATATGTTAATCATGTAGATCCCTCTCCCCTTTAGTCTATAAGACACCTTTAGAGAGGTTGACCCCATCATCTGCAGGTAGACCATCATGCCAGGAGTCGTCCATTTAATGTCAAAATACCCAGATTAGGATACTTCCCAAATCTAGATCTAAAACCATAGATCTAGTAACCAGAAACCCTGATATTACATCCATATCTTGTGTGGAGAAACAACTTTGTAACAACCATAATACAACCGATCGTAGTATAGGAATATCTCTTCCTATTAAGTGCATGTCATCCCGAATCCTCGGACATCACACCCTACTACCTGCTTACCAGATCCATCTCCTATTCCGATGAAGTCAAAACTTATGACTGTCACATCATAAATAGATGATCTATTTCCGCTATACCTGCTTTAGTTTATAAATAGACACAAGCTACTTTCCTACTATGCTTCCGCTGCTCCCACTGACTACAACAACCCTCTGGCAGAGTCATATATACGTGCACTTCTAAAACTAGTTTAGAACGACGCTATACTCATCCTCCTGCCGGGTCTTATAGTCTAAAACAACAGCAATGGCAAGTCTAGGTAAAAAAGAACCTCCCTGTCACCGTCTCTGAGAAGACCGAAGTACCTCTCGGGTGACTGAGGTTACCCACCAAATTCTGCGGAGTGGCTAATGGAACATCAAATCCAATTGAATCCTTAGGTTCTATTAATTTCCAGTAATCGTTTGTAGTTCTGGAATAACTTCCAGTTCTACCATACTCCCACTTCTGTTTTCTAAAAAAATCCATTTTACTAAAACTGTGGCGAGTCAAGAACAATATAAATATTGATCTTCCTGTTGGTAGAAAGTTAACCCTCGTCAAAGCCCGGGATAACCCACAAACAGCCATTACTGAAACGTGCCTTGAGTTTATCCGGATTCTGGTTTTAAGCATCAGCCGGAAAACTCCCTATACCTTAACATCGTCAAGATATAAATTGATTCTATATATATCTGATATACAAACAAAAGCACTAATTTAATTGGAACCAGATTCAAAATCATGCAGCTGTCTCTAGCGCATATCAACCAAATGGAATGAGCTCAATCAGCATTACTCATCTAGGAGTGCATCCATAAATGAGTAACCTGAAAGAGAAACTAGTTCTCAAAACCATCACTATTAACGGAATACCAAACACATGTATCTACATCTTCGACTTCCTCGAAGAATCCTAATACATCTAATAAATGGTTCTCTACTTTATTCTTATACCTATAACTTCTCAATATCCGGACTTTGCATTTCAACGAAATACTTGTCCAGAACTGGAGAAGTCACAAGTAAACAGAATATAGTACGAGTACTAACCCCATTGTCCTAATGGACACTGGACAACATACAATATTTTGTATAAGTCCCCTGAGTTCAATAACTCAAACTCTGTGCGTCGTAGGTTGAAAAACTGTATTTTGGTTAAGAAGAGCTACACCGCTGTTGAATGTACCTTACCTAATCACCAACTAATATAGGTAAATGTCATAGACACAATATCAAAAAGTTATATCTCACTTTATAAAATAAATGTACAGATATATCAGTTTGAAATTGGTGCATAACAACGGACATTCAAAACCAAATATTTTCCATCCGGTAAAATCCAGATGATTTCCTCAAACATCACCAATTACTACGAATTCCGATATAATGAGGATCTAATCACCCAATTCCTAATATCTTACTCCCACTTATCATCTGTAATAACATACAGATGTGAGAAACTGATCTGGTAAATACATACCCTGGAGTTAGATTCTTATTGGGAAAACAGTTTTCAATTAATATCGCACAGTAAAACTGAAACATGAAAATGTTTCAAAAGGGTTAACTGGTATTCCTAGTTGTAGGGTTCTTAGGCACTCTTACAAGAGTTAATAAGGCATCAACCATGCCCGAATAAAAATTTAGACGTGCCGAACAACCCAAAGCCGGGATCTTTGCTAGATAATTAGGGATTAACATGCAAGTAAACATCTTTACAACTAAGAGTGAGGGATTACAACCTTTGTAGTCCGCTCCTTCGCTTCATAAGCTCCGAGTAGAAGTCCCTTCGCCGCGATCTATGATCTCCCGGACTCAAGAGAGGCTCCACAACCCGAATGATCCATGCTAGCTTGTAGTCTTCCTTTTCTCCGACGATCTACCTCGAAGTTTCTATAACTCAAGCTCTCTCTCTCTCTCTAATGAGGTGAACACCCTAATCTAATTGGCTAGATTAGATGAGGATGATGAATTAGTATTTGTGCTCTCTTTTTATTTCAAATTCTCACTCTTAATTCATCACCTAAAGAAAACCTAGAAAGCTTTTTCAAAGCTCAAGCAAGAAGAAGAAGAAGGAAAATCATTTTGTGATGAATAATGAAATTGAAGTGATAATTACAAATGCAACCATAGTTGATAATGAGTAGGCTAACCCATATAGAGACTTAACCTAGGGTGAAGGGTTTGGGTTGGGTTAACAATGAGTCACTAAAATATCAACCATAATAGCTTAGCACAAAACAAAAGAAAACCTTCTAGAAGGTTCATGAAAGAACTAACCCAATTCAAACCGTAACCTTATTTAATCTCCACTAAACATGTTGCATTAGTAATCATATTATGTTACAATATTATATATCATATATATAATATATTTTGTAACAAAAGAAAATAATACAATTAACATATATCGCATATATATCAATGTATTATCCGGTGAGAATATGAATCAATAAAGCGAGCCAATATTAGATAATGTAATGCAATATATCATATATATAATTGTACATTAAATTATCGAATCAACACTTGATCCGACAATCCGGCTATATCGAATATAACCGACTAATATATCATGTACCGATTCATCGAATCAACACTTGATCCAATGATCCCGCTCATATCAAAATATCGCGAGAATATAATACGGTATCTCATATCGTATTATCCTCGGTCCTGCACATATCACATATGTGTCCCTACTCCGTTTTGCCTGAGTCAAGAATCTCTGTGTAGGACTCTAAAGAATCGTCAATACGCCGGTAGCAGGTGATGATCATATCAAACACCCACAAGCTGCAAGCGGTCAGCTAAACGTAACAGCTACTTAGGTATTGAGCGATCAGATGATCAACAATCAAGCCTGTACATTCTCCTGTGAATCCAATCAGTAACACTCCTGTACAGTCCGGTCTCTTCGTCTGATATGTTGCATATCTAGTCTAGGGGTGGTATACGTCAGACCCTAGTAACCGATAAGTCGTGTCGATGTGAGGCTCATAACGGGTCGAGAAACTACTGGTAAGACTTACCAGTAAATCTCTATATCATCCCTGGCCAGGGACTTCCAGTTATAGCCAATCGAACACAGCACAACATCAACTCCCTATACCGGGAGAGACGAATCCCCTCCTTTCGCTCATTGCCTCCATGTGATTCGGGACTGCACCCAAAAGCCACCGTTTTGCACGCCCTCTTGGACGTGGTAAGGTGGAAATCAAAGCACAGTGGGAATCACACAAGACTCTATGACGATCTCAGGTCTACAGACAACCCTGAACCAGTGTCACCGGAGAACTGCCATCTGACGTGAGGTATAATACTATCTGGGAGTTCTCGGCGAGTCCGTCCAGTGTACCCAGTCTCCACTGAGCACCCGTACACCATCCTTGATGTCAAACACTGATGGATATGGGATCATCCATCGCCCATCATATAGGTCAAGATGCGTATACGCTAGTCTACTCTGGTGTATCGATGCCCTGTCTCGACACACCCTCGACTAAGAACAGTTATAGGATGAACTCATCGACTATCGTGGCCCCCATTAGTATGATCTCATCATAGTCCTAGTAGTCGAGTACAGATCCTAAGGGCTTTATCAACATGTGAGAGTAAGACAGTAACTAATATAAGTCAACATGTTAAGATAAAGTGAAACCAAATAGCATACTATCATGTCGAGTAAGAAAGTCCTCTCTATATATATCCAAGCATCCATTATAATATACATCATATGTACAACAATGGCCTCTAGGGCATATACATAACTAACAATCTCCCACTTGCACTAAGGCCAGCTGCTGTAGTATCTCATACCTAGCATCCAGAATAATCTCTCAAACTGTATCTGGGGAATGGCTTTCGTGAGTGGATCCGCAGTGTTGTCCTTCGTATCTACTCTCCTGATCTCGATCTCCCTGCGATCAACTATCTTCCTGATCAGGTGATACCGCCTCAGAATATGTCTGGACTTCTGATGGGACCTGGGTTCCTTGGCCAAAGCCACAGCTCCATTGTTATCGCAATACAAACGTATTGGATGCTCAATGGATGGAACCACACCAAGTTCACTAATGAACTTCTTTATCCAGACAGCCTTTTTGGCAGCATCGTTGGCAGCGATGTATTCAGCCCCCATCGTCGAGTCTGCAACGGTATCCTGTTTGGAACTCTTCCAACATACCGCCCCTCCATTGAGGGTAAAGACAAATCCCGAGTGCGACTTAGATTCGTCTTTATCACTTTGGAAGCTGGAATCGGTAAAGGACTCCACCTGGAGTTCTCCGTTACCATACACCAAGAACATCTCCTTAGTCCTTCGCAAGTACTTGAGAATGTTCTTCACAGCTGTCCAGTGACTCTCTCCAGGATCTGCTTGATACCGACTCACTACACTTAGTGAGTATGCTACATCAGGTCTCGTACATAGCATCACATACATGATAGAGCCTACTGCCGAAGCATAGGGTATCCCTTGCATGCAAGCTCTCTCCAAATCAGTCTTGGGAGACATCTCTTTGGAGAGAGTGAGTCCAGAGATCGTGGGTTGGTTCCCACGCTTGGATTCTTCCATACTAAACCTCTTTAGTATGGTGTCAATGTACCTGGATTGGGACAATCCCAGTATCCGTTTAGATCTATCTCTATAGATCATGATTCCCAATATGCAGGAGGCATCATCTAGATCTTTCATTGAGAATCTTTGTGATAAGAAGAGCATGACTGATTGCAGCATAGGAACATCATTTCCTATCAAGAGTATGTCATCCACGTACAATACGAGAAATACAACCTTACTCTCTGCAACTTTCTTATAAATACAAGGTTCATCTATATTTTTGATGAAGTCAAACTCTTTGACTACAACATCAAAACAGATGTTCCAACTCCGCGATACTTGCTTTAACCCATAAATGGATTTAAGCAGTTTACACACCTTTCCGCTGCTCCCACTATCTACGAAGCCCTCTGGCTGAGTCATGTACACGCACTCTTCTAAATCACCGTTTAGAAAAGCGGTCTTAACATCCATTTGTCAGATTTCGTAGTCATGGTATGCAGCAATGGCAAGTAAGATCCGGATGGACTTAAGCATAGCCACTGGAGAAAAGGTTTCGTCATAATCCATACTTGGTCATTGACGAAAACCCTTTGCAACAAGTCTAGCTTTGAAAGTCACAACTTTTCCATCTACACCAATTTTCTTTTTAACATCCATTTGCTCCCAATGGGTTTTACCCCTTCAGGAGCAATTTCCAAAGTCCATACTTTGTTGGTGTACATGGATTCCATCTCAGATCGCATTGCATCCAGCCATTTCATAGAGTCACCACTTGTGATGGCCTGCTCGAAACTAGTCGGGTCATCATCTTCCATGATGCAATCCTAACTTCCACCATCAATGAGAAAACCGTAGTATCTCTCAGGTGGATGAGAAACCCTACTAGATCAGCGGAGAGGCTGGGGTTCGTCGGGTACTACCGAATCCTCTGGTTCTACTAAATTTTCAGTTGCAGTTTGTGTTGCTGGAACTTCTTCCAGTTCTACCTCAGAGCCACTAATCTCTTTTGCAAGAAATTCCTTTTCTAAAAATGTGGCATGTTGAGAAACAAATACCTTTTGCTCCTCACTGTGGTAGAAAAAATATCCATAAGAATTCTTCGGATATCCTACAAACTTGCAAAGAACTGATCGTGCCTCGAGTTTGTCCGGATTTTGCCTTTTGACATAGGCCGGACAACCCCATATCTTAACTCGTTTAAGATACGGTCTCTTCCCACTCCATATCTCATATGGTGTGGCAGGTACAGATTTAGACGGAACTTGATTCAATAGGTATGCTGCTGTCTCCAGTGCATACACCCAGAAGGAAATAGGTAACTCAACATTACTCATCATAGAGCGCACCATATCTAATAGGGTGCGATTCCTCCGCTCCGATACACCATTGTGCTATGGTGTATAAGGAGGAGTAAGCTGAGAGAGAATCCCATTCTCTTTTAGATAATCTAGGAACTCATTGCTCAAGTATTCTCCTTCTCGATCAGATCGAAGGATCTTAATACTTTTGCCCGTTTGGTTCTCTACTTCGTGCTTATATTCTCCGAATTTCTCAAAAGCTTCAGACTTGTGTTTCATCAGGAATACATGTCCGAATCTTGAGAGATCGTCAGTGAATGTAATGAAGTAGGAAGAACCGTTCCTGACGTGTGTAGACATGGGACCGCATACATCACTATGTACTAGTCCTAAGAGTTCCGTAACTCTTTCTCCGTGTCCACTAAACGGAGTTTTGGTCATTTTTCCTTTGAGACATGAATGGAAAGTATCATAAGATGATAATTCGAACGGATTCAAATATCCATCCTTATGCAACTTAGCTAGCCGTGTCGCATTGATATGACCGAGTCTACAATGCCATAAGAAGGATTCGTTCATTTCTGAATTTTTCCTCTTGTGTGTGTTTTGTATATTAAGGACTGTATTTTGATTGAGAACGTATATGCCATTATGTAACGAGCCTGATCCAATCAACTTTTGATTCAGGAATATGTTCATAACATTATCCTGTACTACAAAATTATATCCTTCTTTACTTAATAAAGAAACAGATATAATGTTGCACATCATGTTCGGTATATAATAGCACTCGTTCAGAATCATTGTATTACTACTTGGTAATACAAGGTGATATTCGCCAACTGCTTTAGCTGCAATACTTGCACCATTCCCTACTTGTACGGAATGATCACCTTTTCCCAGTTCTCTACCTTTACGTAGCCCACGTAACAATTTACATATGTGGGATCCCAATCCGGTATCTAATACCCAGGACGTAGGGTGAACTGAGAAACAGTTCTCAATAACTAACACACCCGAAGAAGATGCATCATCATGCTTGCTCTTCGTTTGGGCGGCGTGAGAATCCAGATATTCTCCTGTTTTCTGCTCAGTCTTATAACTCTTATAAGAAAGAACGGGACCAACGATCCCCTGCTCAGTATAATAAGGGGGTTTAGTCAATATATCCATTTTATTATCTTGATTAAGTCCTGATATGGTCGCTACCTGGAGAGAGAGAGAAGGAAGCACTTTTGCGTATGCTCTTGCAAGATTAGATTGGTTATTATCTTATCTAATCAGGATGTCTCCCACTGTTTTTATCAAATCTTCCTTCAAACCCTAAAAGGTAAGATTAGCCGGGATTAATTACACCCTACAATTTTGTCAACCTTTCAGCCAGATCAGTGTCGGTACTTGAGGGAGGTTCCCCGTGCTTTCGCACGGACCTAATTAAAATAAACCTTGTTTTCCCAGAGGCATAACCCCGTTAACACCTTTCTAGACACCTACTTGATCGGCTAATTGTCCTGTGTAAAACTCTCCCAGGAGTAACTCTTACTCGCAGTGGGTATCAGGATCCAACTATTTCATAGGAGGTATGCAATCTCATTGCAAATTTCAATACTTTGAAATTCCCGATAATATTTTGCCCCTAGCGATCTATGACCTTAACAAGGTCAACAAACCATAAATCGCAAGTCAAGTTCAACCCGTCATTTCCCGATTGAATTAAACCTACCCGCATGACCCTTGACAAGGTCAACAAGGCCGTACGAATACCCTAATCCAATCGCATCTCATATTTTAGCAGATAAACACTAATTAGCTACCGTACACTGTGCCTTGACAAGGTAAACAAACGCAGCACGAATACTAAGTAGGATTTATCTGAAATGACGGAGGGCTACGCAGGTTTTTCAGAAAACCATGAGTATAACGAACTTGATATCGTTGTAGAAATAAGTGATTTTTGAAAAGGAGTGTTTTGAGGCTTTTCTAGTTTCGCTAAAGAGGTCACTCTCGGTGAAGGGATCTTGGCTCTTTTCTTATCGAATAAGGTGCAGGATATATCACATATACCGCTGTGCAAAGTAAAAACTATAGAAGCTGTTAAAAACAAAACCGCGAGTTTGTAACATCTGCCAGTTTAGCTAAAGAGGTCAGTCCCGGTGAAACGATCTCGGCTCTTTCCTCATCGAATAAGATGTAGGGTATATCATATATACCGCTATGCAAAGCAAAACTATAGCTACCCTTTTTATAAAGTTTTGATTCTACAACATCTTTTAGGTTTCTTTTCTTTTATTAATCTCATTAATATGTCCCATCAGCTTATGCTTCCTAAGCATCACGGTAGAAACGAAAGCAGTAATATTTATATATCAGTATATATATATAGTATAAGCATTCGTCTCAGGCAGTAATATGATCTCATCACAGAACATTGCAGCAGAAGAACATATATGAAATATTGGATATACTAGGATGTCCGTGTTTTAATACGAGCCTGTATAAAACACGGATTCCATGGTCGCGATGAATAGCCAAACCCACATCCCTAGACCCCTACGAGAGAGGCAAGGAACACTGCCAATTCTAGGGTTAAGAGACCCGGTCTCGACTCTTCGAGATGGCCTCCCACTGTGCCCTAGAACCCGGTTACTTGTGTTCTCCTCCTTGGGTCTACCTAATGCGGAAAAGTAAATAATATACACTGGTGACATCAACCTCATCCCGGAAGTGCCTCAATAAAAGAATATTACATACAAATGAATTTTACATGAAAGAAAATAAAAACCCTTATCTCACATAAAACCCCCGGCTATTCAGAACACGACGATCCAATATAACATATCACAGCAACACATAATATCTCATATCATCAATGTAAGTAAGTATGCATACACCGATCGTCGTTGATGTATAGCAACGAAAACCGGCAATACAACTACATACTACACTTACGGTCATAGAAAAGAAAGTGTAAAACTACAACATTTGGAATCCACAATCTCTTTAGACATCATAAATCCGAAATATCACATACTTCGCATTTCATGCCTAACTATATGAATTCCACATATTGTATCACATTCCAGATAAATTGACAGTATTAAACTTTCCGATCGAATAATCAAATACCCAAGATTTCCTAAATAGCTCAACACTTGAGCGGAGTTCAAAAAGTCCCGGAATATGTCACAGTACTAATGGTCCAGCCGTAGAAGGGTCAAGCCAACGCCTCACATGTGGCAACGCCGTACTGCCCCAAACCCTAAGGTTTAGAGGCGGTTCAGATGGTCACATAATCGAGTTAAGGTTTGTGTTCTTCTAGAGGGTCCACCGAGTTACTTGCACGTTTTTCCGAAAGATTTAAACTCAAGAAAAATTCAACACTTGAAAGTTTTTTGTGCCGGGAAAAAGTGAGTTAATGATATCCGTTCGAACATTTTAACAGTTTCTAAAATATCCCGAAAACAAAACGAAATTAAACTTTCCGATCAAATCAACGAATTCAAAATAATCCCCAGAACACTCAACACTTGAGTAAGATTAAAAATACCCAGAAGCAGCTACAAATACCTACGGATATATCCACCAGACACGTGTCCCCAATTCACATATATGGCCGCGGAACCGCCGCGACAAGCATCTACTTGCCGCGGTTCCGCGGCTCTTTGAGAGCCTTGGGGGCTCGTATTTTAGGGTTATCCTTATAATTCCCTGCTGATTTTTTTGAGTATTTTTAATGCAGAAAAAATCACATTTTTACAAAATTTCCAGAGAAGGGGTCATGTTCGATGTTTCGGGGTTCGATCGGAGTTTTAACTTCGTATACACGTCGCCTAATTCTCGAGCTAGGCTCTGATACCACTGTAGTGTTCCTAGGCACTCTTACAAGGGTTAATAAGGCATCAACCATGCCCGAAAAAAAATTTAGACGTGCCGATCAACCCAAAGCCAGGATCTTTGCTAGATAATTAGGGTTTAACATGCAAGTAAATATCTTTACAACTAAGAGTGAGAGATTATAACCTTTGTAGTCCACTCCTTCGCTTCATAAGCTCCGAGTAGAAGTCCCTTCGTCGCGATCCATGATCTCCCGAACTCAAGAGATGCTCCACAACCCGAATGATCCATGCTAGCTTGTAGTCTTCCTTTTCTCCGATGATCTACCTCGAAGTTTCTATAACTCAAGCTCTCTCTCTCTCTAATGAGGTGAACACCCTAATCTAATTGTCTAGATTAAATGAGAATGATGAAGTAGTATTTGTGCTATCTTTTTATATCAAATTCTCACTCTTAATTCATCACCTAAAGAAAACCTAGAAAGCTTTTTCAAAGCTCAAGCAAGAAGAAGAAGAAGGAAAATCCTTTTGTGATGAATAATGAAATTGAAGTGATAATTACAAATGCAACCATAGTTGATAATGAGTAGGCTAACCCATGTAGGGACTTAACCTAGGGTGAAGGGTTTGGGTTGGGTTAACAATGAGTCACTAAAATATCAACCATAATATCTTAGCACAAAACAAAAGAAAACCTTCTAGAAGGTTCATGAAAGAACTAACCCAATTCAAACCCTAATCTTGTTTAATCTCCACTAAACATGTTGCATTAGTAATCATATTATGTTACAATATTATATATCACATATATAATATATTTTGTAACAAAAGAAAATAATACAATTAACATATATCGCATATATATCAATGTATTATCCGGTGAGAAAATGAATCAATAAAGCGATCCAATATTAGATAATGTAATGCAATATATCATATATATAATTATACATTAAATTATCGAATCAACACTTGATCCGACAATCCGGCTATATCGAATATAACCGACTAATATATCATGTACCGATTCATCGAATCAACACTTGATCCGATGATCCCGCTCATATCAAAATATCGCGAGAATATAATACGGTATCTCATATCGTATTATCCTCGGTCCTGCACATATCACATATGTGCCCCTACTCCGTTTTGCCTGAGTCAAGAATCTCTGTGTAGGACTCTAAAGAATCGTCAATACGCCGGTAGCAGGTGATGATCATATCAAACACCCACAAGCTGCAAGCGGTCAGCTAAACGTAACAGCCACCCAGGTATTGAGCGATCAGAAGATCAACAATCAAGCCTGTACATTCTCCTGTGAATCCAATCAGTAACACTCCCGTACAGTCCGGTCTCTTCGTCTGATATGTTGCATATCTAGTCTAAGGGTGGTATACGTCAGACCCCAGTAACCGATAAGTCGTGTCGATGTGAGGCTCATAACGGGTCGAGAAACTACTGGTAAGACTTACCAGTAAATCTCTATATCAGCCCTGGCCAGGGACTTCCAGTTATAGCCAATAGAACACAGCACAACATCAACTCCCTATACCGGGAGAGATGAATCCCCTCCTATCGCTCATTGCCTCCATATGATTCGGGACTGCACCCAAAAGCCACCGTTTTGCACGCCCTCTTGGATGTGGTAAGGTGGAAATCAAAGCACAGTGGGAATCATACAAGACTCTATGACGATCTCGGGTCTACAGACTACCTTGTACCAGTGTCACCGGAGAACTACTATCTGACGTGAGGTATAATACCATCTTGGAGTTCTCGGTGAGTCCGTCCAGTGTGCCCAGTCTCTACTGAGCACCCGTACACCATCCTTGATGTCAAACACCGATGGATATGGGATCATCCATCGCCCATCATATGGGTCAAGATGCGTATACGCTAGTCTACTCTGGTGTATCGATGCCCTGTCTCGACACACTCTCGACTAGGAACAGTTATAGGATGTACTCATCGACTATCGTGGCCCCCACTAGTATGATGTCATCATAGTCCCAGTAGTCGAGTACAGATCCTAAGGGCTTTATCAACATGTGAGAGTAAGACAGTAAACTAATATAAGTCAACATGTTAAGATAAAGTGAAACCAAATAGCATACTATCATGTCGAGCAAGAAAGTCCTCTCTATATATATCCAAGCATCCATTATAATATACATCATATGTACAACAATGGCCTCTAGGGCATATACATAACTAACACTAGTAACGCCTCTTCCATTACCCTGATTCACGACAGTAACCATATACTATACCTGCTTCACTCCAATCCCTTTATTATGTCTTTACTTATTACCTCCTGTACACCTTCTTTAGGCTAATTGGTTTTCTTCCTTCCCTACCCTTCGGCACCAGCCTAAGGTTTGGAAGAAGACTATCCAATAAGCGTAATAGGTGTACTCTCCTAATCCTAGGAGCCCTCGCAACCTGAGAGAAGGTAATGGGAAAAGACATCTGAATAATCCTATTCTTTTTCTCCTGAACCAGAATCCATCCTCGAAAAAGTTCCTTCGAGTTCGTATGTAACTATACGATGGATTTATCCAATGGAAGTGGATATCCGTAGTGATACGGAGTGTTCTAGAGAAAAGCAAAGTGGATGTAAGAGTGGCAGGGGTATACACTGTCTTTGTCGTGAATGATGGTGATCGCAATTTATTTTGCCATTATTCTAATCCCTTTATATGTCTTTACTTATTACCTTCTGTACACCACAGTTAAGCTTGTTGGTTTTCTTCCTTACCTACCGTTCGGCACCTGCCTATGGTCTGGAGGAAGACTATCCAATAAGTTCAATAGGTGTACTCTCTCCTAATCCTAGGAGCCCTCACAACCTGAGAGAAGGTAAAGAGAAAAAACAACCGAATAATCCTATTCAATCTCTCCAGAACCAGAATCCATCATCGAAAAAGTTCCTTCGAGTTCGTATGAAACTATACGATGGATTTATCCAATGGAAGTGGATGTTCATAGTGATACGAGGTGTTCTGGAGAAAAGCAAAGGTGATATAGAAGTGGCAATGATGTATGCGACACCGTGACATTCCAAAAGCCAAAGTGTTTTAAGAAGGTTCTGTTAACTTGGTTTCATGAGTTTTAGTCAAAGGTCGGGTCATAGTCGCAGCCAGAGAGAGAGAGAGAGAGAGAAGAAACACTCAGTGTGCACTCTAACCTAGATCAGAATGGTTAATCATTTTATCTAATCTGGATGGCTCCCACTGTTTCCTCGAATTCTCCTCCAAATCCAAAAGGAGAATTAGTCGGAATCACCCGAGGAGTAATCCTACTCATCAGTGGGAATCGGGATCCAACTATCATCGCATGATAACTTGATGGAAGCCACTCAAGTCACCACACTCCAGAAGGTATGCGCAAGCCTGGCAAGTTTCCTGTATGTTTGAAACTCCCGATATTAGTTTTTACCCCTAGGACCCAAGTGACCTTGACACAGTCAAAATATCAAAGGGTCCTAGTCAAGTTCAACCCGTCATTATCTTGATTGCATTAGACCCACCCGTACGAGTCCTTGACACAATCAACATGACCGTACGACTGTCCTAACCAATCCACATATCCATGCGACAGAAAAGCATTACAGAGCTATCGCACACTACGCCTTGACACAGTCAACATACGTAGCACGAATACTAAGCAATACTAGTCTGAAATGACGGAGGGCTACGACTAGTTTTTGGTGAAAAACCTTTAACGTAATGAACTTGATATCGTTGAAGAAATCCAAGTGGTTTTATAAATATATAGTGGCGAAAACTTTTGCTAAAGAGGTCACTCCCGGTGAAGGGATCTCGGCTCTTTCCTTGTTGAATGGGGTGCAGGATATCCCAAACTGAATACCACGATGCAAAGCAAAAATAATCGACTATAGTAAAGATATTACGTTGACGCAAACTTTTACCCAAGGGGTCACTCCCGATGAAGGGATCTCGGCCCTTGCCTCGTCGAATGAGGTGCAGGATATTCCAAAATGAATACTACGATGCAAAGCAAAAGTGTACGTCTGTAATTGTAGCATTTTGAAAATCGTTTAGGTGAAATTTCGGAAAATCGGTAAAATAAGGGGGTTTTCTGTAAAAAGTCAAAATGCAAATATCTTATTATAAAAATTAAATATACATATTCTAGCTATGTAATTGCTATTATTTGGTGTTTATTGAGCCACTGGTGAAATTTTAAATTTTCTGAAAATTTTTCCGAAATTAATTATTTTAATATTATTTTAAGCCGTCACTAATATATTTAATTAGGGAAAATTACAAATTGGAATGAGTTGAAACAAATTTTGTGCATCATAAAACTTTAAATAAAATTTTATCATGTGGTTTTTGAAATGAAATCGTTTGCCAAAACGGTTTAGAAAATATCGAAGAAAAAGGCTTTTTTCGGTGAAATTAGTGTTAATGGGAATTGGGGTATAGCATTTATCTTTTTCCTAACCCACACACCCACACCTCACCCTCTCCCCATGTGGCCGGCCCCACCATGACAGCCCTCCCCCTCTCCCTCTCTCCAATCACTTCTTTTTTTTCAAAAGAAAAGAAAAGAAAAGAGTAGAAAATGACAAGAATAGAGTGGACTTTGACTAAATTCAACTTTCCCCACCTCACTCTCTCTCCTCCCTCACCCATTCCCCGCCCCCCCATGCTGGCCGAACCTGCACATTTTCAGCAGCCCCTCCCCTCTCATTCCTCATCTCATCTCTTCTCCAAAAAAATTCACAAAAAATTTCATGAAAAATCAACTAAAACTCAAAACCGAAATCCAACTCCTACCCATTATTTATTTGCCTATCTAGCATGGATTTTGGGAGCAAGAGAGCAATTTGGGAGGCTTAGATCCTTGCTAGATCTCTAATTGGGAGGTATAAATCTTAACCCATGTCTTAATTGTTGGTTAATTACTCCAATTTAACTAAATTTGGTGTTTAATTTGTGTACATATTGCAAACTTGAATTGTGGGGTTAATGGTTATATGTGAGATTAAAATCAAGATAGGGCTTTATCACATCATTAAGCTTGCCATGAGTAGATTGACATGTTAATTCTTGCTAAAACCTAATCTAGTTACTAATTTCAAAATTTGTTAGTTGGAAATTGTGATAAATGTGCTTTTTGCTAACTAGTTTTTTTTGAAATTGTTTTATATTGGGATTAAAATCTAAATTAAGCTTTCATGTCATTATTAATATTATAATGAGTGGTTTAATGATTTTGGATCATGCAAAACCAAGCTTAATTGATGAATTGTGAATTTTGCTTTAAAAGGTATTAAAAATTGATATTTTTGCAAACTAGGATTTTGGAAATTATGCAAATTTATGAGATAAAATTATGGAAATGGTTTTTATGACTTATTTAAGATATTTAATAATTATTATGGCCGCTACATTTGTTTAAACATTTTGTTTTGTACAAAAACGGCGAATTGTGCTTGCTAGATTTTCGGAAAAAATGGCTTTTAAAGTGAATTTGGAGTTTTTGTGAATTTTAAGCTATTTTATATTATAATTAGTGCTTGTGATTGTAAAAATGAGTGTGTTTAGGTTTTTCTCGATGGTTTGGCGTTTGTACGCCGACGTCGAGGGTTTTTGGGTTGATTCGTGAAAGCAACCATAGGTTTTGACCTATGTGGGATGTTTTGGTCATGAGTCGGATTTTAATGCGATATGGTGCGTTATGATGTGTAGGTACCCTATGTGGACTTCGAGACGACAAGCAAGCGCGTGGCGACGTCGGCACCGGCAAGCGAGGACCAAGTGAGTAGATTTATATCTACGGGGAGAAGTCGGGTGGATGGCGTATAGCACCCCCGCAGTTCGTGGTGATGTATACGAATACGTATACACACATATATATATTGATTATATTTTGTTTGAGTATATTGATGATAATATGGATATTTGGTGTTCTTGGATGGTTTAGTGTCGCGAAACCCAAGAGTAGTGGTCGCACCGCACATGCACACAACCACCCATACTTGCATACTTTCTTCTTTCATTTGTGCTTATTCGGGAATATATAGTTATGTGTTCACATGGGTATGGGACTATGTGTTCACATACGGATTTGAGGATGATACTTGGGATTGAGATGAGTCGATGAGATTTGTGTTGAGGTTGTGATATCGGTGATATGGCAGGATTCGTACTTGAGGTACGTCCTGGTGTCATAGCGGATCTTTGGATGACAATGCCATGTGAATAGTGATATTAGTAGTGTACTAGACGTAGGTCAGTACCCCAGATGATGATCTTGATAAAGAGGATACCAGATGAACAGTGTGATGAGTATGATATTGACCCGTACCCAGATTTGGGGATGTCGTACGACGGATTTACATACGAGCTATATCTTGATGATTGATCCGCACTCTTGACTTGGGATGTCTGATTATAGATATGGTATCGGATATGATATTATTGAGGCGGGATCACCGACTAATATATATACAGGTATGTATATGGATCGACTCAGATGTTAGGCGGTTTCCTTACCTGTAGTCCAGCTTGTTAGCTTAGCCCTTTAGTTTAGTTTAGTTGTTAGATTAGATTCGATTCTTACCTATTTCAAAAACTAACGAATCGTGGGTATTTTAAAAGACAGCCAAAGGGATCCTACGGATATTTCAAAAGACGTATCTTTTCATAAAAACACCGTAACCCCTATTTTCAAAACCCCATGATTCGTGTTATTTCAAAAGGCACCATTTGTAGGACTTATATTAGATTAATGCAGATTAGTTATAGTTGCGTCTAGTATTCAGCTCCCGCTCATTATTGTGGTTCGCTTCGCATCACATGCTTATATTATGCTTCATATTCTACTGTTGATATCTTGTGGTTAGGACACCAGCACCATTACCGATGATGCGTATGTACCACGTACACTTACTTGCCGGCTCACACACATCTTCATCGGTAATTGCCATGTCACGTACACCTTAGAAAATATTATTGCTTGACATAGCCTGTTAGCTAGTAGTTTAGACATGATATTAGTGTACTTGCCTTATATGTTAGTCTAGACATTGTAGTTATTACCTGCTACTTCATGCATACTGTTATTCATTGTTATGCCGCATTCATGGATTCTCATGCATATATTCACTTTTTACGTGCTATTGAGGTTTTGGATTCGGATTTCCATAAGATTTTCTGGATTTGGGGAAAACCGCAAAACATATACAAACTTCTTCTTTCTCTTTTTAAATGAAAAGCGCGGTTTTTCCCATGATGTATGAGTCGTCCACCATGAGTTTGCGGATGGATTTCGAGACCCGATTCGAGGAGTTGGATGAACCGTTTCGGGTACATGGTGGACCCGGTAAGGTACCCCGGGGCAAGAAGCTCGTGGTGATGACGATGAGCCTGGCAGGGGGAGACTACCTACCGGTGATTTTACCCGACGCGTCGGATATCCGGAGGATACCGTCGTGGTCTTGAGATGGATGGTAGGGGCCGGTCTGGACCGACGGCGCCCTAGATATTGAGATTGAGACATTGAGATTTTGAGATATTGAGATACTGAGATTTGATGATACAGGCCAATCCGGATGGCCGGAGCCTGAGATTTTGAGACATTGAGATTTATGTTTTGTGTCGATGCTAGACACTATTGATGCTGATTTCATTTATGATACCTCATTTTAAAAATACAAAGGAAATCTCACTAATTTATGAAAACAGTTTCTTCATTTACATGTATTTTGTTTTCATGCATTCATGCCTCATTCATATGATATATTGCTACCTGAGGCACTGACACGGGCACATGAGATCACACTCGGGTTAGATATTACCCTAGCCATTGTTATAGGCTGCATGTTATTCATATATTTAAGGATATATTATGATCATTGACCTAGGTTGCGTTATTTATGCGATTTCTGTGCGTAGATGTTTTTCTATTCACGAGTTGGCAACTCACCCCCGTTGTGCCCCAGTTTCTTGCAGGTGTGCCGTACAGGTTTCTTTACGGCTTGCGGGCATAGTTTCCTTCGGGTGATTTGCTAGTAGGTGGGTTGACTTGTATCGTAACCCCATTATATATCTTGTATATTATTATTCTGTTGTATCTAGAAGTTCCATCAACCAAACTTGTATTTATCTCAGATAGAGACCAGTGATGTTTATTTTTTCGACCTTAGAGTCGCGCGTTGTATTTCTTTGGATTTCTTGCTGTTTTGAGTTTCCTTTTGAGTTTTGATCCTCGCCCTTGGCGTTGTATATTATATTGCTTGTGTGGTTGTGACCGTCGATTGACGAAGAGCTAGCTCCCGCTTGGGGATGCCTTTTTATTGATTTCGTATACTATTCATGTTGTATCCCGTTTGGGAGCCAGTATTTACAAAGGAGACTCTGCCGAAATTTTCAGGAAATACTTGATGTTTTTAAAACCGCATAACTTGGCTTATGCTATTAAAACTACTTGATTTTAAATTGGTTTTCCTTCACTCTACTACTTTCCTTGGTTTGGATTTCTGGGTTTTCGGCTTACTTAGATTACGTACGCCTCGAGACGTTTCGTAGTTTAAGTGCCGGTCATATTCCGTACTTTCGGGACGTGACAGTAATGTCAGTTTTTAAAAACTTGGTTCCAACAACATCATATATAGGTTTGTTTTATCCTTGCATTGATAAGAATCTATGCAGTCCCATCAATTAATCACACCAGAAAAGAACGAAAATAAAATGTACGTATATGCCATCCGCATTCGCCACTGGGCCCTGTCATCACCCGTTAGGTTACTTAACTAACAACAGAGTGGGGGATGGACTAGCGCGGGTGAAAAACATATACAACATCTACTAATATATATAAATATATATATAACATTCATCCCAGGCATGATATAAAGCAACATCACAGAAATATCACAGAAGCAACACAGAATGGTGGATAATCTGGAGCCCCGAGTTTCAATTGAGCCGCAAGTGAGACCCGACGTTCCCTGTCATATGGATAGAATGTGCAATGAAACCTAGACCCCCTACGAGTGCGGCGAATAGCCCGCCAATTCTAGAGTAAGGTCCCCTCCGTCTCAACGCCATGAGATGCAGACCAGCTGCCCTCTAGAATCCGGCTATTCGTGCACTCCACCTCGGGGTAATCCTAGTACAGAAAATAAAATAATATACAAGGGTGACATCGACCTCAACCCGGTCGTGCCCCAAAAGAATAATATACAAACTAGCAGTGACGGCAGTCCACATGTCGGACGCTCGCCCCGCAATATCAAATATACAAATGAAATTAAACTGCACTAACATTGCACCATAGCTATCCACCACGACGATCCAACCAACACACAGCACAACACAGAAAATCAACGTGAATGTCACGTTCGTAAACCCGTCTAAAAGACATATAGCAATTAGACGAGTTTACCGATCAAGTGACATTCACGGTCGCAGATAGAACTGTATGTACTGTTAAACGCACACTTAAAATATCGATCGACTAAGTTCCAAATTGGCCCCAATAGCAAAACAACACTTCACTGAAACCTGGGCCAAAACAGAATATCACAAAAATCACAATTTCATATCAGGGGGCTACAGGAAAAATTTTGAAGCCCGTCGCCACTAAATGGCAGCGGATCCGCCGCCAATAGGGGGTAAGTGCGGCGGTTTCGCGGCGATTTGGAGGCTTCAGGAGCTCATATTTTTTTTGTACCCTTACAATTTCCTGCAAGGATTTTTAAGATGCCTGAAATAATTTTTTGACCACTTTTGAAAAGCGACAGCAACTGTGAAAATGGAATCATGTTTTCGGAAATTTCCGTCGATCGATCTTTCAAGCATGTTTAAACAAGCTAGTAAGGGGTTTAAAGGGTGGCTCTGATACCATGAAGGGTTCTGGCAGCGCCCCGGCCATCAAAACGCGGCCAATATGCGGAACAAAAATTTTCTAAACTGACGCTACCGCTAACCGATTTACGGATCGACCTTAAACCCTATTCTAGCGAGCTAACTAAGAGTTAGAAAGGTTATACCGAGATGATCCGAGTCCTTCGGTCTTCATTCCAAGCTCCTAGTGATTCCATGATGATGTTTGGTTGCCGGTCTTCCTCCATCTCCGATGATCCACCTGAGGGAAATGGCGCAAGCTCCAGCTTCGTCGAACGAAGCAACCGACGCTCCAAAGTTGCTAGCTATGGAGAGTCGAGGTGTATGGAAGTGTCACTACATTTTTCTCTCTACGCAAAGTGCTCATGGAGCAACCATAGAAGATGAAGAAGGAGGTGATGAAGACTTGGCATAAACAACAATGAAAATGTCTAAGTCTTTTTGTATCAAGTCAATGAGAGAGTGAGAGAGAGCTAGAATGATGTAATGTGTAATCTCTCAAAATGAAAAGTCCCCCACTCTCATTAGTGGCTGCCCCTCTCCCTCTCTCCCATCAAAAAATCCCCACCATTTCCTTTTTTTATTAAAACAATAAACAATGCAAACCATGCTTTGCTACATGCCTCACAACATGCACAACACCATGCTTTGACCATGTTCATGCCATGTCACCCCTCCACCTCATTTCCCAAAAGATTTTCAATAAATAAAATCAATAATGAGGTGGCACCTTCTAGAAGCTATTCCGTATAAAATACGGAATACTTCCCGGTACATGTATCGAAATACATATACGCGTATTCGTACAAAAATACGAATAGCCGAGAGAGAAAACGAATAGTGAACAATAATACTAGAATACATACATATAAATACATATGTAAATTATTAAATCAAAACCTGATTTAATAATCTGCCTTAATCCTAAGCCGCTAGTATTATCAACCGTCCGATTAAAGTCTGCGCAGCAAGTGCACATATTTAATCGGACACCTGTATGTATCAACATACGTCATGTACACCATATCGCCTGAACCGTGAAAACCCTCTGTGTGGGACTCTAAAGACTCGTCAATACGCTAGCAGTGGATTTAACCACAAGCACGTCAGCAGCACTAGCTGTACGTAACGGCTACCCAGGTATTGAGCGAAAGGGAGGCCGACGAGCAAACTCATCCTGAACCCATACTGAGCCTGTCAGTGACAATATCCGTACAGTCCGGTCTGTTCGTCTAAGAGTATCGCATATCGAGTTTAGGGGGTGGATAAAGTCAGACCCCTAACAACGCGATATTTAATGTCGGCATGATACCCATCACCTCCTGAGAAACTATCGATCCTGGATCGGTAATCCTCGTCTACCATGGCCATGGATTTGTGGTGATGGCCACCCGTACACAACGCGACATCAACCCCCAATACCGGGAGAGACGAATCTCCGACGATCCGATCACTGCCTCCATGTGGCTCGGGACTGTACCCAACTAAAACCTGTTTGCATGACTCCTTTGAGCCATGGTAGGGTAGTAATCAAAGCACAGTGGGAACTCACACGAAACAAATGACGATCTCAGGTCGACAGACTAACCTGTACACATGTCACCTGGGAACTGCCATCTGACAATAGGTATAATACCAACTAGCAGGTTCACGGCGAGTTCGTCCAGTGTACTCATAACCCAATGAGCACCAGTATACTATCTTAGGTGAACAAACTAACACCAATGGCTTGTGAGACCTGGCCACCGCCCCTCGTCGGGGTCTCGATCAGTATACACTAGTCTACACTGGAGTATCGATTCCCGGTCTCGATACTCCTACGACAAGGGACATTTAAGGATGTGCTTATAGACCCCAGCTCTCACATATATGATCGCCATCATAATGCTGGCAGTCAAGCAAGAATCCTATGGGCTCTATCAACATGTACATGATGATAAAGACAAACCAGATAGTATACCATCATCTTGAGTAAGACTGTTTTATCGGTATAGGTCCTGCCTCAATCATCATAATCACAAGTCCGCGACTATGATAACTGTCTTGAGGGCACTATAGCCAACACAGTTGCAGACTCGTTTGACTACGGCGCCGGTGTTATCATTGCCTTCGGGATCGGGCAGATTTGTGGTCTATTGTGACGCTTCTCGAGTGGGGCTAGGGTGCGTATTGATGCAGCACGACAGGGTTTGTCTTTATCATCGCGTATGCTTCTCGGCAGCTGAAGAAACACGAACAGAACTACCCCACTCACGATTTGGAGATGGCTGCACTGGTCTTTGCACTCAAGATCTGGCGACATTACCTATACGACGAGTCGTGCCAGATATTCACGGATCACAAGAGCTTGAAGTGCATATTTCAGCAGCGAGACCTGAATCTTAGACAGCGCCGTTGAATGGAGTTAGTGAAGGACTACAATGGTGAGATCCTTTATCACCCCGGGCAAGGAGAATGTAGTGGCGGATGCCTTAAGTCGGAGGCCCGGGAGTAGTCTATTTTATTTGAGCGCAGTGCAGAGGCAGTCGTCGGCAGATTGGCAGATTTTATGCAACAGCCGAGTGCAGTTCGAGTTCACTCCGATCGGGGGACAGCTTGCGCATGTTCGTGCACATCCACAGTTGCTTGACCGTATTCGTGAGGCGCAGCCCAGTGACGACCGTCTTTTAGAGATCAGGGAGCATATTAGACAGGGTAGAGACTTCGAGTTTGTGATCAATGATCAGGGGATACTGCGATTTGGGACTCGACTATGTATACCAGATTCTGAGGGACTGAAGCGTGAGATTCTCGAGGAGGCGCATCGATCAGTGTACAGCGTTCATCCAGGTTCCATCAAGATGTACCATGATCTGAGAGATGTGTACTGGTGCGAAGGGATGAAGAGAGACGTCACAGACTTCGTGTCGAGATACCTGACTTGTCAGCAAGTCAAGGCTGAGCACCAGAGGCCCGCGGGAGAGCTACAGCCGTTGCTCATTCAGGAGTAGAAATGGGAGCAGATTGCTATGAACTTCATTGTGGGTCTACCCAGGACTAATCGAGGGTATGACTCTATCTGGGTGATCGTGGATCGATTGACGAAAGTGGCTCACTTCTTGCCGGTGAAGACCACGTTCGGATTTGCTCAGTATGCCTAGATATATATCGACGAGATCGTACGACTGCATGGAGTCCCGAAATGTATTTTGTCCGACTGAGGCACCCAGTTTACCAGCCGACTATGGCAGAGGCTTCAGGAGGCTTTGGGCACCCGTTTGAGTTTCAGCACAGCATTTCATCCGCAGACCGACGGCCAGTCAGAGCGGATTATTTAGACTCTCGAGGACATGCTCCGAGCGTGTGTCTTAGATTTCGGAGGTAGCTGGGATCACCATTTGCCCTTAGTAGAGTTCTCCTACAACAACAGCTTTCAGGAGACCATTCATATGGCACCATTCGAGGCTCTATATGGGAGGAGATGCAGATCGCCCGTCTGTTGGACAGAGCTCAGCGAGAGCAGTATTTTGGGGCCGCAGATTGTTGAGGAGTGACCGCGAAGATCCAGTTGATTCGTGATCGGATGAGAGCAGCCCAGAACAGGCAGAGATCTTATGCGGACCGTTGTTAACGCAGACTTGAGTTTTCTGTTGGCGATCATGTCTTCTTGAGGGTCTCCCTAATGAAAGGTGTGATGAGATTTGGGAAGAAGGGGAAGTTTAGTCCCAGATATGTGGACCCCTTCGAGATCCTCGAGTGTGTTGGTGCTGTTGCGTATCGGTTATAGCTCTTCCGCCCAGTTTTCCTGACGTTCACCCCGTATTCCATGTTTCGATGCTCCATAAATATCTTTATAATCCTTCGCATGCGATTCAGCACCCGACGATCCAGCTGGAGCACGACCTTTCTTTTGTAGAGCAGCCGGTGGTCATCCTGGATAGGCAGGTGAAGAAATTGAGATCGAAGGTTATACCGTCCGTCAAGGTCCTCTGGCGTGGCCCGAGCAGCGAGGAGGTCACCTGGGAGACCGAGGGCGAGATGAGGAAGAAACATCCCCATCTTTTTAAAGGTACGCGTAGCTAGATTTTTTTAATTCGGGGACCGAATTTCTTTAAGGGGGAAGATTGTAACGCTTTGAAATTCGTTAGGTTAATTTTCTTGTTAATTAGCGATAATGCGTGTTTTCACAAAACTTAGTTAATAGCTATTTCCACCTAGACTGGAATAAACCTACTTTTAATTGTGATAGTATGTAATTATATATATAATAGTGTTTTATTAATTATAAATTAGTTTAGTGTTCACTTAATTAGAAAATTTTCTTAACTATTTTTCCTAAGCCAAAATTAGTTAGCATGCACAACCCTAATCATCTAGGTTAAGTGATAACTTGTTTTCATTTTCTTTTCCCTCTTGCATGGTTCAATTATCCTCACAAATCAAGTCAAACTTTTAATTTAAAATGAAATAAAAAGAAATGGGAGGCATGGTTGGTATTAGGTGAAGAATGGGCTTGACTTTTGACCACACCCTCTCTCTTTTCTCTCTCCCCCTCTCATTTTCTGCAAGAACAGCAGAGAAGCAGCAGCACCAGCAGCCCATTCATCTTCTTCTTCTTCTTCTTCTTCTTCTCCTCCTCCTTGCATTCAAACACCAATCCCTACACAAAAAATTCACCTTTCCTTCATAAAACCTTTGCAAAACACCTCTTTTGTTGGTCTTGATGGCAAATCCTTGCCTTTGAAGGCAAGTGCAGCAAGTTAGACTCCCCTAAGACTAATTTGAGGTATTAAACTCACCGAAATCACTTTATTGCTTAACTTGTAGTTTTATTAGCGTTTTAGTTAAGATTTGCGCTCTTTTGTGATCTGCTTTCAACCCGGTTGCTTCAGGCTAAAACTGAGGTTACTGGAGCATGTTCACTAGACCTAGATCACACAAACGAAGCATGGGACCCCCATTCTTCTTCTAGGCCACAAATAAATAGGTTCTGGCCTCAAATTTCGGCCAGATGTTGGAGCTGGGTGTCGGGGTTTGGTGGTTTAGTGTCTGCTGCTTATTGAAGGTCTTTAGTGTATGCAACTTTTTCTAGTTTAGCTTGTATCAAAATTTGGAACAAAATACCTTATTTCCTATACTTTTAAGCTTGCGCGACACGTGTGTTATGTGAGTGGGTTTAGTGTTTGCTGCGTCTCACAGCGTGTCGGGGTAGTTTCAGACGCGTATACATACGTTTTGGCGTATCGGATGCACACACGTTTAGCTTGCGATGCGAGTTTCTCGTTTGGTTTTGATATCGCGTTTTTGCAGGATTTTAGCTTATGTGTATTCTTTGTGTAAATTCTAAGTTCGTAGGCGGGTACTTCGGACGCCGCAAAGAAAGGGAAGCAGCTAGTTGGCTACACTTAGCACGAGATCACTGTGAGTAGATTTAACATCTACGGGGAAATCGCTCGTATGACGTTAAGCATCAGGGCTTGATAGGATATTGTAGTCGCATATATATATATATATATATATATATATATATATATATTGTGCATATGTACTACGAACCATACATACTGTACACTCATGCTTTCGTATATACCACTTGTACATCCATATTGGCACACATACATATTGTACACTCATGCTTGCATATATACCACTTGTATATGCATATTGGCACACATACATATTGTACACTCATGCATGCGTATATACCATTTGTACATCCATATTGGCACACATACATATTGTACACTCATGCTTGCGTATATACCACTTGTACATCCATATTGGCACACATACATATTGTACATCCATACTTGCGTACAGTAAAACCTCTATACAGTAATATCCTTGGGACCGGGGAAAAATATTACTATAGGGGGGTTATTCTTAAGTAGAGTTTTATATATAAAAATTAGATTTTTTTTTGAAAAAATAGTAGTCAAAATTCTTAGACCTTCAAAATTCATATAGACCTTCAAACTTATTAACAAGTCAAAATTCTTAGACCTTCAAAATTCATATAGACCTTCAAACTTATTAACAAGTCAAAGTACTTTATGTCATCTTAAGTTCAATTGTGTAGTTAAGTAATTTATGTCATCTTAAGTTCAATTGTAATAGCCAAGTAATTTTATGTATTTTTTATATATATAAAAAATTATTTAAAATTTAATGCCAATTTATTACTATATAGAGGTAAATTAGTACAGGCGGGACTTGGAAAAAGTATGGAATATCACACTGTGGAGGTTATTCTTATTTATAACTGGTCCCGAGTCGGGACCGGGACTTTTTATCACTATAGGGAGGTTATTCCTATATAGAGTATTCCTATACGGAGGTTTTACTGTATATATATATCTTTGTGCATCCATGCCTACATGCATACATACTCTTGCACATACATAGATGGTGCTGACTTTGATTTGAAAATTGGGGACCGCATGAAATGTTTTCAACTGGATCCTTTTAAAAGAACGGTTTCCCCCCTTTTACTCATAGTACGATTTTATGCGGCATTCGACATATTGCATGGATTGTTAGTGAGTTTTGGATTCGTGTGATTTCTAGATTTGAGAACCGTGGTATTATTTTAAGAAAGGATGCACTGTTTTGAAAAACCCGGTTTCTCTTGATATGATATTTCAGTGCGTCCACCATGCGTTTTCTTGGTTCTGAGACGTGTGACATGTGAAACCCGATTCGAGGAGGAGGACGATCCGTTTGTGGGTACATGGTGGACCCGGTATGCTACCCTGGGGCGAGAGAGAGATTTCGTGTGGATGACGATATGCCTGGCAGAGGGACTCCTACCTACCGGTGATTGGTTGGACCTGGTGGATATCTGGAGGATACCAGCCAGAGTCGAGAGATGGATATGGGCCGACCCATACTGCCGGGGCCGAGGGCCGATTCCGCAGACGGAGCCTGTGGGCCGATCCGGACTGACGGAGCCCGATATATGAGAATTTGCGTGTCGATGCTGGACACGAGTATTTCATGATGTTTTCGGGTGCCGATATTGGGCACTCCGCTTCTATGAGATTTATAGGATTGAAGGCCGGATAGAGTGACGGCGCCTGAGTTATCAGGATTTTGGGGTGTTTTTAGTAGACACCGGGGTTTTCCACGTTGATGATCTGTGTAGATGATATTTTATCCCATGCTCAGCATTCATTGTTATGCATTGCATCATGTAGTCGTAGTACCTGATAGAGTACTTTGGCATGATTATTGCACACCCTGCTCATCATATAGATGTTATTAGATTGCACTTGTTATGCATAATTATTGCATACCTAGCTCATCATATAGATGTTATTAGATTGCACTTGTTATGCATGATTATTGCATACCCAGCTCATCATATTGATGATATCTGATTGCACATGTTAGAGTATCGCAGTACGTGCATACTCGCGATTACCTTTATATGTTATTTACTATTCACAAGTTAGCAACTCACCCCGTTGTGCCACAGTGTTTGCAGGCGACCCTCAAAGTAGTTGCGGCAGGGCTATCTCTTGTATCTTTTTGCTACGGATACCACTGCAGTTGGCGTGTGAGCCGTTTTGCTGATAGGTGAGTTTGTGGTATCCGTTTATTTTCCTTTGTACACTCTATTGTATCTAGTACTCTCCATCTACTATTTCATATATTGACTTAGAGACCAGTTGTGAGGACGATGTTGTATATTATTTTGTACTCTGGTGTCGAGCTCGTGTGAGCCGACTTTATTTTTACAGTTTTATCTTTTATGCCGTTCTTTTTACTTATTCTGTCCATTTCTTCGCTACGGCGTCATATACTATTCTTGTGGTGGTTGTTTCCGCCGTTGGGCGTGATTGCTCCCGTTTGGGGATGTTTTATTCTTATTATCAGTCATTTTACTTATATCATGTTTTGTACCCGTTTTCGGGGCTAGTTGTTACAAAGGAGGTGCTGCCAAAATTTTTAAGAAAATAACTTAAACTTTAAAGATTTTTACTCAAATTTTCTAAATGTTTTAAACTGATGTTTTTCTCCACTGACTATTTTAATGGATTTGATTTCTTGGTTTCGACTTACTTGATCGCGTTGCGCCTGTAGACGTTACGTGGTTAAGTGCCGGTCACGGGCCGAACTTTGGGTTGTGACACTTTAACTAGATACAACTGAAATAAATGTACAAATACAACGGTGGTCACGATGCAAGTGAACCCCACCTACCAAAGCAGTCACCCATAAGAAAAGCAGTGTGCCAACAAAGCCGCTACGAAAAACTGTGCGGTCAAACCTGCAAGAAACTGTGGCACAACGGGTGTGAGTTTCCAACTCGTGAGTAGAAAATAACAGCAGGTAGAAATCGAATAAACAGTGATCACTATGTATTACGGTAACATAAAGGTAATACTATGGTATCTAGGATGACCATGTATGCATGTGTATCAACAATAAAATCAATACCAATGACAACATGTAAAAACAAATCATCTGCATCATATGCCTGTTGTTTCCCCCAATCAGAGCAAAGCTCTGTTTTAAAATTCAAAAAATTTAAAATTGAAGCAACGCTTCAGATTCAGCGCTAGGCGCGCTGCGCGCCACGTGTCAAATACAGATGCGCTAGCGCCAGGTGCGTTGCGCCCTAGGCAGCGCACCCCCAATCAGAGCAAAGCTCTGTTTTAAAATTCAAAATTTAAAAATTGAACCAACGCTTCATATTCAGCGCTAGACGCGCTGTGCGCCACGTGTCAAACACAGATGCGCTAGCGCCAGGTGCGTTGCGCCTTAGGCAGTGCACCCCCAATCAGAGCAAAGCTCTGTTTTAAAATTCAAAATTTAAAAATTGAAGCAACGCTTCAGATTCAGCACTAGGCACGCTGCGCGCCACGTGTTAAACACAGATACGCTAGCGCCAGGTGCACTACGCCCTAGGCAACGCACCTCCAATTAGAGCAAAGCTCTGTTTTAAAATTCAAAATTCAAAAATTGAAGTAACGCTTCAGATCCAGCGCTAGGCGCGCTGCGCGCCACGTGTCAAACACGGGTGCGCTAGCGCAGGCTGCGCTGCGCGCCGCGTGTCAAACGTAGGTGCGCTAGCGCAAAGCGCGCTACGCTCTGAGCAGCGCATCACGTGCAAAGCACGGATGCGCCGGTGCTGGAATTAAAAATTCCCCACCCTTAGATCAAAAAATCTAATAATAATGATAAATCATTAATTAATCAGAATTTAAATTCTGTTATGGAAAGATTTTCTCAATCTTGTTAAAAATAAGAAGATTGCCTTCTGTAAAACAGAAGCCTTAGGATCAAAGATCCAACGGTGGGGAAACATCCTCAAATCAATCAGAGAGAGATCTCTTTAACCGATTTAACAAATCAATTTGCCCTATATAAAGGCCCCAAGAATTCAAGTCTGAGATAGAAGAAACCCCCCTACAAATTTTGAGAAAACTCAAAAGAAAGAGAGCAGGCTCTTGAAAGAAGATCATTTCTTCAAGGTAAAAAAAAGAATGATTCTTGAACAAAGAGATGAAAGCGTCTCATTAAAACAGAAGAATTATCTTCTTAAAAGATCATAGATCTATAAAGACTAAGGTCTTTTATAAAACAGAGATCAAAAGATCTCATCATAAAAACAAAAGAAGTATTTACTTAATTCACAGATCATTGATCTATAAAGGTAAAGCTCTTTCAAAAATAAGAACCGTTGTTCTTGAATCTTGAGACAAAGTCTCTTTTAAAGGAACATAAACTTGTTCACAGATCATAAATTTAATCAAATGCACTTTGCGCTATTGAAAAGTCCCTTGCCCTCTTGAACAGCGCTTCTGCGCTCTTTGGACCGGCGCTCGGCGCCAAAACGTGCCACGTGTCAACCACATATACAACTTGCGCTTTGCACTCCTAAATAGCGCATTGCGCTCATGGGCTGGCGCTCAGCACCAAGCGCGCCACGTGTCATTCACGTGTGCGCCACTAAACTAGCGCAATGCGCTCATAAATTAGCGCTCAGCGCTCATCAACTGGCGCATAGCGCAGAGCATGACGTGTGTCCTCGTCGTGTGCGCTACTTGTCAGAAGCGCAATGCGCTCTTCAATTGGCGCAAAGCGCCTGGCGCGCCACGTGGCACGTTGTCAGAACACACATTGTTCTGATGAATGCTATGGATTCAATACAAGACAAAAGAAAATATTGTCAGAAGGGGCCAAGCCCAAATAAAGGCTCAATAGCCAGAATAAAAAATGTTAAACATTTTGACCTGATTGGACTTAGCCCAAGATTGGCCGTAAGTCCTCAACTCATATCAACTGAGCCCATATGCTCATAAACCTTTTAACAGACCTTAGTCCCAAATTGGACTATAGATCTCCCAATCAACTTTGGTTCAAAGGTACATCTCTGAATCCTTCTGATATATGTCGTTGTAATCCTTCAACGTCTTTAGAGAGGTGACGGGTCCCGACAACCATACATTCCATAAACTATGACGTCTTTAAACTGGACTGTGGGGTCCTTAAACTCACGGACTACGATGTACTTAACCTGGATTGTGGGGTCCATAAGCTCATGGACTATGATGTCCTTAACCTCAGACTGTGGGGTCTCTTTAAACCCACGGACTATGATGTCCTTAACCTCAGACTGTGGGGTCCCTTTAAACCCATGGACTATGATGTCCTTAACCTTGGACCATCATGTCCTTAAACTAGTAATTGACTGCAATGTCCCTAAACTAAACAACAGAGCCCAAATGCTCTTTTGTTGGATCTAAATGATCCTATTAAGTTGATCTTAGTCTAAAATTAGACTAACGTGTCTTTAACAAACGTTAAGTCGATCTTAGTCTAAAATTGGACTAATGTATCCTTAACAAACGTTTAAGTTGATCTTAGTCTCAAATGAGACTAACGTATCCTTAAACCCAAACCAAAACCTAAATCTAAGAAAATACGGATTTGGACTAATCTACGCCCTACGGGCAACAACATAAATTAGTCTCCGTATACAATCCATGGGCAACCAAAAACAAAACAAACACACACGATACGAAGTGACCATATGGAGAAGGAGAAAGTTGTTACATCGATGCGGTAGCGTAATTAACTGCAGGGGCTTGCGTCTGCAGGGAAGAGCATCCCCATAATCAAAAAACCCCTCAAACGAGGGGGAATCTGACGAAGTCTGCTACATCGGCCGCATCCGTTTAAACCTTCGATACATGGTGCCATAAATCAATTTGGCATCTTCGGAGAGGTGGACGGATAGAACCAATTAGTATCTGCCCCGAATTTCAGGCAAGACGAACCTACGCGGTCGCGTCTCCGTGTTTCGGCGGGGAACAAATTCTGGCACGCCCGGTGGGACTTTTTCCTCTTTCCACTGCACACTTCGTATGCCATGTTCGCGAACGAATCGCAGTTTGATATGGTTGCCCTTAGGTTCGAGGTACTTAGATTTGGTGTCTTGCTCCATGCAGAAAATAGAAGATCAATGGCTTCAAACTGCACTAACTGCAACTGCAACTCTCACTCCGTCCCGTCCGGAGGAGTGACTTACGGGCCCCATGTGGCTTCCATCTTCGCTATGCCGATGGAACAGGTGACTCAGGCCACCACTGGGTTATTCTTCGGGACTATGCTCCCACCGATGAGCTTCAATGCCCTAATGTTGTCGCAAGAAGCTCCAAAGAAGTCGGTCTTTGATCGGCTTACAACTACCGCGGCCTTTCTCAACGGGTCACCCAAGTCCAGTGCCTCAGTTTTCAGCGAACTGGGCCAATGCTCAAGTGGGCCCATGAAGAAGCCCGCGATACCCGAAGCGGCCATCCCGAAGCGAATAGCCATTCCTGCTACTAAAGTCGTCAAGGCATCTTCCCCTGCTAAAGGGTCGGTCTTCACAAGACTGTCCGTCACAAAGGCTGCTTCCCCTGTTCGAAAGTCGGCCTTCGCAAGACTGACTATCCCCTCTCAACGGACGTCAGTCTTCGACCGGCTAGCACCAATAACAGCCTCTCCTCAAAACAGAGGGCATGACAAAGCCATCCCCATAGCCGAACCAACACCATCTGCGCGACATGCTCACCGTCTTCACTGGCGCCGAGTACGGAAGGCTGGGGCAGCTCTTCGTCTGGATTTACTCTACTAGCTCCAACGGTGGAGATCGATGCTGCTGTTCCAACCGGGAACAGCTTTGAATTGCTGAACATGGTGCGCAGGAACTCTCCTACCGCCGTACTAAAAAGATCTCCTCCACCCATGAAGAATGTTACAGAAACAAAGTCAGAGCGGTCCCCTGAGCGGCTGTCCTCCAAAATTTACAAGGTCTGGCGATAGGTTCAAGACTCAGTAATTGATCAAGATTACTCTCGCCGACAGAAAAAGGTGAAGGTCCAGTGAGAAGAGAACCATCCTGTCAAGCCACAAAAGGCGACAGCTACCTGGGTGCCCACTGCAACGGCTCCCTCAACGTCAACCACTCAAAAGAGAAGGATGCCGCAAAATGCCCCTGTGACTATGACAAACCGTAAAGACGTTGAGCCTAAACGCCCTAGGTCTGGGGGCATGGTGGTGCATACTGTTTATATGGCTTCCGGAAAAGAGAAAAGCCGCACTTCGACGGGTCACCGACCGCTCACCCGATCCGTGACAAAAGCCCAGGAGCAGCAACAGAAGCTTCAGGAAATGCTAACGCAAATGGCCGTACTCACCGGGCTAAAAGAAAGCCCGGAAACGTCATCGGAACAACGTCAAGAATAAGAAACCGATGCTGACTTCCTCCGCAGAGTCCTCGAAAAGAAGGACAAAGAGGCAGCAGAACAAGCTGCCAACATAAAACGAATGGCGCTTCTCTTCCAAGATATGGTGGGCATGATGTTACAACCAGAACCTTCAGCTGAAGACCCTCCGATCATTATTAAAGATGATAAATGAGAAGCGTCAATTCCTCTGCCGTCCTCGTCAGCACCCAAGGAGGAAACCATCTCAAAAGCCACGCTCGATGATTATATAGCTCAACAAATACGAGCTCAATGAGCGAACGAAGCGGCTGGCCAAGTCGTTAAAACTGGACGACCATATCCAGGCTGGTATGATCAAATAAGTTACCCGCCGGGATATACGATCCCCAAATTCCATGTGTATAAGGGGACAGGAAATCCCCATCAACATGTCGCTCAGTTCAGGGCTCTTTGCGGCAATACTGGAGGTGATGATAAACTTCTACTTTGCCAGTTCGTCGGTAGTTTAGCAGAAACAGCTTTTGAATGGTACTCGGAGCTTCCCGACGACTCCGTCAAAACGTTTACAGAAATGGAGTTGCTATTCACTCAACGGGTCGCAAGCGCCAGTGAACGCACCCCGATCAAGGCATTGATCAACGCCAGAGTAAAACCGGGAGAGACGTGGGTGTAGTATGCAATCCGGTGGCGAAACCTATGGTCGAGATGCGAACAACGCATAGAAGAAGCTCCTGCCGTGGGCCTGTTCATGTGGACCCTTGACCCTCAGTCGGCTATCTCCCAATTCATGATGTTCTTCAAGCCGACCATGTTCCAGGCCTTGATTGACATGTTGGCCCAAATGGACCAGATGGGCCATAGACCATCTCCTTCAAAGATGGATCCTTGGAATGAAAAGGGGAAAGGAAAAGCGACTTTCGTCGCCAATACTCAACAACAGCCGAGCAACTTAAAGTCGGTTGTTCGCCAAAACAATATGCATCCACGCCCATCCCTCGAGAAGAGACTAGGACGTCCTTACTCGTTTCCCCAGGATAAAACGAGGAGACTGTTCGAGCTGGCAGTACGCAACAGGCTCATAAATTTGCCGGATCTAAAATGTCCGTTGCAGCCAGGTGATGTCAACAATCCTAATTACTGCCCTTACCACCAAGCAGTAAGCCATCCGATCGAAGACTACTACGTCTTCAAAAACTGGATTGAGGACCAATACCAATAAGGCAAATTCGCATTATCGGAAAACTGGAAGGTGAAACCGCCGCAACCTCATGCCCCTAAAAAGGTGGACACGCCGGGGCATCGTTCTCTTTTATAGAAGAAACTCCATGGGAGGTCGCTCTTTCAGCCAAAACTAAAAGAATGCTGAAGGATCTCTAAACGTGCCCGGCAATTAGGTGGAAAAATCCACTAAAATCCGAGATCGTCGAGGGAATGCTAAAACCGCGCCCAACTACAAGAATTGGTGGTGATAGTCAAAGAGCTCGCACCCAGCCGTCAAAGTCTTCGAAGAAAAAGAAGAAGAAATCCAAGAAGCCCGTGAAGCCTAGCAACAGGCGCACGGACTTGCAAAAGCAGATTGACGCGCTGGAAGAGTATAACCAGAAAGTGCGGACTCCAATCACACTCCAAGAGTTTCTTAGCCACGTCCTTGAGGACGGAGATGATGGAGAAGACTCGTCGAGTGAATCTGAAGATTACGTAGCAAGCTGCCATGTGATCTCTCACTCGTCAATAGACAATGAGGAAGCTCCTTGCACCGAGAAACTGGGGGCAAATCCTAAGCCAAAACCCTTAGAACCATCTGACGAGATGATCGACTTGCTACTAAACGAAGCTCGTCAGAAAAGCAAAGCCAATCGAGAGCGTGAACTGACTATATTCGAAAAGGCCAAACACCGACAACTGGAGGAAAAGGTCGAGACACCCCAACTGGAGTAAAGCATCTCTATCGCCAGCAAAAACAAGCTTAAAGTAAGGAAACGATTCGCTGGGGCCCTAGTAATAGGAATGAAGTTGCCTTCTTTCAAAGGAAATTCCCTTGGCAATATACGTCTTGATAAAGCGGACATACATCCTAATTTCTGTCTATACCATCAGAGGATTGCACACCCTACCGAGGAGTGCATAGCCTTTAAAAACTGGTGGCAGGGATATGTTTCCCATCGACGACACGTTCAACGAGTGAAGCGTAAGGCTCGTCGGGAATAGAAAAGCACGACAGATGAGCGCGAAAGAGCTGCTGGCAACTGTCACATAGCCGACACCAAGGGATCTTAAGTTATCACCTTTGGAAGCGACTCTGATGAAGAAATCGCCCTCAGCCCTCTCTTCAAGGAATCCACCTCCGACGCAAAACATGTGAAGATTCGCGGCAAAATCTAGCTGCGTAACCGTACGTAGACTGATGACCGAAACGTCGTTAAACTACTACCAACCCGCGGCATCCTCAGGCTGAAAAAAAATAGTATGTCCATAAGCAAAAGGGCACGGATGAAAACCCGAAAGGGCTCCATAAGTAAAAACAGCAGGGTTACCGGCGAGTTTAGTGAAAACCCGAAAGGGCACTATCTCGTTAAAAGGCACTTGCAAGGTCCCCTCGACTTTGTAAGGAGAAACCACCTGCGTGAGATCCTTACAACTCAAAAGGGAGCAACACACTTAGGGATCCCCACGATTCCTAAGGAGAAATTACACATGTGAGATCCTCACGACTCGTAAGGAGAACCCTCTTATGGGACCCTCACGGCTCATAAGATTCAAAAGTCTTAAGCTACAGGGATCTGAACCTGTTCTTAAGCAGCCATCACAACCTCCAATGCTGCCGTACAAGCGGTTCACTATTGACCCTTGTATACAATCCACGGGCACGAATAAACATTTCCCTAACAAAGTCCCATCCGTGACTAGGGATATGTTCGCACGGTGAACCCCCTTGTAAGCCCTCTCGACTTATATGGAGAAAACACTCTTGTAAGATCCTTACGACTTATAAGAGACCATGCACTTAGGAGTCTTCATGATTCCTAAGGAGAAAACACACCTACGGGATCCTCATGACTCACAGGGAGAAATACCTTCATGAGACCCTTACGGCTCATGAAGTCAAAAGCCTTAGTCGACAGGATCCTAACCCTGTTCGCTAAGCCACCTTTGTTCGATATCTACAGAGGAAAATGATGATTCACTTCTGGCAATATCCCAGTTGTGGTGGTGCTGATGCCGAAATCGGTGTCTAATCCCAAACTTGCAGTAAGAATCTAGCGAGCCACACATGTGTACGAAACAGCCGAAATGATGGGGCAACTTGCAAACAAAATCAGCAAGTGAAAATGTATGCATGTAAAATACCCGAAATGATTGGGCAACTTGCAATAAAAAGAAGCGAGTAAAAATAAAATAAATAGCCGAAATGATTGGGCAACTCGCAATAAAAAGCAGTGAGTAAAAATAAAATAAATAGCCGAAATGATTGGGCACCGCGAAAAATAGCCGAAATGATTGGGCAATCGTGACCTTCACGATATAAAAGCTGAAATGATAGAGCACCGCGGAAAGAAATAAAGAAAAATGAAATTTATACCCTACAGGTGAGATCACATCGATCCCTGTATACAATCCAGGGGCACAAAACAAAGAGGGAACCATACCTTCCCCACAGGCTTCGTCGAAGCAAAGCCGAATCTCGACGGTTCATAGACAATCTAGAGATCACCTCGACATTAGTCTCGTTACAGCAGACGCAATGCCAGCAAAGGAAGCAAAGGCCAAATTTCTGGCTTCAGGGTCTTGACGGCAACTCATATAAAACCTGAAAGACTATCGGAGATCATCCCACACCAGCACGGAGTGGTCACCACCTCGATGTTCGTCTCGACACAGCAGACGAGATGTCACCACAGTGTTCTTCCTCCAGCAGGATTCAGACGCGACAATAAAATAACGGAACCACGACAAAATCCCTAGTTCCAAACCTCGACGGTTCACCAGCAACCTAGAGACAACCGCGACATTCGTCTCGATATAGCAGACGCAATGCCAGCAAATGAAGCAAAGGCCAAATTCC
Organism: Agapanthus africanus; assembly: GCA_030015575.1. Classification (NCBI taxonomy): domain Eukaryota; kingdom Viridiplantae; phylum Streptophyta; class Magnoliopsida; order Asparagales; family Amaryllidaceae; genus Agapanthus; species Agapanthus africanus. The sequence continues at coordinate 542,490,643 of CM057348.1, forward strand.
TAGCTTCAGGGTCTTGACGGCAACTCATATAAAATCTGAAAGACTATCGGAGATCATCCCACACCAGCGCGGAGTGGTCACCACCTCTACATTCGTCTCGTTACAGCAGATGCAACATCACCAAACGGAGCCACGACAAAATACCTAGTTCCAAACCTCGACGGTTCACCAGCAACCTAGAGACAACCGCGACATTCGTCTCGATACAGCAGACGCAATGCCAGCAAACGAAGCAAAGGCCAAATTCCTAGCTTCAGGGTCTTGACGGCAACTCATATAAAACCTAAAAGACTATCGGAGATCATCCCATACCAGCGCGGAGTGATCTCCACCTCGACGTTCGTTTCGATACAGCAGACGAAATGTCACTACAGCGTTCTTCCTCTAACAGGATTTAGACGCGACAATCAAACAATGGAGCCACGGCAAAATCCCTAGTTCCAAACCTCGACGGTTCACCAACAACCTAGAGACAACCGCGATATTCGTCTCGATACAGCAGACGCAATGCCAGCAAACGAAGTGAAGGGCAAATTCCTAGCTTCAGGGTCTTGACGGCAACTCATATAAAACCTGAAAGACTATCGGAGATCATCCCACACCAGCGCGGAGTGGTTATGACTCATCAGGGCTCTCCAAAATGAGCCTAACCTCAAGTAAAAAGCGGCATGGCAAAATTCCTAACGCTTGCTCTTCCGACGGTCAAACTGCCTAGGAAGATTGCTTGAAGACGTCTTGTCCAGCCTCCGAAGGGATCAGAGACACGACAGTCGCAAGGCTACTTGAACAACAAGATTGCCTATGGAGGAATACATCAGCCAACGCGACGGTACGACGGACAAAACCCTAGTACCACAGACCCTAACGGACCTTTGTCGTAAAGAGCAGAGTTTAACTGTTACGTTAGGACATTCTTGCGAGAACTGCTCGATTCGTCTCGACTCGTGAAGAAATTAGTATCTTTACAAGAACTTCTCGATTCGTCTCGACTCGTAGGGAAAGGCCTCAGGCAATGGGGATAAGAACCGGTTTCCTAAGCACTGGGGCCCTGCAAGTCGGTCCACAATGGACTCTTGCATACTATTCACGGGCCACACTCTCGAATGTCGAATCTCGACAAGGAGGGAAACAACCGCTTATGGGTCCTCTCGACTTATAGGAGGGAAAATTCTCTTATGAGATCCTTACGACTCTCAAGAGAAAACGCGCTTAGGAATCCTCACGATTCCTAAGGAGAAAATACACCTACGGGATCCTCTCGACTCGTAGGGAGAAAAGTCTTTATGAGACCCTCACGGCTCATAAAGTTGAAAAGTCATAGGCAATAGATCTGAACCTGCTTTCTAAGCCATCACTACCCCTCGAAGAAGCCAAAACAAGATGCTCACTCTATCATCTGCCGGCTATGTTTGCTAAGGTGACATGCTGATAACAAAAGAAAGAAGAAAGCAGAGATATGACACAAGACATTGCGAAAGAAATGCATCTTTTATTCATGAATTCAATTGAGTACAAAATACATCATATGAAAGAATAAAAGAATGAATACATTTTATTCAAAATTACAAATGGTACAAAAAATTTATTGAGAGTGAAGCGCTTTCAATAGTCCAATCAGCCGCTCGCGCACTTCCCTCAGCCCCTTTTCTTGATCAGCTGCCGCGGCCAGCTCCGCTTCGATTCGAGTCCTTTGCTGCAAGCATGATGAAATCTTCTCATCGATTTCCCGTTGAGAAGCTTCATGACTCTGCATAATCCGCTCGATAAAGTCGACCTTCTGTCTCAATACAAGCCCGTCCGAAATACAATGCTGCAAGGTGTCAAAAATGGCTCTCAGTTGCGCAGCGTTCTCTTCAACCTAGACACGCAATTGAACAGACTCAGCGGAAGCCTCCTCGCGTTCCTTCTGCCTCAAGGTCGCTTCTTGTTCAAAATGGCAGAGGAAGGACACACTCTGCTCAACCCATGCAGCCCACTGGGAGTTCAAAACCTGAATCTCAGGAGCAGGACGCATAAGCTCGAGCTCATGCAGGCAGGCCTCAATCTTCCGGCAATGGTTAACCCAAAACTCAACGACGCCTTCGTTATGGAAGTTTACAAGCGTCGCCAGCATTAGGTTAACCTCTGCGGCAAAATATGCGGCAGATGTAGGAGTCTCCACGTCGAGCTCCTCAATATAGTCGCTCACCATGCGCAGACTATTAGCAGCGCCTTTCGAGGATGGACGTCGGGAAAAGGGTCCTGCCAGCATTATGACACGAGACTCGAACGGGGCTGGAGTCGATGTGACCGCTGCAAGATAAATCATTGTCAAATGACGGTTCAAGAAGTAGAAGAGGTTCATGAACAATGGAATTTACTATACCGGATGCAGCAGGTGGCGAGGCCGGGAGTACTAGTGGCGTAACTGTTCTCTCATCTCCTCCTTCAATCTGCAGTACTGCAATCAAAACAAAAAAGAATCAGAAATGATTTGATTGCTAGTAAAAGAAGGAACATTAGCTGAAGGCTGTACTCACCAGCGCCACTCGATGAAGCAATCTCCGACGGGAAAGAGAAGTGCGGGTTCTGCATCTGATACAAAAGATCAAGAAGAACTCCTACGAGATCACAATGATGCATGGTCAGTACACGAAAGATACTGTCCCCGATTTAAATTTATCACAAATCCGTAGCTTCCAACATCTGAGACGGTGCGAGAGAAAGTAGAGGAGGGGTCACCGTCAAAACGGTAACTGATGGCGTTGCCTCAGGTAGCGCGACCTCAGCGCTCGCCACACCTACATTAGAAACAAGATAAATACTGTCATGAAAGATTGAAAAGGATTGTGGAATAAAAAGAAAAGCAATGACCCAAAATCTACCTGATGAGTCGCTAGTCGGAACCGCGATGAGGGCGTCACTTGATACAGCGACGGCTTCTCCTTCCTCCATCGGGATGGTCTCACCTCCCGTCGCCTCATCCCCTGACTCTACGAGAGCCGTCGTAACGCTTGCGATGCCAGGAGATGGCAAAGAGCCGTAGGCGGAAAGAGCGATGATTGGGGCGGTGCCCGACTCTTGAGAGGGAGCGGCCACCTCGGGCTCAGCAATTGTGGCTATCTCACCCATCGCCACCCCGAGCTCGGTAACGGTGGTCATCTCACCTACCGCCATCTCAGGCTTGGCGATCATGACTGTTTCACCCGCCACTACCTCGAGCTCGGCGATCGCAGCCATCTCGCCTACCGCCGCCTCGGGTTCGGCAATCACGGCTACCTCCTCTACCGCTACCCCAGTCTCAGCGGTCGCCGCCACTTCTTCGGTAAGACTCGGCCCTGCAATATAAGATATGTGAGAACTGGTAGTTAAAACTTTGACAAAGGAACCCCATGTCACATTACCTTGAGTTGATCTTCCGTTTGCTTCCTGAGCCAGACATGCTGCCCGTCTATAGGCAGTGGACAAGGCAGCAGGGGATTCCTCTGAAGGAGTAGGGGCAGGGGTAGCGGTGCTCGAACCCGCACCCGCGGCTAAGGCAGCACTACGCTCCCTTGCCACGCGCATTCGGCGCTTCCTTTCTGCCCGGGCCGTCAAAGAGGACCTTTTAGATGCCTCCGTCAACAGGACGTCATCATCCACACCAAGGGTTACCTCTGGAGCCGTTATAGCTTCCGTCATCGGTCGTTTGAGCAAAGCCTCTTTCGGTAATGCCGAAGAGGCCGGGACTTCGGTGGCTGGCCCGGAAAGAATCTCCGCATCATCTTGCAGGATTGGCATTGTGGTCCCTGCGATAAGATAAAGAAGGGGTTAGATTGTCCATAAGAAAGGAGAATGAAGATGCAATGAGCCGAGACATACCAATACCCAACAAAGCGCGATTCCTCTCCTCCTCCTCGAAGGTCCTGAGGGAAGCCGCCAGAGCCTCTTCAGTAGTAAAGCCTGTTACAAAAGGAAAAATGTCAGTCAAATAAAAATAAAGATATAATGCAATAACAAGGTGCGACTGATGTTTACTTGATTACACGAGGGTCGCTATTTCCGCTTGGTGGCTTGCGGATCACACAGAAGCTGCAATAGCGGCCTCGAGATCAGTATCTTCCGGCGCTATGAAGAGACATTCGTTGGTCCCATATTCGCTCAGGCCCTCGTTATAAGGAGCCTGAAGCTCCAGGCTGAGTACAGCATCTAGCGAGAGGACCGACTTCTTCTTCCTCTTCTGCGCGCGAGCTCCAGTCACAGCAAGTACAAGCTTATGCTTGGCGGGCACTTTGGGGCGACGAGTCCCGATATCCGAGCCCATGCCAGATTCGGGGGAAGCTACATTTACCATCTCCATAGGGGCACGGGGCACCAGTAGCTCAGGCCTGTCCTTGGGGGACGCGGCAGCCACATCTTTTTCAGACACGCTGGAAGGGGGCAACCCACGCGTAGGGCTTAGCACACGTGGAGGCTCAACTGTAGTGACCTTTCTTAGCGGAGGGGGGACATCGATTTGTCTCTTCAAAGGGATGTTGCGATCGCTGGCAGGAGGTGCACTTTTGTGATCGAGCAGCAGTCGCCTTTCTTCCTTAATGACGGTGCCCATCGAATACTGGTACCACGCCGTGTACACATTAAGGACCTTCGGGACACAGCTCGGTTCGCTGATAAAGAAATTGGACCCCGTATTCAAGCGCATGAAATGATGTAGCGCGTTTCGCATCCCCTCTTCAGTGGCAGTGGGTTCTAGCAAGAAAGCCTCCAGTGGCACTCCTTGATTATAGCTCAATTGTTGGGCAAAACGATGCGGATTGTATCTCATGAAAAGCGCCGCATCATTTTGCCTAAACACTAGGAAGTCCGGTCTGGTAGAATATAAATGGTGGATCTCCTGAGCTTTCAAAACTGAGGCTCCATCTTTAAAAATGTCCTGCAATGGCCGCACCATTGTGGCGGAATCTTTTTCGATGGTTAAAACCTTGTCAGTGAAGGTCATGCCGTCTCCAACCGTGCGGGGACGAAGGAGCAAACCTCTAGCATCCCGCGGTGACAGATTTACAATTGATGCGCCGACTAATCGCATAATCCGAGGGAAGCTGCATCTTTCATAAAATGAAGACCTTTTATGGATACCAAAAACACCAAGTGCATGTAGCTCGAGCCACGATATGAAGTAATGCATCGAGAAGTTCACATGCTGCACTCCGGGTTCAGTAGTATCCGCCGCTTGACTAAGGCCGTAATACAAATAGGCTAAACCGGCGACCCCGACAGCCACTTTCACCCCAATAGTCATTCGTTGAGCCGGATAAAAGATAGACGGCCTCATACGGCGAAGGTGCATCGGGAGCGCGAATCAGCTCAACCATAGCCCAAGAAATCCCAAGAAGAATGTTTCCTCATCAACCCCAGGGACTGCAATCTCCGCAAAAGGAACAACTGGAGAGTTAGGAAGGAAGAAACTCTTCTGATCTACCTCCGTCGTTGGCAGGTTGTCTAAACCTAAGCCGAAAGGGTCGTCCAGCGTGGCGAATTTAATAGCCTCCTTCGAGAGGACTTTTGGGTGAAGAAAGCGAGCGATGAAATCCTCGAAACTAACCCCGCGGCTCCCAGATTCGAGGAAAAGGCCCTCGTAGATATTCAACATTTTGATCAAACTAGGAAATTGGTATTGAACGGCTATTCACCGGAGTAAGGCCTGTCATCACTGGCTTGGCACCGAAAACGTATTCGTCTGTGGGAAGCAGTTCCTCATAATGCTCCCCTATAACCGGTAAGCCGGAAACTTCTGCAAATTCCTCTAAGGAGATTGATACTTCTCGGTCCAGCGAAAGGAAGGTGTGGGTAGGAATATTCCACTGCTCTAAAAAGGCCTTAACCCACCAGGCGGGAAGCGTAGGATACTGGAAGAGAGAGGCGTAAATGGCGGGATACAACCCAAGCCTCAACAATTGCGACTTCTTCGCTGACAGAATGTAGCGAGCCCACTGCTGATAACCAGTTGGATGGCGAGGGATCAGACCAATCATATACGGTTGTCCCCACGGTCGCTCCTCGCCTTGACAAATACGTCGTCCCAAGGTATCTAGAGCCATGGGAGGCTGAACGGGTATCGTAGCTATAGTAGGCTGAAGAAGACCTTTTGAAGTCCAATTAACCATCTCCACGGCATAGTTCACCGGGGGTGGGTCGGCGTAATGGATCGCCATGATGGGCTCCGAGCTTACCGCGTACGAAAAGCTTTGTCGACCCTTAATAATCTGATTATACCATGTCCCCCAGAGGTGAAGTTTCTTATGTTCCAAGTCATGATATTTGAGCAAATCTAGGACTTCCCGGTCTACAGGTGCTCCAGGAAATCCTCCTTCTGAACGAACAAACGGAAAAGAGAGATCGAAAGACATGCCGCCTGCAAAAAAGGGGGGACAGAAGTCAACTGTCAGTACTATAATTTAATTTTAAATTTTAACGGTACTTTAAAAATTTTACCACACTGCAATGCAGTGGAAAGGGGACCAAAGGGGGACCCACAAAATCTAGATGACAATTCATCAATTAATAATTAATAAAATAGCCTCATCATTGGATGAGACTGTTAATTAATAAGGAAATCCTCAAGAAAATTCTCATTGAATGAGAGATCCCTCGGGAAAAGGAGAAAATCTCCCTTTGAGAGCAAAGCTCTATGACAGAGTGACACTTGTCAAACTCTGATCACGAAGGAATAAAATTCCTTAAAGAGCCTGGCTCTGTAATGATGATGGAAAAACCCATCAGTAAAGAAAATTAAAATCAATTAATTTTTATGAATTAAAAATTCTGGGATCTTCAAGATCACTGAAAAAACTCTTAAGAGTTCTTCATCAGAGATTAAGAAATCTACACATGATTCAGAAGAGCAAGGCTCTGTTTATGGGCTAAGAAACCCCAAGAAAAGATCTCTTTAGATCTATAGGTTCATGAGAGCAAAACTCTGCTAATGAAACCCTAAATGAGCTTTCTTTAGATCAAAGATGTATGAAGAGCAAGGCTCTGTTAATGGGTAAAACCCTAATTTATTAAAAGTTCTTAACTTTACCTAAGTTTGGAAAGAGTTTTTACTCTTGAAAAGTCCTTAAACAGAAGAGCTGTGCTTTGAACAAAAATTCTCAAGGAAAGAATATGATAATCATCTAAGCGACCAAAAGTCCCATTTATAGGCATTGAACCGCCTCTTCAACTTCTGAGTTGATCCAAGGGCTCAGATACTGTCACCGCTGCACTTACGTGTGCGCCACGTGAGCGCAACGGTGGGGGGGCATTTGTTTCCCCCAATCAGAGCAAAACTCTGTTTTAAAATTCAAAAAATTTAAAAATTGAAGCAATGCTTTAGATTCAGCGCTAGGCGCGCTACGCGCCACGTGTCAAACACAGATGCGCTAGCGCCAGGTGCGTTGTGCCCTAGGCAGCGCAACCCCAATCAGAGCAAATCTCTGTTTTAAAATTAAAAATTTAAAAATTGAAGCAACGCTTCAGATTCAGCGCTAAGCGCGCTGCGCGCCACGTGTCAAACACAGATGTGCTAGCGCCAGGTGCGTTGCGCCCTAGGCAGCGCACCCCTAATCAGAGCAAAACTCTGTTTTAAAATTCAAAATTTAAAAATTGAAGCAATGCTTCAGATTCAGCGCTAGGCGCGTTGCGCGCCACGTGTCAAACACAGATGCGCTAGCGCCAGGTCCACTGCGCCCTAGGCAACGCACCCCCAATCAGAGCAAAGCTCTGTTTTAAAATTCAAAATTCAAAAATTGAAGCAACGCTTCAGATCCAGCGCTAGGCGCGCTGCGCGCCACGTGTCAAACACGGGTGCGCTAGCGTTGGCTGCGCTGCGCTCTGCGTGTCAAACGTAGGTGCGCTAGCGCAAAGCGCGCTACGCTCTGAGCAGCGCATCACGTGCAAAGCACGGATGCGCCAGCGCTGGAATTAAAAATTCCTTACCCTTAGATCAAAAGATCTAATAATAATGATAAATCATTAATTAATCAGAATTGAAATTCTGTTATGGAAAGATTTTCTCAATCTTGTTAAAAACAAGAAAATTGCCTTCTGTAAAACAGAAGTCTTAGGATCAAAGATCCAACGGTGGGAAAACATCCCCAAATCAATTAGAGAGAGATCTCTTTAACTGATTTAACAAATCAATTTGCCCTATATAAAGGCCCCAAAACTTCAAGTCTGAGATAGAAGAAACCCCCTACAAACTTTGAGAAAACTCAAAAGAGAGCAAGCTCTTGAAAGAAGATCATTTCTTCAAGGTAAAAAAAAAGAATGATTCTTGAACAAAGAGATGAAATCATCTCATTAAAATAGAAGAATTATCTTCTTAAAAGATCATGGATTTATAAAGACCAAGGTCTTTTATAAAAAAAAGATCAAAAGATCTCATCATAAAAACAAAAGAAGTATTTACTTCATTCACAGATCATTGATCTATAAAGGCAAAGCCCTTTTAAAAATAAGAACTGTTGTTCTTGAATCTTGAGACAAAGTCTCTTTTAAAGGAACATAAACTTGTTCACAGATCATAAATTTGATCAAATGCGCTTTGTGCTATTGAAAGTGCCTTGCACTCTTGAACTGCGCTTCTGCGCTCCTTAGACCGGCACTCGGCGCCAAAACGTGCCACGTGTCAACCACATATACAACTTGCGCTTTGCGCTCCTAAATAGCACACTGTGCTCATGGGCTGGCGCTCAGCGCCAAGCGCGCTACGTGTCATTTACGTGTGCGCCACTAAACTAGCGCAATGTGCTCATAAATTAGCGCTCATCAACTGGCGCATAGCGCAGAGCGTGACATGTGTCCTCTTCATGTGCACTACTTGTCAGAAGCGCAATGCGCTCTTCAATTGGCGCAAAGCGCCTGGCGCGCCACGTGACGCGCTGTCAGAACACACATTGTTCTGATGAATGTTATGCATTCAATACAAGACAAAAGAAAATATTGTCAGAAGGGGCCAAGCCCAAATAAAGGCTCAATAGCCAGAATAAAAAATGTTAAACATTTTGACCTGATTGGACTTAGCCCAAGATTGGCCGTAAGTCCTCAACTCATATCAACTGAGCCCATATGCTCATAAACCTTTTAACAGACCATAGTCCCAAATTGGACTATAGATCTCCCAATCAACTTCGGTTCAAGGGTACATCTCTGAATCCCTCTGATATATGTCGTTGTAATCCTTCAACGTCTTCAGAGAGGTGACGGGTCCCGACAACCATACATTCCATAGACTATGACGTCTTTAAACTGGACTGTGGGGTCCTTAAACTCACGGACTACGATGTCCTTAACCTGGACTGTGGGGTCCTTAAGCCCATGGACTATGATGTCCTTAACCTCGGACTGTGGGGTCCCTTTAAATCCACGGACTATGATATCCTTAACCTCGGACTGTGGGGTCCCTTTAAACCTATGGACTATGATGTCCTTAACCTTGGACCACCATGTCCTTAAACTGGTAATTGACCGCAATATCCCTAAACTAAACAACAGAGCCCAAATGCTCTTTTGTTGGATCTAAATGATCCTGTTAAGTTGATCTTAGTCTAAAATTACACTAACGTGTCCTTAACAAACGTTGAGTCGATCTTAGTCTAAAATTGGACTAATGTATCCATAACAAACGTTTAAGTTGATCTTAGTCTTAAATGAGACTAACGTATCCTTAAACCCAAACCAAAACCCAAATCTAAGAAAATACGGATTTGGACTAATCCACGCCCTACGGGCAACAACATAAATTAGTCTCCGTATACAATCTACGGGCAACCAAAAACAAAACAAACACATACGACACGAAGTGACCATCTGGAGAAGGAGAAAGTTGTTACCGCGATGCGGTAGCGTAATTAACTGCAGGGGCTTGCGCCTGCAGGGAAGAGCGTCCCCACAATCAAAAACCCCCTCAAACGAGGGGGAATCTGACGAAGTCTGCTACATCGGCCGCATCCGTTTAAACCTTCGATACATGGTGCCAGAAATCAACTTGGCATCTTCGGAGAGGTGGACGGATAGCACCAAATAGCATCTGCCCCGAATTTCAGGCAAGACGAACCTACGCGGTCGCGTCTCCGTGTTTCGGCTGGGAACACCTGTATGTATGAAAATCAATCAACGCGTGTCCATCAACGACACATAAATATCATGGAACCTGAGTGTCCAACATTGACACTCGAAACATCATGAAACCCGTGTCCAGTATCGACATGTAAATCTTCAGATCTCAGGCACCGCATCCTCAGATCGGCCCCCATGTCCATCTCACGACTCCGGCCGGTATCCTCCGGATAACCCCCGAGTCCAAACTTTCACCGGTAGTTAGCACATCCCCTGCTAGGCTCATCGTCTGCTCCACGATCTTATTTCCCAAGGGTACCTTACCGGGTCCACCATGTACCCGCAGACGGCTCAGCCAACTCCTCGAATCGGGTATGCTCATAACTCAGAACCGAGAAAAACTCATGGTGGACACGAAATATCATATCACGAGAAACCGTGTTTTTAAAACAAAACATAATTTCCTTTGAAATATAACCGCGGTGCTCAAATCCAGAGATATCATGAAAACAGCATCTCAATGCATGTAACCATAAAGTACGATATATGCAAATATAGAACAGTAATGTGAGCATATCAAGTATATCATGCAAGAATGTCATACGATAATATTGAACAATGAATGTACTTTATAGTTGAGAATAATACTATGATATAGCAGTTCTACTGTGTAAGTGGCATAACAATTACCGATGATGAATATGTGTGAGCTGGCAGATCTGTGTAAGTGTAGCATGCGCATCATCGGTAAAGGTGCATGTGTCCTAACAGGCGAGATCATAACAACTAATGAAATCATATGTATATATATAAAATGCAATGAGAGTAATATGAACGTAGCAGAAAGGTAAATAGTAAACGCAACAAGATAAGATATGTATCGATTTATGAGCCTCACAATTATCGTATTTCAAATAGCACGAATCGTTGTTTTTAGAAAAGTAGGGACTACGGTGTTTTGAGAAGAGAATTACCTTTTGAACATCCGAAGCGTCCTTCGGTTTGTCCTTTGAAAATGCACACAATTCGTTAGTTTTGAAAATGGCTATGGCTCCAACTCTATTCTAATATCTACTTAAATAATTAAAAGACAAAAAGGCTAAACTAATCCCGAGTCAAAAAGTAAATAGAAAACGAATGCATTTCCGAGTCGATATATCTATTAGTCGGCGATCCAGTCTCATAGCATCACGTACGGTATAATCTATCGTACAGCATCCTGGAGTCAAGAGTGCGGATCAATCATCATATATATATCTCGTACATTATAATCCGTCGTACGACGTCCTCAAAATCGAGAGTACGGGCCAATATCATATATCTCATATTTCGTACGGTATCATCCGTCATACGATATCATAATTAAGGATACGGATCTAAGGTCACATACATTCTATTATATTATCAAATCATAGGTTATCGCATGTTATGTGTATATCGCCCAACAATTCTTTAATGTATCACATCATAAACGATGTCTCAACTCAATCATATATCATAATCTCTTGACATCCCATTCGATCGTATCGACTCATATCCATAAAACATCATATCCTCATCTTACATGCATGTGTGTGTGTGTCTCTCTCTCTCTCTCTCTCTATCTATCTATCTATCTATATATATATATATATATATATATGAACATACACATACTTATATATAGAGAGAGATATATAGGTATATATAAGTACCCTAATCTACGGTTTCTGGCATGCTATATGTCATCCATCCGACTTCCCCCGTAGATATACATCTACTCCCCTACAGCGCCTCGCTCTAGTCGATCCCGACGGATGCCTTGCCTTCCTTCGTTGTCCCGAAAATCCACACGCTTGTACCTACAAATCAAAACACATCATATTGCATCAAAATCATATTCAAAAACCAACACGACACGTGAAGCGCACATAGGTTAGAACCTATGGTCAACGCGTGCTAAAACAACAAAATACTATCTGACGTCAACGTGCGAATATCGAACGACCACGTCACATCAAGAAATCCAAGATTCAAATATCGGAAAATATTGTCAAAACCAACTCAAAATGCTCCCAGATTTTTGCACAGGTAGCTTGGGACAAAACAACAGTACAATGGCTAAGTTATAAGGAGTGTGAGCTACAGGCCAAACCCCAACATCAAATCCAAAATTTAGCCAGCGAGAAGTGCTACAGTAACTGGTGTCGTCGGCCCAATTTTGGTATTTTGGTCTCATTCTTCTGTGGTGGTCTTCTAGTGGTCTAACTAGGTCAATGTAGTTGTTCGTTTTTTCTTATAAAGACCCCAAGTTGCTCCAGAATTTATTTGATCATCAAAAACTCCACAAAACCGACATCGGAAAATTTTAAACTCAAGCTTTAGGTTTCTAGTCTCTAGTCTAGCTGGAATATCACCACTAAGGTCTTGTAAACACTGACTAAACCTCAATTACATTTTCATAATTCATAATATACCCTAAACCTCATCTTGGAAATTTCTAACATCACAAACATGCACTAGTTTAGCTCTAAACTACAATAGGGTATACTAAATACTAATAACTTAACTAAAAGTGTAGAATTATACCTCATGTGGTAACTCAAGAAATTTCTTCGGTTGCCCAAAGTGTTAAAAATCTACACTTGATCCATCCATGGTCTTTGTGAGGAGCTTGTGGTCCATTTTTATGAAAGGGGTATAAGATTTGTTGATGGTTTTGAGGGTGGCCATGGGAGGTGGTGGAGGGAGGATGAAGGAAGAGATGAAGAAAATGAAGAAGTGAATAAATGAAGTGAGAAGGAGATGAAGGAATCAAGTGTAGGAGCCATACTCTCATCTCTCTCTCTCTCTCATGGCATGCTCTCTCTCATGCCCATGCTTCGTCATTTTGTCCCCCACTCTCTCTCCTCAATCATCATGCTCACTTTTTCTTTTATTTTATCTGTTTCTTTCATATAAAACCCAACACAATTTAAATGAAACCAACATGTAACAAAATGCAACATGTCATGGTGCACTAACCATGGATATTTAAAAACACGGATTTGGCTTAATCATGATTAGTAGTGCACTAATCAAGTTTAATTTAAACTTGCATATAATAAATTATAAAATGCCCAAATCTAATAAATATCTTTTAATAAATAATATATATTAATCTCCAATTATTTTCCAAATATTAGTATATAATTATACCATTTTACGAAAACCCCAATTCGCAATCGAATAGTTTTCGTGAAATATAATATTTTATTATTTTAATTCCAAAAATATTATTTTATATTTCTGAGATGTTACAATCTTCCCCCCTTAAATAAATTCGGTCCCTGAATTTAAATTTAAACCTCCAAACACTAAAACATTTCAATAATCAGTCAAATCAACGGAGCTCCGAAATCATGGAATACTCAAACATAATACAGCGCATCGAGTGCGTATGAAAACAAGTGCGAAACTCAAAAATCATACTCCGTCAAGCATAAAGCAATCACTGGAGTTATAATGGAAACGCAAGTCTCGAAATCCACTACTGAAATCCAATATGCTATAGTCAAAATCATAATACATATATAGTACGCATCCTTGTAAAATCATCTAAAAACCGGATAAAACACATGCAAAATCTTTTTCGAATCGCCGTGCGATACGTAACTAAAGGCACAAGTGGCGGACGCCCATTTGTAAAGTAGTAAATATACGTTCATATATGATTTGCTTAAATATACGTTCCGTATTTTTGAAATATCCCAAAAGGTTCTCCTTGTAAAATTTCGTGTCACTTGCGGACACGTAGGAAATAACGTGACTATAGCTCCTTTTTGAAAACCTCTTGGTAAACTTTTATACATGCAAAAGTACTCAGGTACTGTCCTCAGATCAGTCCTACTCAGCTACTATATAATATAGTACCCATCATGAAAATATGATGCTCATGAGTAAAATCGGTCTCAAAAGGAATATCTAATATCACGTGTGTCTGGTGCACACGGAAATCAAAGACAAATACAAGTGCCGCGAATGTGCACAGAAGTAAAAACTAAGTGCAATGGGTGTGCACGAAAGCATCTGTCAAGCGCAACGGGTGTGCACGATAACAATATCAAGTACATCTAGAGTGCACGAAAATCTTAACCAAGTGCAACTAATATGCATGAATAAAAAGCTCAATCAAGTGCATCCGATGTGCACAAAATATTAACCCATGAGCCCAATGTGCACGAAAACATAAATCAGGTGCACTAGGCGTCCGAAAACTTGTCAACGTGCCAAAAGCGCATAAAAACAACACCGAACGTACCAAGGTGTATAAAATCATAAACGCGTGCAACTGTGTGCACAAAACACGTATCAATGCACTGCAAGCACATGTGAGTTATACCGAGTGCATAAATCAAGTCAAGTGCATACAACATTCAAGAAATCAAATCGACAGTACGAAATACATAGAATCATAAATACGTGCAATCAAATGCACAAAATTGATATCAAGTGCAATAGATATGCACAATCATAAACCAACGTAACGGTGTATAAAAAATAAATCAAGTGCAATAACTGTGCACAAAATGTAAATATCCAGTAGGTGAGTTATGGTGCACGAAAACAAATATCACGAAACCCAAAGTCCAAGCGATAAAAGTGTGATACTCGGATCACAAAACGCAAATTGCAATAAATTACATTGAGGTACACCTCCTTCAATATCGAAAAATGCCGGTGCACTCAAGGATGGCAAAACAAGAACATCCGCTTGCCTCCTGCTCACGGTCTGGCATCCTCTGTCTCTGAGTCCCTATTTTATTTTTGGATTACCAATCTCGCAATCCTTCTGTTCGTAGGCCCGATCAGGTGTGATAACGAAACAGTTCTGCTCCGGCACCCCGCTGATCCTTTCTTGGCCAATTAACATGACCACTCATAAAGCATCACGTTACTGGTGGCGGCATCTGGCCCGCTAAATACGCGCGATGCAACTGGTCCTCGATGCAACTGGTTATCGCTGCAGCATCCTGGAAGAACCTGCTTAGGTCTCTTCCAATCTCACCTATGCAGAATTATACGGAGGTTGGCACTCTTTACTTAATCATTTTCTCATATTCGGACAGCTGCGTCCTCAGCACGGCTTTTCCTCTGGAAATTTAGCCGTATCCATCGCCTCTGCATACATATCAATCCTATGGCATCAACGGGGGTAACAATAGCTCGTTAATATCTTGCACGAGCCTATTGTTCCACCCGTCTTCATTATCATCCACTTCGATGTCATCTCTTGCTGTCTTCGTACGGCAATTCGTTCTCGGCTACAGTCAATCTGAAGTCTCTCACACGGACTCGAAATCCAAACTCGGGTATCTTAACCACTCTATGGAAGATATCTAGCCGACTACATCTTCGGGAACTCGTCCAAATTATCGAAGGAATATGCTTCATGCGTCCGTTCTTGATCAACTCATAACACATCTGGTTGAGGTCCTCCTATTCGAAGTTAGTCAACTTACCGATCTTACATCGGAGAATCCAACGAACAATGTTCTCTCTTGATCGATTTACTCTAGATCTGTGTAAGATCCTTCAAACTGGAATTCTTCAACTTAAATGAGCCTGCGTCGGCGCATCAAATAAGATTAATCATCTTAGTCGCTCTATTCAAGATGGACTAGCGATCTTCTATCTCATATTTACTTGTCAGCTCCTGTGGTTTCAGCTCCTAACTCTGGAGGCAACGTCCCGTCAATCACAGCAACAGCTGGGTCATCTGTCTGCATGGTAGACAACATCACGACCTCTGGGGTAGGCTGTATATCAACAATCCTCTCAATCTAGCACCCTCTATCAATGGCCCGATCATCAGGTGAAAATCCGAACACTCGTCTCAAACGAGAGGTCTCAACACAAACACTATACCGATACGTCCCTATGTCACCAGAAAATATCATGGTCAGCCCTCGTCCATGACGAGCTCGCTCTAATCGAAACTCTAGCAGCAGCTCTCTCTGCTCGTGTAGCCAAGGTAACGAAAACCATAATCCGATATCGATGAGGATAGGTCATAGGAACGAATACAAATACAGTGCATAAAAATGCACATCCTAAAGCTACTTAAGCGAAGTAGCATATTGTAAGCATGCCGCGGAACATACACACGGTACGTCACTCTACTTAAGTTACCTACTCCATCAACCAAGGTTAACCTACGTGACGAAATTTCGGGTCTAATACCCCTTCGTCCAAGTCTAAGTTCCGTAAGGTCAAGCCTAGGTTCCAAATTATACATACGCCCTAGAATCTGCATAGTCAAACCTAGACTCAAACCAAGATTAAACCTAACGTTTTGATACCAACTTTGTCACGACCCGGGAAAAGGCACATGACTGGCACTTGAATCGTATGAAATCTATAGGACCCCACCTAATTCAAGTAAGCCAAAATCCCAGAAATCTAAACCTTTTCAGGGAAAAATAGTGGAGGTGATGTTTTGAAATAAAGTTTTAGTGAAATCAGGTTCTTTCTTTAAAACATAAGTAATATCATATGAAATACAATGTTTTGTAACTATCTTGAAAACATTTTTTTTTCATTTGAAATTTGGGCAGTACCTCCTTTGTATAGTTTAACCCGAAAACAAAAGAAACAATAATAATAATAGGTATCCCCAAGCGGGAGCTAGCACTTCGCCAATTGGCGGAAACAATCACGGAATGAAATAAATATACAATGCCTAAGGCGAGGATAAAAACAAAGAAATAAAACAAAGAAACCAAAACAAGAATAAATACATGGTCGTAACTCTAAGTCTGAAAGAATATACAATAAAGGTTCTAAAACTACGAATATATAAGGTCTGGTCAATGGAGCCTTTAACTAGATACAACTGAAATAAATATACAAGTACAACGGTGGTCACGATGCAAGTGAACCCCACCTAACAAAGAAGTCACCTGTAAGAAAAGCAGTGTGCCAGCAAAGCCGCTATGAAAACCTATACGGTCAAACCTGCAAGAAACTGTGACACAACGGGGGTGAGTTGCCAACTCGTGAGTAGAAAATATCAACAGCTAGAAATCGAATAAACAGCGATCTCTAGGTCCTACTGTAACATGAAGGTAATACTATAGTATCTAGGGTGACCATGTATGCATGTGTATCAACAATAAAATCAATGCCAATGACGACATGTAAAAACCAATCATCTGCATCATATACCTGTATGCATGAAAATCAATCAACGTGTGTCCATCAACGACACATAAATATTGTTGGGTTTCGCCAGTGCCCTGACCATCTACCGTGGCCGATGTAGAACAAAAACTGTCGTTTAAAATTTTTGGCGCAAACAAAACCCGCCCCAAGATCGAAACCATAAACATATACTAGCAACTAATAAAGCGTCTAGCTAAAGGGTTAGAGTGATTATACTAAAAGAACCAAGTCCTTCGATCTTCCATCACCTTCCTAAGTTCTTTGAGGCATGCTCGAACGAACTTGGTCACCGATCTTCCTCCGTCGAAGATGATCCACCCGATGGATGTAGTCATAGCTCTAGGTCCACATCAAATGATGCAAATGAAGCAACTAGGGTTTCTAGGTTGCTAATCTAGAAAGCCTAGGATGTATGAATTAAGTGTTTATCTATCTCATCTCACACCCTCTTATGATTCTCAACATATGATAGGGTTGAGAGGAGGAGGAAGATGAAGGTGGAGGGAGCTCAAGAAACTTAAGAGGAGAGAAGCAAATGTTGAGGAGAAGAGAGCTCTCAAAATGAACCATCTCTTTTCTTTCATCAAAATGAGCAAGTGTTTTTAAGTAAAGAAAAATCTCACATGAAGAATGGTTTTACAAAAGATATTTTCCATTTTAAAAATGTGCCCATGCTTGAATAGTATGCTCAAATGAATTAAAAATTCATTTGTGTACACTATGCAAGCATGGTCCTCACCATACTCCCATCATGTCTTTGCCACCTCATAATCCATTTAATATAAATGGTCAAACCAATATGAGGTGTCCACTTTCTGATTGTTTTCTGAAAAAATACGGATTACATTCTACTGTATATACATACCTTCGTACCGAAACACGAATACTCGAAGAAATAACATAACACAAAGAACATAATACTAGAATATACATATCGAAATATATATATGTAAATTATTAAATCAATACCTGATTTAATAATCCGGCTCAAACCCGAGCCGGTTAGTATTGTCACCTATCTGATCGAAAGTCCGGGTACAAAGTATAATCAATAGATCAGAACCCTATATGTATCCAATACGGCTACTACATCGTTTCGCCAGAATCAGGGAAACCCTCTGTGTGGGACTATAAAGACTCGTCAATACGCTGGCAGTGGATTTAACCACAAGCACGTCGGCAGCACTAGCTGTACGTAACGCCTACCAAGGTATTGAGCGAATGGAAGGCCGACGAGCAAACTCATCCAAACCCCAACTGAGCCTGTCCATGAAAATCTCCATACAGTCCGGTCTGTTCGTCTAAGAGTATTGCATATCGAGTCTAGGGGATGGATAAATTCAGACCCCTAATAACGTGACATTTCGTATCGGTATGAAGCCCATCACCTACTGAGAAACTACCGATCCAAATCAGTAATTCTCGTCCACCTCAGCCGAGAATTTCTGGTGATGGCCACCCGTGCACAACGCGATATCAACCCCCAATACCGGGAGAGACAAATCCCCGATCCGCTCACTTCCTCCCTGTGGTTCGGGACTGTACCCAACTAAAACCTGTTTGCACGACTCCTTTGAGCTGTGGTAGGGTAGTAATCAAAGCACAGTGAGAACTCATAGAGACAAATGACGATCTCAGGTCGACAGACTAACCTGTACTCATGTCATGTATGAACTACTATTTGATAATAGGTATAGTACCAACTAGCATGTCCCCGGTGAGTCCGTCCAGTGTACTTATAACCCAATGAGCACATGTATACTATCTTAGGTGACTAATTGTGTAACATTTCAGAAAAAATAAAATATTATTTTGGGAATTGATATAATTAAAATAATAAATATTATGAATATTTTATGATACGGTATAATTAAATACCGATAAATTGGGAAATATTTGGAAATTTCTATCAATTATTGATTTTAAATGAAATTAAGAAAATTGGGAATTTTGCATTGTAGTATACAATGATTTGTATATAAGTAAGTATTACTAAACGCGATTAGTATCTAATCACACATTGATGGTGTTTTGTGCATATGACATGCACCATGTCATATTACACATTTGTTACATTTTCTCCCATGGCTTTTTCCTTATTTTGCATGCATGGCTTTTTAAATGAGAAGAGAAGAAAATTAAAAGGAAAAAAAGAAAAGAAAAAGAAATTGAATAAAGAAAGAAGTATGGGCATGAGAGAGAAGAGAGAGAGAGGTGAGGGGTTCATTGACCTTGGCTCCCATTTCATCATCTTCCTCCTTTCTTCTCCATCTTCCTCTCATGGCAGCCCTCTTTCCCTCCCTCCTCTACCTCCTCAAAACACCCTCAATCCCACATCAAAACATCATCTCCCCTTCACTAAAAATGTGCACAATCTCACTACAAGCATTTTGGACCAAGAAAGTTTGGATTTTAGAGATTTGGGGCAACTCAAGAAAATTCTTGAGTTGCCAAATGAGATAATTCCTTCACCATTAGTATAGTTTTTCATTTACCTTAGCATCTAATTTAGTTTAGAAGTGTTTACGTAATGTGTAGTAAGCTTTGAAAATTCCAAGTTGAGGTTAGGGTTTGATTGGAATTGAGATGGTGCAATTAAGGTTTAGTAGTGATCTTAAACCCCTTTAGTGTTAGTATTTTGGACTAAAACCAGAGATTTAACCCTATGACCCAAACTTAGAAACCCCGATATCGGAAGATTGTGGGAATTGTGAGGGTAATTAGAAATCTGCTATGACTCGGAGACCTGGAAAATTATATAGCGATTACAGTAACACAAGCAGGTAACCTAGAAGCTACCCTGAAGACCCGAGATCCAAAACCCCAAACCCTGGCCGCCAATTATTCCCTTTTGGCCGCAATTTGAGGCCAGGACTTGTCCCCTAGGCTTCGTGTTTGGTCCATGGCTTTATTTTCAGTAAAATAGACCCTCCACATATGCAAAATTGGCTAATTTCACCTGAACTAAAATCAGGAAGTGTTTTCTTGTGTTGTTGTTTTGGTTTTGTGACTTTAATGATTTGAACATGGGTGTTTATGTTTTGTCTCGATCGATCGGCGTTCGTACGCCGATGTCGAGCGTTATTTGGTTCTTCTTGCATATGTAGACCATAGGTTTTAACCTATGTGTGATACACGTGCCGTTTTGGTTTTCGTGCACGGTTTCGGTTTACAATACTATGTGTGATATATGTAGGTATCCATGTGGACGTCATACGACGAGGAGGAGCAAGGGCATGGCGACATCGACTTCGGCAAGTAAGGATCAAGGTGAGTAGATATATATCTACGGGGAAAGTCGGATGGATGGTGTATAGCACCCTCGCAGTTTCGTAGTGTAGTATACGAATAGGTATATACGCGCGCGCGCGTGTGTGTGTGTGTGTGTGTGTGTGTTGTGAGACTAATGATTATCAAGATAGGTTTTAGGTGTTCTTGGGTTAGTTTTAGTGTAATTAGAAGTAACTTAGTTTAGCTTTTTAGTCGCGAAACCCTAGAGTAAAGATTTGCACACACGCACACACACATGCATACATTTGCTTTACTTGTGCGTATATGGGGGGACACACACACACACACATACATACATACATACATATATGTATGTGAGTATGTATATATATATATATATATACATGTATACATATACCTGGGTGATGAGGATAGTATATGGTACTTGGAGATGAGTCGATGTGATTGGGCCCACGAGATCGGTGATGTGACTTGGTTCGTATTATGAGATATGACATGATATTATAGCGGATCTTTAGGCGATGTGTTTTCATACACACACACACACACACACACACACACACACACACACACACACACATATATATATATATATATATGTTGATGGTATCTGAATGTACTAGACTTTAGATCAGTACCCCTAATTTAGAATATGATGATAATGATAGCAGATAAATTATGAGTTGTATGTGATATTGACCCATACCCAGAGTTGGGATGTCGAACGATGGATTTACCGTACGAGATATAATTATGATGATAGATCCACACTCTTGACTCAAGAATGTCATATTATATATTGTATCGTATGTGATACTATTGAGGCGGGATCACCAACTACTAGATATGGATATCGACTCAGACTTAGGTGGTTTTCCTTACCCTTTCGATTAGTCTGTTAGTTTAGCCATGTAGTTTACTTAATAGAGGTTAGATCTAGGCTATTCATACTTATTTCCAAAACTAATGAATCGTGAGTATTTTAAGACTGTCCAAGGGATACTACAGATATTTCAAAGGACGTACATTTTCTTAAAAACACCGTAGCCCCTATTTTCTAAACACCAGGGTTCGTGCGATTTCAGATACCAAAAACTATATGACTCGTATATAGGAATGTATATTTCTTTATTGTTGCATTTACTATTCATTTTCCATTTATTCTTACTGTCCGCATCGCATTGCATACTTATATGTATTTTCGTTAGTTACTATGCTGCTGTTAAGACACCGGCACCATTACCGATGATGGGTATGCTCCACGTACACTCGCTTGCCGGCTCACACACATCATCATAGGTAATTGCCCTGATACGTACACTTTAGAAGTATTACTTTATTGACATAACTTGCTAGTTGATAGTTAAATTATGTTATTGCTTTATTATGCTAGTTTAATTATTGCATTCCTTGCTTGATATCAGATGCATTCATATATTCATTTGTCATGCAATATTATGGAGTTTTATGCTGGTAATTTACTGTTTATTGACATCGTGATTTGAGATTTTGGATTTCCATGAGATTTATGGATTTGGAGAAACCGCAAAAATTTTATAAACTCATTGTCATTTTCAAAAGATAGATATTGCGGTTTTCTCATATTATGATGCGAGATATGTCCACCATAAGTTTTCTCGGCTCTTGAGCGATATCATACACCCGATTCGAGGAGGATGAGGAACCGTCTATGGGTGCATGGTGGATCCGGTGCGGTACCCCGAGACGAGAAAGTCGCAGATGATGGCGTTGAGTCTGGCAGGGGAGCACTACTGTCCAGTGATTTTATTGTGACTCGATGGATATCCGGAGGATACCGATCAGATTATAGGCCAGTCCGGATTGCCGGGGCCTGAGATATTGAGACAGCGAGATATATATTTTGTGTCAATGCTAAACACTGATTTCTGTGGATTTCATTGATGATACTTCGATTTTTATACATAAATCTCACTAAGATAAGTAAACAGTTTTCTCATTTAGATGTATTCTGTTTTCATGCATTAATACATCATATATATGATATGTTGCTACCTGAGGCACTGACATGAGCACTTGGTATTACGCTTATGTATAGATATTTACCCTTGCCATTAGTCAATGCTTCAGGCTTTATTATTTGAGTATATTACTATCGTATGACCTAGGATTGAGTCATACATGCGATTTCTGCTCGGTGATGTTTTCTACTCACGAGTTAGCAACCCACCCCCGTTGTGCCACAGTTTCTTGCAGGTTTTGCCGTACGGGTTTCGTTGCGGCTTACTGGCACACTGCTTCCTTCCGGGTGATTGCTTTGGATAGATGGGTTCACTCGCATCGTGACCACCATTGCATTTTATTTATTTAGTTGTATCTAGTAAACTCTATCAACCAGACTTGTATTATTATTAGATTTAGAAGACCAGTGTATACTCTTTCGATCTTAGAGTCGCGCTTGTATTATTATGGTTTTCTTGGTGTTATTGGTTTTCCTTTTGAGTTTTGATCCTCGCCCTTCGGTGTTGTATATTATATTGCTTGCGTGGTTGTGACCGCCAATTGGCGAAGAGCTAGCTCCTGCTTGGGGATGCCTTTATTCCTTGTATATTATTCATGTTTGTACCTGTTTGGGGTCAGTATTTACAAAGGAGACTCTGCTGAAATTTTCGGAAAAGACTTGATGTTTTAAAAATGTTTACTATGACTTTCAAAGTGATTTATATACAAACTTTTAAAAAAGTTTTCCTTCACTTTATTCTTTTAAATGGTTTAGATTTCTGGAATTTTGGCTTTGCTTGAATTAGATGGGGTCCTATAGACTTCATATGATTCAAGTGCCAGTCATGTGCCATTTCGGGTCGTAACAAACTGACACGAATGGCTTTTGAGACCGGACACCGTCTCTCGTCGGGGTTTTGATAAGTATACACTAGTCTACTCCAGAGTATTGATGCCCAGTCTCGATACTCCCATGACTTGGAACATTTAAGGATGTGCTTATAGACCACCTAACTCCTACTTATATGATCGCCATCATAATGTCGGTAGTCAAGCAAGAATCCTATGGACTCTATCAATATGTAATAGTGATTTGTAATGCCACCTAATGCATGTACATGATGATAAAGACAAACCAGATAACATACTATCATCTCGAGTAAGACTGCTCTATACGTATAGGACCTCCCTCAATCATCACAATAGTGTGTCTACAATTCAGTAATTGACTTGAGAGCACTATAGCCAACAATCTTCCACTTGCACTTAAGGCTAATTATTGCGGTGTTACATACTCACAGCCCGTGTGATACCGAACACCCAACTTCTCTACTAATCAGTCTCGCAAAGCCCTTTTGTGACACTATTGCGTTCGAGAAATAACCTTAGTGAGTGGATCCGCTCCAATATTTCTTTCTTTATCTCTCTATATCTCAACTTCATGGAGAAAAACTATCTTCCGAAATGAGTGATACTTGTCTTAGAATTTATCTGGATATCTGATAGGACCCAGTTCATAAATGAACTCCAAATCCAGCAAACTTTTTAGACTATATCTTCCACTGAATTTAATCAGTAACCTGGGCCATGTCCTCCTTAGTATCCGCTTGGACCACCTGTCTAACATTCTGCCCAAAAGAGGGAAAACTATAACTCTGACAGCCATTCTATCATCTAAGTCATCTCGGAAGCCTAAAATGATAACCGCCTCTAGAAGGAGGCTGTCGTTACCATATACCAAGAACGTCTACTTATGTTCATAACTGCTGCCCAACGTTTCTCCAGGATTGGATTAATATATACTTATTGCATCCAGTGCAAAAGCAATATCTGGTGTGGTACTTGATATTTCATGATTAACTCAATTGCCTAAGCAAGTGATATGCCAATCATATAGATCCCTCTCCTCATCAGTCTAAAAGACATCTCTTTAGAGAGGGTGACTCCATCACCTGCGGGTACACCACCATGCCAAGAGTCATCCATTCTAAACAATTTTAGAATAGTGTCAAGTACCCAAATTGGGACACTTCCTAAATCTAGATCTAATAACCAGAATCCCTGATATTTTATCCAATTCCTGTGTGGAGAAATACCTTATGACAACCATAGTGTAACCGATCGCAGTATAGGAATATCACTTCCTATTAAGAGCGTGTCATCTAAATACCAAGACATCACTCCCTACTACCTTCTTACCAGATCCATCTGTTATTCTGATGAAATCAAACTCTATGACTGTCATATCAAAAATAGACGATCTATCTCCGCTATATTTGCTTTAGTCTATAAATAGATATAAGCAACTTGCCCACCATGCTTCCACTGCTCCCACTGACTGCAACAACCCTCTGGCAGAGTCATATACACATGCACTTCTAAAGATAATTTAGAACGACGTTATACTCATTCTCCTGCCAGATCTCATAGTCTAGAACAACAGTAGTGGCAAGTTTGGGCAATCAAAAACCTCCCTGTCACCATCTTTGAGGAGACCGAAGTACCTCTCGGGTGGCTGAGGTTACCCACTAAATCTGCGGAGTGGCTAATGGATTGTCGAATCCAATTGAATGTTTAGGTTCTACTAAATTTTCAGTAATCGTTTGTGGTTCTGGAATATCTTCCAATTCTACCATACTCCCACTAATGTTTTCTGAAAAGAGTCCATTTTACTAAAACTGGCGGCGAGTCAGGAACAATATAACTATTGATCTTCCTGATGGTAGAATGTTAACCTTCGTCAAAGCCAGGGATAACCTACAAACTGCCATTACTGAAACGTGCCTTGAGTTTATCCAGATTCTGGTTTTAAGTATAAACCGGACAACTCCATATACCTTAACATTGTTAAGATATGAAACCATTCTATATACCATATAAAAACAAAGGCACTAATTTAATTGGAACCAGATTCAAAATACATGCATCCGTTTCCAGTGCATATCAACAAAATGGAAGGAAGCTAAACATCATTACTCATCAAGGAATACACCCACGTATGAGTAACCTGAAAGAGAAGCAAGTTCTCAAAACCATTATTTACAACGGAATACCTAGCACAAATATCTACATCTTCGATCACTTTGAAGAATCCTGATAATTTGCAACATATGGTTCTCTACTTTATTCTTATACTTATAACTTCTCAAAATTTGGACCTTGTATTTCAACGAAATATTTGTCCAAAACTAGAGAAGTCAAAAGTAAACAGAATATAGTACGAGTACCAACCCCTTTGTCCTAATGGACATTGGACAACATACAATACTTTGTATAAGTCATCTGAGTTTAATAACTCAAACTCTGTGCATTATAGGTTGAAAACTGTGCTATGGTTAAGAAGAATTACACTGCTGTTGAATGCACCTTATCTAATCATCAACTGATATAGGTAAATTTCATACACATAATTTCAAAAGGTTATATCTCACTTTATAAAATAAACGTGCAGATATATCAGTTTGAAATTGGTGCATAACAACGGATATTCAAAACTAAATATTTGTTGTCAGGCAAAACCCAGGCGATTTCCTCAAATATCACCAATTACAAAGAATTCCAATATGTTGAGGATCCAATCATCCAATTCCCAATGTCTTACTCCCACTCAGCATCTGTAATGCCGTACAGATGTGATAATCAAGTCTGGTAAATACATACCCTGAAGTCAGAATCTAATTTGGAAAACAGTTTTCAATTAACACTGCACAGTGAAACTGAAACATGAAGATGTTTCGAACGAGTATCTGGGTATTCCTAGTAATGAATCTTCCACTATCCAGATTCATGACAGTAACCGTATATTTCCTTGCCCTCACTCCAATCCCTTTATATGTCTTTACTTATTACCTTCTGTACACCACATTTAGGCTAAACGGTTTTCTTCTTTCCCTATCTTTCGGCACCAGCCTAAGATTTGGAAGAAGACTATCCAATAAGCATAATAGGTGTACTCTCCTAACACCAGGAGCCCTCACAACCTGAGAGAAGGTAAAGAGAAAAGACAACTGAATAATCCTTATTCTATTTCTCCAAAACCGGCAACCATCCTCGAACTGGAACAAGTTCCTTCGAGTTCGTATGTAACTATACAATGGCATATCCAAGAAATGTGGATTTTCATAGTGATACGGAATGTTCTGGAGGAATGCAAAGGTGATGTGTGGCGGGGGTATACGCGTTTTCGTCGTGAATGATAGTAGTCGCAATTTCCTTTTCCCTTAATCAAATCCCTTTATTATGTCTTTACTTATTACTTTTTGTATACCACACTCAGCGTAATTGGTTTTCTTCCTTCCCCGCCATTCGGCATCTGCCTATGGTTTGGAAGAAGACTATCCAATAAGCGTAACAGGTGTACTCTCCTAACACCAGGAGCTCTCGCAACCTGAGAGAAGGTAAAGAGAAAAGGACAACTAAATAATTCTTATTCATTTCGCAACAACCAGAATCTATCCTCAAACTGGAACAAGTTCCTTCGAGTTCGTATGTAACTATACGATAGAATATCCATTAAATGTGGATCTTCGTAGTGATACGGGATGTTCTGGAGAAATGCAAAGTGTAAGTCTATGGTAGCGCCCCGGCTGTCTTTCCGAGGCCAAAATGCGGAAACGAAAACTTTTTCAAACTAGAAACAGGCGCTATCGTATTCTTAAAACCCGGATTGAACCATTAACCTACAACTAGCTATCTAGAGAAAGGATAGAAAGCTATACCGATAAATCCGTGTCCTTCGGTCTTCGGCCACCATCCCAAGCTCCTCGCGGCATCTCCAGTCTCGATCTCCTCGTCGGAAGGGCACCACATCTACGAGTCTTTTTATGGGCTCCCGCTTCATCCGAAGCAACTCGGGCATGAAGTGTGCTAGCCGACGTGTCCAAGGTGTTGTAGAGAATGTTTGTGATCACTTTGTCTCTTGCATCCATGGCTTGGATGGAGGTTAGAGATGTTGCCATTCATGGAGATTGTGAGCTAGAGAAGAAAAAGGAAGAAGAAGAATTTTTCTATCTCTTTTCTTTTGTTGTGATGGAATGATAATATGAGAGAGAGTGTTATGTGAAAAATACAAGACCAAGCCAATCCTCATGGTAGCCCCTCTCTCTCCTCTTATCAAATCATCACCAATCCATCATATAATGTGACATTAGCACATAAAAAGAGACCATGAGTCATAATATATGTCCATGTCACATTAAGTGCATTTCATGATGAATTTTAGCTCATTATTTCCATATACAAACATTAATCCAAATGTTTGCAACAATAAAAAGATACGGCAACATCTAAAGTAAACTCGTGACGGATCACAAGGATACCCCTCACCTGTATATACATACCTGCACTCGCATTCCGACTAAATGCGAATGCGATGAGACTAAAGTAATCCAACAAATCTAATACTAGGATCCAGCTTAAACCAAAACCCACTAGTATGATCCGTCCGATCATGATCCGTGCAATACCGCACGTATAAGATCAAACCCTGCCATATATCATACGGCCTCTGCAACATTTCGCCCGAAACATGAGAAACTGTCTGTGGGGGACTCTAAAGACTCGTCAATACCTTGGCTATGGATTTAACTACTAGCATGTCAGAGGTATTAGCCGTACGTAACTAGCTACCAGGTATTGACCAAAAGGGAGGTCGATGAGCGAACTCATCCTGACACCCTACTGAGCCTGTCAGTAACAATATCCGTACAGTCCGGTCCGTTCGTCTATGAGCATCGCATGGTGGGCCTAGGGGGTTGGTAAAAGTCAGACCCCCAAAAGCGGTACAAGTTGTGTCGGAGTGTAGCCCAGAACACCCTGAGATACTACTGGAATACCTACCAGTAAATCTCCTGCCTTGGCCAAGGACTTCGTGTAATGGCTCTCCTAGACACAGTGCGACCTCATCCCCAATACCGGGAGAGACGAACCCCTGCCGATCCGCTCACTGCCTCTATGTGGCTCGGGACTGTACCCAACTAAAACCTGTTTCCACGACTCCTTTGAGCCGTGGTAGGGTAGTAATCAAAGCACAGTGGGAACTCACACGAGACAAATGACGATCTCAGGTCGATGAAATAACCTATACACATGTCACCAGGGAATTGCTATCTGACGTCAGGTATAATACCAACAAGCATGCTCCCGGCGAGTCCTGTCCGGTGTACTCATAACCCAATGAGCACATGTATACATCTTAGGTGAACCAACTGACACCAATGGCTTGTGAGACCGGCCACCGCCCCTCGTCGGGGTCTCGACTGTATACACTAGTCTACTAATGGAGTATCGATGCCCAGTCTTGAAACTCCCACGACTAGGGACCTTTTAAGGATGTGCTTATAGACCCCAGCTCCCACGTATATGATCGCCATCATACTGCTGGCCGTTAAGCAAGAATTCTAAGGGTTCTATCAACATGTAATAGCGACCTGTAAGGTCACCTAAAGCAGTACATGATGATAAAGACAAACCATGGTAGCATACTATTCTCTATCAACGTGTAATAGTGAACCACAATGTCACCTAAAACATGTACACGATGATAAAGACAAACCAGATAGTATACAAACCTCTCGAGTAAGACTGTCCTACCGGTATAGGTCCTCCCTCAATCATTGCAATCACGTGCCTGCGATCCAATAATTGACTCTGAGGGCACTATATCCAACAATCTCCCACTTGCACTCAAGGCTAATTATTGCGATGTCGCATACTCACAGCCCGTGTGATACCGAACACCCAACTCCTCTACTAATCAGTCTCACAAAGCTCGTTTGCGAAACTATTGCGTTCGAGAAATAGCCTCAGCTAGTGGATCCGCCCTGATGTTTCTTTCTCTGTCTCTCTTTATCTCAAGTTCTCAGAGAAAGCCATCTCCCGAAATGAGCAATACCTATCTTAGAATATGTCTGGATATCTGATGGGACCTAGTTCATAAATGAACTCCAAATCCAAATTTCTTAGACTGTATCGTCAACTGAAACCAATCAGTATCCTGCGCCATGCCTCCCTCAGTATCCGCTTGGACCACCTGTCCAAAATACTGCCCCTCGTCAGAGGGAAAACTATAAGTCTGACAGCCACTCTGTCATCCAGGTCACCTTGGAAGCCTGGAATGATAACCGTCCCCGAAGGAGGCTGTTGTTATCATATCCCTAGAACATCCACTTATGTTCTAAAACTGCTTCCGAATGTCTCTCCAGGATAGGATTAATATCAATTTACTGCATCTCGTGCAAAAACAATATCTGGTGTGGTACTTGAAATCTCATGATTGACTCAATTGTCTAAGCAAGTGATCTGCCAATCATGCACATCCCTCTCTCCTTTAGTCTGTAAGACACCTTTAGAGAGGGTGACTCCATCACCTGCAGGTACACTACCGTGCCAGGAGTCGTCCATTCTAAATACCTTTAGAATGCTGTCTAAGTACCCTGATTGGGACACTTCCCAAATCTAGATCTAAAACCATAGATTTAGTAACCAGAATGTCTGATATAATATCCAATTCCTATGTGGAGAAACCACTGTGACAACCAAATTATAACCGATCGTAGTATAGGAATTTCACTTCCTATTCTGTGTATGTCATCCAAATACCAGGGCATCACACCCTACTACCTTCTTAACAGATCCATCCCCTATTCTGATAAAGTCAAACCTATGACTGTCACATCAGAAATAGATGATCCATCTCCGCTATAACTGCTTTAGTCCATAAATAGAAATAAGCTACTTGTCCACTATACTTCCGCTGCTCCCACTGACTACGACAACCCTCTGGCAGAGTCATATACACGTGCACTTCTAAAACTAGTTTAGAACGACGCTATACTCATCCTCCTGCCGGGTCTCATAGCCTGAAACAACAGTAGTGTCAAATCTGGGTAAACAAGAACCTTCCTGTCACCGTCCTTGAGGCTACTGGAGTACCTCTTGGGTGCCTGAGGTTACCCACCATATCTGCGGAGTGGCCAATGGAATGTCAATCCAGATTGAATCTTTAGGTTCTTATCAAATTTTCTGTAATCGTTTGCGGTTCTGGAATCACTTCCAGTTCTACCATACTCCCACTACTGTTTTCTGAAAAAATCCATTTTACTAAAACTGTGGCGAGTCAAGAACAATATTACTATTGATCTTCCAAATGGCAGAAAGTCAACCCTCGTCATAGCCCAGGTCAACCCACAAACAGCCATTACAGAAACGTGCCTTGAGTTATCCAGAGTCTAGTTTTAAGCATAAGCCGGACAACTCCCCGTACCTTAACAATGTTAAGATATGAACTATTCTATATCCAATATAGAAATAGAGGTGCTGATTTAATTAGAACCAGATTCAAATCATGCAGCTGTCTCCAGTGCATTTCAACTAAATGGAGAGAGGCCGATCATCATTACTCTACTTAGGAATACATCCAGATATGAGTAACCTGAAGAGAAACAAGTTTCTCAGAACCATTACTATCAACTGAATACCACACATAAATATCTACATCTTCGATCACCTTGAAGAATCCCGATATTTGCAATACCTGGTTCTCTACTTTACTCATATACCTATAACTTCTCAAAACTTAGACCTTGCATTTCTACGAAACACTTGTCTAAAAACTAGAGAAGTCATAAGTAAACAGAATATAGTACGAGGACCAACCCCTCTGTCCTAATGGACACTGGACAACATACAATACTCTGTATAAGTCTCCTGAGTTGAATAACTCAAACCCTGTGCGTCGTAGGTTGAAAATTGTACTTGTGGTTAAGAAGAATTACACCGCTGTTTAATGCTCCTTACCTAACCATCCACTGATATAGGCAAATGTCATCGACATAATTTCAAAAGGTTATATCTCACTTCATAAAAATAAACGTACAGATATATCAATGTGAAATTGGTGCATAACAACGGATATTCAAAACCAAATATTTGCCGTCCGACAAACAACCCAGGCGATTTCCTCAAATATCACCAATTACAACGAATCCCGATATAACGAGGATGATCACCCAATTCCCAATAACTTACTCCCACTCATCATCTGTAAAACCATACAGATGTGAGAATCAAACCTGGTAAATACATACCCTGGAGCAAGAACTAATTGGGAAATCAGTTTTCTTTTAACAATACACAGTGAAACTGAAACATGTAAATGTTTCGAAGGGGTATTCGGGTATTCCTAGTAATGCATCTTCCATTATCAGATTCATAACTGTAACCGTATATTTCTTTGCCATCTCTCCAAATCCCTTTATATGTCTTTAGTCATTACCTTCTGCACACCCCTTTAGGCTAAATGGTTTTCTTCCTTCCCTACCGTTCAGCACCAGCCTATGGTTTGGAAGAAGACTATCCAATAAGCGTAATAGGTGTACTGTCCCAATCCTAGGAACACTCGCAACCCGAGAGAAGGTAAAGATAAAAGACAACTGAATAAAACCTTATTCCTATTTCTCCTGAACCAGAAACCATCCCCGAACTGGAACAAGTTCCTTCGAGTTCGTATATGACCATACGATGGAGTATCTAAATAACTGTGGATTTTCGTAGTGATACGGAGTGTTCTGGAGAAATACAAAGGTGATGTAGGAGTGGCGATGAAATACTTGGTTTGGTCGTGAATAGCAATCGCAATTTACTTTGCCCTCTTAGTAATCCCTTTATTTGTCTTGACTTATTACCTTCTGTACACCATCGTTAGACTAAATGGTTTTCTTCATGCTCTACCGTTCGGCGCCTGCCTATGGTTTGGATGAAGACTATCCAATTAGCGTAATAGGTGTACCGTCCTAATCCAAGGAGCACTCGCAACCTGAGAGAAGGTAAAAGGAAAAGACAACTGAATAGTCCTATTCGTTTTCTCCAGAACCGGAAACCATCCTCGAATAAATTCCTTCGAGTTCGTATATAACCATACAATGGTTTTATCCAATGGAAGTGGATGTTCGTAGTAATACGGGGTGTTCTGGAGAAAAGGGTAAAAGTAGGAGTGGCAATGGGGTATGCAACTCTGACAATCCAAAAGCCAATGTTTTAAGAAGGTTCGGTTTAACTTGGTCACTGAGTCATAGTCTACGGTCGGGCCATGGTCGCTGCCAAAGAGAGAGAGAAAAGAAACACTCAGCGTGCACTCTAACCTAGATCAGAATGGTTCACTTTATCTAATCAGGAAACCTCCCACTGTAACCTCAAATTCTCCTCCAAACCTGAAAGAAGAATTAGTCGGGATCACCCGAGGAGTAAACCAACTCATCAGTGGGAATCGGGATCCAACTATCATCGCATGATAACGTGATGGAATCCACTCACGTTATCATACTCCAGAAGGTATGCGCATATCTGACAAGTTTCAGTTTCTTTAGAAACTCCCGATGTGATTTTTACCCCATGCTCTTATGACCTTGACGAAGGTCAACAAATCATAAGCCACATGTCAAGTTCTACCCGTCATTATACAGGTTAATTTGAACCCACCCGTACAAGCCCTTGACGAAGGCCAACAAGGATATACAACTGTCCCAAACCAATGCATCTATCTATGCAGCAGAAAAGTAACAAGCAGCTACCATTCACTATGCCTTGACGAAGGCCAACAAACATAGCATGAATACTAAGTGTTACCTTTTTGTGATGACGGAGGGCTACGAATGGTTTTTGGCGAAAAACCTTTAACGTAATGAACTTGATATCGTTGAAGGAACCGGATAGCTTTTTATAAAAATATAGTGGCGAAAACCTTTACTAAAGAGGTCACTCCCGGTGAAGGGATCTCAGCTCTTTCCCCGTAGAATGAGGTGCAGGATATTCCAACTGAATACCACGATGCAAAGCAAAAAGTAATCGACTATAGTGAAGTTATTACCCTGACGCAAACTTCTGTCCAAGGGGTCACTCCCGGTGAAGGGATCCCGGCCCTTGCCTCGTCGACTGAAGTGCTGAATATTCATAACCGAATACCACTGTGCAAAACAAAAGAGAACGTCCTTGCAATAACAGCTTTTCTTTTTGAAAAATGTTCTAACAACATCAGAATAGGTTTGTTTAGCTTGCATTGATCCGAATCAACGCAGTCCCATCAATTGATCACACCAATAAAGAACAAAAATAATAATGTACGTATATGCCATCCGCATTCGCCACTGGGTCCCGTCATCACCCGTTAGGTTACTTAACTAACGACAGAGCGGGGACTGGACTAGCGCGGATGCAAAACATATACAACATCTACTAGTATATATATCAATATATAAAATTCGCTCAAGGCGTGATAAAATGCAATATCATAGAAATGTAATAAGCATCACAGAACAATACAGATAATCTGGGATCCCCAGGTTTCATAGAGCCGCTACTGAAATCCGACGTTCCCCTGGTCGTGTGGATAGCCTGTGCAATGAAATCCTAGACCCCTACGGGTGCGGCAAGTTACCCGCCAAAACCTGAAGCGAGGCAGCCCCCTTCAACAATGTGAATGGACCACCCAACACCTCGCGGAATCCGGTAACTTGAGCACCCCTCCTTGGGTCAACCTGTACCCCCTACGAGTGCGGCGAATAGCCCGCCAATTCTAGAGTAAAGCCCCCTCCGTCTCAAAGCCATGAGATGCGGGCCCATTGCCCTCTAGAACCAGCTATCCGTGCACCCCACCGCGGGGTAATCCTAGTACAGAAAGTAAAATATACAACGGGTACATCGACCTCAGCCCGGTCGTGCCCCAAAAGAATAATATAAAAACAGGCAGTGATGGCAGTCCACATGTCGGACGCTCGCCCCACAATATCAAATATACAAATACAATCAAACTGTACTACCATTGCATCCAGGCTATCCACCACGACAAATCCGCAACATCACAGCACAACACAGAACATCAACGTGAATGTCACGTTCGCAAATCCGTCTAAAAGAACTATAGCAACTAGACAGGATTTACCGATCAAATGACATTCACGGTCGCAGATATAATGTAAATACTATGAACTAACATGTTTAAAATTTTCGATCGACAAAATTTCCCGAAGTGGGCCCCAAGCACAATACCCAGTACTCAAAATAAATCTGGACCCAAACAGAATATACCATAAACCCCAATTCCAAGTTTAAAGACCACTATAGAAGAAATGGTACGGTGTTGACTCTTGACTGTGGCGGAACCGCGGCCAGAACATGGGTTTAGCCGCGGTTTCGCGGCCTTACTTTTGCAACACATTACCAAATTTTCACAGAATTCTTAAAAAACCCTGCACGAATTTCTGCAATACACCAAATAATTTTTTGACAACAAAAGAAAATCGACAGAAAGTTCATGACTTGGAATCGCGGTTTCGGAATTTTCGTTTGATCGAAGTTCTAAACACGTTAGAGCAAGCTAGTAAAGATTAATGGCGTGGCTCTGATACCATGTAAGTCTACGGTAGCGCCCCGGCCGTCTTTCCGAGGCCAAAATGCGGAAACGAAAACTTTTTCAAATTAGAAACCGGCGCTATCGTATGCTTAAAACCCGGATCGAACCATTAACCTACAACTAGCTATCTAGAGAAGGGATAGAAAGCTATACCGATCGATCCGTTTCCTTCGGTCTTCGGCCACCATCCCAAGCTCCCCACGGCATCTACGGTCTCGATCTCCTCATCGGAAAGGACACCACATTTACGAGTCTTTTTACGGGCTCCCGCTTCATCCGAAGCAACTCGGACATGAAGTGTGCTAGCCGACGTGTCCAAGGTGTTGTAGAGAATGTTTGTGATCACTTTATCTCTTGCATCCATGGCTTGGATAGACGTTAGAGATGTTGCCATTCATGAAGATTGTGAACTAGAGAAGAAAAAGGAAGAAGAAGAAGTTTTCTATCTCTTTTCTTTTGTTGTGATGGAATGATAATATGAGAGAGAGTGTTATGTGAAAAATACAAGACCAAGCCAAGCCCCATGGCAGCCCCTCTCTCTCTCCTCTTATCAAATCATCACCAATCCATCATATAATGTGACATTAGCACATAAAAAGAGACCATGAGTCATAATATATGTCCATGTCACATTAAGTGCATTTTATGATGAATTCTAGATCATTATTTCCATATGCAAACATTAATCCAAATGTTTGCAACAATAAAAAGATACGGCAACATCTAAAGTAAACTCGTGACAAATCACAAGGATACCCCTCACCTGTATATATATACCTGCACTCGCATTCCGACTGAATGCGAATGCGAAGAGACTAAAGTAATCCAACAAATCTAATACTAGGATCCGGCTTAAACCAAAGCCTATTAGTATGATCCGTCCAATCAAGATCCGTGCAATACCGCAGGTATAAGATCAAACCCTGCCATATATCATACGGCCTCTACAACGTTTCACCCGAAACTTGAGAAACTATCTGTGGGGGACTCTAAAGACTCGTCAATACCTTGGCTGTGGATTTAACCACTAGCACGTCAGTGGTATTAGCCGTACGTAACGAGCAACCAGGTATTGACTAAAAAGGAGGTCGATGAGCGAACTCATCCTGACACCCTATTGAGCCTGTCACTGACAATATCCGTACAGTCGGGTCCGTTCGTCTATGAGAATCGCATGGCGGGCCTAGGGGGTTGGTAAAAGTCAGACCCCCAAAAGCGGTACAAGTCGTGTCGGAGTGTAGCCCAGAACACCCTGAGATACTACTGGAATACCTACCAGTAAATATCCTGCCTTGGCCAAGGACTTCATGTAATGGCTCTCCTAGACACAGCGCGACCTCACCCCCAATGCCGGGAGAGACGAACCCCTGCCGATCCACTCACTGCCTCCATGTGGTTCGGGACTATACCCAATTAAAACCTGTTTGCACGACTCCTTTGAGCCGTGGTAGGGTAGTAATCAAAGCACAGTGGGAACTCACACGAGACAAATGATGATCTCAGGTCGATGAACTAATCTGTACACATGTCACCAGGGAACTGCTATCTGACGTCAGGTATAATACCAACTAGCATGCTCCCGGCGAGTCCTATCCGGTGTACTCATAACCCAATGAGCACCTGTATACATCTTAGGTGAACCAACTGACACCAATGGCTTGTGAGACCGGCCACCGCCCCTCGTCGGGGTCTCGACTGTATACACTAGTCTACTAATGAAGTATCGATGCCCGGTCTCGAAACTCCCACGACTAGGGACCTTTTAAGGATGTGCTTATAGACCCCAGCTCCCACGTATATGATCGCCATCATACTGCTGGACGTCAAGCAAAATCCTAAGGGCTCTATCAACGTGTAATAGCGACCTGTAAGGTCACCTAAAGCAGTACATGATGATAAAAACAAACCATGGTAGCATACTATTCTCTATCAACGTGTAATAGTGAACCACAATGTCACCTAAAACATGTACACGATGATAAAGACAAAGCAGATAGTATACAAACCTCTCGAGTAAGACTGTCCTACCAGTACAAAGGTGATATAGAAGTGGCAATGATATATGTGACTAAATGATAATCCAAAAGCCAAAGTGTTTTAAGAAGGTTCGGTTAACTTTGTTCATGAGTTTTAGTTTAGGGTCGGGTTATGGTCGCTGCCAGAGAGAGAGAGAGAGAGAGAGAGAGAGAGAGAAGAAACACTCAAAGTGCACTCTTGTTGGATATGTATGCCCTAGAGGCCATTATTGTATAGTACTAGTTTGTATAATATATTTTGGAAGCTTGGGATATATACGGGTTTACGACAGTCTTGCTCAATATAGTAGTATGCTACTTGGTTTGTTTCTATCTTAATATGTGTATATGTTTCTTTTAACATATCACTAATACATATTGATGGAGCCCTTAGGATTCTTGCTTGACTACCGGCGTTGTGATGGTGATCACACTAGTGGGGGCTGGGTAGTCTATAAGCACATCCTTATTTTGGTCCCTAGTCGTAGGATTATCGAGACAGGGTATCGATACTCCAGAGTAGACTGGTGCATACGCTTCTTATCCCAGCAGGGGAGATGGTCTGTCCCACAGCCATCAGTACGTCGTACTGGAGATAGTATGCAGGTGCTCGTTAGGCTATGAGTACATTGGACAGGACTCGTCGGGAACTGTTGGTTGGTATTATACCTATCGTCAGTTAACAGTTCCCAGGTGACATGAGTACATCTTAGTCCGTTGACTTGACACTGTCACTTCGCCTCAAGTGTGTTCCCACTATTCTTAGATTGCTACCCTACCACGGCTCTATTGAGTCATGCAAACAGGTAGTAGTTGGGTGCAGTCCCGAAGCACTTGGAGGCAGTGATGGCTAGACAGGATTCGTCTCTCCCGTATTGGAAGTTGATATCGCGCTGTGTCTAGGAGAGCCATTACACATAGTCGTCCCTGGCCAGGGCAAGCGAGATTTACTGGTAGTGTTTCCAGTAGTTTCTCAGGGTGTTCTGGGCTACACTCCGACACGACTTGTACCGCTTTTAGGGGTCTAACGTTTACCACCCCCCTAGGCCCGACATGCGATACTCTTAGACGAACAGACCGGACTGTACGGAGATTATCACATTCAGGCTCAGTAGGAATTCGGATGGGTTCACCTCATCGGTCTTCTTATCGGCATCTACCTAGGGACCGTTACGTACAGCTAATACCGCTTGCGGCCTGTGGTTAAACCTACTGCTAGCGTAGTGTCGAGTCTTTAGAGTCCCACACAGAGGGTTGTTCGCCTTTGGGCAAAACAGAGTAGAGGTCGCATGGTTTTGCGACAGGGTTCGTTCACATACGCGCACTTGTGCACGTTTGGTGTCCGGACAGTTTTTACTAGCGGGCTTTGGTGTAAGCCAGATTCTAGTATTTGTTTTGGGATTGGTTTGGTCTCATTGTATTCGTGTTCCTCGGAACACGGATGCAGGTGTGTATGCACAGTTGACAGAGGCAGAGGAATCTCATTAGGGTTTTTGACAGTTGACTTTTTCTAAACCCTAATGAGAATGAGAAATATGATTAATAATATTAATTAAGGATAATTGTGCCATGGTTAGGTTGACCGTTTGACTTTGGTTGACCATTTGACTTTGGTTGACCATTTGACTTTTGTTGACCTTTTGACCATGATCATTTCTTTTGCAAGATGCTTCTTGATTCTTGCAAATTGCATTAAATGTGAAATGATAATGGTCATTTCAACTAACCATCACAATTTTCTTTAGTTATTATTATTATTATCATTATTCTCATATGAGAGCATGGTTGTGTTTTGCTTGCTCATTCTCTCTTGCTCTTTCTCTCTCATGAGAAAAGCTCTCCCTCTTCCTCTCTCAATGCTTTCTTCTTTCATATGTTGAAAAACATGAGCTTTGTGAGATAAAACCATCAAGACAACTCTCTACTCATTCTAGGGTTCTTAGTTTAGCAAGCCAAGCACTCTAGTTACCTCTTGGTTGAGGTAGGAGCTCAAGGTAGAGGCCCTCGGGTGGATCTTTCTTCGGCAAAGAGAAGACAACGAGGAGGAGCCGTCTACACCACTCCAAGGAGCAAGCAAGAAGGAGGACAATGACAAGAAGAGAAGGAGTTCAAGATCTAGGTATAACCATCTAACCTAGTAGCTAGAACTTATAGTTAGTTTGTTAGTTTTTGTTTAGCAAAGATCCTTCATAGTTGGTCTATATTTCCTTGTGAGAAAATTTTGATTTTTACCTATTCCGCCTCCCCGAAAGCACCGGGGTGGGTAACGTAGACCTTTCAGTGGTATCAGAGCCTAGCTAAATAACAACTAACATGTTAGCAAAGTGATTAGAACTTCAATCCAGAAAAAATCACAAAATACGTCAAATTTTAGTGTTTTCTGCCGATTTTAAAAACAGGTCCAAAAATATTTCCAGAGGCCTGAAAAATACGTGCAGGGTTTTTTTAGGAACAACCAAGAAAAACGAGCTCATGACTTGATCAGACCGCCGTGGAAGCGCGGCGAAACCAAGCGTTTCGTCGTGGATCCGGGCCGAGTCGACTCGGTCGCGACTCGTTTTTCCTGCAGTGTGTTCAGATTGATGTTTTGTGATTTTTAAGATGATTTGTTTCTGCCCAGATTCTTCAAAGAACAGTATTGTATTTGGGGTAGTTTCAAATTGAAATATTGATCGAAATTCTATAAACTTTAGCTAATTGGTTATATCTGTAATGTGATATATGTACTGAACGTTGACTAATCGCTATACGTCGATTAGTGGGAGTTGTGCATATCTGTGATCTGTGATGTTGGATTGTGTATATGAACTTGTTGGATTGTCGCGGATGAATAGCCGGGGTTGTGAGATGAGAGTTTCTTTATCTTTCATTTGATGTAAATTGTAAATTGATGTAATATTATTTTTTTGGCCGCACATCCGGGATGAGGTTGTAGCCGCCATTGTATATTATTTGTTTTACTATTTTTGCTCCTAGGATAGACCCAAGGTGGGGTGCACAGACTACCGGGTACTTTGAAGTGCCGAGTGGCCTACTCACGTTGTTAAGGGAGGTTGCTTCACTTCGGGTACTTGGCGGGTAGTTTGCCGCACCCGTAGGGGTCTAAGGTGGGTTTGGCTATTCATCGCGACCGTGTAATCCGTCTTTCATTGCAGGCTCGAACGAAACGCGGATTCCTAGCATATCCAATGTGTTCATCTGTGATCTGGAATGGCTATCATTGCATCTGACGAATGTATATATCTATATATGATATCTAGTAGGCGTTGCTTATGTTTTGCATCCGCGCTAGTCCAGCCCCTGCTCTATCGTTAGTTAAGTAACCTAACGGGTGATGACGGGGCCCAGTGGCGAATGCGGATGGCATAAGCGTACGTTATATTTTCGTTGTTTTCTGCAATGGTAGGATTAACTAATGGGAAACATTATATTAATGCAAAGAAAAACAAACCTAAAAGATGTTGTTGGAACAATTTTCAAAAAGCTGTTATTGCAAGGACGTTCTCTTTTGTTTTGCACAGAGGTATTCGGTTATGAATACCCAGCACCTCATTCGACGAGGCAAGGGCCGAGATCCCTTCATCGGGAGCGACCCCTTAGACAGAAGTTTGCGTCAGGGTAATAACTTCACTATATTCGATTATTCTTGCTTTGCATCAAGGTATTCAGTTTGGAATATCCTGCACCTCATTCGACGAGGAAAGAGTCGAAATTCCTTCACAGGGAGTAACCTCTTTAGCAAAAATTTTCGCCACTATATTTTTAAAAAAGGGTTATCAGATTCCTTCAACGATATCAAGTTCATTATGTTAACGGGTTTTTCGCCAAAAACCCAGCCGTAGCCCTCCGTCATTTTGGATTGGTATTATTTAGTATTCGTGCTGCGTTTGTTGACCTAGTCAAGGCGTATTGAACGGTAGCTAAGTGATATTTTTCTGTGCATTGCAAATGTGATTGGTTAGGACAGTCGTGCGGCCTTGTTGACCTAGTCAAGGGCATGTACGGGTGGGTTTAATGCAATCAAGATAATGACGGGTAGAACTTGACTAGCGGTTTATGATTTGTTGACCTAGTCAAGGTCATAAATCATTAGGGGCAAAAACCACATCGGGAGTTTCAAACATACAGGAAACTTGCAGATTCAGCATACCTTCTGGAGTGTGGTGACTAGAGTGGATTCCATCTAGGTCATCACACCATGATAGTTGGATCCCGATCCCACTGATGAGTTGGATTACTCTCGGGAGATTATTTCACTTAACAATCAATGCTAAAAACCAAGTGGGTGTCTAAAACGGTGTTAGCGGGGCTACGCCTCCAGGGAAAAGAGGTTATGTAATTAAGAAACTTCGCGAAAGCGTTGGAAAACCTCCCTCGAAGTACCAACACTAGCCTGGCTGAAAGGTTAAGCAAGTATTGTGACGTGCGATTAATCCTGACTAGTTCTTCTTTTAAAGGTTTGAAGAAAAATTTGAGGAAACAGTGGGAGCCATCCTGGTTAGATAAATTAATAACTAATCTAATCTTGCAAGAGCGCACGCTGAGTGTTTCTTTTCTCTCTCTCCAGGTAGCAGCCATTTCACGCCCTAATCAAGATAATAAAATGTATCGCTTGACCGATCCGAATTCTTATTCGGGGCTGGGGAACGTCGGTTCGTCTCTAACTTATGACAACAGTCATAAATATGAGCAAGAGAAAGAGGATTGTATGGATTCCAAGGAGACCCAGTTGAAGAAGAAGCATAGTTTTGCATCTACTTCAGGTGTTCTTGTAATTGAGAACTGCTTTTCGGTCAGCCCTACCTCGTGGGTACTTGACACCGGATCAGGATCTCATATCTGTAATTTATTGCAGGGACTGAGAAAAAGTAGGATTGTTGCACCTGGTGATATGTCCCTCAGGGTAAGGAACGGAGCACTAGTTAATGCTGCAGCCGTCGGTGAATATCACCTAGTATTGCCAAATGGCAATACTATAATTTTGAACAATTGCTACTATGTACCTTCCATGGTTTGCAACATCATATCAGTTTCTTTACTCGATAAAGATGGATATAACTTTGTTCTTGATAGAAATATCATGAACATTTACCTTGATAAGGTACTGGTTGCAGAAGGTACACTGTGTAATGGTATCTATGTTCTAAATCAGAATACAGTTCTCAATATACAAAATACACGCAAGAGGAAGAGTTTAGATACGAACAAATCCTACTTATGGCATTATAGACTTGGTCATATCGGAGAGAAAATACTAAGTAAGTTGCATAAAGATGGACTCTTGGATACGTTCGAGTTTTCATCTTATGAAACTTGTCAGTCTTGTCTCAAAGGAAAGATGACCAAATCTTCGTTCACCGGACATGGAGAAAGAGCAACAGAGCTCTTGGGACTCATACACAGTGATTTATGTGGTCCAATGTCTATACATGCAAGGGTGGGTTCTCATACTTCATCACATTCACTGACGATCTCTCTAGGTTCGGATATGTGTATCTAATGAAACACAAATCTGAAACTTTTGAGAAATTCAGAGAATTCAGAAACGAAGTGGAGAACCAGATAGGCAAAAGTATCAAGATCCTCCGGTCTGATAGAGGAGGGGAGTACTTAAGCACGGAATTCCTAGATTACTTAAAAGAGAATGGTATTCTCTCTCAGCTTACTCCTCCGTACACACCACAGCATATGGTGTATCAGAGCGGAAGAACCGTACCCTGTTGGATATGGTTCGCTCCATGATGAGTAGTGTCGAGTTACCTCATTCATTCTGGGGACATGCGCTTTTGACAGCGGCATATCTATTGAATGATGTTCCGTCTAAATCAGTGCCTAAGACTCCATTCGATATATGGAATGAAAAAAGGCCATATCTTAAAAGATTTAAGATATGGGGTTGTTCGGCTTATGTTAAAAAGCATAAACCAGATAAACTAGAGGCGCGGCCATTTTTATGTAAGTTTGTGGGATATCCAAAGAATGGTTATGGATATCTGTTCTACCACACCGAGGAACAGAAGGTGTTTGTTGCTCAGCATGCCGTTTTCTTATAAACGGAGTTTCTTGCAAAAGAAATAAGTGGGAGCACGGTAGAACTGGAAGAGATTCAGCGACCATAGACTGAAACTGAAGATTTGATAGAACTTCAGAATTCGATAACCCCAGACGAACCTCAGCCACTCCGCAAATCTGGTAGGATTTCTCATCCGCCCGAGAGATACTACGGTTTTCTCATAGACGGGAATCGAGAGGATTGCATCTTGGAAGAAGATGACCCTACCAGTTTCAGGCAGGCCATTATCAGTAGGGACTCTGATAAGTGGCTGGATGCTATGCGATCCGAAATGGAGTCCACGTACACCAATAAAGTGTGGACCTTGGATATTGCTCCACCTGGGGTAAAACCCGTTGGATGCAAATGGATCTACAAAAGGAAACTTGGTGTAAATGGGCAGGTGGAAACCTATAAGGCTAGACTCGTTGCAAAAGGTTTTCATCAAAGGCCTGGTGTGGACTATGACGAAACTTTTTCTCCAGTGGCTATGCTCAAATCCATTCGGATCCTACTTGCCATTGCTGCCTTCCATGACTATGAAATCTGGCAGATGGACGTAAAAATGCCTTTTCTAAACGGCTGTTTGGAAGAGTGCGTTTACATGGATCAGCCAGAAGGTTTTGTAAACAGTAGGAGCAGCGGGACGGTGTGCAAGTTGCTTAAATCCATTTATGGATTAAAGAAGGCATCGCAGAGCTGGAACATCTGTTTTGATGAGGCAATCAAGGAATTTGATTTCATCAAGAACGAAGATGAACCTTGTATCTATAAGAAGATTGTAGGACGAACTGTCGTGTTCCTAGTCTTATACGTGGACGACATTCTTTTGATAGGAAATAACATTCCTATGCTACATCGGTCAAGCTATTCTTGTCACAAAGGTTCTCCATGAAAGACCTGGGTGATGCCTCGTACATTCTGGGGATCAAGATTTACAGAGATAGATCCAAGAGATTACTGGGACTTTCGCAGTCCAGGTACATAGAGATCGTACTAAAGAGATTTAGTATGGAAGATTCCAAGCGCGGTAATATACCCGCATTGCACGGAATCACCCTCTCCAAGAAGATATCTCCCAAGACTGACGAGGAGAGGGTTCGCATGAGCACTATACCCTACGCTTCGGCGGTAGGATCGATAATGTATGCGATGCTATGTACAAGGCCAGATGTAGCTTACGCGCTAAGTGTGGTGAGCCGGTATCAGTCAGACCCAGGTGAGAACCACTGGACGGCAGTGAAGAACATTCTCAAGTACCTGAGAAGGACTAAGGAGATGTTCCTGATTTACGGTAATGGAGACCTCAGGGTCGAGTCCTTTACCGATTCAAGCTTCCAGAGTGACAAGGATGACAGCAAGTCTGTCTCGGGTTTTGTGTTTACCCTCAACGGAGGGGCGGTTTGTTGGAGGAGTTCTAAACAGGATACCGTCGCAGACTCGACGATGGAGGCTGAATACATTGCTGCAAGCGATGCCGCAAAAGAGGCGGTCTGGATGAAGAAGTTCATTAGTGAACTTCAGGTGGTTCCGTCCATTGTTGACCCAATACCTTTGTATTGCGATAACAATAGGGTTATAGCTTTAGCGAAGGAACCAAGGTCCCATCAGAAGTCCAGACACATCTTAAGGCGGTATCACCTGATCAGGGAGATCATTGATCGCCAGGAGATCGAGGTACGGAGAGTGGACACAAAAGACAACACGGCGGATCCATTCACAAAGGCCCTCCCTCAAACACAGTTCAAGCGACTTTTGAGCTATTGGGTATGCGGTACGCCAGCAGCTGGCCATGGTGCAGACGTTGGGTATGCGGTACGCCAATTACTGGCCTTTAGTGCAAGTGGGAGATTGTTGGATATGTATGCCCTAGAGGCCATTATTGTATAGTACTAGTTTGTATAATACATTTTGGAAGCT
Organism: Agapanthus africanus; assembly: GCA_030015575.1. NCBI lineage: Eukaryota > Viridiplantae > Streptophyta > Magnoliopsida > Asparagales > Amaryllidaceae > Agapanthus > Agapanthus africanus. The sequence continues at coordinate 542,535,506 of CM057348.1, forward strand.
TGGGATATATACGGGTTTACGACAGTCTTGCTCAATATAGTAGTATGCTACTTGGTTTGTTTCTATCTTAATATGTGTATATGTTTCTTTTAACATATCGCTAATACATATTGATGGAGCCCTTAGGATCCTTACTTGACTACCAGCGTTGTGATGGCGATCACACAAGTGGGGGCTGGGTAGTCTATAAGCACATCCTTATTTTGGTCCCTAGTCGTAGGATTATCGAGACAGGGCATCGATACTCTAGAGTAGACTGATGCATACGCTTCTTATCCCAGCAGGGGAGATGGTCTGTCCCACAGCCATCAGTACGTCGTACTGGAGATAGTATGCAGGTGCTCGTTAGGTTACGAGTACACTGGACAAGACTCGTCGGGAACTGTTGGTTGGTATTATACCTATCGTCAGTTAACAGTTCCCAGGTGACATGAGTACAGCTTAGTCCGTTGACTTGACACTGTCACTTCGCCTCAAGTGTGTTCCCACTGTTCTTAGATTGCTACCCTACCACGGCTCTATTGAGTCGTGCAAATAGGTAGTAGTTGGGTGCAGTCCCGAAGCACTTGGAGGCAGTGATGGCTAGACAGGATTCATCTCTCCCGGTATTGGGAGTTGATATCGCGCTGTGTCTAGGAGAGCCATTACACATAGTCGTCCCTGGCCAGGGCAAGCGAGATTTACTGGTAGTGTTTCCAGTAGTTTCTCAGGGTGTTCTGGGCTACACTCTGACATGACTTGTACCGCTTTTAGGAGTCTAACGTTTACCACCCCCCTAGGCCCGACATGCGATACTCTTAGACGAACAGACCGGACTGTACGGAGATTATCACATTCAGGCTCAGTAGGAGTTCGGATGGGTTCACCTCATCAGTCTTCTTATCGGCATCTACCTGGGGACCGTTACATACAGCCAGTACCGCTTGCGGCTTGTGGTTAAACCTACTGCCAGCGTAGTGTCGAGTCTTTAGAGTCCCACACAGAGGGTTGTTCGCCTTTGGGCAAAACAGAGTAGAGGTCGCATGGTTTTGCGACAGAGTTCGTTCACAAACGCGCACTTGTGCACGTTTGGTGTCCGGGCAGATTTTACTAGCGGGCTTTGGTTTAAGCCAGATCCTAGTATTTGTTTTGGGATTAGTTTTGTCTCATTGTATTCGTGTTTCTCGGAACACGGATGCGGGTGTGTATGCACAGTTGACAGAGGCAGAGGAATCTCATTAGGGTTTTTGACAGTTGACTTTTCTAAACCCTAATGAGAATGAGAAATATGATTAATAATATTAATTAAGTATAATTGTGCCATGGTTAGGTTGACCGTTTGACTTTGGCTGACCATTTGACTTTGGTTGACCATTTGACTTTTGTTGACCTTTTGACCATGATCATTTCTTTTGCAAGATGCTTCTTGATTCTTGCAAATTGCATTAAATGTGAAATGATAATGGTCATTTCAACTAACCATCACAATTTTCTTTAGTTATTATTATTATTATTATTATTATTATTATTATTATTATTATTATCATTATTCTCATATGAGAGAATGGTTGTGTTTTGCTTGCTCATTCTCTCTCCCTCTTTCTCTCTCATGAGAAAAGCTCTCCCTCATGAGAAAAGCTCTCCCTCTTTCTCTCTCAAAGCTCTCTTCATTCATGTGTTGAAAAACATGAGTTTTGTGAGATAAAACCATCAAGACAACTCTCTGCTCATTCTAGGGTTCTTAGTTTAGCAAGTCAAGCACTCTAGTTACCTCTTGGTTGAGGTAGGAGCTCAAGGTAGGGGCCCTCGGGTGGATCTTTCTTCGGCAAAGAGAAGACAACGAGAAGGAGCCGTCTACACCACTCCAAGGAGCAAGCAAGAAGGAGGACAACGACAAGAAGAGAAGGAGTTCAAGATTTAGGTATAACCATCTAACCTAGTAGCTAGAACTTGTAGTTAGTTTGTTAGTTTTTGTTTAGCAAAGATCCTTCATGGTTGATCTATATTTCCTTGTGAGAAAATTTTGATTTTTACCTATTCCGCCTCCCCGAAAGCATCGGGGTGGGTAACGTAGACCTTTCAACTCTAACCTAGATTAGAATGGTTGATCGATTTATCTAATCAGGATGTCTCCCACTGTTTCCTCGATTTCTCCTCCAAACCCAAAAGGAGAATTAGTCAGGATCATCAAAAAATCACCCGAGGAGTAATACATACTCATCAGTGGGAATCAAGATCCAACTATTATCGCATGATAACTTAATGGAAGCCTCTCAAGTCACCACACTTCAGAAGGTATGCGTATGCTTGGCAAGTTTCCTGTATGTTTGAAACCCCCGATGTGGTTTTTACCCCTAACGGTTTATGACCTTGACAAAGGCTAACAAATCATAAACCACTAGTCAAGTTCAACCCGTCAATATCCTGGATTAATCTAGACCCACCCGTACAAGCCCTTGACAAAGGATAACAAGGATATATGACTGTCCTAGATAATCGCAACTCTATGCAACAGACAAGCAATATCTAGCTACCGTATACCACGCCTTGACAAAGGCAAACAAACGCAGCACGAATACTAGGTACTACTCATCCAAAATGACGGAGGGCTACGGCTGGTTTTTGGCGAAAAACCTTTAACGTAATGAACTTGATATCGTTGAAGGAACCGAGTGGTTTTACAAATATATAGTGGCGAAAACTTTTGCTAAAGAGGCTACTCCCTGTGAAGGGATCTCGGCTCTTTCCTCATCGAATGAGTTGCAGGATATTCCTAATCGAATACCACGATGCAAAGCAAAAGAATCGACTATAATGAAGTTATTACGATGACGCAAACTTCGCTCAAGAGGTCACTCCCGATGAAGGGATTTCGGCTCTTGCCTCGTCGAATGAGGTGCTGGATATTCATAACCAAATACCACTGTGCAAAGCAAAAAGAAAACGTCTGTAATGTCTGTTTTTTTTAAAACTTGATTCCAACAACATCGTATAGGTTTGTTTTCCTTGCATTAATCAGAATTAATGTAGTCCCATCAATTAAACATATCACACCACAAAAAGGAACGAAAATATAATGTACTGTATGCCATCCGCATTCGCCACTGGGCCCCGTCATCACTCGTTAGTTTACTTAATAACGACAGAGCGGGGGCTGGACTAGCGCGAGTACAAAACATATACAACATCTACTAGTATATATATAAATATATAACATTCGTCCCAAATATGATATAAGCAACATCACAGAATCTCAGCAAGCAACACAGAATGGTGGATAATCTTGGAGCCTCGTGTTTCATTTGAGCCATAAATGAGACCCGACATTCCCGGTCGTGTGGATAGCCCGTGCAATGAAAACCTGGACCCCTACGAGCGTGGCAAGTTACCTGCCAATCCCAGAAGTGAGGCAACCCCAATCAACAAAGTGAATGGGCAACCCCGCACTTCACGGAATCTGGTAACTTGAGCGCCCCTCCGTGGGTCACCTATACCCCCTATGAGTGCGGCGAATAGCCCTCCAATTCTAGAGTGAACTCCCCTCTGTCTCAATGCCATAAGATGCGGGCTTGTTGCCCTCTAGAACCCGGCTATTCGCGCACTCCACCATGAGTTAATCCTAGTACACAAAAGAAAAGTATATATACAATGGTGATATCGACCTCAACCCGGTCGTGCCCTAATAAAAGAATATACAATCTGGCAGAGACAGCAGTCCACATGTCGGACGCTCGCCCCGCAATACTGAATATACAAATGAATTTGAACTGTACTACTACTATTGCACTACAAGCTATCGACCACGACAATCCAACCACAATATCAGCACAACTCAGAACATCAACGTGAATATCACGATCGCAAACCCGTCTAATTGAACATATAGCAACTAGTCGGGTTGTACCGCTCAATGATATTCACGGTCGCAGATATCATCACATGCACTGATAAACACACATTTAAAATTTTGATCGACTAAACATTTCCACATTGGCCCCAAATTCAAACCAGCACTCAAACAAATCTAGGCCAAAAACAAAAAATCCCAAAAATCATATTTCCATGAAATAGAGCCCCAGAAAAAAATTGGAGCACTATAGCAAAAAAAGCGATGCGGTTCCTCGGCAAAACATGCCATATGTCTTGGGTTGCGCGGCGGAATTTTAGAGTTATGTGCCCAAATTTTATTCTTAGCTCTAGTTTTGCCTGCACATATTTTTAAGATACCCAAAAAAAAATTTGAACAACTTTGAAATTCGACAGCAAGCACTCTAATATGGAAATATGATTCGGAAAAAATTTTCGATTGGGATTTTAACTTTGTGCAAACTAGCTAGTATCGGTTTATGGGTGGCTCTGATACCATGTTGGGTTTCGCCGGTGCCCTGGCAATCTACCGTGGTCGATGCGGAACAAAAATTGGCATTTAAAATTTTTGGTGCAAACAAAACCCGCCCCAAGATCGAAACCATAAACCTATACTAGCAACTAATAAAGCGTCTAGCTAAAGGGTTGAAGTGATTATACCAAAAGAACTAAGTCTTTCGGTCTTCCATCACCTTTCTAAGCTCCTTGAGGCATGCTCGAACGAACTTGGACGCCGGTCTTCCTCCGTCGAAGATAATCCACCCGAGGGATATAGTCATGGCTCTAGCTCCACATCAAAGGATGCAAGTGAAGCAACTATGGTTTTTAGGTTGCTAATCTAGAAAGCGTAGGATGTAGTGAGTGAACTAAGTATTTATCTATCTCATCTCGCCTCCTCTCATGATTCTCAACACATGAGAGGGTTGAGAGGAGGAGGAAGATGAAGGTGAAGGGAGCTCAAGAAACTCAAGAGGAGTGAAGCAAATGGTGAGGAGAAGAGAGCTCTCAAAATGAACCATCTCTTTTCTTTCATCAAAATGAGCAAGTGTTTTCAAGTAAGGAAAAATCTCACATGAAGAATGGTTTTACAAAAGATATTTTCCATTTTAAAAATGTGCCCATGCTTGAATAGTATGCACAAATGAATTAACAATTCATTTGTGTACACTATGCAAGCATGGTCCTCACCATACTCCCATCATGTCTTTGCCACCTCATAATCCATTTAATATAAATGTTCAAACCAATATGAGGTGTCCACCTTCTAGAATGTTTTCCAGAAAAATACGGATTATATTCTACTGTATATACATACCTGTATTCGTACCGAAACACGAATACTAGAAGAGATAAAATAACACAAAAAACATAATACTAGAATATACATATCGAAATATATATATATGTGTGTGTGTGTGTGTGTGTGTAAATTATTAAATCAATACCTGATTTAATAATCCGGCTCAAACCGAGCCGGCTAGTATTGTCAACTTTCCGATCGAAAGTCCGGGTACAAAGTACAATCAATCGATCGGAACCCTGCACGTATCCAATACGGCTACTACATCGTTTCGCCAGAACCAGGGAAACCCTCTGTGTGAGACTCTAAAGACTCGTCAATACGCTGGCAGTGAGTTTAACCACAAGCACGTCAGCGGCACTAGCTGTACGTAACAGCTACCCAGGTATTGAGTAAAAGGAAGGACGATGAGCAAACTCATCCGAACCCCTACTGAGCCTGTCCGTGACAATCTCCATACAGTCCGGTCTATTCGTCTAAGAGTATCGCATATCGAGTCTATGAGTGGATAAAGTCAGACCCCTAATAACGCGACATTTCGTATCGGTATGAAGCCCATCACCCACTGAGAAACTACTGATCCAAATCAATTATTCTTGTCCACCTCGACCGAGGATTTCTGGTGATGGCCACCCGTGCACAACGCGATATCAACCCCCAAAACCGGGAGAGACGAATCCCCGATGATCTGCTCACTGCCTCCATGTGGCTCGGGATTGTATCTAACTAAAACCTGTTTGCACGACTCTTTTGAGCCATGGTAGGGTAGTAATCAAAGCACGGTAGAAACTCATACGAGACAAATGATGATATCAGGTCGACAGAGTAACCTGTACTCATGTCACCTGGGAACTGCTATCTGACAATAGGTATAATACTAATCAGCATGTTCCCGGCGAGTCCGTCCAGTGTACTCATAACCCAATGAGCACCTGTATACTATCTTAGGTGACTAACTGACACCAATAGCTTGTGAGACCGACCACCGCCCCTCGTCGGGGTCTCGATAAGTATACATTAGCCTACTCTGGAGTATCGATGCCCAGTCTCGATATTCCCATGACTAGGGACATTTAAGGATGTGCTTATAGACCACCCAGCTCCCACTTATTTGATCGCCATCATAATACTGATAGTCAAGCAAGAATCCTATGAGCTCTATCAACATGTAATAGTGATCTGTAATGCCACCTAATGCATGTACATGATGATAAAGACAAATCAGGTAGCATACTATCATCTCGAGTAAGACTGCTCTACCCGTATAGGACCTCACTCAATCATCACAATCGCGTGCCTGCAATTCAATAATTGAATTTAGGGCACTATAGCCAACAAATATCATGGAATCTGAGTGTCCAACATCGACACTCGAAATATCATGAAACTCGTGTTCAGCATCGACACGTAAATCCTCATATCTCAGGCGCCGCATCCTCAGATCGGCCTTCATATCCATCTTACGACTCCGGCTGGTATCCTCCGGATAACCGCCGAGTCCAAACTATCACCGGTAGGTAGCATATCCTCTGCCAGGCTCATCGTCAACTCTACGAACTTCTTACCCAGGGATACCTTACCAGGTCCATCATGTACCCGCAGACGGCTCAGCCAGCTCCTCGAATCGGGTATGCTCATAATTCAGAACCGAGAAAAACTCATGGTGGACACGAAATATCATATCACGAGAAACCGCGTTTTTAAAACAATACATAATTTCCTTTGAAATATAACCGCGATTCTCAAACCCAAAGATCTCATGAAAACAATATCTCAATAAATGTAACCATAAAATACGATATATGCAAATATAAAACAGTAATGTGAGCATATCAAGTATATCATGCAAGAATGTCATACGATAATATTGAACAATGAATGTACTTTATAGTTGAGAATAATACCATGATATAGCAGTTCTACTGTGTAAGTGGCATAACAATTACCGATGATGAATATGTGTGAGCTGGAAGATCTGTGTAAGTGTAGCGTGCGCATCATCGGTAATGGTGCATGTGTCCTAGCAGGCGAGATCATAACAACTAATGAAAGCACATGTATATATATAAAATGTAATGAGAGTAATATGAACGTAGCAAAAAGATAAATAGTAGACGCAACAAGATAAGATATGTATCGATTTACGAGTCTCACAATTATCGTATTTAAAATAGCACGAATTGTTGTTTTTAGAAAAGTAGGGACTACGGTGTTTTGAGAAGAGAATTACGTTTGAACATTCGTAGCGTCCCTCGGTTTGTCCTTTGAAAATGCATACGATTCGTTAGTTTTGAAAATAGGTATAACTCCAACTCTATTCTAACATCTACTTAAATAATTAAAAGACAAAAAGGCTAAACTAATCCCGAGTCAAAAAGTAAATAGAAAACGAACGTATTTCCGAGTCGATATATCTAGAAGTCGGCGATCCAGTCTCATAGCATCACATACGGTATAATCTATCGTACAGCATTCTCGAGTAAAGAGTGCGGATCAATCATCATATATATCTCGTACGGTATAGTCCGTCGTACAGCATCCTCAAAATCGAGGGTACGGACCAATATCATATATCTCATATTTCGTACGGTATACAATATCATAATCAAGGGTACGGATCTAAGGTCACGTACATTCTATTATATTATCAAATCATAAGTTATCGCATGTTATGTGTATATCGCCCAACAATCCTTTAATATATCACATCATAAACGATGTCTCAACTCAATCATATATCATAATCTCTTGACATCCCGTTCGATCGTATCGATCATATCCATAAACATATCATATTCTCATCTTACATGGATATGTATGTACGTACACACACACACACATACACACACACATATGAACATACACATACTTATATATATATAGATATATATAAGTACCCTAATTTACGGTTGTGGGGGTGCTATACGTCATCCACCCGACTTTCCCCATAAATATACATCTATTCACCTACAACGTCTCGCTCTAGTCGATCCCGACGGATGTCTTGCCCTCCTTTGTCGTCCTGAAAATCCACGCGCTTGTATCTACAAATCAAAACATATCGTATTGCATCAAAATCATATTCGAAAACCAATACGACACGCGAAGTGCACATAGATTAGAACCTATGGTCAAAGTGTAGTAAAAAACAAAATACTATCTGACGTCAACGTGCGAACGTCGAACGACCAAGTCACATTAAGAAATCCAAGAATCCAAGATTCAAATATCGGAAAACATTGTCAAAACCAACCCAAAATGCTCCCAGATTTTTGCACAGGTAGCTTGGGACAAAACAAACAATACAGTGGCTAAGTCATAAGTAGTGGAGCTACAGGCCAAACCCCAACATCCAAATCAAAAATTTGGCCGGCGAGAAGTGCTACAGTAACCGGTGTCGGCGGCCCAATTTTGGGATTTTGGTCTCATTCATATGTGGTGCCAATCCAATGGGGCAACCCGGCTCAAAAAAGGTCTTCTAGTGGTCTAACTAGGTCAATATAGTTGTTTGTTTTTCTTATAAAAATCCCAAATTGCTCCAGAATTCATTTGATCCTCAAAAACTCCACAAAACCGACATCGGAAAATTCTAAACTCAAGCTTTGGGTTTCTAGTCTCTAGTCTAGCTGGAATATCACCACTAAGGTCTTGTAAACATTAACTAAATCTCAATTACACTTCCATAATTCATAATATACCCTAAATCTCATCTTGGGAATTTCTAACATCACAAACATGCACTAGTTTAGCTCTAAACTACAATAGGGTATACTAAATACTAATAACTTAACTAAAAGTGTAGAATTATATCTCATATAGCAACTCAAAAAATTTCTTGGGTTGCCCAAAATGTTTAAAATCTCCACTTGATCCATCCATGGTTTTTGTGAGGAGCTTGTGGTCCATTTTTATGAAGAGTGTATACGGTTTAGTGGTGATTTTGGGGGTGGCCATGGAGGGTTAAGTAGATGGAGGGAGGATGAAGGAGGAGATGAAGAAAATGAAGGAGTGAAGAAACGAAATGAGAATGAGATGAAGGAATCAAGTGTAGGAGCCATACTCTCATCTCTCTTTCTCACTGCATGCTCTCTCTCATGTCCATGTCTCATCATTTTGTCCCCCACTCCCTCTCCTCGGTTATCATGCTCTTTTTTTCTTTTCTTTTCTCCTTTTCTCACATATAAAACTACAATACAAATGAAACCAATATGTAACAAAATGCAATATGTCGTGGTGTACTAACCATGGATATTTAAAAATACGGATTTGGCGTAATCATGATTAGTAGTACACTAATCAAGTTTAATTTAAACTTGCATATAATAAATTATAAAATACCCAAATCCAATAAATATCTTTTTAATAAATAATACATATTAATCTCCAATTATTTTCCAAATATTGGTATATAATTATACAATTTTACGAAAACCCCAATTCGTAATCGAATAGTTTTCGTGAAATATAATATTTTATTATTTAAATTCCAAAAATATTATTTTATATTTATGAAATATTACACATCTATCGACCCTCCTCCGGTCTCGCCGACGGACGACGATTGTACATACATATGTTACCGGGAATAATTAAACTATATCAAGCACGTTAATACAAGATCCTTGGAATTAGATGCCCGAACATCACATTCCCGGTAATGCGAGAATTCCCTGTAATTTTTCATTCCATATACCAGACGCAACCTAAATGCATTATAACAATCTGTAACATAACAATAGCATAAGGCAGCCACCGCAACATCAGGATCATGAAGCGATGATAGGCTACATACATAATGTTACATGAATTAGCAACCTAGGTGATTCTTTCCATATATTCCGTCTAAATAAAAAATTTTAACTTGTAAAATAAACATATAAAGATAAGGGATAATCAGTTTTTTTCTATCATTTTTCTTTTGGAATTGGCCCATAAGCCCCAATCTATGCATACAATACACTCATACACACACAAGCACACATCTCTCTCTCTCTCTCTCACACACACACACAGAGGAGGCCAACGAATTTACCCCAAAAGTATTAAATTGTGGTCACTTCTCTTCACTACCGAACCCACCGCACTCGCCGCAAAGAGGGAAGTGTCATACTAACTAAGCTATTACTCATTGGTTCTATCATATTATTTGTATACAAATAACAATGGCAAGAGTACTGATGATTTGAATGTTAAAGCTTAGATTTTGCTGCACTTTCTTGTTTTTTCCTTGAAAGTTTTTATATAATAAAATCTACTTTTTTGCTAATTTAATAATAATTAAAGAATAATGAATTTATACAGTACTTTGATGTTTAAAATGTGAGGTGTAATATTTAATTTTTCAAGTTGTAGGCATTTTAATAACAATTTATAACAATTTAAAATTTCTGTCCTATCTGGCTTTATGTCCTGACTCCGCCACTATTTATAACCATACTTCTGTTAGTGTTCGATCGTCTCCTACCACTCGCCACCTTATGCAAGTAACTAATATTGATATCTCTTGCCTTTAATCATGTAACTCGAGCCTCTTCCCGGCTATCATATCTCTTCTCGGCTATTATAGTTTCTATAAAATAAATTGTTGCACGCAATAAACATACATTCTTATACAAAAGACAAAAAAATGATTACGACAACACAACCCAACTATTTTAAGTCTGTGGCCGATAAAATAGCCTCGAAATTGAAAAGCATGGTATATTGTTATATATTCAAACCAATTTAGAAAACATAACAATCAAATTTGTCTCTTCAAACAACATGTTTTGCATTGATTACAAAGTTTTGATATATTGGTGGTGCATCGAGCAGCCTCCCAGCTTCCGTGATATGGATAAGTATGGTATTTTTAAAAGCACAATATTCCAATGATCAATCCTCACAATTCGTCCATGATATGTTAGGTTGTTAATATATTCAAATTATTTTACTAGAGTTTTTTGCACGTGTGCTTTACACATAATTATAGAAATTTGAGTGTTTTTTTATAAATTTCTTTATTAATTTAACTACGTGAATTACACTCGTAAAATAATAATGAAATGGCAATTTAATTTCGTGCATTGCACTCGTAATGACGTGGCATTTAATTATGTGTATAGCACAAAAAACAACGAATTTCTTTTTGTTTGATTTCTTTAAAAAAAAATGAGAACTGACGCGAGCCGTATCGCGTCAAGATGTTACCTTCCGTTGATCTGCTGTTGGCGATGATGAACGGCCGAGATTTGAGTTGGAGGATAGCTGCTGAAGTGTGTGGATCTCAATGGGTTTGAGGTTGTTGGGGGCGAGCTACCTGCAAGGAAGTTCCGGAGTGGTTGTACCACCGAGGACCCTCCGACGATCAAGTTAGACAAGAAATCCGAGCAAAGTAACGGCCTAGTGACTGGAAAAATGACTTACTTGAACCGTCTGAAGGAGGGGTTTATATAGCGGTGGCAGCAGGCAGGCAGGTGCGAGAATCACGCTGGCCGTTATGCCCCCGACTTCATGCCCGCGTGATGGGCGGGATCTCCCATTAAATGGCGAGACAGGCTCGTTAATGGGGATCGTGATGGCGTAGAACGCGGGATTGTGGGCAGCGAAGATCTCGCGCATGGAGAGATTCGCGGAGGTGAGAAGGAAGCACCTACGAATGATGTCATTGGTCGGTCGAAAGGACCGAGGAAGATGAGCTCGGCGGGGGCTCGGGACCGAGTGGGAGGCCGAACTATCTTGGTTCTGTAGTAGCCCGGAGGCAAGTTGAGAGGGCCAAGGAGGCCAAGTGTGCAGGAAGCTCGGAGGCGAGCCAACGGTTGTTTGCAAGGCGGGCATAGGAGTGGTGTGGATGGCCCAGAAGGTTGGCCACGTCCATGGGTCGCAGACCCGGGTGTTCCTCCGACGTGTTGTCCTTGGTCCTTCCTTGCGGGCTTCGGGACACGTCATCAGCCGCGTGTCACGATCTGGGAGATCATCGACATCGAGCATCATCATTAGCCCCCCACTCTCGTCCCGACCTGTTCATGGATCGGGTCGAGGGTGGTCTGCCGGGTCACCCGAGGTGAGCTCCTCGTCGTAGATATCGTGAGCATGTGTTCCTGGGCAATCAACTGTATTTTCTTGGTGATGTCAGCAGATCAGGGGACAAATCTCACATTGAAGAGGATGCGTCGGATCGTGCGTACGATCACCGAAGCGACAGCCCACGTATCGGGCGCTGGTTGGCTGACGCGATGGGCCGAAGACTTCTGGCGTCTGATGGGATACGACCATTGCGCGTACGACAGGTGGAGCGATCGTGGCCGTCGAATGTACCGAGCAGTTTCGGCAGGAGATGACTGTCACCGTAGGATGTGTATGCCGGCAGCTATAAATAGAGGTGGGGTCCCCATCAAGGCCCATACCTCTACAAATTTTCCTCGTCCTAAGTCTCGTTAGCTCGGCACTCTCCTTCTTAAGTCGGATCTCTGCGTTTCCCCTTCCGAGAACCAATCCTCTTAATCAGGTTAGATGTATTCTTCTGAAGAGTTTGTAAAAATAGATCGGGTAGGGTCAAGGGAGCCCTGTGTAGACTCCTCTTCTTCTTTCTTTTGCTTCTTCTTCTTCTGAGTCGAGTCTGCCTCTCCCTTTAGCAGGACAAATGGATCGATTCAGGACTCTTAGTGCCCTCGGTGCTCTGTCCCGGAGGGGGGTCGACGGTGCTGCCGCGCCTCCGGCTGACCCGAGCCTCGCACCAAATGTGCCGGCGGTGGCAGGGCCATCTGCCTCGTCACGAGCTCCCGATGATTGCCTCGGCGGCGGCCAAAGGCGTCCACAGGTTCCTGAGCCCCGGACGAGGGATGCAGGAGAGGACGAAGACGGGGTTACTCTTAAGAGGAAGAGGACGGTCTCTCGTGCGCCACCGACGGAGATTCCTATGTAGGAAGGAGACGTCCGTTTCATAGTCCCGTCCGGACTTTCCGTTGCTGCCAGCATGCTTACTGGTATGGAAGAGTCGGCCAGGGGAAAGATTCCGCGGGGGAGCCTGAGGGCCCAAATGGCGGCTATAGCTCAGGAGGCGGTGTAAGTATGTACTCTCTCATGTGTTATTTCGAACGCCCTTTCTTTAGTTCGAGTGTCTCTAAGTCTCTTTGCTGTTTTTCGTTAGGTCCTTCAGCACTGCGCCCTCGTTACTCGCATGGAGGCCGAGGGGGCTATTCATGCTACGAGGCCGGCGGGGGGGGGTCTTCTTCAGAGGCCGAAGATCTGCGACTTGAGCTGCGTCTGGAGAGGGAGAGAATGGCCGTCCTTGAAGCCCGATCGGCCGCCACAGAGCTCGTCGTCTTAAAGTGCCGGGAGTCCTATCACCGCTTAAATGAGTCCCACCGAGTCATCGAGGCGAAGTTGATGGAGCTGGCCGATCGCTTTGCAGCCATGAAGAGGGCGAGGGATGCCAGGAGGCGGGACGCCGAGGCGGCGCTTTAGGCGACGGAGGTTGCCGAGATTCAGGCTAGAAAGGCGGTGACTGATTACAAAGGGTTGGACCAGTTTTACGTCGACCTTGGCGAGGCCTCCGCCATTTCATAGAACAAAGCTCTTGATGCCGTCAAGGATCAGTTTCCGGAGTTTGCTGACGGTGAGCTTCGTGCTCGGGTCCCACTTTCGGTGGTCATGCCTCCGACCGATGGTGATGAGCGAAGTGAGGTCTAGGCGGAGCTTGCGTCCCAAACTTTTTGGCTTTTCTTCCTCTTTCTTTTGTAAGCCTCCGGGTAATTTGATAAGGCTGGGGAGCCCACAATACCCTTGTAGAGACTTTTGGCTTTATGAATAAAAACTTTTTGCAGTAGTATTTACGCACGTATTTTCCTTTGTCGGTAAACACTTGTATTTGCACAGTACTGCCTTCGTGTTGGGCCTGTTTTTCGTCTAGCGATCATACGTCGAGTTGAATCTGTTCATTTGCCAAGTGTGCAAAGACCGATGGGGAGACGGTATCTCCATGGCCCTAAAGTCGAGATGGAGATCGCTCAGACGTAGATAGACTGGACGCCTCTTGGTGAGGGCTTTGTTCCTTAGTCGCGGGTGGCGCGGTGAGGTATGCTAAGGACGGGCCGAGCAAAGTAGCTGCTCGGTGCCTCATGGTGAGGGCTTAGATCCTTGGCGTTGTGGGGTAGGGAGCTACCAGTCAGGGATAACCGAGCAAGGGCGGGCCCGGTTACCTCTTGGCGAGGGCTTGATCCTTGGCGTTGTAGGATAGGGAGCTACCAGCCAGGGATAACCTAGCAAGGGCGGGCCCGGTTGCCTCTTAGCGAGGGCTTTTGATCCTTAGCGCGGGAGTGGCCGTAAGAGGCCTACTAAGGACGAACCGTGCAGGTTTACTACCCGGTGCTTCTTGGCGGGGGCTTTGATCCTTAAGGACAGGCCGAGCAGGGTTACTGCCCGGTGCCTCTTGGCGAGGGCTTTGATCTCTGGTGTTGTGGGGGTAGGAAACTACCAGTTAGGGATAACCGAGCAAGGGCGGGCCCGGTTGCCTCTTGATGAGGGCTTTTGATCCTTAGCGCGGGAGGAGCCGTAAGAGGCCTACTAAGGACGGGCTGAGCACGGTTACTGCCCGGTGCCTCTTAGCGAGGGCTTTGATCCTTAAGGACGGGCCGAGCAGGGTTACTGCCCAGTGCCTCTTGGCGAGGCCTTTTGATCCCTAGCGTCGTGGGGTAGGGAACTACCAGCCAGGGATAGCCGAGCAGGGTAGCCGCTCGGCTGCCTCTTGGTGAGGGCTTTTGATCCCCGGCATCGTGGGGTAGGGAACTACCAGCCAGGGATAGCCGAGCAGGGTAGCCGCTCGGCTGCCTCTTGGTGAGGGCTTTTGATCCCTGGCGTCGTGGGGTAGGGAACTACCAGCCAGGGATAGCCGAGCAGGATAGTCGCTAGGCTGCCTCTTGATGAGGGCTTTGATCCCTGCCATCGTGGGGTAGGGAACTACCAGCCGGGGATAGCCAAGCAGGGTAGCCGCTCGGCTGCCTCTTGGTGAGGTCTTTGATCCCTGGCGTCGCGGGGTATGGAATTACCAACCAGGGATAGCCGAGCACGGTAGCCGCTCGGCTGCCTCTTGGTGAGGTGCTTCTGTGGCTTCTCGGGTCCGCGTGCAGCGTCGGCAGGAGCGGGCTACAACGGCTAGGGCCCGACTGACTGAGATCTACTCCGAGTATCACCAGGAGTACTTCCTTGATCCCGTTCCACCTCTGTTGTAACCTCTTTTTGTAAGGCTGAGGAGCCCATAGTACCTTTTTGAAGGAATAAAATTCTTCTTTTCGCAACGTTCTAGCGTTCCTTTCGTATTATTAAATAGAAAGGATTTTAGAAGAGTTTACATTGTTCTTGTGAAAGAAGAAATACACACTCGTGAATATTCCTTTCACTGGTATAGCTTGAGTTTCTCAGCGTTGTAAGGCCGTGGAAACTTGCGCCCGTCTGCGTCTTGAAAACTTATGCAGCTCCAATGCGGCTCCATCAGGCTCAAAATCCAAAAAGCTCAAGAAGAAGAAAAGTGCAGGTCGGCGCGAAAAGGAGTCTGCAGAGATATCGACCATTCAAAATTATATCGATTCCATCGAAGAAGGACCTCGGAGATGAGGAAGGGGCCATCCCATTTAGGGGAAAACTTATGCAGCTTGCCTTGATCGACGAACTCGTTTCACTTCAGGACTAGGTCTCCGGTCTTGAAGAAGCGGCGCTTGACTCGCGCGTTGTAATATCGGGCGGTTTGCTGCTGATAAGCGGCAGCTCTGATCTGAGCCCGGTCTTGTTTCTCCAGAAAGATATCTAGGTTGGTCCGGAGCTCCGTAGTGTTGGCTTCATTGTCGAAGTGTTCGACCCGGTGACTGGGTAGCCAGATCTCCGCTGGGACCATTGCCTCAGTCCCGTAGCAGAGGCTTAAAGGGGTTTCCCGGTGGGGGTCTTCTTTGACGTGCGCAGGGCCCATAAGACCCGGGGTAATTCCTGACCCAACTGCTTTGGCGTCCTTCTAGGCGGGTCCGGAGACCTCGGAGGACGTCCCGATTAGCGGCTTTGGCTTGCCCGTTGCATTAGGGATGCGCAACCGTGGCGAACTTCATGAGGATCTGATATTCATTGCAGAATTCCTTCACTTTCTCGTTCTCGAAGTTTGTTCCGTGGTCGGTGATGGTACACCTCGGGATGCCGAACCGGAGTATCACGGTGTTCTGCAGGAACTTGATGGTCATGGTGGCATCCAGTTTCCTGATGGGGACGGCCTCAATCTATTTCGTGAAGTAATCCACCACGACGAGAACATACTTGTGCCTCCCCGTACCGGTAGGGAACTGGCCTATCATGTCCAATCCCTACTGGGCGAATGGCCATGGGGAGGTAAGGGCGGTCAGCTCGGTGGCCGGAAGGCGAGGTATGCTTCCGTGGAGTTGGCAACTTTTGCATCTTCTGACGAGCTTCTGGGCGTCTTGGTGAATAGTTGGCCAGTAGTACCCCTGGAGCAATGCCTTCTGGATCAAGGTGCGGGTCCCTTGGTGTGCGCCACTGACCCCTTCCTGGATTTCGTGGAGGACGTAGTCGGCTTCGCGGGGGTCGACGCACCGGAGCAGGGGTTGAGTGAAAGACTTCTTGTAAAGGTTCCCATTGTTCCAGACGAAGTGACGGGATTTGGCTCAGAGACGGCGGGCTGCTTTCCGATCTTCTAGGAGCGTGCCTTTCCTTAAGAATTCCACGAGGGGCTTCCTCCAGTCTCGGTCCTCTTCCTGGGCTGTGTACACATGAAGCATTGTCGCCCCGTCTTCCACGCTGGGCCATGGTAGGGTCTCGAATAGAATAGATCGCTCATTGTTGGCCGAGTAGGATGAAGCCAACTTACTCAGGGCGTCGGCTTGGGTATTGAGCTGTCTGGGTATTTTCTCTACCTGGACCTCATTGAAGTTATTCCGAAATCTTCTTACCTCGGTGAGATACTTCACCATTAGAGGTTCCCGGGCTTCGAAATGGCCGGTCACTTGGCCAACGACTAAGGCTGAGTCACTGCGGACCCGAATTGTTTTCAGCCCCAGCCCGGAGGCCATGCGAAGTCCAACCAGCAAGGCCTCGTATTCTGCCACATTGTTTGAGGCCTTAAACCCGAGCTTCAGAGAATACTCCATTTCTGCCTCGTTCGGGCCTCGAATGATGAGGCCGGCTCCACAGCCTTCCTCGGTCGAGAACCCGTCGACGTAAATGATCTACTCAGGGACTGAGTCCCCCCCTCGATCGAGGGTTGAGCCGTGAGGGTCGGCGCGGATTCCGGCTCCTTACTGGGGATGGTGCATTCGACGATAAAATCGACCATGGCCTGTGCTTTGATGGCCTGCCTCGAGCGATATTTTATGTCAAATTGGGACAGTTCTTACCTCCACTTCTCTAAGCGGCCCGAGGATTCGGGTGATATGAGGATAGCCCCCAGCGGGCGCTCGGTAAGAACGAGGATGGTGTGCGCCTGGAAGTAGTGTCGTAGCTTTCTTGAGGCCACAATGAGCGCCAGAACGATCTTCTCTATGGCTGGGTACCTCGTTTCTGCGTCTTTGAAAATGTGGCTCACGTAGTACACCGGCTTCTGCACTCCGTCGACCTCTCGGATGAGACTGAGCCTGCTGCTTGGTCGGATACCACCAGATACATTGATAGCTTGTCTCCTTCAACTGGTCGGGTGAGCAGCGGCGGCATCGCAAGGTGCCTCTTTAATTGGTCAAAGGCGGTCTGGCACTCCTCTGACCACTCGAACCTCGGGATCTTCCTTAGATCTTTGAAGAATAGGAGGCAATTCTCCCCAGACCTCGACATGAAACGGCCCAGAGCGGCTACCCGCCCTGTTAGTCGCATGATCTCGACGTTGGTCCTGAGCGCGGTCATGTTGAGGATAGCGTCGATTTTTTCTGGGTTAGCTTCGTTTCCACGGTGGGTGACCATGAAACCGAGGAACTTCCCCCCGGTGACCCCGAATGCGCACTTTGCGGGGTTCAGCTTCATCTTGAACTTGCGAGGTACTCCGAAGGCCTCGCCCAGGTCCTTGGCGTGGTCGGTCAACGAGACTGATTTGACGAGCATATCGTCGACGTATACTTCCATATTCCTGCCGATCTGTGGCTTGAACATGCGGTTGACCAATCGTTGGTACGTAGCTCCGGCGTTCTTGAGGCCGAAGGGCATCACCTTGTAGCAGTATACCCCCCGGTCCGTTGTGAATACAGTAAGATCTTCGTCTGCCGGATTCATACGGATCTGATTATAGTCGGAGAAGCATCCATGAAGCTCAATAGCTCATGGCCAGCCGAGCTGTCGATGATCTGATCTATCCAAGGGAGGGGAAAGTTGTCTTTGGGGCAGGCCTTATTGAGGTCAGTGAAGTCGACGCACATGCGCCACTTCCCGCTCGACTTCTTGACCAGAACTACGTTCGCCAGCCACTCCAAATAGGGTACATTCCGAATGAAGTTGGCGGCAAGGAATCGATCCACCTCGTCTTCGATAGCCTTCTGTTTGACCGGGGAGAAGCTTCGCTTTTTCTGCCTGACGAGTCGGGCCGTAGGATCGACCCCGAGCTTATGAGATATGATTTTAGGGTCGACCCCAGGCATGTCAGCAGGCGCCCAGGCGAAAACGTCGGAGTTGTTCCTGAGGAAATTAACCAGGTCATCTCGCTGAGTTCCTGTCAGAAGCGATCCGATCTGGACGATCTTTTCGTCGTCCCCTTCTATCAGGGGGGCCTCTGTCAGCGGTTCGACCGGGGTTCCTCGGACCTCTTTTTGCTCGTCTCGAGTGTCCAGAGAACTCCTGATGTCGCCTTCACCCTCGACATTGTCGGCTGGTTGCTCAGACGAAGATGTTGCGGTGAAGCATACCTTTGCAATCCGCTGGTCTCCATAGACCCGACCTATCCTGCTCTGATCGAGAGGGAACTTCATCGCCAGGTGGTAGGTCGATATCTGGGCCCGGAGGGAGTTCAGCGTTGGGTGGCCAAGGAGGATGTTGTAGGCCGATGGGATTCTTGCTACGATGAATTCCACGGGCAATGTCCGCGTGCGGTCGGCCTCCCTGACGTTAAACTGCAGAGTGACCATCCCTTCCGCCGGGATGGAGTGGTTGGTGAACCTTGAAAGGACGTGGGAGGTCGGCCTTAAGTCTGCTGGGGTGAGCCCCATGCGCAGAAAGTAGTCTTAGAAGAGAATGTCCACCGAGCTACCCGAGTCGACCAGTATCCTGTGCACCTCGTATTGGTGGACTCGAGCCATGATCACCAGAGGGTTGTTGTGGGGCAGGGATATGCCATAGAAGTCCCCGTCGTCAAAAATGATCGGCTCGTTATCCTTGGCCTTCTTCCTCGGGCGGCTGTCAGCCCCCACTGCTGGCGCGGGGTGCTGAGTCTCGTAGGTGCTCGACGGCCCCCTGCTGACATGACCATGATTTTTGATGAGCCTCGGTTCCTTTCGGCGAGGTCTTTTAAGTCTCCTGGTGAGGTCGTTTCTGAGTTGCCTTGGCGAGTCTCGAGTGCGGGACCCCATCGAGGGAGAGGGCGCCGGTCATTCCTGGGAGCAGGCGAGCTGACCGCTACCGCCTTAGGAGGGACAGGAGTGCGACAAGACTCGGGGCAAAGCCCTCTAACGTGAGACCTCGAAGTCAAATAGGTCGACCCGAGGGACCTGCGACTGTTGGAGACAGCGAGGCGATGACCATTCGTGTCGACGCGAGCAGAGCCTTCTCTCCCTTTGTAGGGGTCCTGTTCCCGAGGTGGGGGAGCTTCGACCTGGGGAGTTTGCCCCGCCGTTTGGACACGAACGAGCGCGTCCACGACGGACGTGAGTCAATCTATCCAGGCGGCTAGAGCGTTGATGGCGTTCGGGGGAGGAGATTCGTCCGCGCCTCCGTTGTGGGCCGGCGGCGGCTAGTGCTTGGATCTTCGTGGTGACCGCTCGCCATTGGGTTGAGATCGGAAGATGAACTTTGTCTTAGTGGAATCAAGATTCCCACAGACGGTGCCAGCTGACGCGATCCTGTAGGGTGTTTTTCGTCACCCCATTGAGATGGGAATGCGCGCGCTTGTCAGGCGCATTACAGACTCCCCCTGCCTAGGGTAGGCTGGGGTTTATTGATTGCGGGGATGCAAATCTCCAGCAGCCGCGGACTAAGCTGCTGTTAATTACCCCTCGCTTTTGGAGCGAGGGAACCTCCGATTAACGGGTCAAACAGGTCATGCGAACTCAATATGCAGTGTATGTGTGTTGTGTTTTGAAAGGGGGTTTTGAATATATCGGGGCCCCCGCAGAGTTTTTACGGGGGTCCCGCTACCCGGATAGCGGGCTGGGGGTCAAGGGGGCTAGCAGCCCCCTTGCGGGGTGCAGGGCAGCGCCCTGTTAGAATTTTTTTCTAATAGGGACAGTGTCGTAGAGTATGTGTGTGTGTGTATGTATATATATATATATATATAAAAGGAAAGGAAAAGGGCATCCAAAGGATGCGTAGGAAAAAGCGCGCCAGCGCTTTGGGTGCTAGCGCTTTGAGCGCAAGGGCGCTAGCGCTTTGGACGCTAGTGCCCCATGTGCCAGGCACGTGGGCGCTCGGGCGCTAGCGCTTTGAGCACCAGAACTTTGAGCGCTAGCGCCCCACGTGCCAGGCGCTCGGGCGCTAGCGCCTTGGGCGCTAACACGCTAAGCGCAAGAGCGCTAGCGCTTTGAGCGCTAGCGCCCCATGTGCCAGGCACGTAGGCGTTTAGGTGCTAGCGCTCTCAGTGAAAGTCTAGTGCTTTGAGTGCTTTGAGTGCTAGTGCCCCACGTGCCAGGCATGTGGGCACTCGGGCGCTAGCGCTTTGAGCGCAAGGGCACTAGCGCCTCACTTTCCAGGCACGTGGGCTCTCGGGCGGCAAAAGGGATTTGGTCCCTGCAATGGGAGTTGTACTCGCAGAAAGGAGCACTTATTATTTTGTATATATGTATATATATGAGGAGTTAAACTCCTAGGATAATTTGAAGCTGATAAAGGGGCTTCTCCCCTCGAGCCTTGGATCTTCCCCAAAGTGGGGTTTCTGGAGATGGGTCTCCTTCTTCTTCCTGTCGTTTGGCCGGATCTTGGAGAAAGGGGGTGAGATTTAAAAATCTCCCCTTTTTGAGATCTAATGGAAGATCCAAGCTCCCTTTTATGGGTTTTGTGGTGAAAAACTATTTAGTTTTATAAAAGGAAAAGTAAAACTCTTGATTTAATTCAAAAGAAAGAAGAAGGTTTTAAAAACTTGAGGAAGGAGAAAAATCACAGATCTGGATTCTTTTTGGGGAGAGAGAAAAAGTTGTTGAGATATTTTCATTATCTTTGCCTTTATAGGCTATACATTTTACATATGCCCCTTGGGCTTTACAAAAATGGCATTTGCCCATCCCATGCCTCATGTGCTATTTCTTTTTGCACATAAACCATGGGCTTTACAAAATTTGGCTTTATACCCATTTTCTTACATTTAAAAAATAAAATAAAATAAAATAAATACGCCAAAATTATTTATTACAAAATTTCTATTTTGGCATCGGGGGAGGCCGGCCGCTTCATGTTCGGGCTCGACCCGGGCATTGGCCCACTTGACCTGGGCTTGGGCCCACTTGGCTTGGGGTTGACTTTGATTTTGACTTGGTCAACCTGGGCGTAAATTTTTACCCCAACAAATTGCCCCCCATCAATAAATGCACACCACGCATGTGGGTCGTGTGCATGAAATTGATAAATATTCTTTTACGTGGAGGTGACTTGATTCGGTTCCCGCTTTTTGGGAAGCTGGCACTGCTCTTTTTGCGACATGGACGGTCGATGCTGCCTTTTTAGCGACTTAGACGGTCGATGCTGCCCTTTTTGCGACGTGCACGGTTGGTGCTACCCTTTTAGCGACGTGGACGGTCGATGCTGCCCTTTTAGCGACGTGGACGGTCGATGCTGCCCTTTTAGCGACGTGGACGGTCGATTATGCCCTTTTTGCGATTCAGACGGTTGATACTGCCCTTTTAGCGACGTGGACGGTCGATGCTGCCCTTTTAGCGACTTAGATGGTCGATGCTGCCCTTTTAGCGACGTGGACGGTCGATGCTGCCCTTTTAGCGACTTAGACGGTCGATGCTGCCCTTTTTGTGACGTGGACGGTCGGTGCTGCCCTTTTTGCGACGTGGACGGTCGATGCTTCCCTTTTTGCGACTTAGACGGTCGGTGCTGCCCTTTTAGCGACTTGGACGGTCGGTGCTGCCCTTTTAGCGACTTGGAAGGTCGGTGCTGCCCTTTTTGCGACGTGGACGGTCGGTACTGCCCTTTTTGCGACGTGGACGGTTGATACTGCCCTTTTAGCGACTTAGATGGTCGATGCTGCCCTTTTAGCGACGTGGACGGTCGGTACTGCCCTTTTTGCGACGTGGACGGTCGAATCTTCCCTTTTAGCGACTTAGATGGTCGATTCTGACCTTTTTGCGACTTGGACGGTCGATACTGCCCTTTTAGTGACTTGGACGGTCGGTGGTTGTCTTGCTAATCTGATGTGAATTGGGTTGATATCAGCATCGCTACACTGGAATATGGTACCAGGAGCGAATCATCATCTGCCATGATTGGATTTGGGGATCTCCCTCGTTTCCAGTTTAACGACTTAGGGGTCATCTGTTCCCAGTTTAACGACTTAGAGGCCATCTGTTTCCAGTTTAAAGACTTAGGGGTCATTTGGATTGGAGTTTGGAGTTTCGGGGTTAGGGTAGGCATCAGCGTTGCTAACACTGAAGCACATGTGCTAGGAGTAATTCGTCATTTGCCTTTTCCTGTTGGGGGAGCGATGGCTTAGGAGACAGGTTTAGGTCCCTATCACCTAAGGCTTTTCAATTTTATGAGCCGTAAAGGTCCCATAAAACCATTTTCTCCCTACGAGTCTAAAGGATCTCGTAGGTGTACTTTTTTCTTAGGAGTCGTGAGGACTCCTAAGTGTGTTTTTCCTTTGTGAGTCGTAAGGATCCCACGAAGTTGTTTTCTTACGAGTTGTGAGGATCCCGTAAGTTGGTTCTCCTCATGTATCGTGAGGACACATGAGTGGGTCGTCCAAAATGGAACATAAGTCCATGGGCAGAGACCGGTCGCTGGACCGGTGATTGCGGTGGGGTATGGGTATGATGAGAATTATTTGAACCCGTGGATTATATACGGTAGTCAATTTGGGGACTAACCGTAGGGCCGGGAGAATTTTGAGAAATTGGATTTTGGTTAGCGTCTGTATCGCTGCACTGGAATATGGTACCAGGAGCGACTCATCATTCGCCATTTGTGGACTTGGAATTTGGATCTCGTTTGGCATCAGTATTGTTGCACTGGAATAATGCCAGGAGCAACTCATCATTTGCCCCGGGAGGACTTGGGATTTGGTTTTTGGGTCAGCATCAGCACCGCTAACACTGAAGCGTAACGCCAGGAGCGACTCAACATTTGCCATTTCCCGTTGGGGAGTGATGGCTTAGGAGACAGGTTTAGGTCCCTGCCACCTAAGACTTTTCAATTTTATGAGCCGTGAGGGTCTCATAAAAGCATTTTCTCCCTACGAGTCGAGAGGATCTCGCAGGTGTATGTTCTCTTTAAGAATCGTGAGGATTCCTAAGTATGTTGATCCTTTGTGAGCCGTAAGGATCTCACGCAGGGTTTTTCTCCTCACAAGGTCGAGAGGACTTTGCAAGTGTATTTTATCTCTTTTCACGAGTTTGCGCCCTTTCGGGTTTTCACAAACTCGCCGGCAGTCCTGCTGTTTTTACTCACGGAGCCCTTTCGGGTTTTCATCCATGCCCGTTTTTCTTGTGGACATACCTTTTTTTTGCCGCTGGTGGGACTTTAAAAGTAGTCTCACCGGCGGGATTTGGGAGAGATAGGGGTCGTTTACGCCCATGGATTGCGTACGGTTTTGCAGGATGTATGATTCAGACCGTAGGGCTGGTGTGCTCAATTCGCCTACGACTTAGAGCATTCACGCGCAGTATTTCTTGAGATATCGGCCATTGATGGGTGGCATATGTCTTTCTCCCTCGGCACTTATTAGTTGGTAGGATCCTCCGTCGAACACTTTCTCGATGACGTATGGTCCTTCCCAATTTGGCTCGAATTTTCCATTGGCATGTTGATTGGGGATGATCGATCTTTTGAGGACCAACACCAATTCGCCTTTTTTGAAAGCGCGGAGACGGGTTATCTTGTCATAGGCCCGTGACATTTGGGATCGGTATAACTCCAGATTTTGCTGCACCGCAAGCCTCTTTTCTTCGAGGGCGTCGAGCTCTTCAAGTTGAAGGAGCACGTTTTCCTCCTCTGTCAGCTCGTGCTGAATGGCCATTCTTAAGCTTGGAACTTCGACTTCGAGGGGTAGGACCGCCTCCACTCCGAAGAGCAATGAGTATGGAGTGGACTGAGTTGGAGTACGGTGCGTGGTACGATATGCCCACAACGCCTCGTGAAGTTTGAGATTTCAGTCTCTCTTGTTGGCTGAAGCATTTTTACTCAGGAGCTTGCATAGAGTCTTATTGAAGGCTTTGGCTAGCCCATTGGCTCTTGGATTATAGATGGAGGAATATCTCCAGTCTATCTTGTACTGAGTAGCGAACCTTGAGACTTTGAAGCTCTTGAAAGAAGGCCCGTTGTCAGAAATGATTCTTCTTGGTGTACCGAAGCGGTATAGAATATTATGCTGGAAGAATGTTAGAATATCTTCTGTCTTGACTTCTTTTAGCGGGACAGCTTCAGCCCATCTGGAGAAGTAGTCTGTTGCGGCCAGTATGAACCGGTGGCTTTTGGATGATGGAGGATCAATTGGACCAACTATGTCGGTGCCCTAAACTTCGAAGGGCCACGACGCCACCGTAGGATGCAACGGATTGAGATGCTTGTGAATGAAATCACCGTGAATTTAGCAGATATAACATTTCTTTGCATACTCTCCACAATCTCGTATCATGGTGGGCCTGTAATACCCAAGCCGTTTAATTTGAAGTCGCATCTTAGGTCCGGTGAGCACCGCAAATGCCCGAGTGAACTTCTTTCATAACCTTTTAGGCTTCAGCCAATGACAGACACCTGAGCCAGAGTTGTTCATATGACCTGCGGTATAGCGTGTCAATTACAAACACGTATCGGAGAGCTCTCTTCTTCAGCTGAATCCTTGCAGATTTTCCTTCGGGCAGCTTGTCGTATCAGAGGTACTCTATGAAGGGTTCTCTCCAATCAGGATCGTCTTGGATGATCGAAGCTTCTTCGGCAGGACTGCCCTTCTGTTCCGCGCTTTCCTCTTCTCGTAAAGAGACTGGGGGTAGAATTTTCCGGCTCCTGACTGTGATCAGAATTTCATCCATGTCAGGACCAGCCAGCTCCTTGGCTAAGCGAGCGAGTACGTCAGCCTTTCCATTCAACGCTCTAGGGACTCTCATTAGTTCAATATGAGTGAACCGTTTCATGAGTTCCACCACTCGGCCTCTGTACCGAGCTAACTCGGGTTTGTATATCTTATAGTTGACGCTTACTTGTTTGATGACAAGCTGGGAGTCACCGTAAACCCATAGCCGAAGGATTTCCATTTTTATGGCGAGTTCCAAACCAGCTATCAGAGCTTCATACTCAGCCTCATTGTTTTTCCGAGGCTCGTTGAGAGCAAAAGAACGCCGTAGGGTTCCCATCGATGGCGTGATGAACACAATTCCTATCCCTGCTTTTATCTCCGGGATGCTTGATTTGTTGGAGGTCCTCATTGATGAGGCTCCATCGAAGTAGAGCTCCCAACATGGCTCATCTTCCTCGAGGTGCAACGCTTGTTCGTCAGGTAGCTCACAATTAAGTGGTGACCCCTCTGATAGGGGATGAGCAGCAAGAAAGTCTGCAAGAGCTTGCCCTTTTACTGCTTTCTGAGGAGTATAAACTATGTCAAACTCAAGTAGCATGACAGCCCATCTTTCCATTCTGCCGGCTAGGCTTGCTTTGGTCATCAAGTGTTTGAGCGGGTCGACCTTGGAGATCAGCATAACCCGATGAGCGAGCAAATAGTGCCTCAGTTTCTTCATGGCAAATATCAGAGCCAGACATTTCTTTTCGATTGGGGAATATTTGTGTTCCGCCCCGACTAGAGTTCAACTGAGGTAGTAGAGGGCATTTTCTTTTCCTTCCTCGTTGTTCTGGGCAAGGAGCGCACCGAGTGACTCATCTAGCACGGCAGTATAGAGAATCAGCGGTTTGTCTGGAATAGAAGCAGCAAGCATTGGAGGGTGCAACAGGTACTACTTGATGCTTTCGAACGCTTCTTGACATTCAGCATCCCAGACAAAAGGAGCTCCTTTCTTCATGAGCTTTGAGAAGGGCCTACATCTCCCCGATAAATTTGAGATAAACCCCCGTATATAAGCAAGCTTTCCTTGAAAAGATCTTAACTGCGTCAGATCCTTCGGAGGGGGCATTTCCATGATGGCCTTTATCTTGGATGGGTCAACTTCGATCCCCCGATGTCGAACTATGAAGCCTAAGAATTTTCCTGATGACACGCCAAAAGCGCACTTCAGAGGATTCATTTTCAGATCGTACTCCCTCAGTCTGGTGAGAACGGTCCTAAGATCTTGGATGTGATCGGCCTTGGCTTTAGTCTTGACAACCAGATCATCAACATAGCATTCGACGACTTTATGGATTAGGTCATCGAAGATATTGGTCATTGCCCTTTGGTATGTAGAACCTGGGTTCTTCAGTCCGAACGGCATCACCTTATAGCAGTATATTCCGATCGGGGTTCGAAATGCTGTGTGCTTCTCATCCTCAGGCGACATCTTGATCTGATTATACCCAGACGAGCCATCCATAAAGGTGAACAGCTCGTAATTTGAGGTGTCATCGACCATCATTTCCATGACCGGTAGCGGGAAGTCGTCTTTAGGACATGCCTTGTTGAAGTCCCTGAAATCGACACAAACTCGGATCTACCCATTTTTCTTCTTTACTGGGACTATGCATGCGATCCAGTCCGCATATTTCTCTTCCCTGATGAAGCCGACATCGATGAGCTTCTTGGTTTCCTCGATGACCTTTTCTTCTAGTTCCCTTCTCATTCTTCGAGGAGCTTGTTTGACTGGCTTAGCATCAGGAGATATAGCCAGCTTATGCACGGCCACTTCAGGGGAAAAGCCAGGCATTTCTTTGTATGTCCACGCGAAGCAGTCGACGAACTCATGCAGTAGGGCAATTATCCGCGCTTTCATTTCCTCTGACAAGAGTGAGCTGATGTAGGTCGGCCTTAGATTATCGGGCGTTCCTAAGTCAATCTCGGTTAGCTCGTCAAAGGTTGCTTGTCTTCTATCTTCGATCTCTTGAGAAGATTCTTCTGGCTCGGCTAGCTCGTCATCACCATTTGACCTTTCGCTGGCTTCCCTGTTTCCCCCAATCAGAGTAAAGCTCTATTTTAAAATTCAAAATTTAAAAGTTGAAGCAATGCTTCAGATCCAGCACTAGGTGCGCTGCGCGCCACGTGTTAAACACGGATGCGCTGCGCGCCACGTGTCAAACGTAGGTGCGCTAGCGCAAAGTGCGCTGCGCTCTGAGCAGCGCACCACGTGCAAAGCATGGGTGCGCCAGCACTGGAATTATAAAAATTCCCCACCGTTAGATCAAAAGATCTAATAATGATAAATCATTAATTAATCAGAATTAAAATTCTGTTATGAAAAGATCTTTCCAATCTTGTTAAAAACAAGAAGATTGCCTTCTGTAAAACAGAAGCCCCAGGATCAAAAATCTAACGGTGGGGAAATATCCCCAAATCAATTTGCCCTATATAAAGGCCCAAAGACTTCAAGTCTGATATAGAGAAACCCCCTACAAATTTTGAGAAAACTCAAAAAAAGAAAAGCAAGCTTTTAGCAAAGGAAGATCATTTCTTCAAGGTAAAGAACATGATTCTTGAACATAGAGATGAAATCATCTCATGAAAAGAAGAACTATCTTCTAAAAAAGATCATAGATCTATAAAGACCAAGGTCTTTCATAAAAGAGATTAAAAGATCTCATCAAATAATAAAGAAGAACATATTCTTCACACAGATCCTTGATCTACAAAGGCAGAGCCCTTTTATAAACAAGAACTTTTCTTCTTGAATCTTGAGGCAAAGCCTCCTTTAAAAAAAAGAACATAAACTTATTCTCTGATCATAAATTTGATCAAATGCGCTTTGCGCTATTGGAAAATGCCTTGCACTCATGAACTGCGCTTTTGCGCTCCTTGGACCGGCGCTCAGCGCCAAAACGTGCCACGTGTCAACCACAGACACAATTTGCGCTTTGCGCTTCTGAAACAGAGCACTGCGCCCATGGACTGGAGCTCAGTGCCAAGCGCGCCACGTGTCACTCACTGGTGCGCCGCTAAACTAGCGCAACGCGCTCACAAATTGAAAGCGCAATGCGCTAATAAACTGGCGCTTAGCGCTAAGCGCGACACGTGTCATTTTCGTGTGCGCTACCCGACAGAAGCGCAACGCAATTCTTTGATTGGCGCAAAGCGCCTGACGCGCCACGTGGTGTACTGTTAGAACACATATTGTTCTAATGAATACTATGCATTCAATACAAGACAAGAGATGTCAGAACCCAATGCTTAGCATTATTAAAAGGGCCAAGCCCAAATAAAGGCCCAATAGCCAGAGCAATAAAATGTTAAATATTTATTGGACTTAGCCCAATATTGGCCATAAGTCCTCAACTTATATTGAACTGAGCCCATCTGCTCACGAATATTTCAACAGATCTTAGTCCCAAACTGGACTACAAATCTTTCAACCAATTTACACCCGGTTCGAGAGTACATCTCCTTACTCCTCTGATATCTGTCGTTGTAATCCTTCAACGTCTTCAGAGAGGTGACGAGTCCCAACAACCACACATTTCACGGACTGTGGGGTCCTTAAACTTATGGACTACAATGTCCTTAAACTTCATAGACTACGATATCTCTAAACCACGGACTGTGGGGTCCTTAAATTCATGGACTACGAAGTCCTTAAAACTTCATAGACTACGATGTCTTTAAACCCATGGACTATGATGTCCTTAACCTGGACTGTGGGGTCCTTAAGCCCATGGACTACGATGTCTTTAACCTGGACCGAGATGTCCTTAAACTAACATTGGACCGTAACGTCCTTAAACTAACTGAGCACAATGTCCCTAAACTAAACAATAGAGCCCAATTGCTCTCTTGTTGGATCTAAATGATCCTGTTAAGTTGAACTTAGTCTAAAAATTAGACTAACGTATCCTTAACATACGTTTAAGTTGATCTTAGTCCCAAATGAGACTAACGTATCCTTAAACCCAAACCCCAAACCCAAATCTAATAAGATACGGATTTGGACTAATCCACGCCCTACGGGCGACAACATAAATTAGTCTCCGTATACAATCCACGGGCAACCACAAACAAAAGAAACACACACGACACGAAGTGACCATCTGGAGAAGGAGAAAGTTGTTACCGCGATGCGGTGGCGTAATTAACTGCAAGGGCTTGTGCCTGCAGGGAAAAGCATCCTTACAATCAAAAACCCCTCAAACGAGGGGGGATCTGACGAAGTCTGCTACATCGACCGCATCCGTTTAAACCTTTGATACATGGTGCCATAAATCAACTTGGCATCTTCGGAGAGGTGGACGGATAGCACCAATTAGCTCTGCCCCGAATTTCAGGCAAGACGGACCTGCGCGGTCGCGTCTCCGTGTTTGGCGGGGAACAGATTCTGGCAAGCCCGGTGGGACCTTTTCCTCTTTCCACTCCACACTTCGTGTGTCGTGTTCGCGAACGAATCGCGGTTTGATATAGTTGCCCTTGGGTTCGAGGTACTAAGATTTGGTCTCTTGCTTGGCGCAGAAAACGAAAGATCAATGGCATCTATTTACGTGAAGTGTTCCAACTGCAATTGCAACTCGTGCTCCGCCTCATCTGGAGGCATAGCTTACGGGCCCCAAGCGGCCTCCCTGTTCACGATGCCGGTGGACCAGGTGACTCAGGCCACCACTGGATTGTTTTTTGGGACCATGCTCCCACCGATGGGTTTTAGCACCTCTGTACCAACACCAGAAGCTCCCAAGAAGTCGGTCTTTGATCGGCTTGCTACTACCGCGGCCTCTCTCAACGGATCGTCCAGCTCCAGCGCCTCGGTCTTCGCCAGATTAGACCAAAGTTCATGCGGGCACATGATGAAGCCTGCAATTCCAGAAAAGGTTTTTCCGAAGAGGATAGCCATCCCTGCTCCTGAAGTCGTCAAGGCGGCTTCTCCAGCTAAGGGGTCGGTCTTTACAAGACTGACTGTTCCGGCTCCCACTCCGGCTCCCGTCCCTGCTCAAAAGTCTGTCTTTGACTGATTGGACATTGCTTCTTAACGGACATCAGTCTTCAAGAGGCTGACGCCAGCAACAGCCCTTCTCCAAAACAGGGGCATGAGGAAGTCACCCCTAAAGCTGAAATGATCCCAATGGCTCGACACGCTCGACGTCGCCACTGGCACCGGGTAAGAAAGGCTGGGGGCAACTCCCCCTCTGGGCTAACTCCACCAGCCCCAACGGTGGAAGTCGATGCTGCTGTTCCAACCGGGAACAGCTTTGAATTGCTGAATAAGGTGCGCAGGAACTCTCCTACCGCCGTACTGAAAAGATCTCCTCCACCGGTGGAGAATGTTACGGAAATAAAGCCGGATCAGCCCCCTCAACGGCTTTCTTCCAAAGTTTACAAAGTCTGGCGACAGGTCCAGGAGTCGGTGATTGATCAAGACTATCCTCGCCGACAGAAGAAGCTGAAGGTTCAGCAGGAAGAGAACCATCCTGGCAAGCCACAAAGGACGACAACCACCTGGGTGCCCGCTGCAATGGCCCCTTCAACGTCGACTGCTCAAAAGAGAAGGAGGCCAGAGAAAGCCCCTGTGACTACGGCAGACCACAAAGACGCTGAGCCCAAACGCCCAAGTCTGGGGGCGTAACGGTCCATACTGTTTACATGGCTTTCGGAAAAGAGGAAAGCTGCACTTCGATGGGCCACCGACCGCTCACCCGATCAATAACAAGGGCTCAGGAACAATAACAGCAGAAGCTTCAGGAGATACTGACTGCAATGGCCGCACTCACCGGGCCAAAAGAAAGCCTGGAGACATCATCAGAGCAGCGTCACGAACAAGAAACCGATGCTGACTTTCTATGCAGAGTCCTCGAAAAGAAGGACAGAGAAGCCGCAGAACAAGCGGCTAATATAAAACGAATGTCACTTCTCTTCCAAGAAATGGTCGGGATGATTTTACAGCCGGATCCTCCAGCTGAAGACCCTCCGATCATTATTGAAGACGACAGAGGGGAGACATCGAACCCTCCTCCGGCTCTTTCAGCAGCCAAAGAGGAAACCATTTTCAAGGCCGCTCTGGATGACTATATTGCTCAGCAAATACGAGCTCACCAGGCGAATGAAGCGGCTGGCCAAGTTGTTAAAACTGGGCGACCATATCCGGGCTGGTATGACCAAATAAGTTACCCGCCGGGATATACGATCCCCAAATTCCATGTGTACAAGGGGACAGACAATCCCCATCAACATGTCGCTCAGTTCAGGGCTCTTTGCGGCAACACCGGGGGCGATGATAAACTTTTGCTTTGTCAGTTCGTCGGCGGCTTGGCGGCGACGGCCTTCGAATGGTACTCTGTGTAGGGTTCCTAGGCACACTAAGGAGGTTCCACAAGGCATCAATCATGCCAAACAAAAATTTTCCTGTGCCGAGAAACCCTAATATAGATCGTTAACTAGAAGTAAAGGCGAAAAGCAAGCAAGTAAATAACTTTATTGCTAAGTGAAAAGGGACTACAACCTTTGTAGATCCGCTCCACCATTTCTTTAGCTCCGTGTTGACGTCCCTCCACTGCGATCATCGGATCCTGGACTTTAGCGATGGTTTCATCGGAGAAATGATTGGGCCAGGTCATTGACTTCGAGGCCGAAGATGATCTACGTCGGGGAGACTCAAACTCAAGCTATTCCTTCACTCGGTCGAAAACTTTGTGAAGAGAACACCCTATACTACATGGCAAGTGGTAGAGGATGAAGAAATAGGAAGTAGGTTCAGTTTAGAATTGGATTTCTCACTCTTTTTACCAAGGCACCATTGGAGCTCTCAAGCTTTTGTGAGCTTGATGAAGATGATGAAGAAGAAAGCATCATATGAATTATTATCCAAATGAAACTTATCCAAATGAATAATGGCACCATGGTTGAGTTAAGCCCTCATGCTTAACTCATGTAGAGATTTAACCAAACCATTAGGTTAAAGGTTAGGTTAACTAATATCTTTAAACATATGACAAAAGAGTTGACTTTGTCAATGTTTATCAAGCTTCATTAAGCTTGATAACTTTGACCAAAGTCACACTCTTTTGTTATATGCTTAAGAAAATAGTAAACCCTAATCTAACCTTGATTTGGTTCAAGTCTCATACACATAACTTGTTTGTATCATCAAGCATGATACAAACATGTACACTTGCATATATCACATATAAACAATATGCACATTCAAGTGAAAAATCAATCTTAAGTGAACCAATACTAGTTAATGTAAAGTAATATATCAAATATATAATTATACATTAAATCATTAAATCAACACTTGATTTAACGATCCGGTCATATCGCATATAACCGACTAATATCAAGTGTATCAATGTATCGAATCAACACTTGATTCGGTAACCCGGCTATATCACATATAACCGACCGATGATACAAATCGCGAGAATAGAATACAGTATCACATATTGGTATTATTCTCGGTCCCGCACATATCTCATATGCGCTCCTATTTCGTTTCGCTTGAGCCAGGAAACCCCTATGTAGGACTCTAAAGACTCATCAATACGCCGGCAGTAGGTGATGATCATATCAAACACCCACAAGCCACAAGCGGTCTGCTAAACGTAACGGCCACCCGGGTATTGAGCGATTAGAATATCAACGAGCAAGCCCGCTCACACTCCTGTGAATCCAATGAGTAACACTACCGTACAGTCCGGTCTGTTCGTTTGATATGTCGCATATCTCGTCTAGGGGTGGTAAACGTCAGACCCCAATAACTCGATAAGTCGTGTCGATATGAGGCTCATAACGGGTCGAGAAACTACTGGTAACACTTACCAGTAAATCCCTAAAGCAGTCTTGGCCAAGGACTTCCTGTTATAGCCAATCGAGCACTGCGCAACATCAACTCCCTATACCGGGAGAGACGAAACCCCTCCTATCGCTCATTGCCACCATGTGATTCGGGACTGTACCCAAAAGCCATCTTTTTGCACGCCCTCTTGGACGTGGTATGATGGAAATCAAAGCACAGTGGGAATCACACAAGACTCTATGACGATCTCGGGTCTACAGACTAACCTGCACCAGTGTCATCAGAGAACTGCCATCTGACTTAAGGTATAATACCATCTGGGAGTTCTCGGCGAGTCCGTCCAGTGTACCCAGTCTCCACTGAGCACCCGTATATCATCTCTGATGTCAAACACCAATGGATATGGGATCATCCATCGCCCAACTGTATGGGTCGAGAAGGTATACGCTAGTCTACTCTGGTATATCGATGCCCCGTCTCGATACACCCATGACTAGGGACTTTGAAGGATGTACTTATGGACTACCTCGTCCCCACTAGTATGATCCGCATCATAGTCCAGGTAGTCAAGTACACATCCTAAGGGCTTTACCAACATGTAACAGAGAGACAATCAGTGTACACGTTAAGGTAAAGAGCAACCAGATAGTATACTATCATATCGAGCAAGAAAGTCATCCCTATATATGTCCAAGCATCCACTATAATATACATCCTATGTATAGTAATGGCCTCTAGGGCATACATATAACTAACAATCTCCCACTTGCACTAGGGCCATCTGATAGCAGTGATTGTAGTATCTCATACTCAACCATCCCATAATAGTCTCTCTCTGGTAATAGGCCTTTCGTGAGTGGATCCGCCGTGTTGTCCTCTGAGTCTGCTCTCCTAACCTCGATCCCCTGGAGATCAACCATCTCCATGATCAGGTGATACTGCCTAAGAATATGTCTGGATCACTGATGGGACGGGCGTTCCTTGGCATAAGCCACAACTCCATTGTCACACAATGGGAGGAACGAAGTTCATCTCATGAACTAATATACACCCAGACTTCCTCTTTGGTAGCATCTTAAGTAGCGATGTATCCAGCCTTTATCTTCTAGTATGCCATGGTATCTAGCTTGGAACTCTTCCAACATACCATCCCTTTACTGAGGGTAAAGACAATGCCTGCGACTGACATTCAGTCGTCCTTATCACCCTGGAACCTTTCCAGTGATTCTCCCCAGGATCCATTGATACCTTCTCACTACAACTAGTGAGTATCCTAACATCCAATTAGATCTGTCTCATAGATCCAAAACCCAGGATTTAGTAGGTATCACTTTGATCCTATATGGAGAATCCTTGTGATAAGCGGAGATTGACCGAGCGTAGCATAGGAAACTCCTTCCCTATAAAGAGTATGTCATCCACGTACTCTACGAGGATCACCACCATACTCCCTACTACCTTTTGTATATAAAAGGTTCATCTACCATTTTGATGAAGTCAAACTCTTTGACTACCACATCAAAACAGATGTTCCAACTCCGCGATGCCTGCTTTATCACATAAAACATCTTGCACACGTTTCCGCTGCTCCCACTGTCTACGAAGCCCTCTGGCTGTGTACTTATAGACTACCTCTTCTAAATCTTTATTTAGAAAAGCAGTCAAGACACCCAACCACCAGATATCGTAGTCATGGTATGTAGCCGTAGCAAGTAGGATCTGGATGGACTTAAGCATAGCTACTTAGAAAAGGTTTCATTATTCTCCATACCTGGTCAATGATGCAAACCTTTAACAAGTCTAGCTTTGAAAGTCTCAACTTTTCCATGTACACCAAGTAATCTTCTCAAGATATACTTGCTCCTGATGGGGATTTAACCCTTCAGATAAAGCAACCAAAGTCCATACTTTGTTGGTGTATAAGGATTCCATCTCAGATCTATAAGCATCCAGCCATTCTTACAGAGTCCTACTCCTGATGGCCAGCCCGAAACTAGTTGGGTCATCATCTCATGATGCAATACTTGCTCCCACTATCATAGAGAAACCGAAGTATCTCTCAGGTGGGTAAGGAAACCTACTAGATTGGCGGAGAGGCTGAGATTCGTTGGTTGCTATTGAATCCTTTGGTTCTACCAAATCAGCAGCTGCAGTTTGTATAGATGGAACTCTTTCCTGTTCTACCTCATGTCCACTAATTTCTTCACAAGAAATTCCCTTTCACAAAGGTGGTATGCTGAGTAACAAAACATTTTTGTTCCTCGGTTAGGTAGAAGATATTCCCTTGCGTATGCTTGGGATATCCAACAAACTTCTACAGATCTGACTTTGCCTCGAGCTTGTCCGGATTTTTCTTTTAGACATAGGCCGGACAACCCCAAATCTTAACTGACTTAAGAGATGGGCTCTTCCCTTTCCATATCTCATATGAAATGGTAGGCATCTGATTTGATCGAAACCCTATTCAATAGGTATGCAACTTCATAAGTGCATGACTCCCTAAAAGGAAATAGGAAACTCAGTAGTACTCATCATAGAGCACACCATATCACATAGGGTGTTATTGCTCCGCCCCGATATACCATCGTGCTATGGTGTATACGGAGGAGTAATGCTGAGAGAGAATCTCATTCTCCTTTAGAATAATCCAGGAATTCCGTGCTCAAGTATTCTCCTCCTTGATCACATCAAAGGACATAATACTTTTACCCGTATTTTGATTCTCTACTTCTAACTTATATTCTGTGAATATCTCAAAAAGGTTCGGACTTGTGTTTCAACAGGAACATATGTCTGAATCTTGAGAGATTATCAGAGAATGTAATGAAGTACAAAGAACCAGTCTTGGTATGTGTAGACAGGGGACCTTCATATATCAGCATGTATCAATCCCAAGAGTTCACTAACTCTTTCTCTGTTTCCAATAAACAGAGCTATGGTCATCTTATCTCTGTGACATGACTGGCAAGTTTCACAAGATGTAAATTCAAACTAATTTAAATATGCATCTATATGTAACTTAAGCTAGTCGGGTCGCATTGATATGACCTAGTCTACAATACCTCAAGAAGGATTCGTTTATTTCTGAACTCTTCCTCTTGTGTGTTCTCTGTATACTAGGAACTGTAGTTTGATTTAGAACGTTAATGATTTTAGATAACGTGCCTGAACCGATCAACTCTTGATATAGGAAATGTTCAAAACATTATCCAACAATACAAAATTATATCCTTCTTTACTAATAAAGAAATTGATATGATTTTGTATATCAGGTTCGGTATCTATTAACATTTGTTCAGAATCAATGTATTCTGGTAATACAGGGTGACAGTGACCAACAGACTTGGCTGCAACACTTGCATCATTTTCTGCCTCATGAAACTTATCACCCATTCTCAGTTCTCTACCTTTCTGTAGCCCATGTAACAAATTACATATGCGGGATCCTAATCTGGTATCACATACCCAGGACGTAAAGGATACTGAGAAACAGTTCTGTGTAACGAACACACCCGAAGATGATGCATCAACATGCACTTTCTTCGTTTGGGCGGCACGGGAAATCTGGTATTCCCCTAATTCCTGCTCTGTCTTATAACAATTATAAGTTGGAGCGGGACCAACGATCCCCAGCTCAGTATAACAAGCGGGTTCGGTCAATATATCCGTTTTATTATCTTGATTAAGGCGTGATATGGTCGCTACCTGGAGAGAGAGAGAGAGAAGAAAACACTCTGCGTGCGCTCTTGCAAGATCAGATTGGTTATTATTTTATCTAATCAGGATGGCTCCCACTGTTTTTATCAAATCTTCCTTCAAACCCTAAAAGGAAAGACTAGCCGGGATTAATTACACGCTACAAGTTCGCCAATCTTTCAGCCAGGCCAGTGTCGGTACTTTGAGGGAGGTTCCCCGTGCTTTCGCACAGACCTAATTACAGTAAACCTCGTTTTCCCAGAGGCGTAACCCCGTTGACACCTTTCTAGACACCTACTTGATCGGCTAATTGTAAAGTGCAAAACTCTCCCAGGAGTAACAATTACTCGCAGTGGGTATCGGGATCTAACTATCATATAGAAGGTATGCAATCTCATTGCAAATTTCAACACTTGAAACTCCCGATAGTGGTTTTTGTAAGTGCACGGCGGCGCCCCGGCCGTCAATCCGACGGCCAAACGCGGAAACGGTGGTAAACTTAAATTTTTGCGGACTTGGCAAAACGGCACCACCGCGCACTAAACCCCGGATCGTTAACCATTAACAAGTCTAAGCTACTAAGAGGATGGGTTAGAGATATACCGACGATCCAAGTCCTCCGGTCTTCATCTCCACTCCGATCTCCTCGCGGGATCTCCGTCCATCTCCTCCTCGTCGGAAAGGGCACCACGAAGCCGGGTACTTTTACGGGCTCCCACCTCAATACCGAGGCAACTCGCGCATGAAGCCGGCAACTCGACATGCTCAAGATATGCTGTAGGAAGATAGTGTAGAGTGTATGTCTCACTTTGGGGTTGGTTGCCATTTGTGGATGATGGAGGAAACAAGGTAAGAAAAATGGTGCTTGCATTTTTCTAGCATCAAAAATGAGATCAAGAATGCTACTCTCTCAAAAATGAAGCTCTCATTTTCTTCTCTTTTCTTCTTCTCTCTTTTCTTCTTCTCTCTTTCTTTCTACCATTTTTCATCAAGTCTTAAGAATAAGGTGGAGGAATGAATATGAAGCATAACCATAGAAGGAAGGTGAGTGTAGGAAAAGTAGAAAGGTGACTATATCCTAAACATCATCATAACAATCTTTCTTATCAACCTCAAATCCTTTCTAATCTCATTAATACAAATCAAATGATGGTTGAAAAGAAAAGATGCTTTCATAAAAAATCATCTTACAAATAAAACCTCCACCAAAGTGTTATTTGCAAAACTGCAAATAACCCCCTCCATCAGAAAAGTCCGGCCGGGAAAGAACAAAGGAAAACCGGCCGGAACGGAAAGCAAACTGGCAACTCCAGAAAACTGGTCCCGTAATAAATTACAGGAAAACCCCCATACTGTGCATACACACCCGCATCTGTAATCCGTCCGGATACAAATGCAATGAGACAAAATCTACACTGTACTAAACTAGGACCGGCTTAATCAAAGCCGGCTAGTAATATCCGTTCGATCCTGATCCGTGCAATACCGCACGTATCTGATCGAACCCTGCCATATAACCATACGGCCACTAGTACAAACCGTCCGATCCTGATCCGTGCAATACCGCACGTATCTGATCGGACCCTGCCATATCTCCATACGGCCTCTACAGCGTTTCGCCCGAAACTTGAGTAACTGTAAGTGTGGTGGACTCTAAAGACTCGTCAATACTATGGCTGTGGATTTAACCACTAGCACGTCAGAGGTATAAGCCAATACGTGACGGGCCACCAGCTATTGACCAAAAGGGACGTCGATGAGCGAACTCATCCTGACACCCTACTGAGCCTGTCAGTGACAATATCCGTGCAGTCCGGTCCGTTCGTCTATGAGTATCGCATGGCGGGCCTAGGGGGTTGGTAAAAGTCAGACCCCCAAAAGCGGTACAAGTCGTGTCGGAGTGTAGCCCAGAACACCCTGAGATACTACTGGAATACCTACCAGTAAATCTCCTTGCCTTGGCCAAGGACTTTGTGTAATGGCTCTCCTAGACACAGCACGACCTCACCCCCAATACCGGGAGAGACGAACCCCTGAAGATACGCTCACTGCCTCCATCTGGCTCGGGACTGTACCCAACTAAAACCTGTTTGCACGACTCCTTTGAGCCGTGGTAGGGTAGTAATCAAAGTACAGTGGGAACTCACACGAGACAAATGACGATCCCCAGGTCGATGAACTAACCTGCACACATGTCACCAGGGAACTGCCATCTGACGTCTGGTATATGACCAACTAGCATGTTCCCGGCGAGTCCTGTCCGGTGTACTCATAACCCAACGAGCACCTGTATACATCTTAGGTGATCCAACTGACACCAGTGGCTTGTGAGACCGGCCACCGCCCCTCGTCGGGGTCTCGACTGTATACACTAGTCTACTAATGGAGTATCGATGCCCAGTCTCGAAACTCCCACGACTAGGGACCTTTTAAGGATAAGCTTATAGACCGCCAGCTCCCACTTATATGATCGCCCTCATACTGCTGGTGGTCAAGCAAGAATCCTAGGGGCTCTATCAACGTGTAATAGCGACGTGTCAGGTCACCTAAAACAGTACACGATGATAAAGGTAAACCAGATAGCATACTATCATCTCGAGTAAGACTGTCCTACCGGGATAGGTCCTCCCTCAATCATTACAATCACGTACCTGTGACCTAATAATTGACTCTGAGGGCACTATCTCCAACAGTTTTTACCCCTGGCACTTATGACCTTGGCTAAGGTCAACAAATCATAAGCAC
The DNA here is from genome assembly GCA_030015575.1 of Agapanthus africanus. Classification (NCBI taxonomy): domain Eukaryota; kingdom Viridiplantae; phylum Streptophyta; class Magnoliopsida; order Asparagales; family Amaryllidaceae; genus Agapanthus; species Agapanthus africanus. The sequence goes on from CM057348.1 coordinate 542,575,256, forward strand.
TAGTCAAGTTCTACCCGACATTTCGTGATTAATTAGACCCACCCACATGACCCTTGGCTAAGGTCAACAAAGCCACATGACTGTCCTAACTAATCGCATCATATGCGGTATAGGAAGACATCACTTAGCTACCGTACACTACGCCTCGGCTATGGTCAACAAACGTAGCACGAATACTAAGTACTCTACTTCCTAAAATGACGGAGGGTTGCGGATGGTTTTTAAGAAAACCTTTAACGCTTTGAACTTGATCTTGTTGCGGAATCAAATGTTTTTAAATGGAGTGTTTTTTAGGCTTTTCTAGTTTTGCTAAAGGGGTCACTCCCGGTGAAGGGATCGTCGGCCCTTTCGTCATCGAATAAGGTGCAGGATATATCATATATACCGCTGTGCAAAGCAGAAACTATAGAAGCAATCAAAAGACAAACCGAGGGTTGTAGCATCTGCCAGTTATTGCTAAAGGAGTCACTCCCGGTGAAGGGATCTCGGTCCTTTCCTTATCGAATAAGGTGCAGGATGTTCTACAAGGAACACCGCGATGCAAAGCAAGAACTGTAGCTACCTGTTTTATTTTGAAATTCGATTTCACAACATCTTTTAGGTTAATTTTCTTTCATTAATCTCATTAATGTTAGTTATATGTATGCCCTAGAGGCCATTACTATACATAGGATGTATATTGTAGTGGATGCTGGGACATATATAGGGAGGACTTTCTTGCTCGACATGATAGTATGCTATCTGGTTGCTCTTTACCTTAACGTGTATACTGATTGTCTCTCTGTTACATGTTGGTAAAGCCCTGAGGATGTGTACTTGACTACCTGGACTATGATGCAGATCATACTAGTGGGGACAGATAGTCTATAAGTACATCCTTCAAAGTCCCTAGTCGTGGGTGTATCGAGACAGGGCATCGATATACCAGTGTAGACTAGCGTATACCTTCTCGACCCATACAGATGGGCGATGGATGATCCCATATCCATTGGTGTTTGACATCAGAGATGATATACGGGTGCTCAGTAGAGACTGGGTACACTGGACGGACTCGCCGAGAACTCCCAGATGGTATTATACCTTACGTCAGATGGCAGTTCTCTGGTGACACTGGTACAGAGTAGTCTGTTGACCCGAGATCGTCATAGAGTCTTGTGTGGTTCCCACTGTGCTTTGATTTCCATCTTACCACGTCCAAGAGGGCGTGCAAAACGGTGGTTTTTGGGTACAGTCCCGAGTCACATGGAGGCAATGAGCGATAGGAGGGGATTCGTCTCTCCCGGTATAGGGGGTTGATGTTGCGCTGTGTTCGATTGGCTATAACAGGAAATCCCTGGCAAGGGTTGCTGAGATTTACTGGTAAGTGTTACCAGTAGTTTCTCGAATTGGTATAGACCTCATATCGACACGACTTATCAAGCTATTGGGGTCTGACGTTTACCACCCCTAGGCGAGATATGCGACATATCAGATGATCAGACCGGACTGTACGGTAGTGTTACTGGTTGGATTCACTGGATTGTGAGCGGGCTTGCTCGTCGATCTTCAGATCGCTCAATACCCGGGTGGCCGTTACGTTTAGCAGACCGCTTGCGGCTTGTGGGTGATTGATATGATCATCACCTGCTGCCGGCGTATTGACGAATCTTTAGAGTCCTACACAGAGGTTTCCTGGCTCAAGCGAAACGAAATAGGAGCGCATATGAGATATGTGCGGGACCGAGAATAATACGTGTATGTGATACCGTATTCTATTCTCACGATGAATGTATCGAATGGTTGTATGCGATATAACCTAGTTATCGAATCAAGGATTGATTCGATAAGCCGATACATTTGATACTAGTCGGTTATATGTGATATGACCGGATCGTTAAATCAAGTGTTGATTTAATGATTTAATGTATAATTATATATTTGATATATTACTTTGTATTAACTAGTATCGGTTCACTTTAAATGGATTTTCTCACTCGGATGTGCGCATTGCATATGCGATATGATTTTGTGCACTTGTTTGTATCATGGTTGATGATGCATGCCTGCTTGGTTAAGTGCAAAGAATTAAACCATGGTTAACTAAATGATTAGGGTTTTATTTTCTTAAATTATTCATTTATTCCTTTTTGGAAATTATTTTGCATAAGAAGAATTGGTGGCTTTCTTTTATTCTTTCATGAACTTTCATGAATGTTTGACTTTGTCACCAATTTTGTCTCATGCTTAACCCTAACCATTTCTTTTAACCATGATTGATTCTCTACACCTAACCATGGTTCTAATATGATAAGTATTCATTTTCTTTTCTAATTCTAATTAATCTTATCATAACACTTTCTTCTTCTTCTTCCTTGAACTCAAAAAGAAAACCTTGCATCCATCAATAGTGATTGATGAATTAGAGTGAGAAATCCAAATCTAAAGTCTACCCACTTCCTATTTCTTCATCCTCTACCTCTTGCCAAGTAGTAGAGTGTGTTTTCTTCACAAGTTTCTTGACTTGGTGAAGTCGGAGCTTGATTTAGCGATGCCTCGACGTAGATCATCTTCGGCATGGACATCGATGACCTAGCCCGTCCATTCTCCGATGAAGCCGACGCTAGAGCCCGGGACTTGTTATGGACAGCGAGGAGACTTCATTGTGGAGCTATGGAGGTGGAGAACCGGATCTACAAAGGTTGTATTTCCGTATCTCGTAGTTAAGTGTTAACTAGTTTATTGTTTCGCCTAGATTTCTAGCCGACGATCCGTAGTCGGGTTTCTCGGCGCCTAGATTTTTTGAAATTGGCATGGTTGATGCCTTGTGAGACCTCATTAGGGTGCCTAGGAACCCTACAATTAATGAATGTCCCATCAATTAAATCACCTAAACATCACAGATAAATATGACGTACACTTATGCCATCCGCATTCGTCTCGATGTCCCCTCGTGCACCGTTAGGTTAGGTAAGTAACGACAGAGCGGGGCAGGGCTAGCGCGAGTGCAAAACATAAGTAATGTCTATATAATATATCATATACAGTAACTATCATCACATATCAAATGATCACATCACAGATATCGCAGCAGAAGAATCATATGAAATATTGGATATACTAGGACGTCCGTGTTTTAAATACGAGCCTGTATAAAACACGGATTCTACGGTCGCGATGAATAGCCAAACCCACACCCTTAGACCCCTACGAGAGCGGCAAGCAACCCTAGCAATTCTAGAGTTAGGAGACCCGGACTCGACTCCTCGAGTTGGTCTCCCACTGGACTCCAGAACCCGATTACTTGTGCCCTCCTCCTTGGGTCTATCCTAGTGCGGAAAAGTAAATAATATACAATAGGTGACATCTTCCGCAACCTGGAAGTGCCCCAATAAAAGAATATTACATACAAGTTAATTTTACATGAATGAAAATAAAAACTCTCATCTCACATAAAAAACCCGGCTATTCAAAATGCGACGATCCAATATAACATATCCAGCAACACATAACATCACATGTCATCAACGTAAGTAAATATGCGCATCCCAATTGTCGTTGACATATAGCAACGAAACTGGCGATATCACATATTACACTTACGGTCACAGAAAAGAAAGTGTAAAACTACAACAGTTGGAATCCGCAACCTCCTTAGACATCGCATGCCTAACCATCTGAATTCCTTAGACATCACATGCCTAACAATTATAAACCCCGCATTTTAGTTTCTATATCGAAAACACTTTTCAATATATAATCGGGCAATTCAACAAGATTCCCGATAAACTGATCGAATACTCGTCGCAAACTTTAGTAGGCGGCCGCACCCCCGATACCGTTGACGAAGTGCACCAAGGCGGAACACCGCTGCCGCGAGCACCCGAACGGATGCTTTCGGCAACGGGGTTCTCCTACAGTCACTTGGTCGAGGCTATGGGGTGTAGCTGTCTATTAAGTTTACCGGCGAGTATCGACGTACTTTACGTGATTGCGACGGACTTTTGATCACATCAAAATTCCGTGGCAACCGATCAAGTGAGACTAAAGTGCTATGTTTATAACATCCAAATCAGTTATCTCATAACTACTTGTGGATTCCAAATATTGTATCACATTCCAGATAAATAGAAAATGTTAAACTTTCCGATCGAACAATCAAACACCCAAGTTTTCCCGATATAGCTCAACACTTGAAATAAGTTTAAAAACATTCACTTCATGCCACAGTACCAACGGTCTAGCCGTAGAAGGGTCAAGCCAACGCCTCACATGTGGCACGCCGTACTGCCCCAAACCCGAAGGTTCAAAGGGCAGTTCAAGATGGTCACATAATCGAGTTAAGGTTTGTTGTCTTCTAGAGGGTCCATCGCGTTACTTGCACTACTTAGAACGTTCTTAAACTACGGAAAAATCCAACACTTGGAAATTTCCCGACAGGGGAAAAAGTGGGTATTTATATCCGGTCGAACTTTTTAACACGTTCTAAAAATATCCGGAAAACATAACAAAATTAAATTCTCCGATCAAATCGACGATTACAAAATAAACCCCCAGAAAACTCAACACTTGAGTCAGGTTAAAAATACCCATAAAATTCAAATCACAGATACAAGAATTACCGTGCAAACAAAATGTTATAATCACACTGTACGGCCGTGGATCCGCGGCCCAAGCAGGCTATGGCCGCGGTTCCGCGGTGAGATAGTGGGATTAGGTCATCGAATTTCACAGTAATTCTAATAAAACCCTGCTGAATTTTTTAGATATTTTTAATTTGGAAAAATCTCAGATTTTAAAAAATGTACAGAGAGGGGTGTATTTTGCGGTATTCGGGTTCAATCGGGGTTTTAACTTCGTTAACACATCGCCTAATGTGCTAGTTAGGCTCTGATACCACTGTAGGGTTCCTCGGCACACTAAGGAGGTTCCACAAGGCATCAATCATACCAAACAAAATTTTTCCGGTGCCGAGAAACCCTAATATAGATCGTTAACTAGAACTAAAAGCGAAAAGCAAGCAAGTAAACAACTTTATTGCTAAGTGAAAAGGGACTACAACCTTTGTAGATCCGCTCCACCATTTCTTTAGCTCCGTGTTGACGTCCCTCCGCTGCGATCATCGGATCCTAGACCCTAGCGATGGTTTCGTCGGAGAAATGATCGGGCCAGGTCATTGACTTCGAGGCCGAAGATGATCTACGTCGGGGAGACTCAAACTCAAGCTATTCCTTCACTCGGTCGAAAACTTTGTGAAGAGAACACCCTATATTACATGGCAAGTGGTAGAGGATGAAGAAATAGGAAGTGGGTTCACTTTAGAATTGGATTTCTCACTCTTTTTACCATGGCACCATTGGAGCTCTCAAGCTTTTGTGAGCTTGATGAAGATGAAGAAGAAGAAAGCATCATATGAATTATTATCCAAATGAAACTTATCCAAATGAATAATGGCACCATGGTTGAGTTAAGCCCTCATGCTTAACTCATGTAGAAATTTAACCAAACCATTAGGTTAAAGGTTAGGTTAACTAATATCTTTAAACATATGACAAAAGAGTTGACTTTGTCAATGTTTATCAAGCTTTATTAAGCTTGATAACTTTGACCAAAGTCACACACTTTTGTTATATGCTTAAGAAAATAGTAAACCCTAATCTAACCTTGATTTGGTTCAAGTCTCATACACATAACTTGTTTCTATCATCAAGCATGATACAAACATGTACACTTGCATATATCACATATAAACAATGTGCACATTCAAGTGAAAAATCAATCTTAAGTGAACCAATACTAGTTAATGTAAAGTAATATATCAAATATATAATTATACATTAAATCATTAAATCAACACTTGATTTAACGATCCGGTCATATCGCATATAACCGCTTAATATCAAGTGTATCAATGTATCGAATCAACACTTGATTCGGTAACCCGGCTATATCACATATAACCGACCGATGATATAAATCGCGAGAATAGAATACAGTATCACATACTGGTATTATTCTCGGTCTCGCACATATCTCATATGCGCTCCTATTTCGTTTCGCTTGAGCCAGGAAACCCCTGTGTAGGACTCTAAAGACTCGTCAATACGCCGGCAGTAGGTGATGATCATATCAAACACCCACAAGCCGCAAGCGGTCTGCTAAACGTAACGGCCACCCGGGTATTGAGCGATCAGAAGATCAACGAGCAAGCCCGCTCACATTCCTGTGAATCCAACAAGTAACACTACCGTACAGTCCGGTCTGTTCGTCTGATATGTCGCATATCTCGTCTAGGGGTGGTAAACGTCAGACCCCAATAACTCGATAAGTCGTGTCGATATGAGGCTCATAACGGGTCGAGAAACTACTGGTAACACTTACCAGTAAATCCCTAAAGCAGCCTTGGCCAAGGACTTCCTGTTATAGCCAATCGAGCACTGCGCAACATCAACTCCCTATACCGGGAGAGACGAAACCCCTCCTATCGCTCATTGCCTCCATGTGATTCGGGACTGTACCCAAAAGCCACCTTTTTGCACGCCTTCTTGGACGTGGTATGATGGAAATCAAAGCACAGTGGGAATCACACAAGACTCTATGACGATCTCGGGTCTACAGACTAACCTGCACCAGTGTCATCAGAGAACTGCCATCTGACGTAAGGTATAATACCATCTGGGAGTTCTCGGCGAGTCCGTCCAGTGTACCCAGTCTCCACTGAGCACCCATATATCATCTCTGATGTCAAACACCAATGGATATGGGATCATCCATCGCCCATCTGTATGGGTCGAGAAGGTATACGCTAGTCTACTCTGGTATATCGATGCCCCATCTCGATACACCCACGACTAGGGACTTTGAAGGATGTACTTATGGACTACCACGTCCCCACTAGTATGATCCGCATCATAGTCCAGGTAGTCAAGTACATATCCTAAGGGCTTTACCAACATGTAACAGAGAGACAATCAGTGTACACGTTAAGATAAAGAGCAACAATATAGTATACTATCATATCGAGCAAGAAAGCCATCCCTATATATGTCCAAGCATCCACTACAATATACATCATATGTATAGTAATGGCCTCTAGGGCATACATATAACTAACACTCTGAACTTCCAAACGACTCCGTCAAGACCTTTGCGGAAATGGAGCTACTATTCACCCAGCGTTTCGCGAGTGCTAGTGAACGCACCCCAATAACGGCATTGATCAATGCCAGGGTGAAACCTAGAGAGACATGGGTTCAATACGCAATACGATGGCGGAATCTATGGTCGAAATGCGAACAGCGCATCGAAGAAGCGCCGGCGGTAGGCATGTTTGTGGGCACTCTTGATCCGCAGACGACCATCTCCCAGTTCATGATATTCTTTAAGCCGACTACTTTCCAGGCCTTGATTGACAAGTTGGCCCCAATGGACCAGATGGATCATAAACCATCTTCCCCAAAGACGGACTCTCGAAATGAAAAAGGGAAAGGAAAAGCAACTTTCGTTGCCAATACTCAACAACAGCCGAGCAACTTAAAGCCGGTTGTCCGCAAGAACAATATGCGTCCACGCCCATCCCTCGAGGAGAGACTGGGACGTCCTTACTCGTTTCCCCAAGATAAAATGAGGAGACTGTTCGAGCTGGCAGTGCGCAACAGACTTATCAATCTGCTAAATCCAAAACGTCCGTTGCAGCCAAACGACGTCAACGATCCCAATTACTGCCCCTACCACCGAGTATTGGGCCATCCGATCGAAGACTGCTACGTCTTCAAAAACTGGGTTGAAAACCAATACTAACAAGGCAAGTTCGCATTATCGGAAAACTGGAAGGTGAAACCGCCACAACCTCATGCCCCTAAAAAGGTGGACATGCCGGGGGCATCGTGCTTATTCATAGAGAAAACCCTATGGACCGAAAAGTCAGTAAACTAAAAATTTGCCTCAAATACGGCAACAATGGACCACTATGTCCTAAAACTGGCGTTGGACCGGAACGTCCTTAAATTAACGATGAACCACTATGTCCTAAAACTAGCTGATGACCGAAACGTCGTTAAACTACTACCAACTCGCGACATCCTCAGGATGACGTGGTAAAAAAAGAAAAACGGTACGTCCACAAGCGAAAAGGGCACGGATGAAAACCAGAAAGGGCTCCGTGAGTAAAAACAGCAAGGCTATCGGCGAGTTTTGTGAAAACCCGAAAGAGCGCAATCTCGTTAAAAGACACTTGCACGGTCCTCTCGACTTTGTAAGAAGAAATCACTTGCGTGAGATCCTTACGACTCACAAGGGAGCAACACACTTAGGGATCCCCACGATTCCTAAGGAGAAATTACACTTGCGAGATCCTTACGACTCGTAAGGAGAACCCTCTTATGGGACCCTCACGGCTCATAAGATTCAAAAGTCTTAAACTACAGGGATCTAAACCTGTTCTTAAGCGGCCACCACAACCTCCAAGTCTGCCCTACAAGCGGCTCAATATTGACCCTTGTATACAATCCACGGGCGCGAATAAACATTTCCCTAACGAAGCCCCATCCATGACTAGAGATATGTTTACACAATGAACAACCCTTGTAAGTCCTCTCGACTTAAAAGGAGAAAATACTCTTGTAAGATCCTTACGACTTATAAGAGAACATGCACTTAGGAATCCTCACGATTCTTAAGGAGAAAACGCACCTACGAGATCCTCACGACTCGCAGGGAGAAATACCTTTATGAGGCCCTTACGGCTCATGAAGTCAAAAGCCTTAGTCGACAGGATCCTAACCCTGTTCGCTAAGCCACCTTTGTTCGACATCGAAGGAGGCAAATGATGATTCGCTCCTGGTAACATCCCAGTTGTAGAGGTGCTGATGCCGAAATCGTTGTCTAATTCCAAGCTTGCAGTAAGAAGCTAGTGAGCCACACATGCATACGAAATAGCCGAAATGATGGGGCAACTTGCAACAAAATCAGCAAGTAAAAATGTATGCATGAAAAATAGCCGAAATGATTGGGCAACTCACAAAAAAAAGCAGCGAGTAAAAAATAAAATAAATAGCCGAAATGATTGGGCACCGCGAAAAATAGCCGAATGATCGGGCAATTGCGACTTTCACGATATAAAAGCTGAAATGATAGAGCATCGCGGAAAGAAATAAAAAAATTCTGAAAGAGTAAAACTTTTGCCCTACAGATGAGATCACATCGATCCCTGTATATAATTCAGGGGCACAAACAAAGAGGGAACCATACCTTCCCCCCGGGCTTCGTCGAAGCGAAGCCGAATCTCGACGGTTCATAGACAATCTAGAGATCACCTCGACATTAGTCTCGTTACAGCAGACGCAATGTCAACAACGGCGTTCCTTCGCAGCCAGCAGGATGCAGATGCAACGTCAACAAAAGACCTCATGGTCGAAACAAAGCAGAGTGATGGCAAAATCCTAACTCCACCTCAGCATTCGTCTCGTTACAGCAGACGCAATGTCAACAACGGCGTTCCTCCGCAGTCCAGCAGGATGCAGATGCAACGTCAACAAAAGACCTCATGGTTGAAACAAAACGAAGCGAAGGCCAAATTCCTAGCTTCAGGGTCTTGACGGCAACTCATATAAAACCTGAAAGACTATCGAAGATCATCCCACACCAACGCGGAGTGGTCACCACCTCAATGGTCGTCTCGATACAGCAGACGAAATGTCACTACAGCGTCCTTCATTCAACAGGATTCGGACACGCCAAAGCAAACGAAGCGATGGCCAAATTCCTAGCTTCAGGGTCTTGACGGCAACTCATATAAAACCTGAAAGACTATCGGAGATCATCCCACACCAGCGCGGAGTGGTCACCACCTCGATGGTCGTCTCGATATAGCAGACGAGATGTCACTACAGCGTTCTTCCTCCAGTAGGACTCAGACGCAACATCACCAAACGGAGCCACGGCTTAGTCCCTAGTTCCAAATCTTGATAGTTCACAGACAACCTAGAGATCACCTCGACATTCGACTCGTTACAGCAGACGCAACATCACCAAACGGAGCCACGGCAAAATACCTAGTTCCAAACCTCAATGGTTCACCAACATCCTAGAGACAACCGCGACATTCGTCTCGATATAGCAGACGCAATACCAGCAAATGAAGCGAAGGCCAAATTTCTACCTTCAGGGTCTTGACGGCAACTCATATAAAACCTGAAAGATTATCGGGGATCATCCCACCCCAGCGCGGAGTGGTATGACTCATCGGGACACTCCAAAATGAGCTTAACCTCAAGTAAAAAGCGGCATGGCAAAATTCCTAACGCTTGCTCTTCCGACGGTCAAATTGCCTAGGAGAATTGCTTGAAGACGTCTTGTCCAGCCCCCGAAGGGATCAGAGACACGACAGTCGCAAGGCTACTCGAACAGCAAGTTTGCCTATCGAGGAATACATCAGCCAACGCGACAGTACGAAGGACAAAACCCTAGTACCACAAACCCTAACGGACCTCTGTCGTAAAATGCAGAGGTTAACTGTTACGTTAGGACATTTTTGCGAGAACTGCTCGATTCGTCTCAACTCGTGAAGAAATTAGTGTCTTTGCGAGAACTTCTCGATTCGTCTCGACTCGTAGGGAAAAGCCTTAGGCAATGGGGATAAGAACCGGTTTCCTAAGCACTGGGGCCCTGCAAATCGGTCCAAAATGGACTCTTGCATACTATTCACGGGCCACACTCTCCAAAGTTGAATCTCGACAAGAAGGGAAACAACCGCTTACGGGTCTTCTCGACTTGTAAGAGGGAAAATTCTCTTATAAGATCCTTACAACTTATAAGGGAAAACGCACTTAGGAATACTAACGATTCCTAAGGAGAAAATACACCTACGGGATCCTCTCGACTCGTAGGGAGAAAAGTCTTCATGAGACCCTCATGGCTTGTAACACCCGAGTTCATTTATACCAATTCCAGTTCTCGTATTTCTTTATTCGTGATATTCTTGATTTAACGTATTGTGGGAGCGAATGATATTTTACACTTTATATTGCATTCGACCCGACCCGCTTGCTTGAACCTGTTTGATTCTTATTTATAGATTACCTTGACGTGTTGCATGGACACGTGCATCTCATGTTTAGTACATACTGGTATTTTATCTAATATCGCATCTTTTATCATATAACATTTTAAGTCACAGAAAATAATTTAAAATTGCATTTCATAACCTGCATGATACCCCTAACCCTGTGGTAGCATCCGCACATCTTGTTCTCGTCCCGTTCAGTAAAACGGACGTGTTTGGATGGCTACGCGCACGTACGTGCATCCGTTATGGGGGGTATGCATTTTCTTTAACTGGGCATTCATTTTGAAATTTGTAAGTCGCATGTATTTTTAATATTTTAAATCTGAATTTTTAGACCCGATCTGGGTGTGTTTTGGAGTAAGTGGGTATTTGCCAAAATCTCAAAACGGACTTATATTATATTCTTATATACCGTTAACAATTTATATATATATATTTACTGTTACCACTCAGATTCGATTTCTCTCTCTCTCTCTCTCTGACTCTCTCTCTGTTAATATATAAACTAATATATATTATAATCTAAAAATCCTAAACTATTTAACTAACCCTCTCTCTTCTCTCTTTCTCTCTCTCCCCCGCAGCCTCTCTCTTCTCTCTCTTCTCTTTCTCTCTCCCCACTGCAATACAAATTTCATTCTCCTCTTCTCTCTCTCTCGCCTCTCGCTCCCTCTCTATCTCTCTCCTCTCGCGATCCTCTCTCTCTCCTCTCGTGATTTCTGTAGCCGCTCTCATCACCGCCCCTGCTACCGTCACCTCCCTCTTTCGTTTCTCTTCTTCTTTAAAAATCCCCGAGCGCACGAGGAAACCCATAAAACTCCTCACCTCCCTCGCAACCCTAACCCTAAAACTTCATCTCCTTTTCACCCCCACCTCACCGAGCACCCATCTCCTCCTCCTCGTCTTCTTCTTCTTCTTCTTCTTCTTCTTCTTCTTCTACTTTTCCGAGCCACTGCACCCACAAGAACCCCGAGAACCCATCACTACTATCTCATCCCGTCGCCGACGACCTCTCACCGTCGCCTCCTTATTCTTCTCCTCTCTCCAAACAACCCGACACCGACACCAGAACTCCCCTACACAAGAAACCCTCAACACCCGAACCCTAACCTAACCCTAACATCCAAACTACCTCGCCGGAGCTCCATCGACCCCGTCAACTCCTCACAACTCCTCTCTGCCCACAGTGAGACACTCATCCCTCCTCCATTCTCTTTTCTTGCTTTCTTTCTTCTTTCTTTCCTTTCTTTCTTTCTTTGCTTTCTTTAAATGTTCTCTGTCTTTGTCTAGATCGCCGGAGTTGGCCGCGACGTCGACGATCCCGACGACCCAGTGAACAAACCTGACCCGTATGATCACCTTGTACGTTGTTTGGATTCGTTTCGTGTACCGTGCGTGCGTCACGACTTTTCCCGCCGACGTGTGACGTTCCGTATACCCGTATCGCGATCCGTCTAGGCAAGTGAAACTTGCTACATGCTATTCATAATATTTCTATACTTATTTGATTACATATTAAACCTATAGATTTAATCCAATGTCTCATGTTACATTTTAACATTCGATGTCCATTTTATCATTTTAGATTCATAACTCAGAACATACCATGTTGCATTGTGATTTACTATACCTAGTACCCATATCCATATTTAAATCATATAATAATTATTTACATGGCCCATAGTACCCTTTTAGATAGTTTATAATGTTTCAAACACCCGTTTGCATCCATCTCGTCTAGTATACATATTATTGCATCAATAGATCACTTGAATGTACAACATTGAAATATTCACATTCCACATTTGATAAAGTATAGTTTAATCAGTATTGGAACTTAAACTTTAACCCTAATCATAACTGTGCATCTATATACCTTAATCTGTACCTGATTGCATTTCACATTACAATGTTCCAGTTTATTGTTCTATTAGTACCCATGCTTGTTTTATATACCCATGCGTATGTTAGTTTGATTGTGAGCACCCACATGACATCTTGTGCACCCTGACATGACTTGTTACACCTACTACTTGACACGACATGGTACCGTGCACCTCTCGACATGACATGATACCTATATACCACCTGGCTTGATCTGATGTACCATGGCTTTACCTGTTACCTGATCTTGTGTTTAATGCCAACAAACCTGACCTGTTGTCCTTACGGACAGTTCCTGTTGTCTATCCAGACAAACCTGTACCTGCCCGATCCTGTGTTGGCATTAGCTCTAGATTATTTAATACTTGACTTGAACATATATAACTTAGGGGTATGGGGAAATCAATGATGAAACCTGACTTGTAACTCGACAGTTCTCTACCTTTTCTGATCAGTCTTACGGGCTAAGCCAGCCCCGGGGTGATGCTGCTGACATCACTCGTCATTACCTACCACCCTTTACTGTCTTGCGGCACGTCTCGGATTCAGCCTGAGAGTCATAGACCATGATCCCGGGCATGCACGGGATACTATTGAGTTACATCGATGATTCATCAAATTGATTTCAAAGACTTGAGAGTAGTTAAACCAATAGACCGGTTTAGATTACTCGCTGCACACTACCTTTCACTGCCCTGATTTATATTGCTGTTACACCTGCTTTACCATTTATGATCATACTTGCATGTCTTGCTACCCTGTTTATATGTTATTGCTTGATTTTATGACGCACTGACGTCTGGGTTTTGCATGGACCAGATCTTCTACCTTTGTTGCAGACTGATCAGGAATACTGCCGCTGTTAGACCGAGCGGTGAGGACCCTGTTGGTATCCAGTTTTACTTTTAAGGTGTTTTATTTATTGGATCTTTTGCTTCCATATATTATACTATTTCTTGACTCATTTATTCTGGCTTATGGACATGTACTAGATAGTTTAGTTTACTTTCCTGTTCTTGATATCTCTACAGCCATAATATGACTGTGGAAGGATATTTCCTATCTACAGGTAGCATGGTTGGCTATGTCACGTGCCTATCTTAGCGTACTCTGGGAAGCGGGGCGTGACATGGTTTGTTTGGTATCAGAGCCATAGGATATAAGTTAATCGAGTTTGATTCTTTTGTAGTTGGGTATTGGACCCAATACACGAATCAGAATACTCGTGATTAGGAACAAGTCCTGCCACCTTGTTATCGTGATTCTTGAATCATATATTTCTCTTATCCTTTGCTTTGACGATATGCAAACCACTTTGCATCTCGACTTGAAACCTTTTTGGTTCCCTATTGCTTCTCCCTGTTTCTTGATTCTGATACTAGGATTTGGGCGACTTGAGTGGAGTTATATGATTGTAACTATGAACTGCAGCATGGTTACAATGCGGTACTCTATTTAAGTAACTTTGAATTCTAGTTTTGATTCATTTTCTTATTTCATGATCATTATATTACCTTGCTTCTCTCGGTTTCATTTCTTACCAGTTATTGTTTTATCGCCAGCTTGAATCATGTTTACCGTGCTTAATCCCCTTCAGTATCTTGACTTCGGATGAAGTCATCTCGGTATCTTACTTGTTCATGTTTTCCCCGCATTAGGATTATTCAATTCCGGTGCATCCCTTGTTTGTTGTTGTCCTGGGAATGGATTTTTCGTGGCACTTTCCACGCTCATATTAATTGTAAGGAAAGGAAAGTGATTCTCCAGATTCTCGGACATCCGGAGCTTGTTTTGCTGGAGGAAGCGGTTCTGTCGGGCCAGTCGAGTTTAGGGCTAGGCCGATAAACAATGTTCTTTCGTCGATGGAAGTTGTTACGAAAGAAGCGCCGGCTATAGTTCGAGAATTCATGGACGTGTTCGAAGACATCTCGGGTTTATCGCCAAAACGAGATGTGGAGTTCGTGATTAATCTTGTTCCTGGTGCAGCGCCAATCTCAAAGGCGTATTATCCAATGGCACCAGTGGAGTTGGAAGAAGTCAAGAAGCAGGTTACCGAATTGCTTGAGAAGGGTTGGATTCGCAGCAGCAATTCACCTTGGGGAGCTACAGTTCTTCTAGTAAAGAAGGAAGATGGGACAAGGAGGATGTGCATCGAGTATCGAGAATTAAACCGGGTGACTATTAAAAACAAGTACCCGATCCCTCGCATTGGCAAATTGTTCGAGCGTCTTAGTGGTGTGAGGGTATTCTCGAAACTGGATTTGCGATCCGGATATCATCAGGTCCGAGTTAAATCAGAAGATATTTGCAAGACTGTGTTTCGAACTCGGTATGGACATTACAAGTATTTTGTGATGCCATTCGGAGTAACGAATGCACCGACGATATTTATGGACTTAATGAACCGAATCTTTTCACCATTCTTGGACCAGTTTATAGTGGTGTTCATTGATGATATTCTGGTCTACTCAAAGAGCATAGAAGAGCATGCGGAACACTTGGAGATCACACTGCAGACGTGGAGGCAAGAAAGATTGTATGCAAAGATGAACAGGTGCGAGTTTTGGCTTGAAGAAATGAAGTTTTGGGGCACGTTGTGGCTGGAGATGGAATCGCCGTTGATCCCGAAAAGATTGCAGCAATTCGAGATTGGCCGATTCCAAAGAATGTTGCGGAGATAAGAAGCTTTCTTGGACTCGCCGGGTATTACAGAAGGTTCGTGGAGAACTTTGCTCGTCTGGCGGAGCCGTTGACCAAGCTTACGCGCAAGGAGGTACCATTTGTATGGACGGATAAGTGTGCGTCAGCTTTTGAGGCGTTGAAGCAGAAATTGATAACCGCTCCTATTCTGACCGTGCCAGGCAGTTCCGGAGGATTGGTAATTCACAGCGACGCATCTGGGAAAGGATTGGGATGTGTTTTGATGCAGCATGGGAAGGTTATAGCGTACGCATCGAGACAGTTGAAGACCCATGAGAAGAATTACCCAACTCATGACTTGGAGCTTGCGGCTGTGATCTTCGCTTTGAAGATTTGGAGACACTATCTTTTGGGCGAAAGGGTCGAGGTTTTCACCGATCATAAAAACTTGAAGTATGTGTTCACGCAGAAGGAGCTTAATATGAGGCAGCGCAGATGGTTGGAGCTGATGGCTGACTATGATCTTGATCTTAAGTACCATCCGAGGAAAGTTAATGTCGTGCCGGATGCGTTCAGTCGCTTACCAGCAATTCAGATGTTGACTGCACAAAATGAACTCATTGAAGCCTTTCGAAGATTTGATTTGGAGGTTGTGCTACCGCATTCTTCGGGACAGTTGATGCAGCTGTAGGTACATTCGTCGTTGATCGAGAATATTAAAGCAGCGCAATCGCAGGACCTTAGATTGCAAAAGTTTCGAGAACAGGTTGAAGCTGGACTTCGAACAGATTTACTAATCCATGAAGATGGTTCGTTGCGTTATGGTAGCCGTTTGTGTGTGCCAAAGGGAGATATTCATGAAGAACTTATGAAGGAGGCACACAGTTCAGCATATTCCGTACATCCAGGGGGCACGAAGATGTACCGAGATATACGACAGCATTTCTGGTGGGAAGGCATGAAACGGGAGATTGCCCGCTTTGTGGCAAGGTGCTTGGTGTGTCAGCAAGTTAAGGCTGAACATCAAAGGGTTGCTGGTTTATTGCAACCACTTCCGATTCGTCAGTGGAAGTGGGAACATATAACCATAGATTTCGTGACAGCTCTACTGCGGAGTCTAAAAGGCAACAATGTAGTTTGGGTGATTGTTGATCGATTGACTAAGGCAGCTCATTTCATCCCATTTCGAGTTGGTCAAACAACAGAAGATTTGGCAGAACGGTACATGCAGGAGATTGTAAGATTGCATGGAGTACCGGTGAGCATCGTGTCCGACCGTGACACATGTTTCTTATCACACTTCTGGAGGAGCTTACAGGAAAGTTTGAAGACTCGATTGAAGTTTAGCACAGCTTATCATCCTCAGACCGATGGCCAGTCGGAGAGAACGATCCAAACTCTTGAAGATATGTTGAGAGCTTGCATGTTGGACTTCAAGGGTTCATGGGAGGATCATCTACATTTGGTGGAGTTTTCTTACAACAACAGTTTCCAGGAGACTATTTAGATGGCTCCATTCGAAGCTTTATATGGTCGCAAGTGTCGTTCACCTGTTTGTTGGGACGATATTGGTGAACGAAGATTGTGGGGATCAGATTTGGTCGT
The DNA here is from genome assembly GCA_030015575.1 of Agapanthus africanus. Classification (NCBI taxonomy): domain Eukaryota; kingdom Viridiplantae; phylum Streptophyta; class Magnoliopsida; order Asparagales; family Amaryllidaceae; genus Agapanthus; species Agapanthus africanus. The sequence continues at coordinate 542,592,426 of CM057348.1, forward strand.
GCAGACAGTTGAGAAGGTTAATACTATCCGGAATCATATGAAAGCAGCACAAGACCAACAGAAGAGTTGGGCAGATACATCGAGGAGATCTCTGGAGTTCGTGGTTAGTGATTTGGAAATTTGAAGATATCACCAACTAGAAGAGTTATTCGTTTCGGGAGTCGAGGCAAGCTTAGTCCTCGATTCGTCGGACCTTTCGAGATTTTGGAGCGTGTTAGAGAAGTAGCATATCGTTTGGCGTTACCACAATCTTTGAAGAATGTTCATGACGTGTTTTATGTACCTCAACTCCGTAGGTATGTTCGAGATGAAACACATGTGTTGAATCAATCGGAGCTAACCGTACGTGAAGATTTGACTTTTGAGGAACGACCGATGTCGATTGTGGATCGAAGGGAAAAGGTTCTTAAGAACGAGGTTATCCCTCCTGTACTTGTTTCTTAGGGTAATCGCACACATGGAGAGTCAACTTGGAAACGAGAAGATGAAATCCGACAGAAGTTTCCACAGCTATTCTTATAGTTTCTTGATTGTTTATCCTTTCTTGTTCTTGGAATTTCGAGGAAGAAATTCTTTTTGTAGTTGGGTATAATGTAACACCCGAGTTCATTTATACCAATTCCAGTTCTCGTATTTCTTTATTCGTGATATTCTTGATTTAACGTATTGTGGGAGCGAATGATATTTTACACTTTATATTGCATTCGACCCGACCCGCTTGCTTGGACATGTTTTATTCTTATTTATAGATTACCTTGACATGTTGCATGGACACGTGCATCTCATGTTTAGTACATACTGGTATTTTATCTAATATCGCATCTTTTATCATATAACATTTTAGGTCACAGAAAATAATTTAAAATTGCATTTCATAACCTGCATGATACCCCTAACCCCGTGGTAGCATCCGCACATCTTGTTCTCATCCCGTTCAGTGAAACAGATGTGTTTGGATGGCTACGCGCACGTACGTGCATCCGTTCTGGGGGGTATGCATTTTCTTTAACTGGGCATTCATTTTGAAATTTGGAAGTCACATGTATTTTTAATATTTTAAATCTGAATTTTTAGACTCGACCCGGGCGTGTTTTGGAGTAAGTGGGTATTTGCCAAAATCTCAAAACGGACTTATATTATATTCTTATATACCGTTAACAATTTATATATATATTTACTGTTACCACTCAGATTCGATTTCTCTCTCTCTCTCTCTGACTCTATCTCTGTTAATATATAAACTAATATATATTATAATCTAAAAATCCTAATCTATTTAACTAACCCTCTCTCTTCTCTCTTTCTCTCTCCCCCCCGCAGCCTCTCTCTTCTCTCTCTTCTCTTTCTCTCTCCCCACTATAATACAAATCTCTCTCTCCTCTTCTCTCTCTCTCCTCTCGCTCCCTCTCTATCTCTCTCCTCTTGCGATCCTCACTCTCTTCTCTCGTGATTTCTGTAGCCGCTCCCGTCACCGCCCCTGCTACCGTCACCTCCCTCTTTCGTTTCTCTTCTTCTTCCTTAAAAATCCCCGAGCGCATGAGGAAACCCATAAAACTCCCCACCTCCCTGTTGACAAACTGCCGAAGAAGGAGCGCATCATTGCCCCCTGTATTTCCACACGATGCTTTGAAGTGGGCAACGTGCTGATTTGCATTTCTCGTTTCGTCAAATCTTCCGAACTTAGGAATGACGTAGCCGCTCGGGAACTCGATCAGACCGTACTGTGCGGGATATGGCCGCCCGTTACTGCCAATTTCTTTCTGAGCTTCAGCTTCGGCCACCAATGTTTTAACATTGCTGGTGACTAAATCCATTATCCGATCTTGTGTTAGCGGGATGGTGTTATCTAGGGCCAAGGCGTCCCCAGAAGTGGAATGTGGCCGGCTTTCATGCGGCTCGCCCAATCTTGGACCCAAAGGGACAGGCATCGGCCGCTTCGGATTGTCATCATCCGGCTCATGAGTAGCAACTTATGCTTGATTGGGAGGCGCTCGAGCAATTTGAGCCGTAAGTTGCATCACAATGTTTGTTAGGTCGTCAATTTTCGAATAGAGCTTGGCCATCTCTTTATCTTTGCTCTTGAGTTGTTTTCGAAGCTCTTGAAGCAGCTCTTGCTCCGCGGTCCTGGGGCGGAAAGTCGGCTCTTCCTCGTTGTCCGAGCTTGACTCTGCCTGGACTGAAGGGTCCTTCTGCCTATCGTCCTCATCGAGAGGGTTTTCATCATCCAACGGAGGCAGCTGTTCTTGGGAAGCGGCAACCACATTCAAGCCAGATTAGGCTTGGGATGTGGTGGCCCCATCCTTGCTTTTGCTGCGAAAGTTGTCGCTGGGGCGCCCGCCTGCCATATAGACCTTATGAATAACATATCCAGCCGTCTTTTTATTATCGGCGACTGATTTCTCGGATCGCTGTCTTGACCCTCCTGTTTTGGTAACGGGCAGTCGACTGAAGGCGGCTGGCCTGGCCGGATTCTTAAATGGTGCTGACGCTTCCTTTTCGGTTGCCCCGCTGTTTTCGCGCAGCACAGAGCGCCTGATAGACTCTGGAAAAGATGGCGTCATGCTTTCTCTTTTGGGGCTGGGACACGTCCCTTCGTGGCATTGTTCGGACTGCTGTCTTCTTGACCTGGCGTTCATGGCATTTCTCTGAACCCACTTCAGAGGTTCGAAGGAATTGCCGATTTTTATGGCCGACTCAGTCGTAGTCGCGGGATGGGGGGAGGCCGGCCGCTTCATGTTCGGGCTCGACCCGGGCATTGGCCCACTTGACCTAGGCTTGGGCCCACTTGGCTTGGGGTTGACTTTGATTTTGACTTGGTCAACCGGGATGTAAATTTTACCCCAACAGAGCCGTATCGCGTCAAGATGTTACCTTCCGTTGATCTGCTATTGGCGATGATAGACAGCCGAGATTTGAGTTGGAGGATAGCTGCTGAAGTGTGTGGATCTCAATGGGTTTGAGGTTGTTGGGGCCGAGCTACCCGCAAGGAAGTCCCGGGGTGGTTGTACCACCAAGGACCCTCCGGCGATCAAGTTAGACAGGAAATCCGAGCAGAGTAACGGCCTAGTGAATGGAAAAATGACTTACTTGAACCGTCGGAAGGAGGGGTTTATATAGCGGTGGCAGTAGGCAGGCAGATGCGAGAAATTCACCGGCCGTTACGCCCCCGACGTCACGCCCGCGTGATGGGCGGGATCTTGCATTAATGGCGAGACAGGCTCGTTAATGGGGATCGTGATGGCATGGAATGCGGGATCGTGGGCAGCGAAGATCTCACGCATGGCGAAATTCGCGGAGGCGAGGCGGAAGCACCTGCGAATGATGTCGTTGGCCGGTCGAAGGGACTGAGGAAGATGAGCTCGGCGGGGGCTCGGGACCGAGTGGGAGGCCGAGCTTTCTTGGTTTTGTGGTAGACTGGAGGCGAGTTGAGATGGCCGAGGAGGCCAAGTGTGCAGGAGGCTCGAAGGCGAGCCAACAGTTGTTTGCAAGGCGGGCATAGGAGTGGTGTGGACAACCCAGAAGGTCGGCCATGTTCATGGGTCGCTGACCCGGGTGTTCCTCCAACGTGTTGTCCTTGATCCTTCCTTGCGGGCTTCGAGACACGTCATCAGCCACGTGTCACGATCTGGGAGATCACCGATATCGAGAACCCACATTGCCAATCAATTTCAAAATTAAACGATCCTTTTATTTTGCCCTACAACAGTAGAGATATAAAGAGTGCATTGATAAAGGTCCAAGAAACAATTTTTATTAGTCCATATGACTTATCCATTAGTTGAGGGAGTCGAGTTAAGCAAGTAACAGAGGGATTTTATAAACTTTTCATAGCAATCATTATTAGTGACCCGTGGCGTATGTTTGCTGTGAGGGGCAAATTTTGTGAGGAGATTTAGGTATGTGATGGAGGCCCTTTTTAGATCTCCTTCAGAAGTTGTCTTCCGTCGATCTCCCGGTGGATTCTGGAGGGGATCCCCTGTTGAATGTGGGTCTCAGTGGGTTTTGAGGAGATTTGGTAGTCGGAGAAGTTTGACGCCAGGTACCTGCAAAGAAGTCCCGGGGTGGTTTGTTACCATCGAGGACCCTCCGACGATCAAGTTAGTACTAGATCCGAGCAGCGTAACAGCTGGGTGGAGTAAAAAATGGCTTACTTGACCCTTCTGTGATGGGGGTTTATATAGTGGTGGAGGCATGCAGCAGCAGGCGCGAGGATCTCGTTAGCAGTTACGCTCCCGACGTCACGCCCGCGTAGAGAGCGGATCACCCATAAATGGGGATCGTGGAGGCATGGAACGTGGGATGTTGCTGGCGGAGAATCCGCGCATGGCGATATTCATGGAGCTGCGGTTACGCCTGTGAGTGGCGAAACTGGTCGGAGGGCCGATGAAGACAGCCTCGGCAAAGGGGCTCGGGGACGAGCGAGAAGGCCGAGGAGACTTGGTCTGGTGGCAGCTCGGGGCGAGCTGAGGGGCCGAGGAGGCCAATATGCGGGGAGCCCTAAGGAGGGCTAGCTTGCGCTGGCCGGACAGGTACAGGGGTGGCATGGCCTGCCTTTGTAGGCCCTTTCTTCTGAGTTCTGGGACGTGCCGTCCGCCACGTGCTCTGATCTTGAGGGTCGCCGATATTGAGCATTATCATTAGCCCCCCGCTCTTGTCCCGACCAGCTATCGGGTCGGGTCAGGAATGGATCGCCGGGCCGCCCGGGGTGAGCTCCCTCCTAAGGTTTTGTCGGGACGCATCCCCGGGCCGTGAGCTGTCTTTTCCGCTAGCGAATCAGGGCAAGATATCTGCATTTAAGGAGGGTGCGCCGGTTCATGTATCTTGTCTTCGAAGTGGCGGTCTACGTGTCGAGCGTCGGTTGGCTGACGCGACGTGCGCAGACCTGCGACGCCTGAAAGGGCGCGGTCCAATGTGGGAATGACAGGTGGAGCAATCTGAGCCGTTTGGACGCAAGGAGGCATTTCGGCGGGAGACGAAGGGCACCGTTGGATGAGGTTGCTCATGGCGATAAATAGGGGTGGGGCCTGCTCCATGGCCCCTAGTCCTTCATCTCACCTTTCTTATGAGTTTTGGCTTCTCGGCGCTCCTCCTTTTTAGGGATACATGGTTCGTTCTCACTCTTTGGGTCGCTCGTCCCAGAGGGAGGCCCGCGACGCGGGCGTGCCCCTGGCTGGCCGAGATTCTGCGTCGAATGTTCTGCCGGCGGCAGGGCCGTCCGCCCCGTTGGCGGCTCCTGGGGGTTTTCCGGCGGCGGTCAGAGGCGCCTGCGGTCATCCGAGCCCCAGACGGGAGATGGAGGAGGGGGCGAGGACGGGGTCCCCCTTAAGAGGAAAAGGACAATCTCTCGTGCGTCGCCGTCAGTGGTCCCTGAAGGGATCCCCGTGCAGGAGGGAGAGGTCGTCTTCATGGTTCCATCCGTGCTTTCCGTCGCTGCCAGCTTGCTCACCGGGATGGAAGAGTCGGCAGAAGGGAGACTTCTGTGCGGCATCCTGAGGGCCCAAATGGAGCCATAGCCCAGGGGGCGGTCTAGGTATGAACCCCTTCACGCGTTGTCTTTGGCCTTCCTTTTTTGGCCCGAGTGACTCCTGGTTTCTCACCCGCTTCCTGTCAGGTCCTTCAACACTGCGCCATCGCCGATCATATGGAAGCTGAGGGAGCGTTCCACGCACCGAGCCCGGTAGAGGCATTCCCTTCGGAGGTCGAGGCCCTGCGGCGTGACCAGCGCCTGGAGAGGGCCAAGGCCGATGTTCTGGTAGCCCGTGCAGAGTCTGCGGAGGTTGCCAATTCAGCGAATCAGGGCGTCCGCCGTCACCTGAGTGCATCTCTCCGGGTTGCCGAGAGGAAGCTGGAGAATCTGGCTGATCGCTTCATTGCCATGGAGAAGGAGAGAGATGCCAGCCGGAGGGATGCCGAGGCGGCGCTTCTGTCGGCTCAGGCCGCTGAGGCCCGGGCCAGGAAAGCCGTGGCCGATTACAAGGTGTCAAAGCAGTTTTACGTCGATCTCAGTGAGTATTCTGTCGTCGCGTGGAATAAGGCTCTGGATGCCGTGAAGGAGCAGCTTCCCGATTTCGCCGATGGCGAGCTCCGTGCTCAGGTCCCGCTTCCGGTGGCAAGGCCTCCTGCCGACAACGATGGTGGAATGAGGCGCGCCCCTGGTGGCAAAACCTCCGGTGGTGAAGCCCCCAGCGATGAGGGAAGCGAGGCGCAGGGGGGAGGGGTTTTGCGACTTAGGTCTTTTTGATATTTCCTTGCCCCTCTTTTGTAAGCCTCCGGGCAGTTTGTAAAGCTGGGGAGCCCGAAGTACCCTTTGTAAAGACTGTGCGTTTGATAATAAAACTTCTTCTTTGGTTTCATCGGTCCGCACTTTATCTTCTGTTTGTGCTGCTGGGCTTTCATGTCAGGTCGGCCACCTGTTCAGCGACCGTTCGTCGAGTTGACTTCGATCATTTGCCAAGCGTTGCCGAGGATGGACGGAAGCTGCCCCGTTGCCCTTAGGTGAGGGCTTCTGATTTCTGGCGTTGTGGGTAGGCAACTACCAGCTTGGGAGTACCTCTTGCGAGGGCTTCAATCCCTGGTGTCACGGGTAAGGAGCTAACAGCCGGGGATAGCCGAGCAAGGGCTCGATTGCCTCTGGGAGGACTTTCTGATCCTAGGTGTTGCGGTAGGGAAGCTACCCGCCGGGATCGACTGGGCAGGAACGACCGGGCAGTGAAGCCGTGCGGTTGCCACTTACGAGGCTCTGATCCTTCAGGACGGGGACCGAGCAGGGTTACTGCCCAGTGCCTCTTGGCGAGGGCTTTGATCCCTGTCGGTCGTGGTAGGATGCTACCAGCCGTGGATAGCCGAGCAAGGACTCGACTGCCTCTGGGAGGACTTTGGTCCTTAGCGCGAGAGGGGCTGTAGAAGCCTACCAAGGACCCTTGGCCGGGAAGGGTTACCGCCCTGTGCCTCTTGGCGAAGGCTTTTGTCCTGAAGGATAGCCGAGCGAGGGATCCTCGGGCTCGACTGCCTCTGGGAGGGCTTTCTGATCCCCGGAGTTGCGGCAGGGAAGCTGCCCGCCGGGGATAGCCGAGCGACGGTCGGGCCCGACTGCCTTCTGGAGGGCTTTCCGATCCCTGACGTTGCGGTAGGGAAGCTACCCGCCAGGGATAACCGAGCAGGGTAGCTGTAGGGTTGCCTCTAAGGAAGACTTTGGTCTTTAGTGTCGGGGGGCTGTAGGAAGCCTACTAAGGATAACCGGGCAGTGGGGCTGCGCGGCCACCTCTTGGTGAGGGCTTTGGATTGTAAAGACGGAACTCTACTCGGGATGATTCGACGTTTCTTTATTCGTATGGAAAGGATTTTTAGAGAACGTTTTACATCATCTTTGCGAAAGGAAAAAAGAGGGGGGGTACACACTCGCTGGCCTTGACCTCACTGGTATAGCTTAAGCTTCTCAGCGTTGTAAGGCCGCGGAAGCTTTCGTCCGTCCGCGTCTTGTAGGCGGTAGGCTCCGCCGGGGAGCGCCTCAGAGACGAGGAAGGGACCATCCCATTTTGTGGAGAACTTGTGAAGCCTGCCTTGGTCGATGAACTCGTTTCGCCATAGGACCAGATCCCCGGTCTTGAAGGAGCGGTGTTTGACCCGAGCGTTGTAGTATCGGGCCGTTTGTTGTTGATAAGTGGCAGCTCTGATCTGAGCCCGGTCTCTCTTCTCCAACAAGATGTCCAGGTTAGTTCGTAGAGCCGAGGTGTTTGTGTCATCGTCGAAGTGCTCGACCCGATGACTGGGTAGCCCGATCTCCGCTGGGACCATCGCTTCGGTCTCATAGCAGAAGCTGAAGGGGGTCTCCCTGGTGGGAGTCTTTTTTAACGTGCGCAGGGCCCATAAGACCCGGGGTAGTTCTTCGACCCAACTGCCTTGTCGCCCTTCTAGGCTGGTCCGGAGACCTCGGAGGAAGTCTCGGTTAGCGACCTCGTCCTGCCCGTTGCATTGGGGATACGCGACCGCGGCGAACTTCATGAGGATATGATATTCTTTGCAAAAATCCTTCACTTTTTCATTCTCGAAGTTCGTCCCGTGGTCGGTGATGATACACCTCAGGATGCCAAACCGGAGTATCAGGTTGTTTTGCAGGAACTTGATGGTTGTGGCGGCGTCCGGTTTCCTGATGGGGACGTTCTCGATCCACTTGGTGAAGTAGTCTACCGCGACAAGGACGTATTTGTGCCCGCCTGTTCCGGTAAGGAACTGGCCGATCATATCCAATCCCTACTGGGTGAACGGCCATGGGGATGTTAGGGCAGTAAGCTCGGTAGCCGGGAGGCGAGGAATGCTGCCGTGAAGCTGGCAGCTCTTGCACCTCCTGACTAGCTTCAGGGCGTCCTCGTGCATAGTAGGCCAGTAGTACCCCTGGAGCAACGCCTTTTGGATCAAGGTTCGGGCCTCCTGGTGTGCACCGCCCACCCCTTCATGGATTTCCTGAAGGACGTAGTCGGCTTCGTGGGGGTCAACGCACTGGAGCAGGGGCTGAGTGAAGACCTTCTTGTAGAGGTTCCCGTTGCTCCAGACGAAGTGGGGAGCTTTGTCCCGGAGACGGCGGGCGGCTGCCCGGTCCTATGGGAGCGTGCCGTCCTTCAGGAATTCTATGAGGGGATTCCTCCAATCCTGGTCGCTCTCCTGCGCCGCGTACACGTGGAGTGTCGTCGCTCCGTCTCCTACGCTGGGTTGAGGCAAGGTTTCAAAGAGGATAGACCGCTTATTGTTGGCCGAGTATGACGAAGCCAGCTTGCTCAGGGCGTCTGCTTGGGCATTCAGCTGCCTGGGTATTTGTTCTACCTGGACTTCGTCAAAGTTCCTTCGGAGTTTCCTCACTTCGTCTAGGTACTTCATCATCAGAGGCTCCCGATCTTCGAAGCGGCCGGTCACTTGACCGAAAACAAGGGCAGAGTCGCTGCGGATTCGAATTATCTTCAGTCCCAGTCCGGCGGCCATGCGCAGTCCGGCCAGGAGGGCTTCGTACTCTGCCGCGTTGTTTGAGGCTTTGAAACCGAGCCTCAAAGAATACTCCATCTCTGCTTCGTTCGGGCCCCGGATAATGAGGCTGGCACCGTAGCCTTCCTCAGTAGAAGACCCGTCGACGTAGATGACCTACTCCGGAACTGAGCCAGGCCCATCCACGACGGGACACTGGGTTGCGAGGGGCGGCGTGGACTCCGGTTTCTTGCTAGGGATGGTGCATTCAACGATGAAATCGGCCAGGGCCTGCGCCTTGATGGCCTGCCTCGGGCGATACCTTATGTCAAACTGAGATAGCTCCCACCTCCATTTTTCTAAGCGGCCCGAGGATTCCGGTGATGCTAGGATAGCCCCCAACGGGCGCTCGATGAGGACGATGATGGTGTGTGTTTGGAAGTAGTGTCGCAGCTTCCTCGAGGCTACCACGATGGCTAAGACAATCTTCTCTATGGCGGGGTACCTCGTTTCTGCGTCCTTAAACACGTGGCTCACATAGTACACCGGCTTCTGCGCTCCCTCGGCCTCCCGGACGAGCACCGAGCCTGCTGCTTGGTCGGATACCGCCAGATACAGCGACAGCTCGTCTCCTTCAACTGGTCGGGTGAGCAGTGGCGGCGTTGCGAGGTGCTTCTTCAATTGGTCGAAGACGGCTTGGCACTCCTCCGACCACTCGAACCTCGGGATTTTCCTCAGTGCCTTAAAGAACGGACATGAAACGGCTCAGAGCGGCGACTTGCCCCGTGAGCCGCATGATCTCGACGTTGGTCTTGGGCGCGACCATGTTAAGGATAGCGTCGATCTTCTCTGGGTTAGCCTCAATTCCGTGATGAGTGACCATGAACCCGAGGAACTTTCCCCCAGTGACTCCGAATGCGCACTTGGCGGGGTTTAGCTTCATGTTGAACTTGCGGAGCACTTCGAAAGCCTCGCCCAGGTCCTTGGCATGGTCGGCCGACGAGATGGATTTGACAAGCATGTCGTCAACATAGACTTCCATATTCCTGCCGATCTGTGGCTTGAACATGCTGTTGACCAACCTTTGGTACGTAGCCCCGGCGTTCTTGAGGTCGAAGGGCATCACCTTGTAGCAATACACTCCCCGGTCCGTTGTGAATGCGGTCAGATCTTCATCTTCAAGATTCATACGAATTTGGTTGTAGCCGGAGAAAGCATCCATGAAGCTCAACAGCTCGTGGCCGGCCGAGCTGTCGACGAGCTGGTCTATCCGGGGGAGCGGAAAGTTGTCCTTGGGGCAGGCCTTATTGAGGTCGATGAAGTCGACGCACATACGCCACTTCCCGTTTGACTTCTTGACCAGAACTACATTTTCCATCCACTCCGAGTAGGGTACATTTCTGATGAAGTTGGTGGCGAGGAGCCGATCAACCTCCTCTTCGATAGCCTTCTGTTTGACCGGGGCGAAGCTTCTTTTCTTCTGTCTGACGGGTCGGGCCGCAGGATCAACCCTGAGCTTGTGGGAGATGATTTTGGGATCGATCCCAGGCATGTCAGCAGGCGCCCAGGCGAAGACGTCGGAGTTGCTTCTGAGGAATCTGATAAGGTCATCCCTTTGAGTCCCCGTCAGGAGCAATCCGACCTGGACGGTTTTTCCCAGGTCTCCTTCTATTAGGGGTACCTCGGTCAGAGGTTCGACCGGTTCCCCACGGATCTCCTTCCGCTCGTCTCGGGTGTCCAGGGAACCTTTGATGTCGTCACATGCCTCGGCGTCGTCTGCCGGCTGCTCGGGAGAAGACATTTCGGTAAGGCCTATCTTCGCAACCCGCTGGCTCCCGTAGGCCCGACCTATCCCGCCTCGATCGAGAGGGAACTTTATCGCCAGGTGGTAGGTCGATATTTGGGCCTGGAGGGAGTTCAGCATGGGGCGGCCGAGGAGGACGTTGTAGACCGATGGGACCTTTGCTACGATGAAGTCCACAGGCAACGTGCACGTGCGGCCGGGCTCCCCAATCCTGAACTGCAGGGTGACCACCCTTTGCGCCGGGATGGAGTGGTTGGTGAACCCCAAAAGGACGTGGGAGGTCAGTTTCAGGTCTGCTGGGGCGAGCCCCATACGTAGAAAGCAGTCGTGGAAGAGGATGTCCGCCGAGCTGCCCGAATTGACGAGTATCCGGTGGAGCTCGTACCGGTGGATTTAGGCCGTGATCACCAGTGGGTCGTTGTGGGGCACAGATATGCCGTGGAGATCTCCGTCGCCAAAGGTGATGGGCTCGCGGCCTCTAGCCCTTTTGCTCGGGCGACCGCCCGCGTCTTCGTTAAGGGGAAATGTTAGTTATGTATATGCCCTAAAGGCCATTGTTGTACATATGATGTATATTATAATGGATGCTTGGATATTTATAGAGAGGACTTTCTTGCTCGTCATGATAGTATGCTATTTGGTTTCACTTTATCTTAAAATGTTGACTTATATTAGTTTACTGTCTTACTCTCACATGTTGATAAAGCCCTTAGAATATGTACTCGACTACTGGGACTATGATGAGATCATAGTAGTGGGGCCACGGTAGTCAATGAGTACATCCTATAACAGTTCCTAGTCGAGGGTGTGTCGAGACAGGGCATCGATACACCAGAGTAGACTAGCGTATACGCATCTTGACCCATATGATGGGCGATGGATGATCCCATATCCATCGGTGTTTGACATTAAGGATGGTGTACGGGTGCTCAGTGGAGACTGGGTACACTGGACGGACTCGCCGAGAACTCCCAGATGGTATTATACCTCACGTCAGATGGCAGTTCTCCGGTGACACTGGTACAGGTTAGTCTGTAGACCCGAGATCATCATAGAGTCTTGTGTGATTCCCACTGTGCTTTGATTTCCACCTTACCACGTCCAAGAGGGCGTGCAAAATGGTGGCTTTTGGGTACAGTCCCGAATCACATGGAGGCAATGAGCGATAGGAGGGAATTCGTCTCTCCCGGTATAAGGAGTTGATTTGTGCTGTGTTCGATTGGCTATAACTGGAAGTCCCTGAGCAGGGCGGATATTGAGTACTACCGGTAAGTGTTACCAGTAGTTTTTCGACCTGTTATGAGCCTCACATCGACACGACTTATCGGTTACTGGGGTTTGACGTATACCACCCCTAGACTAGATATGGGACATATCAGACGAAGAGACCGGACTGTACGGGAGTGTTACTGATTGGATTCACAGGAGAATGTACAGGCTTGCTTGTTGATCTTCTGATCGCTCAAAACCTGGGTGGCTGTTACGTTTAGCTGACCGCTTGCAGCTTGTGGGTGTTTGATATGATCATCACCTGCTACCGGCGTATTGACGATTCTTTAGAGTCCTACACAGAGGTTTCTTGACTCAGGCAAAATAGAGTAGGAGCACATATGTGATATGTGGAGAATAATACGATATGAGATACCGTATTCTATTCTCGCGATAAATGATACCAGCCGGCGATATTTGATATCAGCCGGGTCATCGGATCAAGTGTTGATTCGATGAATCGGTACATGATAATATTAGTCGGTTATATTCGATATAGCCGGATTGTCGGATCAAGTGTTGATTCGATAATTTAATGTATAATTATATATGTGATATATTACATTACATTATCTAATATTGGCTCGCTTTATTAATTCATTTTCTCACCGGATAATACATTGATATATATGCGATATATGTTAATTGTATTATTTTCTTTTGTTACAAAAAATATATTATATATGTGATATATAATATTGTAACATGTTATAATTACTAATGCAACATGATTAGTGAAGATTAAACATGATTAGGGTTTGATTTGGGTTAGCTCTTTCATGATGCTTCTAGAAGGTTTTACTTTGTTTCTAGCAAAGATATTATGGTTGATATTTTGCTAGATATTTCTTTGACCCAAACCACACCCTTAACCCTAGTTAAGTCTCTACATTGGTTAGCCTTGTCATCTTTGATCATGGTTGCTTTTGTAATCATATATCATTTTCATTATTCATCACAAAAGGATGATTCATTCTTCTTCTTCTTCCTTGAGCTCACAAAAGCTTTCTAGGTTTTATTTTGTGATGATTTAGTGTGAGAATTTGATAATAAAAGAAAGCATAAATTCTACTTCATCATCCTCATCTAATCTAGCCAATTAGATTAGGGTGTTCACCTCATTAGTGAGTGAGAGCTTGAGTTAAAGAAACTTCAAGGTAGATCATCTTTGAAAAGAAAGACTACAAGCAAGCATGGATCATTCTGGTTGTGGAGCTTCTCTTGAGTCCGGGAGATCATGGATCGCGGCGAAGGGACTTCTACTCGGAGCTTATGAAGCGAAGGAGCGGACTACAAAGGTTGTAATCCCTCTCTCTTAGTTGTAAAGATATTTACTTGCATGTTTAACCCTAATAATCTAGCAAAGATCCTAGCTTTGGGTTGTTCGGCACGTCTAAATTTTAAATCGGCCATGGTTGATGCCTTATAGACCCTTGTATGAGTGCCTAGAAACCCTATAGTGGTATCAGAGCCTAACTAGAGCATTAGGCAACGTGTATACGAAATTAAAAGTCCGATCGAACCCCGATACGTCGTTTTTGACTCCCTCTCTGGAAATTTTGTAAAAATGTGATTTTTTCTGCATTAAAAATTCTCAAAAAAATCAGCAGGGAATTCTAAGGATTACCTTGAAACACGAACCCACAATACCATAAAGTTGCCGCGGAACCGCGGCAGGAACCTGCTTCCCGCGGCGGTTCCGCGGCCGAACTTTAGTATTACGGACACCTGTCTTCAGGGTACATCCGTAGGTACTTGTTCATGATTCTGGGCATTTTTAATCTTACTCAAGGGTTGAGTGTTCTGGGGATTCCCTTGTATTCGTTGATTCGATCGGAAAGTTTAATTTCGTTTTGTTTTCCGGATTTTTTAGAAACTGTTAAATTGTTCGAACGGATATCATTAACTCACTTTTTCCCGGCACGAAAAACTTTCAAGTGTTGAACTTTTCTTGAGTTTAAATCTTTCGGAAAAACGTGCAAGTAACGCGGTGGACCCTCTAGAAGAACACAAAGCTTAACTCGATTATGTGACCGTCTGAACCGCCTCTAAACCTTAGGGTTTGGGGCAGTACGGTGTTGCCACATGTGAGGCGTTGGTTTGACCCTTATACGGCTGGACCATTGGTACTGTGACATATTCTGAGATTTTTGAACTCCGCTCAAGTGTTGAGCTATTTAGGAAATCTTGGGTATTTGATTATTCGATCGGAAAGTTTAATATTGTCTATTTATTTGGAATGTGATACAATATGTAGAATTCATATAGTTAGGCATGAAATGCGAAGTATGTGATATTTCGGATTTACGATGTTGATTGATCTCAAAAACTATCTATTAACCGCAATCAAGAACGGCGTCGCTTGGTAGCTAGCCGGTGAGTACGGGTCGGTCCACAGGGATGTTGTGAATTTCCTAGTCGCTCTTACGAGTTAATTACGAACAGTGTGAATGGATTAATTGAATCTAAAAACTAAATTAATCTAGGGCAATTGAATTAAAGATCTAACTATCTAACTAGGGTAAGGAATTAAATTTAATCTAGGGCAGAGAATGAAAAATTACCTAGGGCAAGAATTGAAATTACCTACTTCCTTTACAGATGGCTCTCTCCAAACATCAACACAAGACTTGTCAGATCTGAATTTCTGAAATAAAAAGAGGCATCGATGCTCTCCAAAAGAAATCTAAATTTTATTGATAAAAAGAGGCATAGGGAGGCATGGCCTTTACAATGAATTAGAGTTCCTATTTATAGAGGATAGGAAACCCTAGGTTACAATTGATTCGCATGTCTACATTTACACAAATACCCATAGGAAGACCTAGTCAAAGTAGAATCCAAATTATAGTAAAAACTATTTCTTCTATCTGCGCAATACCGCCGCGGAACCGCAGCCCGAGGCCTGGTTTGGCCGCGGTTCCGCGGCCAAAAGATGTCTTTGGGCCTTCAAATCTCTTGGGTTGATTCTGGGCATTTTGGGCTTTCTGTATCTTTTGTTCTTTTCTCCATTTTTCTTCTGGGTCTTCTCCAGATCTTTCAGTGAATACTTGTAGTGGACTTTCATTGTTCTTCGTGTCGCTGCCTTTATACTTGGTGAGCTGTTGTTCATTGTTCTTCATTGTTCCTCAAAATGTAGGCGCGATCAAGATTTCACCATTTATCGTTCGTAGTCTCACTTTTGCATTGTCTTTTCATTATTTTCACTGTTTTATATCCCAGAACCTGTAACCTGTAATATATAGCAGACATGCGTCAAAAGCACCTGTTTATTTATAAAACGAATAAGAATGAGGAATATAATAATGCAATATTATGGTGTGAACAAATACCCCCAAACTTATCTTTTGCTCGTCCTCGAGCAAACTTATTTTTTATTCTCGACAAAAAACCTAACCGCACTTTCGCAGGGAAACGCGATTGCACTGAGCACGTGCAATAAGCCGTTAAACCTCTAGGTGTCCCTAGTAGGAGGAGTGTTGTCTCCTGAGGGTTTTCAGCGGATACTACCCACAAAATCCTATCAATTTGGCTTTTCGACTTTTGTTTTCCAATTAGGTTTTCTAACAAGAAATTCCATTATCTTTGACTCATAAATTATCCACCCACATTCTTCACGCTTTCTTATTATTTAACTTAAGATTATATACGTTCTATAGACTTACTTAGCTTTCGGCATTTCTTAAGTTTTCCTTCTAGGGTTCCATCTCCACTTAGGAATTTCTATCAACCCTTACTAAAGATACAAGTTCTATTCTTCACTCCTTTCTCTCATCTAAACTCCAATCACATATCCCTACGTGTGTGTAAATATCACCCCTACACTTGAAAATTCAAATCAAGCAATCATACCCTTGTCCGCTGTCCAAAGTACTTATTAATTGGTGAATTTAAATGAATTTTGCTTACACATCCTTCATGCGACCGTTAATACTTCTTGAGGTACCAACGACCGATTACAAGATACGTTTGCACATTAAAGCGTAATTCCTAGTCTTGCAACACCCAAGGCTTTAGCAGTGACTCCCAAACCAGTTGGTCTAAGGCACTAGGTGATGAAGCACCCTTGCTAAATATTTTTCTATCTTTTAGCCTTAAGTAATCGGAAAAACCAGTGTTCATTTTTTTTTTCTTTATTCACACTTGTATTTTTTTTTCATTTTCTTCGTACTAAGGATTTTAGACAAGAGCATTTCAAGGTCTCTTCTACTATTCCAAGCTTCAAGGTGCGTGATTGTGCAATTTGTAGGGTATACATTTTCAGAATCTAGACTTAAGCTTAGGAATTATTTTTCAAATTTATATTCTAATAAAAGTATCAATACTTTTCCTTTGTTTCGACTTAGCCCAAGAAGTGAACTCAAAATTTGCCTATTTCTAAATAAACTATAAAGACATATACTTTCTACCGTTAAATTTTAAAGAAGGTTATTTTTAGGGTTTTTAATTTACTAAGTCTAAGATCTAGTTGTTCCTAGTCAGTTAACCTATTTGTCAAACTCAAGTCTAATAAGACCAAAATTGAATACATTAATTTTTATAATTCTTCAAATTTTTTCAATTTTTTATGGGTTTTAAAATAAGTATGCAAATGCAAAAAATATGTACAAATGAATGCGAAGGAAGAAGACTTACCGAGCATACCCCCAAACTTAAACTTGACAGTGTCCTCACCGTCATGCTACACCAAGAGGGTCAAAATGCCGGCACTCTCCTGTTTATTTATTTATAATTTTTTTATTTTTTTTTATTTTTTTTTTATAGAAAAAGAAAACAAAAATATATATACATATATACAACAAGGTTCCCCCCTAACTTAAGCTTGGTCTTACACAAGCCAAAGGTTAACACCAACCATTCAAAAATCTTATCGTGGTAATGGTCGAGTTGGTGAAAGAATGGAGTGGAAAGAAAAGAGATGAGAAGCACATGAGACCGTGTGGAGGTAGAAACGGGATACGGTCTCGGTGGGGGAGAAGAATGGCGGAAAAGAGAAAGAAGTGGAGTACGATCTTGAGGGTGTAAATCGAGTGAATAAATTAGCGCAATTTGTGATGACCGATGTGTTAAAAGCAATTGTGCTAACCTATCAACCCGTCGAGAAATGGGGTCAAATCTCTCAAGATTCACAAGAAGGCATGGGTACGCCGAACTTGGTATTGGAGATGAAAGCGTAACGGTCTCTTGTACGGTCGGAATGATAGGAAGGACGAAAGGGAGTGGATTAGGGATAGTCTCATTCTCACCGTAGTAAACTGTCTCGAACTTAAAAGATTCCATCAATGGTTCGAAACTACTGTAAGCAACCGAGTCTGATGGTTCAACTAACTCATCTGAAAATGTAAATGACTCAAACTCGGGCGGTGAGTCATCAACATCGTCCGAAAAAGTGAAACACTCGTAAGTGTTGGCGGCTGTGAGAACTGTGTCAGATTCAAAGGAAAAAATTTCAAGCTCACAGTCTTCAAGCGTGATCTTTTGCGTGGTCGGAACGATGGAAAGGAGGGAGGGTGATTTAGTTAAAGGTTCAAGAGGATGAATTGGAAAATCTGACACATCAAAAAAAATGGTTCAACCTCAATATTATCCTCAATGCTCTCCTCAATACTATCCTCATAATTCTCCTCAATATTTAACTCATTCATGCCATTATCATCAAAATCAAGACACATATGAAGTTCGGGAGAAACATTTAATGACTCGGGATGATGAATTGGACATAAAATTTCAATCAAATCAACAGGTTCATCATCCGAAATATTCCCGGCGTCTATATCCTCAATCAAGTGAAAATCAATTTTTTGTGACACCTCATCAAAAGCATGGATATTTATCAATTCAGGTTCTAGAGTGGAGGTGTAAATATCAAACGGATTAGGTACGGTTTCACACGAAAGGGGTTCCTCATAATCTGGAAAATCAAGCACCACAAAGTCGCACAACTCATCATTTTGGACACATGTTTGAAAATTGGAGTTGTTGGATTTAATTGGGTATGGGTAGGTTTGATTTGGAAATCCTCTCAAATTCGCACTCTGTCCAACCGCCTCCTTATACATTGAAAAATTTGGAGCTAGCGGGAAACTAGCTACCGATGCACTAGGTTGCATAAGGGCGACCACGGACGCATCCACATTCCTAATCATTTTGTTTGTTGCTGCGATGTACGCCTCCAACGACTGTTCTAGACTAGACATGGGTTGTGGAGGGGTTTCGGTAAAAGATTCAAAACTGTTTGGATACGTGAAACTCCCAAAAGGCTGTGTAGAGGCAATATCTAGTGAATGTGGGAAAGTCGGGTAAAACTGGTAGGAATTGGATGGTTGGACAGGAGTAGGGTCAACAGTTGGATAAAAAGGTGAATGGACTTGTTGACCCCTAAAACTAAATGTGTGGAGAGGAGTGAAAGTTCGGCTACGAGATTGAGCAATATGCTCAGCAATGGACATCGGTTTAGGAGTTACAGCTGGACTCGAAAAAGTGGTATCAACGTACGAAGGTGGTGAAGGTTGACATGGTTGACACAAAGTGGGTTGCAACGTCAAACTGTTTCTCCTAGACGTTTCTATTTGATCTTTCAAAGAAATTTTGGGCATGGAGGGATCTTCCTTAAATCGACCGAAACAATTGACGTACGAGGCAAAGTTAGGTTCGGGATACCAAAGTTCGGCAAGAGATTTATGACTTGGGGTACCCATGATGGAAGAAAGGGGAAAAGAAAGAAGGTAGGTGGTGCAAGTGGGGTGCAGGGATTTCTTAGCGACAAAATTTTTGCAAGTTTTTACAAAAAAATTCCTCTTTTTTTTATTTGGAACTGTTTGCAAAAAGATTTTTGATAAAGGGCTTAGACAAAAATGCAATCAACCAGAAATGCACAATCAGGCCTAGATCTAGAGTCACCTAGGTCAGCTAGACAGCACCTAACTGTTCCAAAGGTCTAGAAATAGAACCTCAAACCGCCTCTTCACCGCCAATTGCGGCCAAGTAATTGGGAGGCTCCCCGCTACAAGTAGCGGTCCTAATTAAGTAACCACTTGCCTTAGACACACTTGCCTAGACACCGCAAAGTCAGATTAGGATTAACGGCCGATGCCTATAACTAGTCATCTGTCCTATTGAGCTCGAAGTCCTTAGGGCTGAGTCTAGTATTTTTTAATTAAGATATGGTCAATGCAAATGCCTTATGTGATTTCTGGGGTCCTGGGAAGGGTGATGAAATTCCCACCCAATCTGAATTGGTCAAAAGCCCCTTAAAATCCGATTAAAGATATGCAAAACAATAAATCACTTGCAATCAAATCTTTTTTGTGAATTTCAAAGTTTGCAAGTTTTCTAATTAAAATTTTCCTTTTTCCGCTTGCTCTTTATCTGGAAATTTTGCAAAAAGATTTTCGATAAAAGATATGCAAAACAAAAAATATTACTTGCAATCAATTTCTATTTTAAGCGAGGTGCAAAAATCCTGCACAAGATTTGTTATTTGGAAAGGGGGGAGATTTTTTAAGCGCAAAGAATCCTGCAGGAGATTTTACAGAAGATATGTCGAGATTTGCAGAGGAGGAGATCAGAAGACTTACAGAGTTTTTTTTTTTTTAAGTCCTGAATCGACCAGGCCGCGGCGGTTCCACGGCCAGAAGGGGGTCGAGCTGTGGTTCCGCGGCCGGTTGGACGTTTCAGCAGTTTTTTTTTTGGTCACCAGTGTTAGTTATATGTATGCCCTAGAGGCCATTACTATACATAGGATGTATATTGTAGTGGATGCTTGGACATATATAGGGAGGACTTTCTTGCTCGACATGATAGTATGCTATCTGGTTGATCTTTACCTTAACGTGTATACTGATTGTCTCTCTGTTACATGTTGGTAAAGCCCTTAGGATGTGTACTTGACTACCTGGACTATGATGCAGATTATACTAGTGGGGACAGGGTAGTCCATAAGTACATCCTTCAAGGTCCCTAGTCGTGGGTGTATCGAGACGGGGCATCGATATACCAGAGTAGACTAGCGTATAACTTCTCGACCCATACAGATGGGCGATGGATGATCCCATATCCATTGGTGTTTGACATCAGAGATGATATACGGGTGCTCAGTGGAGACTGGGTACACTGGACGGCCTCGCCGAGAACTCCCAGATGGTATTATACCTTATGTCAGATGTCAGTTCTCTGGTGACACTGGTACAGAGTAGTCTGTTGACCCGAGATCGTCATAGAGTCTTGTGTGGTTCCCACTGTGCTTTGATTTCCACCTTACCACGTCCAAGAGGGTGTGCAAACCGGTGGTTTTTGGGTACAGTCCCGAGTCACATGGAGGCAATGAGCGATAGGAGGGGATTCGTCTCTCCCGGTATAGGGGGTTGATGTTGCGCTGTGTTCGATTGGCTATAACCGGAAATCCCTGGCCAGGGTTGCTGAGATTTACTGGTAAGTGTTACCAGTAGTTTCTCGAACTGTTATAGACCTCATATCGACACGAGCTATTGGGGTCTGACGTTTACCACCCCTAGGCAAGATATGCGACATATCAGACGACGAGACCGGACTGTACGGTAAGTGTTACTGGTTGGATTCACAGGAGTGTGAGCGGGCTTGCTCGTCGATCTTCTGATCGCTCAATACCCGGGTGGCCGTTACGTTTAGCAGACCGCTTGCGGCTTGTGGGTGTTTGATATGATCATCATCTGCTACCGGCATATTGACGAGTCTTTAGAGTCCTACACAGAGGTTTCCTGGCTCAAGCGAAACGAAATAGGAGCGCATATGAGATATGTGCGGGACCGAGAATAATGCGTGTATGTGATACCGTATTCCATTCTCGCGATGAATGTATCGATTGGTTGTATGCGATATAACCTAGTTATCGAATCAAGGATTGATTTGATAAGCCGATACATTGAATATTAGTCGGTCATATGCGATATGACCGGATCGTTAAATCAAGTGTTGATTTAATGATTTAATGTATAATTATATATTTGATATATTACTTTGCATTAACTAGTATTGGTTCACTTTAAATGGATTTTCTCACTTGAAGTTCACAAGTTGTATATGTGATATACTTTTGTGCACTTGATTGTATCATGTTTGATGATACATGCAAAATTGGTTAAGTGTAAAGATTGAACCATGGTTATATGAATGGTTAGGGTTATGATTACTTATTCATTTATTTATTTATTAGTTTTGGAAAATAAAAGCATAAAGAGAAAAAACAAAATGGTTTTCTTTCATTCTTTCTTTCATGAAGCTTGTTGAAGCTTCATGAAGCTTTTGACCAAGTGACCATTTTGTCTTCTTCTTTAACCCTAACCACTCACATAAACTCTAGTTAGCTCTCTACACTTAACTATGGTTTGATTATGATAAGAATGATTATTCTTTTCTATTCTTTAATTAACTTATCATAATATTCTTTCCTTTTCTTCTTCATCTTCTTCAATGAAGAAAGCAAAACTTCATCAATGGTGATTGATGAAAAAGAGTGAGAAATCCAAATCTAAAGTGAACCCACCTCCTATTTCTTCATCCTCTATCTCTTGCCAAGTAGTATAGGGTGTTCTCTTCACAAGTTTCATGACTTGGTGAGGTGGGAGCTTGATCTAGTGATGTCTCGACGTAGATCATCTTCGGCACGTCGTCGACGACCTAGCTCGCCCATTTCTCCGACGAAGCCGATGCAAGAGTCCGGGATCCGATTTGGACAGCGGAGGGACATCATTGCGGAGCTATGGAGGTGGAGCACCGGATCTACAAAGGTTGTATTTCCGTTCTTGTAGTTAATTTGTTAACTAGTTTCATTGTTTCGCCTATATATCTAGTTAACGATCCGTATTAGGGTTTCTCGGCACCCGTAAAATTTGAAATTGGCATGGTTGATGCCTTGTGAGACCTCATTAGCGTGCCTAGGAACCCTACAGTGGTATCAGAGCCTAGCTAGAGCCTTAGGCGATGAGTAGACGACGTTTGAAACCCGATCGAACCAAAACCCTAACCCCAAAATAGCTCTCTGGACTTTTTCTAAAAACTGGGAATTTTCCAAATTAAAAATATGCAGAAAAATCAGCAGGGAATCCTAAGAATTACGGCGCAAAATTTATTTCATGATCCCTCTAATGCGCGGCGGAACCGCGGCATAAGCCTAGCTTATGCGGCGGTTCCGCGGCTAAAGTATGACGTCACGCTTCCAATTTTGCACAGTAACTTCTTTTATTCAGTGCTGAGTTCTCTGGGTATTTTTAAATATTATTCAAGAGTTGAATTTTCTGGGGTTGTTTTGGGGATTCGAATGTTCGATCGGATTATCAAATTTTGTCTGTATGGCTTTCCGGATAATTTTTGGATATGTTAAAAAGTTCGACCGGATATAAATACCCAACTTTTCCCCTGTCGGGAAATTTCCAAATGTTGGATTTTTCCATAGTTTAACGACGTTCTAAGTAGTGCAAGTAACGCGATGGTCCCTCTAGAAGACAACAAACCTTAACTCGATTATGTGACCGTCTTGAACTGCCCTTTGAACCTTCGGGTTTGGGGCAGTACGGCGTGCCACCTGTGAGGCGTTGGCTTGACCCTTCTACGGCTGGACCGTTGGTACTGAGGCACAAACTCAATGTTGTTAGACTTATTTCATGTGTTGAGCTGTTTCGGGAAAACTTGGGTGTTCGAATGTTCAATCGGAAAGTTTAACATTTTCTGTTTATCCGGAATGTGATACAATAATTGGAATTCACAACTAGTTATGAGATAACTGAATGAATGTTATAAACATAGCAGTTTAGTCTCACTTGATCGGTTGCCACGGAATTTTGATGTGATCAAAAGTCCGTCGCAATCACGTAGCGTACGCGGATACTCGCCGGATAAACTTAATAGACAGCTACATCCCTTAGCCCCGACCAAGTGACTATAGGAGAACCCCATCGCCGAAAGCATCCGTCCGGGTGCTCGCGGTAGCGGTGTTCCGCCTTGGTGCACTTCGTCGACGGTGTCGGGGGTGCGGCCGTCTACTAAAGTTTGCGACGAGCATTCGATCAGGATGTCGGGAATCTTGTTGAATTGCCCGACTTAATATTGAAAAATGTTTTCGATTTTGAGACTAAAATGCGGGGTTTATAATTGTTAGGCATGCGATGTCTAAGGAATTCATTTGATTAGGCATGCGATGTCTATGTAGGTTGCGGATTCCAACTGTTGTAGTTTTACACTTTCTTTTCTGTGACCGTAAGTGTAATATGTGATATCGCCGGTTTCGTTGCTATATGTCAACGACAATTGGGATACGCATGTTTACTTACGTTGATGACATGTGATGTT
Source organism: Agapanthus africanus (assembly GCA_030015575.1). Lineage (NCBI taxonomy): Eukaryota > Viridiplantae > Streptophyta > Magnoliopsida > Asparagales > Amaryllidaceae > Agapanthus > Agapanthus africanus. Next base: position 542,615,773 of record CM057348.1, read on the forward strand.
ATGTGTTGCTGGATATGTTATATTGGATCGTCGTGTTTGAATAGCCGGGGGTTTTTATGTGAGATGAGCGTTTTTTCATGTAAAAACTTGTATGTAATATTCTTTTATTGGGGCACTTCCAGGTCGCGGAAGTAGTCACCTTTTGTATATTATTTACTTTTCCGCATTAGGATAGACCCAAGGAGGGGAGCACAAGTAACCGGGTTCTGGAGTCCAGTGGGAGACCAACTCGAGGAGTCGAGTCTGGGTCTCCTAACTCTAGAATTGGTAGGGTTGCTTGCCGCTCTCGTAGGGGTCTAGGGGTGTGGGTTTGGCTATTCATCACGACCGTGGAATCCGTGTTTTATACTGGCTCGTATTGAAAACACGGACGTCCTAGTATATCCAATATTTCATATGATTCTTCTGCTGCGATATCTGTGATGTGATCATGTGATGTTCTATGATAGATACAGTATATAGTATATATGATATATTATATAGACGTTACTTATGTTTTACACCCGCGCTAGCCCTGCCCCGCTCTGCTGTTAGTTACCTAACCTAACGGTGCACGAGGGGACATCGAGGCGAATGCGGATGGCATAAGTGTACGTCGTATTTATCTGTGATGTTTAGGTATTTAAATGATGGGACTTCATTAATGTGATTAATGAAATAAAAGAAACCTAAGATGTTGTAGAATCGAATTTCAAAATAAAAAGGGTAGCTACAGTTCTTGCTTTGCACAGCGGTATATGTGATATATCCTGCACCTTATTCGATGAGGAAAGGACCGAGATCCCTTCACCGGGAGTGACTCCTTTAGCAATAACTGGCAGATACTACACACTCGGTTTGTCTTTTGATTGCTTTTAAGAGTTTTTGCTTTGCACAGTGATATATATGATATATCCTGCACCTCATTCGACGAGGAAAGGACCGACGATCCCTTCACCGGGAGTGACTCCTTTAGCAAAACTAGAAAAGCCTCAAAAGCACTCCATTTTAAAATCATTTGATTCTACAACGATATCAAGTTCATTACGCAATAGGTTTTCAGAAAAACCTGTCGTAGCCCTCCGTCATTTCAGATAAGTCCTGTTTAGTATTCGTGCTGTGTTTGTTGACCTTGTCAAGACGCAGTGTGCGGTAGCTAACCAGTATTTATCTGCTTATGCATATGATGCAGATTGGGTTAGGGTAGTCGTGCGGCCTTGTTGACCTTGTCAAGGGTCGTGCGGGTGGGTTTGATTCAATCAAGAAATGACGGGTTGAACTTGACTTGCGGTCTATGGTTTGTTGACCTTGTCAAGGTCATAGATCGTTCGGGGCAAAATATTATCGGGAATTTTAAGTGTTCAAATTTGCAATGAGATTGCATACCTTCTATGAGATAGTTGGATCCCGATACCCGCTGCGAGTAAGAGTTACTCCTGGGAGAGTTTTACACATTGCAACTAGCGGATCAAGTAGGTGTCTAGAAAGGTGTTAACGAGGTTACGCCTCTAGGAAAAATAGGTTTACATTAATTAGGTTCGTACGAAAGCACGGGGGACCTCCCTCAAAGTACCGACACTGGCCTGGCTGAAAGATTGGCGAACTTGTAGTGTGTAATTGATCCCGGCTAGTCTTTCCTTTTAGGGTTTGAAGGAAGATTTGATAAAAAGCAGTGGGAGCCATCCTGATTAGATAAAATAATAACCAATCTATTCTTGCAAGAGCGCACGCTGAGTGTTTTCTTCTCTCTCTCTCCAGGTAGCGACCATATCACGCCTTAATCAAGATAATAATACGGATGTATTGACCGAACCCGCTTGTTATACTGAGCTGGGGAACGTTGGTCCCGCTCCAACTTATAATTGTAATAAGACAGAGCAGGAAATTGGGGAATACCAGATTTCCTGTGCCACCCAAACGAAGAAAGTGCATATGATGCATCATCTTCGGGTGTGTTCATTATAAAGAACTGTTTCTCAGTATCCTCTACGTCCTGAGTATGTGATACCAGATCAGGATCCCAGATATGTAATCTGTTACATAGGGTTACAGAAAGGTAGAAAACTGAGAACGGGTGATGAGTTTCATGAGGCAGAAAACGGGGCAAGTGTTGCAGCCAAGTCTGTTGGTCACTGTCACCCTGTATTACCAATACATTGATTCTGAACGAATGTTATTAGATACCGAACCTGAAATACAAAATCATATCAGTCTCTTTATTAGTAAAGAAATGATATAATTTTGTATTGTTGGATAATGTTTTGAACATTTCCTATATCAAAAGTTGATTGGTTCAGGCACGTTATCTAAAAACATTGATGTTCTAAATCAAAATACAATTCTTAGTATATGGAACACACACAAGAGGAAGAGTTCAGAAATGAACGAATCCTTCTTGAGGTATTGTAGACTAGGTCAGAGCAATGTGACCCGACTAGCCTGAGTTACATAAAGATGCATATTTAAATTAGTTTGAATTTACATCTTGTGAAACTCGCCAGTCATGTCACAAAGATAAGATGACCATAGCCATGTTTATTGGAAACAGAGAAAGAGTTAGTGAACTCTTGGGATGATACATGTTGATGTATGTAGGTCTCCTGTCTACACATGCCAGGACTGGTTCTTTATACTTCATTACATTCTCTGATAATCTCTTTAGATTCAGACATATGTTCTTGTTGAAACACAAGTCCGAACCTTTTGAGATATTCACAGAATATAAGTTAGAAGTAGAGAACCGATACGGGTAAAAGTATTATGTCCTTTGATGAGATCGAGGAGGAGAATACTTGAGCACGGAAATCCTGGATTATTCTAAAGGAGAATGAGATTCTCTCTCAGCATTACTCCTCCGTATACACCATAGCACGATGGTATATCGGGGCGGAGCAATCTCACCCTATATGATAAGGTGTACTCTATGATGAGTACTACTGAGTTACCTATTTCCTTTTTGGGAGTTATGCACTTGAGAAGCTGCATACCTATTGAATGGGGTTCAAATCAAATCAGTTGCCTACCATTTCATATGTGATATGATAAGGGAAGAGCCCATATCTTAAGTTGGTTAAGATTTGGGGTTGTCCGGGCTATGTCTAAAAGCAAAATCCGGACAAGCTCAAGGCAAGATCAGTTATGTAGAACTGGAAATGTTCCAGCTATATAAACTACAGCAGCTGATTTGATAAAACCAAAGGATTCAATAGTTACCAACGAACCTCAGTCTCTCCGCCGATCTAGTAGGATTTCTCACCCACCTGAGAGATACTTCGGTTTCTCCATGACAGTGGGAGCGAGAATTGTATCATGAGATGATGACCCAACTAGTTTCGACCTGGCCATCAGGAGTAGGACTCTGTAAGAATGGCTGGATGCTTAGTGATCTGAGATGGAATCCTTATACACCAACAAAGTATGGACTTTGGTTGCTATATTTGAAGGGTTAAATCCCCATCAGGAGCAAGTATATCTTGAGAAGATTACTTGGTGTAGATGGAAAAGTTGAGACTTTCAAAGCTAGACTTATTAAAGCTTTTCGTCATCGACCAGGCGTGGATAATGATGAAACCTTTTCAAGATGCTATGCTTAAGTCCATCCAGATCCTACTTGCCACGGCTGCATACCATGACTACGATATCTGGCGGTTGGGTGCCATGACTGCTTTTCTAAAATGATGTTTTAGAAGAGAGAGTCTATAAGTACACAGCCAGAGGGCTTCGTAGACAGTGGGAGCAGCGGAAACGTGCACAAGATGCTTTATAAGATAAAGCAGGTATCGCGGAGTTGAAACATCTGTTTTGATAAAGTAGTCAAAGAGTTTGACATCATCAAAATGGTAGATGAACCTTGTATAAACAAAAAGGTAGTAGGGAGTATGGTGGTGATCCTCGTAGAGTACGTGGATGACATACTCTAGATAGGGAAGGAGTTTCCTATGCTACGCTCGGTCAATCTCCGCTTATCACAATGATTCTCCATATAGGATCAAAGTGATACCTCCTAAATCCTGGGTTTTGGATCTATGAGATAGATCTAATTGGATGTTAGGATTCTCACTAGTTGTAGTGAGAAGGTATCAACCGATCCTGGGGATAATCACTGGAAGGGTTCCAGAGTGATAAGGACGACTGAAAGTCAGTCACAGGCATTGTCTTTACCCTCAGTAAAGGGACGGTATGTTGGAAGAGTTCCAAGCTAGATACCGTGGCTAACTAGACGATAAAGGCAGGATACATCGCTACTCAAGATGCTACCAAAGAGGCAGTCTGGATGTATATTTGTTCATGAGATGAACATAGTTCCTCCCATTGTGTGACAATGGAGATGTGGCTTATGCCAAGGAACGTCCGTCCTATCAGTGATCCAGACATATTCTAAGGCAGTATCACCTGATCATGGAGATGGTTGATCTCCTAGAGGATCAAGGTAAGGAGAGCAGACTCAGAGGACAACACAGCGGATCCACTCACAAAGGCCTGTTCCCAGAGAGAGATTTTTATGGGATGGTTGAGTATGAGATACTACAACCACTGCTATCAGATGGCCCTAGTGCAAGTGGGAGATTGTTAGTTATATGTATGCCCTAGAGGCCTTTACTATACATAGGATGTATATTGTAGTGGATGCTTGGACATATATAGGGAGGACTTTCTTGCTCGACATGATAGTATGCTATCTGGTTGATCTTTACCTTAACGTGTATACTGATTGTCTCTCTGTTACATGTTGGTAAAGCCCTTAGGATGTGTACTTGACTACCTAGACTATGATGCAGATCATACTAGTGGGGACAGGGTAGTCCATAAGTACATCCTTCAAGGTCCCTAGTCATGGGTATATCGAGACGGGGCATCGATATACCAGAGTAGACTAGCGTATACCTTCTCGACCCATACAGATGGGCGATGGATGATCCCATATCCATTGGTGTTTGACATCAGAGATGATATACGGGTGCTCAGTGGAGACTGGGTACACTGGACGGACTCGCCGAGAACTCCCAGATGGTATTATACCTTACGTCAGATGGCAGTTCTCTGGTGATACTGGTACAGAGTAGTCTGTTGACCCGAGATCGTCATAGAGTCTTGTGTGGTTCCCACTGTGCTTTGATTTCCACCTTACCACGTCAAAGAGGGCGTGCAAAACGGTGGTTTTTGGGTACAGTCCCGAGTCACATGGAGGCAATGAGCGATAGGAGGGGATTCGTCTCTCCCGATATAGGGGGTTGATGTTGCGCTGTGTTCGATTGGCTATAACCGGAAATCCCTGGCCAGGGTTGCTGAAATTTACTGGTAAGTGTTACCAGTAGTTTCTCGAACTGTTATAGACCTCATATCGACACGACTTATCGAGCTATTGGGGTCTGACGTTTACCACCCCTAGACGAGATATGCGACATATCAGACGACGAGACCGGACTGTACGGTAAGTGTTACTGGTTGGATTCACAGGAGTGTGAGCGGGCTTGCTCGTCGATCTTCTGATCGCTCAACACCCGGGTGGCCGTTACGTTTAGCAGACCGCTTGCGGCTTGTGGGTGTTTGATATGATCATCATCTGCTACCGGCATATTGACGAGTCTTTAGAGTCCTACACAGAGGTTTCCTGGCTCAAGCGAAACGAAATAGGAGCGCATATGAGATATGTGCGGGACAGAGAATAATGCGTGTATGTGATACCGTATTCCATTCTCGCGATGAATGTATCGATTGGTTGTATGCGATATAACCTAGTTATCGAATCAATGATTGATTTGATAAGCCGATACATTGAATATTAGTCGGTCATATGCGATATGACCGGATCGTTAAATCAAGTGTTGATTTAATGATTTAATGTATAATTATATATTTGATATATTACTTTGCATTAACTAGTATTGGTTCACTTTAAATGGATTTTCTCACTTGAAGTTCACAATTTGTATATGTGATATACTTTTGTGCACTTGATTGTATCATGTTTGATGATACATGCAAAATTGGTTAAGTGTAAAGATTGAACCATGGTTATATGAATGGTTAGGGTTATGATTACTTATTCATTTATTTATTTATTAGTTTTGGAAAATAAAAGCATAAAGAGAAAAAACAAAATGGTTTTCTTTCATTCTTTCTTTCATGAAGCTTGTTGAAGCTTCATGAAGCTTTTGACCAAGTGACCATTTTGTCTTCTTCTTTAACCCTAACCACTCACATAAACTCTAGTTAGCTCTCTACACTTAACTATGGTTTGATTATGATAAGAATGATTATTCTTTTCTATTCTTTAATTAACTTATCATAATATTCTTTCTTTTTCTTCTTCATCTTCTTCAATGAAGAAAGCAAAACTTCATCAATGGTGATTGATGAAAAAGAGTGAGAAATCCAAATCTAAAGTGAACCCACCTCCTATTTCTTCATCCTCTACCTCTTGCCAAGTAGTATAGGGTGTTCTCTTCACAAGTTTCATGACTTGGTGAAGTGGGAGCTTGATCTAGTGATGCCTCGACGTAGATCATCTTCGGCACGTCGTCGACGACCTAGCCCGCCCATTTCTCCGACGAAGCCGACGCAAGAGTCCGGGATCCGATTTGGACAGCGGAGGGACATCATTGCGGAGCTATGGAGGTGGAGCACCGGATCTACAAAGGTTGTATTTCCGTTCTTGTAGTTAATTTGTTAACTAGTTTCATTGTTTCGCCTATATATCTAGTTAACGATCCGTATTAGGGTTTCTCGGCACCCGTAAAATTTGAAATTGGCATGGTTGATGCCTTGTGAGACCTCATTAGCGTGCCTAGGAACCCTACAACCAGATCACCGCGGTTGACTTGTAGACTCGGTCCTCCAAATTTCTTCTGTTCCTCGGTTGTTGTGATCTGTTGTTCCGATCTGTTTTTTTCCTGTTTAGCTTTCTGTAGATTTTCAGATCCGAAATTGTGCTTAGATCCTGCAAAATTCTCACAAAAATACCCTTTCCAAAAATAACAGATGATATATTTTTATATTTTTTGTGATTTTTCAGATTTTTATGATTTTTTTAATTTTAGATTAACCCGAAATTGCAAAAAGGAAATAACACGCCATCCCCGGCAACGGCGCCATTTGATTGATCTCAAAAACTATCTATTAACCGCAATCAAGAACGGCGTCGCTTGGTAGCTAGCCGGTGAGTACGGGTCGGTCCACAGGGATGTTGTGAATTTCCTAGTCGCTCTTACGAGTTAATTACGAACAGTGTGAATGGATTAATTAAATCTAAAAACTAAATTAATCTAGGGCAATTGAATTAAAGATCTAACTATCTAATTAGGGCAAGTAATTAAATTTAATCTAGGGCAGAGAATAAAAAATTACCTAGGGCAAGAATTGAAATTACCTACTTACTTTACAGATGGCTCTCTCCAAACATCAACACAAGACTTGTCAGATCTGAATTTCTGAAATGAAAAGAGGCATCGATGCTCTCCAAAAGAAATCTAAATTTTATTGATAAAAAGAGGCATAGGGAGGCATGGCCTTTACAATGAATTAGAGTTCCTATTTATAGAGGATAGAAAACCCTAAGTTACAATTGATTCGCATGTCTACATTTACACAAATACCCATAGGAAGACCTAATCAAAGTAGACTCCAAATTATGGTAAAAACTATTTCTTCTATCTGCGCAATACCGCCGCGGAACCGCGGCCAGAGGCCTGGTTTGGCCGCGGTTCCGCGGCCAAAAGATGTCTTTGGGCCTTCAAATCTCTTGGGTTGATTCTGGGCATTTTGGGCTTTCTGTTTCTTTTGTTCTTTTCTCCATTTTGCTTCTGGGTCTTCTCCAGATCTTTCAGTGAATACTTGTAGTGGACTTTCATTGTTCTTCGTGTCGCTGTTGTTCATTGTTCTTCATTGTTCCTCAAAATGTAGGCGCGATCAAGATTTCACCATTTATCGTTCGTAGTCTCACTTTTGCATTGTCTTTTCATTATTTTCACTGTTTTATATCCCAGAACCTGTAACCTGTAATATGTAGCAGACATGCGTCAAAAGCACCTGTTTATTTATAAAACGAATAAGAATGGGGAATATAATAATGCAATATTATGGTGTGAACAGATGTCTAAAGTGAATGTGGATTCCAAATGTTGTAGTTTTACACTTTCTTTTCTGTGACCGTAAGCGTAGTATGTGGTATATCGCCGGCTTCGTTGCTATACATCAACGACAATCGGGATACGCATACTTGCTTACGTTGATGATATGAGATATTATGTGTTGCTGTGATATATTATATTGGATTGTCGTGTTCTGAATAGCCGGGGTTTTTATGTGAGATGAGGGTTTTTATTTTTCATTCATGTAAAATTCATTTATATGTAATATTCTTTTATTAGGGCACTTCCGGGATGAGGATGATGTCATCATTGTATATTATTTAATTTTCCGCATTAGGTAGACCCAAGGAGGGGAGCACAATTAACCGGGTTCTAGGGTACAGTGGGAGGCAATCTCGAGGAGTCGAGACTGGGTCTCCTAACCCTTGAATTGGCAGAGTTGCTTGCCGCTCTCGTAGGGGTCTAGGGATATGGTTTGGCTATTCATCGCAACCGTGGAATCCGTGTTTTATACAGGCTCGATATAAAACACGGACGTCTTAGTATATCCAATATTTCATATGTTATCTTCTGCTGCAATGTTCTGTGATGAGATTATATTACTGCCTGAGACGAATGCTTATACTATATATATATATATATATATATATATATATATATATATATATATATATATATATGCTGATATATAAATATTACTGCTTTCGTTTCTTCTGTGATGCTTAGGAAGCATAAGCTGATGGGATTTATTAATGAGATTAATAAAAGGAAAAGAAACCTAAAAGATGTTGTAGAATCAAAACTTTATAAAAAGGGTAGCTACAGTTTTGCTTTGCACAGCGGTATATATGATATACCCTGCACCTTATTCGATGGGGAAAGAGCCGAGATCCCTTCACCGGGAGTGACCTCTTTAGCAAAACTGGCAGATGCTATAAATTCACGGTTTAGTTTTTTACAGCTTAAATAGTTCTTGCTTTGCACAGCGGTATATATGATATACCTTGCACCTTATTCGATGGGGAAAGAGCCGAGATCCCTTCACCGGGAGTAACCTCTTTAGCGAAACTAGAAAAGCCTAAAAAACACTCCTTTTTCAAAATCACTCGATTCTACGACGATATCAAGTTCATTACGCTCATGGTTTTCTGAAAAACCTGCGTAGCCCTCCATCATTTCAGATAGACACTAGTTAGTATTCGTGCTGCGTTTGTTGACCTTAGCCAAGGCGTAGTGTACGGTAGCTAATTAGTATTTATCTGTTAAAACATGAGATGTGATTGATGTAGGGTTCCTAGGCACGCTAATGAGGTCTCACAAGGCATCAACCATGCCAATTTCAAATTTTACAAGTGCCGAGAAACCCTAATACGGATTCGTTGACTAGAGTTTAGGCGAAAAATGAAACTAGTTAACAACTTAACTAAAAGAAAGAGGCTACAACCTTTGTAGATCCGGTTCTCCACTTTCTTAGCTCCACGTAGACGTCCCCTCGCTGTCCATATCGGATCCCGGACTCTAGCATCGGCTTCATCAGAGAAATGGGCGGGTTGGTCGTCGACTTCGATGCCGAAGATGATCTACGTCGAGGCAACACAAGATCAAGCTCCAACTTCACCAAGTCGTGAAACTTGTGAAGAAAACACCCTATACTTGTCACGACCCGAAAAGAGCACGTGACTGGCACCTGAACCATATGAAGTCTATAGGACTCCATCTGATCCAAGTAAGCCAAAAGCCCAGAAATCTAAAACCATTTTAAGGGTAAATATGAAAATTTGTGTTTAGGAAGTAAGGAAAAACATGTTTGAAGTCAAGGTTTTTAAATAACTAAGCCGAAAATGGATTTAAAAAGTAAAGTCTTTTCTAAAAATTTCGGCAGAGTTTCTTTTGTAAAAACTGGCCCCGAACGGGGTACAACAAGAATAACAATATAAATGCAATGGTAAAAGGCATCCCCAAGCGGGAGCTAGCTCTTTGTCCAAGACGGTCACAACCACACAACAATATAATATACAACACCAAGTGGCGAGGATCAAATCCAAAAGAAAGCTCAAAGCATGAAAAAAAACCCGCAATACTACTAAGCGCGACTCTAAGGTCGAAATAATACAACACTAATGTCTACGTCTGAAACAATATACAGTTTTGGTTGATGGAAATTCTAGATACAAGGGATAAAATAAATACAATGGTGATTCTTGATGCAAAAGAATCCACCTATCAAAAGCAATTCACCCACAAAGAAGTACTGTGCCAGAAATGCCGCAAGGGAACCTGTACGGCAAAACCTGCAAGAGCTGTGGCACAACGGGGGTGAGTTGCCAACTCGTGAATAGAAAACATCTACAAGCAGAAACCGAATGCAAGACATAAACCTAGGTCAACAATCAGTAATATAAACCACAAAAGTACATCTGAAGTATGATAAAGTGGCAATGTGACATCTAATCATGTATGTAGTGCCAGGTACTCAGGTAATAACATGTCATGAATGTAAGGTATGCTGCATGAAGTAAATATGATGAAGCATCAATGAAGATCAATACACATATATTAGCGTCCCATACCACTAATATTGGTGTAAGGGTATACATAACAGCGCCCTCGAACCCTGTTATATATACAAATGAAGTATGAGCAATGTAAAACCAGTCTCTATATGTGATCAATGTCTGTATAAGTGTGGATCCCGTCCACCTGTCACCCAATGACAATAAGCCTCATGCATGTAAATATCGTAAAACATATGCATGGAAATATGAGGATATAAGCAATCATGGAAATATCATAAAACATCATGAAACCTGTGCCTAGCATCGGCACGTAAATCCTCGTCTATCAGGCACTGTCACCAAGACTAGCCCTGATAGGTACGTAGCATACGCTCCCTCGAAACCCGAGTGCCCAGCTTCGACCCTCGAATTTCGCCGTATCATACGTACATACTCCGGTCGGTATCCCCACGATAACCGCCGAGTCCAAATACTATCACCGGTAGGTAGTGCTCCCCTGCCAGGCTCACCGTCTAACACATACGAGTCTTCTTGCCCCGGGATACCTTACCGGGTCCACCATGTACCCGCAGACGGTGCCTACCGCTCCTCGAATCGGGTTTCATATGCCACTCTCAGAACCGAGAAAACACATGGTGGACGCACTGAAATATCATATCAAGGAAACCGGTTTTTCAAAGACAATACACATTCTTAGTTGAAATAGCCATGGTTCCCAAATCCAGAAATATCATGGAAACACATATCTCAATGCGTATGATCAGAAAACATGATGGATGCAACATAATAAAGAATGTAGGCATATCGATATATCATGCAATACGGAAAAGTGATTTGCACAGATTGGGGAAGCCGCTCTTTTAAAAAGAATCCGTTTTAAAGAGTATTTTGCGGTTCCCAATTCTAGAATATCATCTGTGTATGTGCAACAAGTATGTGTACAAATATAAGTGTACAATAAGTATGTATACAAGTATGCAATGCAATGGTCGTATACTGAATGCGGCAATACTACAGTGTAGTGATATGGCAATTATCGATGATGAAGTGTGTGAGCCGGCAAGCGAGTGTACGTGGAATATATGCATCATCGATAATGGTGCTGGTGTCCTAACAGCATGATGGCAACATAAGCAGGCAATATGAATAGCATAAGTATGCGAGAAATCAAATAATCAACACCACAGTGAAGAAACTACATCAATATGTATGTATCATGCAGTTATGCCTTTTGAAACCACACGAATCAGGGTTTTTAGTAAAATAAGGGCTACGGTGTTTTTAAGAAAAGGTACGCCCTTTAAAGTATCCGTAGAATCCCTTTGTTTGTCTTTAAGATATTCCTGATTCGTAGTTTTTGAAATAGGTCTGACTCGGTCTAGTCTAACATCTACTATGCAAACTACTGATATAAGTATCAGGTCAATCGGGAGGGGTATGGAAACCACCTAAATCTGAGTCGATATGTATATATATAGTCGGTGATCCCGCCTCAGTAGTATCGCGTACGATACAATATATCATATGACCTCCTCAAGTCATGAGTGCGGATCTATCATCAGTGTAAAGCTCGTACGGTAAATCGTCGTACGGCATCCCAATAGCTGGGTACGGGTCAAATCACATTCCTCTTATTAATTATCAGGTGTCATTATCATCATATCCCATAATCGGGGTGACTGATCTAAGTCTAGTACATCTGATACCATCTATAAAGTATGAATGCGGGGGTAAACACACATCCCAAGCCCGTAAGAATCACATGTCATATCCCAAATATGCATCATATCAAATCACCTATCTTGCGGCACAAGGCCCAATGTCATCGACTCATTTCCGATGTCATCAAATATCATCAACCAAGTGTAAGTATAAGGAATATGCAAATGTGTGAGTGTGGGTATAAATCTATCCTAGGGTTCGCGACTAGGTACTACACTAGTTACTTCTAACCCTAACTAACCATAATACATCTAACACAAAACCACGACACACTATAAACTATCATATATCTAATATACATAGTATACTAACTACGGACTGCGGGGATGCTATACGCCATCCACCCGACTTCCCCCTGTAGATATAATCTACTCACCTTGCGTCTTCATTTGTCGACGTCGCCACGCGCTTTCTGGTCGTCCCGATGTCTTCATGGGTACCTACATCTCAAAGTATCGTATATACGCAATTAAAACCAAATCCAAGCTAAAACGGCACATGAAATCCAAAACGATATGATAAGGGGCCTATAGGTGAGAACCTATGGCACGCCTTCAAAACCATCAATAAATCCTCTATATCATCGTATAAACGCCAAATAGTCGAGGTAAAACGAAACACACCAATGCAGAAATGAAAATACGGAATACGGAAACTAAAATCCAAAACAGCAACTCATGAAATATGTCCCAGATTTTACCAGAGATCAATTTATACAAATCTATATATACCAAGGGCCTAAAGTAAGCATGTAGGAGCTACAGAACAAACAGGAGGCAAAATGGTGGGACCCAGGCCGCAATTTGCGGCCAATTGGGAGGAATTGGCGGCCGGGTAAGGAGGTTAGGGGCTGGGGCTTTGGGGGTAGCTCTCTGGGTGCCTATACATATCACTGTCCACCCAATATTATTTTAGGGGTCTCGGGGTGTTAGCAGATTCTTAATAACAGTGACAGATTCCAGTTTTTCCCCGATATCGGTTTCTAAAATCCGTATTCTGGTTTTTGGCTTCAGATTAGGGTCTCAATTTAGGCACTATGGTGTTTATATAACCTCAACTGAGCTCAATTTCACAATACCACACCAATTTTCCTCAAACCCTAACTAGGTTTTCATCAAGTCCATAATATCACACAATATGGATTTAATCTTAACATGGGGTTAAAGGAAATGCTAGAATTAAGCTAATGGTCCAGAAATTACCTCATTTGGCAACTCAAGAAAATTCTTGAGTTGCCCCTAGTGGCCAAAATCCATGCTTTCTTGGCTCCAAGTGTAGATCTAGGGATTGTGCACACTTTTAATGAAATGAGTGTGTGGTTTTGGTGTAGATTTAGAGGTGTTTTGGAGCTTGAAGAGGGGAGGGGATGAGGTGCAGGTGCAGCAGCTGAAGAAGAGAGAAGAGGGAGGGAAAATGAGGGGAAAATGGCTAAGGGTTTAGTCAAATGAAGCCCATACCTCACTCTCTCACCAACCCTCCAATTCTTTAATCTTTTCCCATTTTCTTTTTCTTTTCTTAATCTCTTCAACTCCTTCTCACATAAATAGTAACCACAAAACAACCATGGCAATAAAAAGTAGCACAAGTGTGAAAAGTAATGTGTGCATGTTTTGCACAAAAATTGCTAAAACCGATTAGCGATTTTTAATCGCGATTAGCATTAAATTAGCATATAATTAATCACAAAAACTTTAAAATGGCATAAATCCATAAGATACCCTATTTTAGAATTTTCCATAATTTTTCTCAAAATTTTCCTATTTATTTGTATTTAATAATACCAAAATATTAAAATATTCCATAAAATAATATTAAATTATAAAAATTCCCAAAAATAGTATTTTATTATTATTATTAATTTTTTGAGATGTTACAATCTTCCCCCCTTAAAGAAATTCGGTCCCCGAATTTTAAATTTAAACCCCCAAATACAAAAACATTCAGTAAAAGTCGAAATTGTCGGGGTTCCGAAAACATCAATACATAGCGAATCTCATCAAAGTGTACTGCTCTACTAAAAATCAATCCACAAAATGTATATATATAAGAATATCCTATGCGTCTGGTGCGCAAGGAATCAAAATCCATATATGCGTCATACAGGTGTACAAAACATCTAGGTGCAACGGGTGTGCACGAAACATCTGTCATAGGCAACGTGTGTGCCTGACAGCAAAACAGGTGCATGTGACATGCACGAAGAATCTCGATTTAGTGCATCTGGCATGCACCAAAATCGTATATCAAAACACTAAAGGTGCATGAAAACTATGCTGGAAGTGTATATCAAATCACTGCATACGACAGGCATGAAATCTCAATCAATATCTCAAATGTAATAACTATGCGCAAAAATATAAATATCCAGTGGGTGCATGAAACAAATATCATGAAACTCAGTCATCAAAACTAATTCATGCAAACAGAACGCCCAAAATACCGAAATCCAAAACGACGGATACGTGATCATCAAATCACAAAATCACCAATCATAAATACCGTCGTCGGCAGTTCCTCCTTCGAGGTCGAGAAGGAGTCGGTGCATCCAATGCTAGGAGCGCAAGATATCTACTTGCCTCTTGCTCACGGTCTGGCGTCCTCTGACTCTGGGTCCTTATCTTCTCTGGGGATTACCAATCTCCCAATCAATCGGCTCATCGGCCCTGTCAGATGTGCTAACGGGGACGATTCCGTTCTGGCACTTCTTTGGTCATCTCTCGGTCAATCCTCACGACCACCTGTAAAGAAGCATGTCACTGACGTCGGCCTCTGGCTCTCTGAATGCACATGACACATCTGATCCTGGGTGCAAACATCATTGCAGCAGTGTCCTGGAAGGAATCCTGCTCAGGGTTTCTTCCGATCTTGCCTATGCCGATCCGTACGGAGGCTGGTACTCTTCCATAGTCTTTCCTCGTTCAATGGACATCTGTGTACTCCGCACGGCATTTCCTCGGAAATCGGTCGCATCCCAACGCCTCTGTAAGCATATCAGACCTCTGGTCTCGACGGGAAGTAATGACAGCTCATCAGCGTCTCGCACGAACCTCTTGTCCCGCTTGTCTGTATCATCGTCTTGCGACGTCACGTCTCTATCTGCGCACTGCAAAGTGCTCAGCTATGATCCACCCGAAGTCCCTCGCACGGACTCGAAATCGCGTACTCTGTAGCTCCATCATCCTGTAGAGGATGTCTGGCCGAACAGGTCTTTGGGAACGCGTCGCAATCAACGGTGGAAAACTCAATACTCGTCCGTCCTCGATCAACTCGCAACGCAACTGGGTGAGGTCCTTTATCCGAACCTGGTCCACTATCTCGTCAACGATGCCGAACCTTGGCCTGCTGGGTGTGTGCAATATGACCATTCCTGGGTCTAAGTCTTCTCGTATCGTTTTCCAGAAGGGTCCTGTCGAGGTCTCTCTCAAATCTCACTTCTGCCGAATTATCCGGAAGTCATCGTCCAATGCTGAAGCTAATTCTTATTCCGGAATGGCTGCATACTTATCGTGCTTCTTTCTGGAAGATATATCCATATACCACGCCTCTGGGTGCGTATAACATCTCTGATGTCAGCGGAGTAGAACGTCATCTCGTCGAAATATCTTGCGAACTCTTTTCTTCACTCTGCTTCACTGTCGACTGATTCGGACTCGTCTCATCATGGCTGCATGGACAGTGCTCCAACGGCAATCCTCGTATCTGGAGTATCCCAAGCAATGCATCCCATCACATGATGTCCGAATGATGTCGAATCATCCGATCGACTCGTCAGAACCTCATAATCCCCCAGGAGATCACATCATGGGTACAGTTTAATAGTATCGAGTACATGCCACAGCGTCGGTGGTCCAGCCGTAGAAGGGCAAACCCAAGCCTCACTAATGGCGCCGCGGAACCGCCGCAAACCCTAAGGTTCAAAGGCTTTCACACGGTCATTAAGTCGAGTTAGGGTTTCATTCTTCTAGAGGGTCCATAGAATCACCTGCATGTCTTTCCGTATACTTTAAACTTGGAAAAGGGGCTTCTGACATTCGATCGTCTCTATCGACTCTCAACGAACCTGCGCGTGAAGTAGTCTCTAGCTGGAAGCAATCTATCTGATGACCTCGCATCGGTAATCGAACGAACCACATGTCTTAGTCATTAGTCCTCAGGTGACTAGCGACCGTCCAACATATCTCCAAGTACAATCTTGTACTGCAATAGCTCCATCATCTTGGGCGATATCTCATCGTTCGCAGCAACAACTGGCTCATTCGTCTGTACGCTACCCAGCGCCTCATCAACCTGAATAAGCGATTTATCAATGGTCATCACCTCTGGCTGGCCTCTAGCAGTAGCCTGCTCCTCTGGTACCAAATGGCACATCCGAGAAATCTCGTAAAGGTGGTCCATCAAACGCTCATGGCGCGAGAACACAACTAGACGACGCCTCCCAATGCAATCGTAAGTCTCTGAAATCACGCTCTGGTCAGTCCTCGTCCACGATGAGCTCATGCTGACGCAACTCTAGCCATAGCTCTCTCTGCCCGTGTGATCGTAGTAGCAAAATCATAACCAGTATCGATGAAGATAGATCAGGAATGAATATAATACCAGGCAAGGAAATGTACATCCTAAGGCTCCTTAAGCGGAGTGGCGTGTCGTAAGTATGCCGCGGAACATACCAACGGTACGTCACTCTACTTTAGTCACCTGTTCCATCAACCAAGGGTCATCCTACGCGAAGAAAGTTCGGGTCTAATATCCCCTCGACCAAGTCTAAGTTCCGTAAGGTCAAGCCTAAGTTCCGTATATAGATAACGCCCTAGGCTCCACATAGTCAAACTTAGACTTGAACCAAGGTTAACCTAGCGCTCTGATACCAACTTTGTCACGACCCGAAAAGAGCACGTGACTGGCACCTGAACCATATGAAGTCTATAGGACTCCATCTGATCCAAGTAAGCCAAAAGCCCAGAAATCTAAAACCATTTTAAGGGTAAATATGAAAATTTGTGTTTAGGAAGTAAGGAAAAACATGTTTGAAGTCAAGGTTTTTAAATAACTAAGCCGAAAATGGATTTAAAAAGTAAAGTCTTTTCTAAAAATTTCGGCAGAGTTTCTTTTGTAAAAACTGGCCCCGAACGGGGTACAACAAGAATAACAATATAAATGCAATGGTAAAAGGCATCCCCAAGCGGGAGCTAGCTCTTCGTCCAAGACGGTCACAACCACACAACAATATAATATACAACGCCAAGTGGCGAGGATCAAATCCAAAAGAAAGCTCAAAGCATGAAAAAAAACCCGCAATACTACTAAGCGCGACTCTAAGGTCGAAATAATACAACACTAATGTCTACGTCTGAAACAATATACAGTTTTGGTTGATGGAAATTCTAGATACAAGGGATAAAATAAATACAATGGTGATTCTTGATGCAAAAGAATCCACCTATCAAAAGCAATTCACCCATAAGGAAGTACTGTGCCAGAAATGCCGCAAGGGAACCTGTACGGCAAAACCTGCAAGAGCTGTGGCACAACGGGGGTGAGTTGCCAACTCGTGAATAGAAAACATCTACAAGCAGAAACCGAATGCAAGACATAAACCTAGGTCAACAATCAGTAATATAAACCACAAAAGTACATCTGAAGTATGATAAAGTGGCAATGTGACATCTAATCATGTATGTAGTGCCAGGTACTCAGGTAATAACATGTCATGAATGTAAGGTATGCTGCATGAAGTAAATATGATGAAGCATCAATGAAGATCAATACACATATATTAGCGTCCCATACCACTAATATTGGTGTAAGGGTATACATAACAGCGCCCTCGAACCCTGTTATATATACAAATGAAGTATGAGCAATGTAAAACCAGTCTCTATATGTGATCAATGTCTGTATAAGTGTGGATCCCGTCCACCTGTCACCCAATGACAATAAGCCTCATGCATGTAAATATCGTAAAACATATGCATGGAAATATGAGGATATAAGCAATCATGGAAATATCATAAAACATCATGAAACCTGTGCCTAGCATCGGCACGTAAATCCTCGTCTATCAGGCACTGTCACCAAGACTAGCCCTGATAGGTACGTAGCATACGCTCCCTCGAAACCCGAGTGCCCAGCTTCGACCCTCGAATTTCGCCGTATCATACGTACATACTCCGGTCGGTATCCCCACGATAACCGCCGAGTCCAAATACTATCACCGGTAGGTAGTGCTCCCCTGCCAGGCTCACCGTCTAACACATACGAGTCTTCTTGCCCCGGGATACCTTACCGGGTCCACCATGTACCCGCAGACGGTGCCTACCGCTCCTCGAATCGGGTTTCATATGCCACTCTCAGAACCGAGAAAACACATGGTGGACGCACTGAAATATCATATCAAGGAAACCGGTTTTTCAAAGACAATACACATTCTTAGTTGAAATAGCCACGGTTCCCAAATCCAGAAATATCATGGAAACACATATCTCAATGCGTATGATCAGAAAACATGATGGATGCAACATAATAAAGAATGTAGGCATATCGATATATCATGCAATACGGAAAAGTGATATGCACAGATTGGGGAAGCCGCTCATTTAAAAAGAATCCGTTTTAAAGAGTATTTTGCGGTTCCCAATTCTAGAATATCATCTGTGTATGTGCAACAAGTATGTGTACAAATATAAGTGTACAATAAGTATGTATACAAGTATGCAATGCAATGGTCGTATACTGAATGCGGCAATACTACAGTGTAGTGACATGGCAATTATCGATGATGAAGTGTGTGAGCCGGCAAGCGAGTGTACGTGGAACATATGCATCATCGATAATGGTGCTGGTGTCCTAACAGCATGATGGCAACATAAGCAGGCAATATGAATAGCATGAGTATGCGAGAAATCAAATAATCAACACCACAGTGAAGAAACTACATCAATATGTATGTATCATGCAGTTATGCCTTTTGAAACCACACGAATCAGGGTTTTTAGTAAAATAAGCGCTACGGTGTTTTTAAGAAAAGGTACGCCCTTTAAAGTATCCGTAGAATCTCTTTGTTTGTCTTTAAGATATTCCTGATTCGTAGTTTTTGAAATAGGTCTGACTCGGTCTAGTCTAACATCTACTATGCAAACTACTGATATAAGTATCAGGTCAATCGGGAGGGGTATGGAAACCACCTAAATCTGAGTCGATATGTATATATATAGTCGGTGATCCCGCCTCAGTAGTATCGCGTACGATACAATATATCATATGACCTCCTCAAGTCATGAGTGCGGATCTATCATCAGTGTAAAGCTCGTACGGTAAATCGTCGTACGGCATCCCAATAGCTGGGTACGGGTCAAATCACATTCCTCTTATTAATTATCAGGTGTCATTATCATCATATCCCATAATCGGGGTGACTGATCTAAGTCTAGTACATCTGATACCATCTATAAAGTATGAATGCGGGGGTAAACACACATCCCAAGCCCGTAAGAATCACATGTCATATCCCAAATATGCATCATATCAAATCACCTATCTTGCGGCACAAGGCCCAATATCATCGACTCATTTCCGATGTCATCAAATATCATCAACCAAGTGTAAGTATAAGGAATATGCAAGTGTGTGAGTGTGGGTATAAATCTATCCTAGGGTTCGCGACTAGGTACTACACTAGTTACTTCTAACCCTAACTAACCATAATACATCTAACACAAAACCACGACACACTATAAACTATCATATATCTAATATACATAGTATACTAACTACGGACTGCGGGGATGCTATACGCCATCCACCCGACTTCCCCCTGTAGATATAATCTACTCACCTTGCGTCTTCATTTGTCGACGTCGCCACGCGCTTTCTGGTCGTCCCGATGTCTTCATGGGTACCTACATCTCAAAGTATCGTATATACGCAATTAAAACCAAATCCAAGCTAAAACGGCACATGAAATCCAAAACGATACGATAAGGGGCCTATAGGTGAGAACCTATGGCACGCCTTCAAAACCATCAATAAATCCTCTATATCGTCGTATAAACGCCAAATAGTCGAGGTAAAACGAAACACACCAATGCAGAAATGAAAATACGGAATACGGAAACTAAAATCCAAAACAGCAACTCATGAAATATGTCCCAGATTTTACCAGAGATCAATTTATACAAATCTATATATACCAAGGGCCTAAAGTAAGCATGTAGGAGCTACAGAACAAACAGGAGGCAAAATGGTGGGACCCAGGCCGCAATTTGCGGCCAACTGGGAGGAATTGGCGGCCGGGTAAAGAGGTTAGGGGCTGGGGCTTTGGGGGTAGCTCTCTGGGTGCCTATACATATCACTGTCCACCCAATATTATTTTAGGGGTCTCGGGGTGTTAGCAGATTCTTAATAACAGTGACAGATTCCAGTTTTCCCCGATATCGGTTTCTAAAATCCGTATTCTGGTTTTTGGCTTCAGGTTAGGGTCTCAATTTAGGCACTATGGTGTTTATATAACCTCAACTGAGCTCAATTTCATAATACCACACCAATTTTCCTCAAACCCTAACTAGGTTTTCATCAAGTCCATAATATCACACAATATGGATTTAATCTTAACATGGGGTTAAAGGAAATGCTAGAATTAAGCTAATCGTCCAGAAATTACCTCATTTGGCAACTCAAGAAAATTCTTGAGTTGCCCCTAGTGGCCAAAATCCATGCTTTCTTGGCTCCAAGTGTAGATCTAGGGATTGTGCACACTTTTAATGAAATGAGTGTGTGGTTTTGGTGTAGATTTAGAGGTGTTTTGGAGCTTGAAGAGGGGAGGGGATGAGGTGCAGGAGCAGCAGCAGAAGAAGAGAGAAGAGGGAGGGAAAATGAGGGGAAAATGGCTAAGGGTTTAGTCAAATGAAGCCCATACCTCACTCTCTCACCAACCCTCCAATTCTTTAATCTTTTCCCATTTTCTTTTTCTTTTCTTAATCTCTTCAACTCCTTCTCACATAAATAGTAACCCCAAAACAACCATGGCAATAAAAAGTAGCACAAGTGTGAAAAGTAATGTGTGCATGTTTTGCACAAAAATTGCTAAAACCGATTAGCGATTTTTAATCGCGATTAGCATTAAATTAGCATATAATTAATCACAAAAACTTAAAAATGGCATAAATCCATAAGATACCCTATTTTAGAATTTTCCATAATTTTTCTCAAAATTTTCCTATTTATTTGTATTTAATAATACCAAAATATTAAAATATTCTATAAAATAATATTAAATTATAAAAATTCCCAAAAATAGTATTTTATTATTATTATTAATTTTTTGAGATGTTACAATCTTCCCCCCTTAAAGAAATTCGGTCCCCGAATTTTAAATTTAAACCCCCAAATACAAAAACATTCAGTAAAAGTCGAAATTGTCGGGGTTCCGAAAACATCAATACATAGCGAATCTCATCAAAGTGTACTGCTCTACTAAAAATCAATCCACAAAATGTATATATATAAGAATATCCTATGCGTCTGGTGCGCAAGGAATCAAAATCCATATATGCGTCATACAGGTGTACAAAACATCTAGGTGCAACGGGTGTGCACGAAACATCTGTCATAGGCAACATGTGTGCCTGACAGCAAAACAGGTGCATGTGACATGCACGAAGAATCTCGATTTAGTGCATCTGGCGTGCACCAAAATCGTATATCAAAACACTAAAGGTGCATGAAAACTATGCTGGAAGTGTATATCAAATCACTGCATACGACAGGCATGAAATCTCAATCAATATCTCAAATGTAATAACTATGCGCAAAAATATAAATATCCAGTGGGTGCATGAAACAAATATCATGAAACTCAGTCATCAAAACTAATTCATGCAAACAGAACGCCCAAAATACCGAAATCCAAAACGACGGATACGTGATCATCAAATCACAAAATCACCAATCATAAATACCGTCGTCGGCAGTTCCTCCTTCGAGGTCGAGAAGGAGTCGGTGCATCCAATGCTAGGAGCGCAAGATATCTACTTGCCTCTTGCTCACGGTCTGGCGTCCTCTGACTCTGGGTCCTTATCTTCTCTGGGGATTACCAATCTCCCAATCAATCGGCTCATCGGCCCTGTCAGATGTGCTAACGGGGACGATTCCGTTCTGGCACTTCTTTGGTCATCTCTCGGTCAATCCTCACGACCACCTGTAAAGAAGCATGTCACTGACGTCGGCCACTGGCTCTCTGAATGCACATGACACATCTGATCCTGGGTGCAAACATCATTGCAGCAGTGTCCTGGAAGGAATCCTGCTCAGGGTTTCTTCCGATCTTGCCTATGCCGATCCGTACGGAGGTTGGTACTCTTCCATAGTCTTTCCTCGTTCAATGGACATCTGTGTACTCCGCACGGCATTTCCTCAGAAATCGGTCGCATCCCAACTCCTCTGTAAGCATATCAGACCTCTGGTCTCGACGGGAAGTAATGACAGCTCATCAGCGTCTCGCACGAACCTCTTGTCCCGCTTGTCTGTATCATCGTCTTGCGACGTCACGTCTCTATCTGCGCACTGCAAAGTGCTCAGCTATGATCCACCCGAAGTCCCTCGCACGGACTCGAAATCGCGTACTCTGTAGCTCCATCATCCTGTAGAGGATGTCTGGCCGAACAGGTCTTTGGGAACGCGTCGCAATCAACGGAGGAAAACTCAATACTCGTCCGTCCTCGATCAACTCGCAACGCAACTGGGTGAGGTCCTTTATCCGAACCTGGTCCACTATCTCGTCAACGATGCCGAACCTTGGCCTGCTGGGTGTGTGCAATATGACCATTCCTGGGTCTAAGTCTTCTCGTATCGTTTTCCAGAAGGGTCCTGTCGAGGTCTCTCTCAAATCTCACTTCTGCCGAATTATCCGGAAGTCATCGTCCAATGCTGAAGCTAATTCTTATTCCGGAATGGCTGCATACTTATCGTGCTTCTTTCTGGAAGATATATCCATATACCACGCCTCTGGGTGCGTATAACATCTCTGATGTCAGCGGAGTAGAACGTCATCTCGTCGAAATATCTTGCGAACTCTTTTCTTCACTCTGCTTCACTGTCGACTGATTCGGACTCGTCTCATCATGGCTGCATGGACAGTGCTCCAACGGCTATCCTCGTATCTAGAGTATCCCAAGCAATGCATCCCATCACATGATGTCCGAATGATGTCGAATCATCCGATCGACTCGTCAGAACCTCATAATCCCCCAGGAGATCACATCATGGGTACAGTTTAATAGTATCGAGTACATGCCACAGCGTCGGTGGTCCAGCCGTAGAAGGGCAAACCCAAGCCTCACTAATGGCGCCGCGGAACCGCCGCAAACCCTAAGGTTCAAAGGCTTTCACACGGTCATTAAGTCGAGTTAGGGTTTCATTCTTCTAGAGGGTCCATAGAATCACCTGCATGTCTTTCCGTATACTTTAAACTTGGAAAAGGGGCTTCTGACATTCGATCGTCTCTATCGACTCTCAACGAACCTGGGCGTAAAGTAGTCTCTAGCTGGAAGCAATCTATCTGATGACCTCGCATCGGTAATCGAACGAACCACATGTCTTAGTCATTAGTCCTCAGGTGACTAGCGACCGTCCAACATATCTCCAAGTACAATCTTGTACTGCAATAGCTCCATCATCTTGGGCGATATCTCATCGTTCGCAGCAACAACTGGCTCATTCGTCTGTACGCTACCCAGCGCCTCATCAACCTGAATAAGCGATATATCAATGGTCATCACCTCTGGCTGGCCTCTAGCAGTAGCCTGCTCCTCTGGTACCAAATGGCACATCCGAGAAATCTCGTAAAGGTGGTCCATCAAACGCTCATGGCGCGAGAACACAACTAGACGACGCCTCCCAATGCAATCGTAAGTCTCTGAAATCACGCTCTGGTCAGTCCTCGTCCACGACGAGCTCATGCTGACGCAACTCTAGCCATAGCTCTCTCTGCCCGTGTGATCGTAGTAGCAAAATCATAACCAGTATCGATGAAGATAGATCAGGAATGAATATAATACCAGGCAAGGAAATGTACATCCTAAGGCTCCTTAAGCGGAGTGGCGTGTCGTAAGTATGCCGCGGAACATACCAACGGTACGTCACTCTACTTTAGTCACCTGTTCCATCAACCAAGGGTCATCCTACGCGAAGAAAGTTCGGGTCTACTATCCCCTCGACCAAGTCTAAGTTCCGTAAGGTCAAGCCTAAGTTCCGTATATAGATAACGCCCTAGGCTCCACATAGTCAAACTTAGACTTGAACCAAGGTTAACCTAGCGCTCTGATACCAACTTTGTCACGACCCGAAAAGAGCACGTGACTGGCACCTGAACCATATGAAGTCTATAGGACTCCATCTGATCCAAGTAAGCCAAAAGCCCAGAAATCTAGAACCATTTTAAGGGTAAATATGAAAATTTGTGTTTAGGAAGTAAGGAAAAACATGTTTGAAGTCAAGGTTTTTAAATAACTAAGCCGAAAATGGATTTAAAAAGTAAAGTCTTTTCTAAAAATTTCGGCAGAGTTTCTTTTGTAAAAACTGGCCCCGAACGGGGTACAACAAGAATAACAATATAAATGCAATGGTAAAAGGCATCCCCAAGCGGGAGCTAGCTCTTCGTCCAAGACGGTCACAACCACACAACAATATAATATACAACGCCAAGTGGCGAGGATCAAATCCAAAAGAAAGCTCAAAGCATGAAAAAAAACCCGCAATACTACTAAGCGCGACTCTAAGGTCAAAATAATACAACACTAATGTCTACGTCTGAAACAATATACAGTTTTGGTTGATGGAAATTCTAGATACAAGGGATAAAATAAATACAATGGTGATTCTTAATGCAAAAGAATCCACCTATCAAAAGCAATTCACCCACAAGGAAGTACTGTGCCAGAAATGCCGCAAGGGAACCTGTACGGCAAAACCTGCAAGAGCTGTGGCACAACGGGGGTGAGTTGCCAACTCGTGAATAGAAAACATCTACAAGCAGAAACCGAATGCAAGACATAAACCTAGGTCAACAATCAGTAATATAAACCACAAAAGTACATCTGAAGTATGATAAAGTGGCAATGTGACATCTAATCATGTATGTAGTGCCAGGTACTCAGGTAATAACATGTCATGAATGTAAGGTATGCTGCATGAAGTAAATATGATGAAGCATCAATGAAGATCAATACACATATATTAGCGTCCCATACCACTAATATTGGTGTAAGGGTATACATAACAGCGCCCTCGAACCCTGTTATATATACAAATGAAGTATGAGCAATGTAAAACCAGTCTCTATATGTGATCAATGTCTGTATAAGTGTGGATCCCGTCCACCTGTCACCCAATGACAATAAGCCTCATGCATGTAAATATCGTAAAACATATGCATGGAAATATGAGGATATAAGCAATCATGGAAATATCATAAAACATCATGAAACCTGTGCCTAGCATCGGCACGTAAATCCTCGTCTATCAGGCACTGTCACCAAGACTAGCCCTGATAGGTACGTAGCATACGCTCCCTCGAAACCCGAGTGCCCAGCTTCGACCCTCGAATTTCGCCGTATCATACGTACATACTCCGGTCGGTATCCCCACGATAACCGCCGAGTCCAAATACTATCACCGGTAGGTAGTGCTCCCCTGCCAGGCTCACCGTCTAACACATACGAGTCTTCTTACCCCGGGATACCTTACCGGGTCCACCATGTACCCGCAGACGGTGCCTACCGCTCCTCGAATCGGGTTTCATATGCCACTCTCAGAACCGAGAAAACACATGGTGGACGTACTGAAATATCATATCAAGGAAACAGGTTTTTCAAAGACAATACACATTCTTAGTTGAAATAGCCACGGTTCCCAAATCCAGAAATATCATGGAAACACATATCTCAATGCGTATGATCAGAAAACATGATGGATGCAACATAATAAAGAATGTAGGCATATCGATATATCATGCAATACGGAAAAGTGATATGCACAGATTGGGGAAGCCGCTCTTTTAAAAAGAATCCGTTTTAAAGAGTATTTTGCGGTTCCCAATTCTAGAATATCATCTGTGTATGTGCAACAAGTATGTGTACAAATATAAGTGTACAATAAGTATGTATACAAGTATGCAATGCAATGGTCGTATACTGAATGCGGCAATACTACAGTGTAGTGACATGGCAATTATCGATGATGAAGTGTGTGAGCCGGCAAGCGAGTGTACGTGGAACATATGCATCATCGATAATGGTGCTGGTGTCCTAACAGCATGATGGCAACATAAGCAGGCAATATGAATAGCATGAGTATGCGAGAAATCAAATAATCAACACCACAGTGAAGAAACTACATCAATATGTATGTATCATGCAGTTATGCCTTTTGAAACCACACGAATCAGGGTTTTTAGTAAAATAAGGGCTACGGTGTTTTTAAGAAAAGGTACGCCCTTTAAAGTATCCGTAGAATCCCTTTGTTTGTCTTTAAGATATTCCTGATTCGTAGTTTTTGAAATAGGTCTGACTCGGTCTAGTCTAACATCTACTATGCAAACTACTGATATAAGTATCAGGTCAATCGGGAGGGGTATGGAAACCACCTAAATCTGAGTCGATATGTATATATATAGTCGGTGATCCCGCCTCAGTAGTATCGCGTACGATACAATATATCATATGACCTCCTCAAGTCATGAGTGCGGATCTATCATCAGTGTAAAGCTCGTACGGTAAATCGTCGTACGGCATCCCAATAGCTGGGTACGGGTCAAATCACATTTCTCTTATTAATTATCAGGTGTCATTATCATCATATCCCATAATCGGGGTGACTGATCTAAGTCTAGTCCATCTGATACCATCTATAAAGTATGAATGCGGGGGTAAACACACATCCCAAGCCCGCAAGAATCACATGTCATATCCCAAATATGCATCATATCAAATCACCTATCTTGCGGCACAAGGCCCAATATCATCGACTCATTTCCGATGTCATCAAATATCATCAACCAAGTGTAAGTATAAGGAATATGCAAGTGTGTGAGTGTGGGTATAAATCTATCCTAGGGTTCGCGACTAGGTGCTACACTAGTTACTTCTAACCCTAACTAACCATAATACATCTAACACAAAACCACGACACACTATAAACTATCATATATCTAATATACATAGTATACTAACTACGGACTGCGGGGGTGCTATACGCCATCCACCCGACTTCCCCCTGTAGATATAATCTACTCACCTTGCGTCTTCATTTGTCGACGTCGCCACGCACTTTCTGGTCGTCCCGATGTCTTCATGGGTACCTACATCTCAAAGTATCGTATATACGCAATTAAAACCAAATCCAAGGTAAAACGGCACATGAAATCCAAAACGATACGATAAGGGGCCTATAGGTGAGAACCTATGGCACGCCTTCAAAACCATCAATAAATCCTCTATATCGTCGTATAAACGCCAAATAGTCGAGGTAAAACGAAACACACCAATGCAGAAATGAAAATACGGAATACGGAAACTAAAATCCAAAACAGCAACTCATGAAATATGTCCCAGATTTTACCAGAGATCAATTTATACAAATCTATATATACCAAGGGCCTAAAGTAAGCATGTAGGAGCTACAGAACATACAGGAGGCAAAATGGTGGGACCCAGGCCGCAATTTGCGGCCAATTGGGAGGAATTGGCGGCCGGGTAAGGAGGTTAGGGGCTGGGGCTTTGGGGGTAGCTCTCTGGGTGCCTATACATATCACTGTCCACCCAATATTATTTTAGGGGTCTCGGGGTGTTAGCAGATTCTTAATAACAGTGACAGATTCCAGTTTTTCCCCGATATCGGTTTCTAAAATCCGTATTCTGGTTTTTGGCTTCAGGTTAGGGTCTCAATTTAGGCACTATGGTGTTTATATAACCTCAACTGAGCTCAATTTCACAATACCACACCAATTTTCCTCAAACCCTAACTAGGTTTTCATCAAGTCCATAATATCACACAATATGGATTTAATCTTAACATGGGGTTAAAGGAAATGCTAGAATTAAGCTAATGGTCCAGAAATTACCTCATTTGGCAACTCAAGAAAATTCTTGAGTTGCCCCTACTGGCCAAAATCCATGCTTTCTTGGCTCCAAGTGTAGATCTAGGGATTGTGCACACTTTTAATGAAATGAGTGTGTGGTTTTGGTGTAGATTTAGAGGTGTTTTGGAGCTTGAAGAGGGGAGGGGATGAGGTGCAGGAGCAGCAGCAGAAGAAAAGAGAAGAGGGAGGGAAAATGAGGGGAAAATGGCTAAGGGTTTAGTCAAATGAAGCCCATACCTCACTCTCTCACCAACCCTCCAATTCTTTAATCTTTTCCCATTTTCTTTTTCTTTTCTTAATCTCTTCAACTCCTTCTCACATAAATAGTAACCCCAAAACAACCATGGCAATAAAAAGTAGCACAAGTGTGAAAAGTAATGTGTGCATGTTTTGCACAAAAATTGCTAAAACCGATTAGCGATTTTTAATCGCGATTAGCATTAAATTAGCATATAATTAATCATAAAAACTTAAAAATGGCATAAATCTATAAGATACCCTATTTTAGAATTTTCCATAATTTTTCTCAAATTTTTCCTATTTATTTGTATTTAATAATACCAAAATATTAAAATATTCCATAAAATAATATTAAATTATAAAAATTCCCAAAAATAGTATTTTATTATTATTATTAATTTTTTGAGATGTTACAATACTACTTGGCAAGAGGTAGAGGGTGAAGAAATAGGAGGTGGGTTCACTTTAGAATTGGATTTCTCACTCTTTTTCTCAAGATGCCATTAATGGTGGCAAGCTTTCTTCTTGAAGAAGAAGAAGAAGAAGAAGATAGAATATGATAAGTATCTCCTCAAAAAGGAAAATAATATGAATACTTATCATATACTAACCATGGTCAAGTGTAGAGAGTAAACTAGGGTTAGGTGAATGGTTAGGTTAAGGGAAGAAAACAAAAATGGTCAAGCTTTCAACTCTTCATGAAGCTTCATGAAAGAAACAAAGAAAGCCACCATTTCCATTTTCTTTTCCAAAATAAATAATCAAAATAAATAAATGAATAAATAAACAAAACCCTAACCATTCATATAACCATGGTTTAATCTTTACACAAACTCAAGTTAGCATGTATCATCAAACATGATACAATTAAGTGTACACAAAAAAATATATCACATATACAATGTGCACAACAAGTGAGAAAATCCTTTTAAAGTGAACCAATACTAGTTAATGCAAAGTAATATATCAAATATATAATTATACATTAAATCATTAAATCAACACTTGATTCAATGATCCGGTCAAGACACAGATAACCGACTAGTATCCAATGTATCGACTTATCGAATCAATCTTCGATTCGATAACTAGGTTATATCGCATACAACCATCGAAACATTCATCGCGAGAATGAAATACGGTATCACATACACGCATTATTCTCGGTCCCGCACATATCTTATATGCGCTCCTATTTCGTTTCGCTTGAGCCAGGAAACCTCTGTGTAGGACTCTAAAGACTCGTCAATACGCCGGTAGCAGATGATGATCATATCAAGCACCCACAAGCCGCAAGCGGTCTGCTAAACGTAACGGCCACCCGGGTATTGAGCGATCAGAAGATCGACAAGCAAGCCCGCTCACACTCCTGTGAATCCAACCAGTAACACTTACCGTACAGTCCGGTCTGTTCGTTTGATATGTCGCATATCAAGTCTAGGGGTGGTAAACGTCAGACCCCAATAACCGATAAGTCGTGCCGATGTGAGGCTCATAACGGGTCGAAAAACTACTGGTAACACTTACCAGCAAATCTCTGATCAGCCCTGGCCAGGGACTTCCCTGTTACGGCTAATCGAGCACAGCGCAACATCAACCCCAATACCGGGAGAGACGAAACCCCTCCTATCGCTCATTGCCTCCATGTGACTCGGGACTGTGCCCAAAAACCACCGTTTTGCATGCCCTCATGGACGTGGTAAGGTGGAGATCAAAGCACAGTGGGAATCACACAAGACTCTATGACGATCTCGGGTCTACAGACTAACCTGCACAAGTGTCACCTGAGAACTGCCATCTGACGTGAGGTATAATACCATCTGGGAGTTCTCGGCGAGTCAGTCCAGTGTACCCAGTCTCCACTGAGCACCCGTATACCATCTCTGATGTCAAACACCAATGGATATGGGATCATCCATCGCCCATCCCATGAGTCGAGAAGCGTATACGCTAGTCTACACTGGTATATCGATGCCCCGTCTCGATACACCCACGACTAGGGACCTTGAAGGATGTACCTATGGACTACCATGTCCCCACTAGTATGATCTGCATCATAGTCCAGGTAGTCAAGTACACATCCTAAGGGCTTTACCAACATGTAACTATAAGACAGTTTAAAGAGACTAGTATACATGTTAAGATAAAGTGCAACCAGATAGCATACTATCATATCGAGCAAGAAAGTCATCTCTATATATGTCCAAGCATCCAATATAATATACATCATCTGTACAATACTGGCCTCTAGGGCATACATACAACTAACAATTGAGTTAGGGTAGTCGTACGACTTTGTTGACCTTAGCCAAGGGTCGTACGGGTGGGTTTAATTCAATCGGGAAATGACGGGTTGAACTTGGCTAGCACTTATGATTTGTTGGCCTTAGCCAAGGTCATGAGATGCTAGGGGCAAAAGTATTATCGGGAATTTCAAGTGTTGAAATTTGCAATGAGATTGCATACTTTCTATGAGATAGATGGATCCTGATACCCACTACGAGTAAGAGTTACTTCTGGGAGAATTTTATACAGGATAATTAGCCGATCAAGTAGGTGTATAGAAAGGTGTTAACGGGGTTAAGCCTCTGGGAAAACGAGGTTTATTTTAATTAGGTCCGTGCGAAAGCACGGGGAACCTCCTTCAAAATACCAACACTGATCTGGCTGAAAGATTGATGAAATTGTAAGATGTAATTAATCCCGGCTAATCTTACCTTTTAGGGTTTGAAGGGAGATTTATGAAAACAGTAGGAGACATCCTGATTAGATAAGATAATAACCAATCTAATCTTGCAAGAGCATACGCTAAAGTGTTTCCTTCTCTCTCTCTCCAGGTAGCGACCATGTCAGGCCTTAATCAAGATAATAATATGGATGTATTGACTGAAGCTGCTTATTATACTGAGCAGGGGAACGTTGGTCCCGTTCTTTCTTATAAGTGTTATGAGACTGAGCAGGGAATAGGACAATAGCTGGATTCTCACACCGCCCAAACGAAGAACAAGTATGTTGATGCATCTTCTTCGGGTATGTTAGTTATTAAGAACTGTTTCTCAGTTCATCCTACGTCCTGGGTATTAGATACCGGATCGGGATCCCACATATGTAAATTATTACGTGGGCTACGTAAAGGTAGAGAACTGGGAAAGGGTGATCATTCCGTACAAGTAGGGAATGGTGCAAGTATTGCAGCCAAAGCAGTTGACGAATATCACCTAGTATTACCAAGTAGTAATACTTTAATTCTGAACGAGTGCTATTATATACCGAACATGATGTGCAACATTATATCAGTTTCTTTATAAAGTAAAAAAGGATATAATTTTATAATACAGGATAATGTTATGAACATCTTCCTAAATCAAAAGTTGATTGGATCAGGCTCGTTATATAATGGCATATTCATTCTCAATCAAAATACAGTTCTTAATATACAAAACACACACAAGAGGAAGAGTTCAGAAATGAACGAATCTTTCTTGTGGTATTGTAGACTTGGTCATATCAATGCGACACGGCTAGCTAAGTTACATAAGGATGGATATTTGAATCCGTTCGAATTATCATCTTATGATACTTGCCATTCATGTCTCAAAGGAAAAATGACCAAAACTCCGTTTAGTGGACACGGAGAAAGAGTTGAGGAACTCTTAGGACTGGTACATAGTGATGTATGCGGTCCCATGTCTACACATGCCAGGAACGGTTCTTCCTACTTTATTAAATTCACTGACGATCTCTCTAGATACGGACATGTGTTCCTGATGAAACACAAGTCTGAAGCTTTTGAGAAATTCAGAGAATATAAGAACGAAGTAGAGAACCAAACGGACAAAAGTATTAAGATCCTTCGATCTAATCGAGGAGGAGAATACTTGAGCAATGAGTTTCTGAACTATCTAAAAGAGAATGAGATTCTCTCTCAGCTTACTCCTCCTTATACACCACATCACAATGGTGTATCAGAAAGAAGGAATCGCACCCTATTAGATATGGTGCACTCTATGATGAGCAATGCTGAGTTGCCTATTTCCTTTTGGGGGTATGCGCTTGAGACAGCCATATACCTATTGAATAGAGTTCCAACCAAATCAGTGCCTACCACTCCATATGAGATATGGAATGGGAAGAGACCATCTTTTAAATGAGTTAAGATATGGGGTTGTCCGGCCTATGTTAAAAAGAAAATCCGGACAAGCTCGAGGCAAGATCGATTCTTTGCAAGTTTCTGGGATATCCAAGTAATTCATATGGATATCTATTTTAGCTAAGTGAGGAACAAAAAGTGTTTGTTTCTCAACATGCCACCTTTTTAGAAAAGGAATTTCTTGCAAAAGAAATTAGTGGCGAAGAGGTAGAGCTGGAAGAGGTTCCAGCGATACAAACCGCAACTGAAGATTTAGTGGAACCAGATGATTCGGTAGTACCCGACGAACCCCAGCCTCTCCGCCGATCTAGTAGGGTTTCTCATCCATCTAAGAGATACTACGGTTTTCTCATTGATGGTGGGAGCGAGGATTGCATCATGGAAGATGATGACCCGACTAGTTTCGAGCAGGTCATCACGAGTGGTGACTCTGTGAAATGGCTGGATGTAATGCGATCTGAGATGGAATCCATGTACACCAACAAAGTATGGACTTTGGAAGTTGCTCCTGAAGGGGTAAAACCCATTAGGAACAAGTGGATCTTTAAGAAGAAACTTGGTATAGATGGAAAAGTTGAGACTTTCAAAGCTAGACTTGTTGCAAAGGGTTTTCGTCAACGACCAGGTGTGGATTATGACGAAATCTTTTCTCCAGTGGCTATGCTTAAGTCCATCCGGATCTTACTTGCCACTGCTGCATACCATGACTACGAAATCTGGCAGATAGTGTTAAGACCGCCTTTCTAAACGGTGATTTAGAAGAGTGCGTATACATGACTCAGCCAGAGGGCTTCGTAGATAGTGGGACCAGCGGAAAGGTGTGTAAGCTGCTTAAATCTATTTATGGATTAAAGCAAGCATCGCGGAGTTGGAACATCTGCTTTGATGTTGTAGTCAAAGAGTTTGACTTCATAAAAAACGTAGATGAACCTTGTATATATAAGAAGGTTGCAGAGAGTAAGGTTGTCTTCCTCGTATTGTACGTCGATGACATACTCTTGATAGGAAATGATGTTCCTATGCTGCAATCGGTCAAGCTCTTCTTATCACAAAGATTCTCAATGAAAGATCTTGGTGATGCCTCCTGTATACTGGGAATTATGATCTATAAAGATAGATCTAAACGGATACTGGGATTGTCCCAATTCAGGTACATTGACACCATACTAAAGAGGTTTAGTATGGAAGAATCCAAGCGTGCGAACCTACCCACGATCTCTGTACTCACTCTCTCCAAAGAGAAGTCTCCCAAGACTGATTTGGAGAGAGCTCGCATGCAAGGGATACCCTATGCTTCGGCAGTAGGCTCTATCATGTATGCAATGCTATGTACCAGACCCGATGTAGCATACTCACTAAGTATAGTGAGTAGGTATCAAGCAGATCCTGGAGAGAATCACTGGATAGCTGTGAAGAACATTCTCAAGTACTTGAGAAGGACTAAAGAGATGTTCTTGGTGTATGGTAACGGAGAACTCCAGGTGGAGTTTTTTACCGATTCGAGCTTCCAAAGTGATAAGGACGACTCTAAGTCGCACTCGGGATTTGTCTTTACCCTCAATGGAGGAGCGGTGTGTTGGAAGAGTTCCAAACAGGATACTGTTGCAGACTCGACGATGGAGGTTGAATACATCGCTGCCAACGATGCTGCCAAAGAGGCTGTCTGGATAAAGAAGTTCATTGCTGAACTTAGTGTGGTTCTGTCCATTGAGCATCCAATACCTTTGTATTGCGATAACAATGGAGCTGTGGCTTTGGCCCAGGAACCCAGGTCCCATCAGAAGTTCAGACATATTCTGAGGCGGTATCACCTGATCCGGGAGATAGTTGATCGCAGGGAGATCGAGGTCAGGAGAGTTGATACGAAGGACAACACTGCGGATCCACTCACAAAGGTCATTCCCCAGATACAGTTTGAGAGATTATTCGGGATGCTAGGTATTAGATACTACAACAGCTGGCCTTAGTGCAAGTGGGAGATTGTTAGTTATGTATATGCCTTAGAGGCCATTGTTGTACATATGATGTATATTATAATGGATGCTTGGATATATATAGAGAGGACTTTCTTGCTCGTCATGATAGTATGCTATTTGGTTTCACTTTATCTTAACATTTTGACTTATATTAGTTTACTGTCTTACTCTCACATGTTGATAAAGCCCTTAGGATATGTACTCGACTACTGGGACTATGATGAGATCATACTAGTGGGGCTACGGTAGTCGATGAGTATATCCTATAACAGTTCCTAGTCGAGCGTGTGTCGAGACAGAGCATCGATACACCAGAGTAGACTAGCATATACGCATCTTGACCCATATGATGGGCGATGGATGATCCTATATCCATCGGTGTTTGACATCAAGGATGGTGTGTGGGTGCTCAGTGGAGACTGGGTATACTGGACGGACTCGCCGAGAACTCCCAGATGGTATTATACCTCACGCCAGATGGCAGTTCTTCGGTGACACTGGTACAGGTTAGTCTGTAGATCCAAGATCGTCATAGAGTCTTGTGTGATTCCCACTGTGCTTTGATTTCCACCTTACCACGTCCAAGAGGGCGTGCAAAACGGTGGCTTTTGGGTACAGTCCCGAATCACATGGAGGCAATGAACGATAGGAGGGAATTCGTCTCTCCCGGTATAGGGAGTTGATGTTGTGCTGTGTTCGATTGGCTATAACTGGAAGTCCCTGGCCAGGACGGATATTGAGTACTACTGGTAAGTGTTACCAGTAGTTTCTCGACCTGTTATGAGCCTCACATCGACACGACTTATCGGTTACTGGGGTCTGACGTATACCGCCCCTAGACTAGATATGCGACATATCAGACGAAGAGACCGGACTGTACGGGAGTGTTACTGATTGGATTCACAGGAGAATGTACAGGCTTGCTTGTTGATCTTCTGATCGCTCAATACCTGGGTGGCTATTACGTTTAGCTGACCACTTCCAGCTTGTGGGTGTTTGATATGATCATCGCCTGCTATCGGCGTATTGACGATTCTTTAGAGTCCTACTCAGAGGTTTCTTGACCCAGGCAAAACGGAGTAGGAGCACATATGTGATATGTGCGGGATCGAGAATAATACGATATGAGATACCGTATTCTATTCTTACGATAAATGATACCGGCCGGCGATATTTGATATCAGCCTGGTCATCGGATCAAGTGTTGATTCGATGAATCGGTACATGATAATATTAGTCGGTTATATTCGATATAGCCGGATTGTCGGATCAAGTGTTGATTCGATAATTTAATGTATAATTATATATGTGATATATTACATTACATTATCTAATATTGGCTCACTTTATTAATTCATTTTCTCACCGGATAATACATTGATATATATGCGATATATGTTAATTGTATTATTTTCTTTTGTTATAAAAAATATATTATATATGTGATATATAATATTGTAACATGTTATAATTACTAATGCAACATGATTAGTGGAGATTAAACATGGTTAGGGTTTGATTTAGGTTAGCTCTTTCATGATACTTCTAGAAGGTTTTACTTTGTTTCTAGTAAAGATATTGTCACGCCCCGCTTCCCAAAATGTGGAATACGGGAAGCGACGAAGGCCAGCCGTGCTACCTACGGTAAGGAAAAGTCCTTCCATAGTCACATAAGGCTGTCTAGATTAACCTGTCAAAAATAAAATCCAATACCAAAAGAAATAATACTGATAATCATGCTGCAATGAAACCACAAGAAATCCTAAAAATGGGTCTACTAGATAATTGATGCAATTAAAGATCCAAAACAAAAGATTCGGAATAAAATAAGATCCGAAAGAGATACAAAAGTCCTAATGTCCCATAAGGGCGCACATGCTAAAGGCTAAAAGTAAAGGAAAATAAACCTACGATTACTGATCTTCAAAAAAGTCCTGGTAGCCGCTCTGATCCCGCTCAGCCTAAAATCCTGTCTCTAAACTTGAGATGGCAAATCTCAGGGATGTCAGAGCACCCCAGCAAGTACTTAACGTATAAAGTGTGTGTAGCATAATAACAAGAATATATAAAAGTGAAGCCCGGTGCGCAAGAAAACATGTATATAAGTAATTAAATGCTCTAACACTATGAAACATGTATGTAAGAGATCAGGTCATAACCTAACTGGCCACTAAAAGGTAAACTATCCTATCGTAAGCTTGAGTGTGTGCGTCAACCTCTGCAGGAGTATTCCTAACCCAAGAGTGGTGTCCCAGGGGCTAGGAAACACGGGCCCAACTGTGGAATGAACAAGTGACCGCTATAGCCCGGTACGAGCTGTAATCATGTGACCGCTATAGCCCGGTACGAGCTGTAAACATGTGACCGCTATAGCCCGGTACGAGTTGTAATCATGTGACCGCTATAGCCCGGTACGAGCTGCCGGCATGGGACTCCTGAGATCCTTTTGTACAATGCACACTCAAACTACCCCAACACCTACGTATTTATAGCTGATATAGTAAAGATTAAAATCACTAATTAAAAATGCTGAAAAGACAGGAACTTGGGGTATGGTAATTGTATGGAAATAAAACTGGTGAATAGTGGTGTGTCATGTCATATAATTCAGCATTCAAATTAGAGAACTTGTTTTAATATGAGTAGTCTGGAGCAATGAGTAATCATGGCATGTCAAGTACAATAGTTATAAAATGATAGTGTCCATAAACAAGAATAGCATGTTAAGGTTTCACAAGCATGCCGACAATGATAGTCTCAAGTAAAATGTTAAATATAGACGATAGAATATGATAAGGTTAAAAATGTAAACAACACTCAACATAAATATGCAAGCATCTGTATTTAACATCCGATTTTATTTATTGAAAAGAATAATAAATTAAAATATGGTTTTAAAGGGTTAATATAGTTAAATGAGAATGACAAATTACAGATGCGTAAAGCGGGTGGTGGTAATAGTATAATTACGAGATAATAGTAAGTAAGATAAAATAAATGACAGATTGACTAGTTATCATGTAAGTGCTAATAATAAGTTTTATAATCATGTGATAATAAAAAAATATTAATATAAATTATAGTATCAAAATAATTTATATGATTAGGACACATAGAATGCAGCGATATTATAATGAGTGATAATGTAGAAAGTTTAATTTATATATATAAAATATTAAGCCCAAAGCGTTTATTGATTAACAGTAATAATGGTATATTTTTGTGTTTTAGATTAGGATATAAGTGTTAACATTCTGCATGCTAGTGTATACCAATATTGTTGCAACAGAAACATATAAACTTATAAAGCTTTTTATATATTAAACCACATTTACATTTTAATAGTTATTTTATTACGTTTGCACTTTTACAGTTCACTTGATGAAAAGATTAATAGGTATTCTAGATCTTGGAGTTTTCATCATATGTATAAGTATTATAAGATATATTAATAAAGCGGCAGAATATTACAATTTTATTTAAATATTGTAAGTTAATAATTTATTTAGAGAATTCCCGATGTTGCATTGACAAAAAAATAAAAGAGTAAGAGTACTTGCCTCGGAGACAGATAAACACGACGACATGAAGAACAACTCCAAGGTTTGATTGCTCAGCTAATTTTGAAGAAGAAGAAAATATTATGATGGGAAAAAGAGAAGGTTGATTTATATGAGAAGAGGAGAGATGATAATAATTAGGTTGTTATTTATAGGGAAGAGAGAGATTATTTAAAGATTGGAGAGATTATTATAATTGGAGAGAGAAATATTCTGATGAGATGAGATTTGGATTTGATTTTATAAAAGAGAGATAAGATGGGTTGTTATATACTTCTATAAGATATTAGAAAAGTTGTATATATACATATTAGTTTGTATATAGTTAGAATAATAGAAAAGTATATGTATATATACATATTAGTATATAGTGAAAATATATGTAGATATGTATATAGTTATGGGTTAATAAAAATAAATAAAATTAGTTATATATATAAAATTTTATGATATCAAACAACTAAAATATATTTTCAGTTAAACTATCATAACAAAATATCTTCAATTATATATATGTATGTATGTATATAGATTTGTAGAAAAAATAATTAAAGAGAGTAGATTTGAGAAAGAGAATCTGCTGAGAGAGATTAGATGAGCGATTGTTAGGATCAGGATTAATAAAAGATTTAAAAATATATTTGGTTTGGGTTAGCTCTTTCATGATACTTCTAGAAGGTTTTACTTTGTTTCTAGTAAAGATATTATGGTTGATATTTTGCTAGATATTTCTTTGACCCAAACCACACCCTTAACCTTAGTTAAGTCTCTACATTGGTTAGCCTTGTCATCTTTGACCATGGTTGTATTTGTAATCATATATCATTTTCATTATTCATCACAAAAGGATGATTCATTCTTCTTCTTCTTCCTTGAGCTCACAAAAGCTTTCTAGGTTTTATTTTGTGATGATTTAGTGTGAGAATTTGATAATAAAAGAGAGCATAAATTCTACTTCATCATCCTCATCTAATCTAACCAATTAGATTAGGGTGTTCACCTCATTAGTGAGTGAGAGCTTGAGTTAAAGAAAGTTCAAGGTAGATCATCTTTGAAAAGGAAGACTATAAGCAAGTATGGATCATTCGGGTTGTGGAGCTTCTCTTGAGTCCGGGAGATCATGGATCGTGGCGAAGGGACTTCTACTCGGAGCTTATGAAGCGAAAGAGCAGACTACAAAGGTTGTAATCCCTCTCTCTTGGTTGTAAAGATATTTACTTGCATGTTAAACCCTAATAATCTAGCAAAGATCCTATCTTTGGGTTGTTCGGCACGTCTAAATTTTAAATCGGGCATGGTTGATGCCTTATAGACCCTTGTATGAGTGCCTAGGAACCATACAGGAAAGTGGTGGTTGGGACCCGGATTTTCGGGGCGATTATTCGCCATGTGGATTGAGATCGGAAGGCCAACTTTGTTTTTGTGGAGTTTTCGCTTCCCACAGACGGCGCCAACTGATGGAGGTCCTTTTTAGATCTTCTTTAGATGTTGTCTTCCGTCGATCTCCCGGTGGATTCTGGAGGGGATCCCTTGTTGAATGTAGGTCTTAGTGAGTTTTGAGGAGATTTGGTAGTTGGAGGAGTTTGACGCCAGGTACCTGTAAAGAAGTCCCGGGGTGGTTTGTTACCACCGAGGACCCTCCGACGATCAAATTAGTACTAGATTCGAGCAGCGTAACGGTTGGGTGGAGTAAAAAATGGCTTACTTGACCCTTCTGTGATGGTGGTTTATATAGTGGTGGAGGCATGCAGCAGCAGGCACGAGGATCTCGCCAGCAGTTACGCTCCCGACGTCACGCCCGCGTAGAGAGCGGATCGCCCATAAATGGGGATCGTGGAGGAGTGGAACGTGGGATGTTGCTGGCGGAGAATCCGCGCATGGCGAGATTCGTGGAGCCGCGGTTACGCCTGTGAGTGGCGGAACTGGTCGGAAGGCTAAGGAAGACAGCCTCGGCAAAGGGGCTCGAGGACGAACGAGAAGGCCGAGGAGACTTGGTCTGGCGGCAGCTCGGGACGAGCTGAGGGGCCGAGGAGGCCAATATGCGGGGAGCCCCGAAGAGAGCTAGCTTGCGCTGGCCGGACGAGTACAGGGGTGGCATGGCCTGCCTTTGTAGGCCCTTTCTTCTGAGTTCTGGGACGTGCCGTCCGCCACGTGCCCTGATCTTGAGGGTCGCCAATATTGAGCATTATCAGTGTGAAAATGCAAGAATAAGAGATACTTTATCAACTTTTTTCGTGAGATTTATTACTGCTCGCTTCACTTGGGTGTTAATATTTGGCACAGAGGGGCAAATTTCTAATTATAAAAAGCTTAAAAAAACAATAGAAAAGTTTGCTTTTAATCAAACTAGAAGATATTCGGTTTACCTCACCTTAGGTTTTTTTGCCCTTGATAAATATAGTTTAAATTTAAATGCTATTTAATAGAAGGGGTACACATATTCTCCGTGATAGTGCTGAGTTTTTAGCTGGTGCTGAAGCATTGTATGGGGTTGATGAGATAACAGCTGCAAGGGCTTTGTTATAGTTGCTCCATAATATGGATGAGGGGCACAAACAAGGGTTGAGCTAGGTGTGTGGCAATGGGGGAGATAGGGCGCGAGTGGAGTGAAGAGAAGCAGATGAGGCAGCCACTAAATGACGATGACGGTGAACAAGTCCCATTCCCATCCTCGCGCCTCACGTTCCCAATCTTTTTATGCTCCCCGTATTTCTTTCTCTCTTTCTGCCATACGTCGCCCGCTCTGATGCCTCACTAAGATATTAATTTTCATTTCATTTCATTTTTAATTTTTAGGTGTGATTTATTTACTACAAGGAGCTATTTATCGGCTAGTATTTTTTTGGGGGAAAGTGTGTGATATTCACATCACCACCAACTGTCTCCACCTTCTTCGCCTACCCCCAAACTGAACATAATATATTATTATTACTATTATTGAGCAAAGTCTAAAGAAGGAAGGAAGGAAGGAAGGTAAGAGAGGAGATGGCAATGGCGACGGCACTTCGGAGGATATCATCATCCTCATTGAAGGACAAACAGCCTGTACTTTCTCGAATCCCCCACCTCTATTCCATGGTACCTATGCATTCTCCTCCTCATTTTCTCTCCTTTCTTTCTTTCTTTCTTTTCTTTTAAAGATTCTGATGCTGATTCTGATGATGTTGCCAGACATCCCTGCCCAGCGAAGCCATCTACGAGAAAGACAGATCTGGGGTCACGGTACTTTACCTTGCCATAACCTCCCTTTTTATTTTTCTTTCCATCCATCCATCCATCCATCCATTTCTCTCTACTGTTGCTTTATTTCTTCTCATTGATTGATTCAACATAAATATGAATCTGCTTGCTTGGTAATCGCAGTGGCCCAAGCAACTGAATGCCCCCCTGGAGGCTGTAGATCCTGAGATTGCCGATATCATCGAGCATGAGAAGGCCCGCCAATGGAAGGTACCTAGCTAGGCACCACTCATCATCTACTGGCCTTCCATTTCCATTTGATATATTTCTTTCTGCTGGCCTTGGATGCCTGCATGCTGCTTGCTGATTTGTCTAGTCCAATTCCATATTACATTCTATTTCCTAGGGACTGGAACTCATCCCTTCGGAGAATTTCACGTCCGTGTCGGTGATGCAAGCCGTCGGTTCTGTCATGACCAACAAGTACAGTGAAGGCTACCCTGGTGCTAGATACTATGGTGGTAACGAGTAAGCCCCTTTTTTCTTCTAACTTTCTTGTGTTATAAATTTTTAAGGACACGGCATGTTCTCCTCCTGATAATTTCTTATTTTGAACTGTCTCTTTGTTGTAGATATATCGACATGGCTGAGTCCCTGTGCCAAAAGCGTGCCTTGGAAGCTTTCCGTCTGGATCCTGCAAAGTGGGGAGGTACGTAACAAATCTTTGTTCAAAAATTTTCAACCAATGCTGTGAGAAACTTAATCAGGCCGTCATGGGTTATGAAGTGCTATCTGATCCTGCATTCAAACACTTTTTCGTATGTACAAAAATATAATTTAGCAGGCATTAACATTCAATTACTCTTTGTATTATAGATTTTGAACATCGCTAAGTAACTACTTCATGCTATATTAGCTTCTTTTAGAGAGAGAGAGATGCCTTCACCGATGGGCCTACTGGTTCATGCTTGCTTGTTTCTATGCTTCACATGCCCCTCTGATGAGGAAAACTGCTGTTTAATAAATTTCTTTACATAAAGGGTTTGGTGTCTCTTTCACTATTTTGATTTAATAAACCATTGTCATTTTACAAAGTTTTTGCCACTCTGATCATTTCTTCATTTACAATTGAACTTGCAGTGAACGTGCAGTCCTTATCTGGATCTCCTGCTAATTTTCAAGTTTATACTGCACTCTTGAAGCCGCACGAGAGAATAATGGCACTCGATCTTCCCCATGGTGGACATCTTTCACATGGATACCAGGTACATGCTGGCCAAATCTTCTTCTTCTTCTTCTTCTTCTTCTTCTTCTTCTGTGCAGTGACTAATTTAATTAGGCTCTTCGTAGCTGCAACATGACTTTAAAGTTAACTTTCTCATTCTATTTTAGACCTGGGACAAAAAAAAAATTCCCTTCAATTTTATGATGGTGTCTTATTATATTAACATAGAAAATTTCCTAAACAATTTATCATCATTAACTAACTATATACCCATTAAAATTTGGTTGCTTTTAGATTAAAAGAAATAGAGTTGAGAAAGCCCCACAAGGACTCGGCCAATTTTTAGAACCGTGTGTCAACCTGAGTAATCCTTAATGGGTTGGTGCCCAATTTCTAGTGAAGCCAAGTATAAGACAATGTAGACGTTGTCATAGAATGCCATAGAACCTTGGCGGCAAGTTGGCAGGAAAGTCATTTCTAGCTCATGCAACTGAGGATCAATCCTCCTGAACCCTTTACTCTGTTACTGGGTAGAGGAAAACTTTTGTTATAAGGAAATGCAATCATCTTAGTGGTACTAATATTAATGATGCATATAAATATTAATGGTAAAGCTATTTTCCTGCAGTCAAAATCAAATTCTATTTCACATATACCTAGCACAATATCTGAGTTCCATATGGAATGGCCATATCAATTTCTTATTTGTTGGTGTCCTGAATGGAAGTTCATCTAGATCATAATTGGTGGATCCATAACAATAATATCTTAAATTTCATGCCACATGTATTTATTTATTTAATTATGAACTGCTTATGTTACCTTTTTTTTTGGGTTTAACATTAATTGCAATGGTGGTTGCTAGTATATCTGTGCTGCATTTATAATTTCAACATTGCACTGTTTTTGTATGCCGATGCTACCTGATAGATCTTTCATATGCAGTTAATTTTTTATTGTTTAGACTTTCAAACCTCATGCCTCTATTTGCTATCTTATTTGATTTTTGCAGACAGATACTAAAAAGATCTCTGCTGTCTCTATATTCTTTGAGACGATGCCATATAGATTGAACGAGAGCACTGGATACATTGATTATGACCAGGTGACCATCTCATTTTTGTTATATTGAACTCTAACATTCGTAAGCTCTTTCATGCTAGATCTTTTTTCTGAAGTTTCTGCATACAGAAATAATCATGATTTACATGTTTAGTCAAGAATACGTGAAACTAATATTAACATCACCAAAATAAGTTTTAATCTCCTAATCTCAAAGCTTTTCACATTCTTTCCAAACATCACTTTAAATAAGCCCTGTCGCCTTTTTGAACTGCTATCTGTAATGTTTTCTATGTAAAACTTAGCATGATGCATTTCTTTATGTCGCCTGCAGAGACTAATATCCTTCTCCTAACTAAGTAATTAATACTCTTATGATCTTGCAAGTTATTATGTTTTTATTGCAGTTAGAGAAAAGTGCCACTCTTTTTAGGCCAAAGTTAATCGTTGCCGGAGCTAGTGCTTATGCACGCCTATATGACTATGCACGTATTCGGAAGGTAGGAGCTGATTTAAGTTTATTGGAACCTTTTAACTTTGATACCTATCATTAGCTGAAACTCAAGTAGAAATATTCCACATCATCAGGTTTGCGACAAGCAGAAATCTATCCTTTTGGCTGATATGGCACACATTAGTGGACTGGTTGCTGCTGGCGTTATTCCATCTCCTTTTGAGTATGCAGATGTAGTGACTACTACAACGCACAAGTCACTACGTGGACCACGTGGAGCTATGATCTTTTTCAGAAAGGGGGTTAAGGAGATAAATAAACAAGGGAAAGAGGTATGGATAAGAAAACATTCTAAAGTTTCTCTGCAGACATGTCTTATAAGTTTGATC
Source organism: Agapanthus africanus (assembly GCA_030015575.1). Taxonomy (NCBI): domain Eukaryota; kingdom Viridiplantae; phylum Streptophyta; class Magnoliopsida; order Asparagales; family Amaryllidaceae; genus Agapanthus; species Agapanthus africanus. Next base: position 542,660,445 of record CM057348.1, read on the forward strand.
ATTAGAGTAATTTTTGATATGCAGCAATGGCTCAGATGTCGTAATGGTGACATTATCCTTCTCTTTTGTTTTGAAGGTATTATATGACTTTGAAGATAAAATAAATGCAGCTGTTTTCCCTGGGCTTCAAGGTGGTCCGCACAATCACACGATTACCGGCTTAGCTGTTGCATTGAAACAGGTTAGATATTAAAGAGAAGATTCTTTTTCGCTTGCTCATTAATATATTAAACAATGAAATGATGAAAGGGGGTGTTTGCATGCGTGCAGCCCCTTAAGGAGCATTGGTTTGATTTCTTTTTGCGAGGTTGTTTGTTCCACTAATCATATGTTTTGTTGAGGGTGAAGAGTCCCCTTTTCCAGTTGAGGAAGTTCCGCTCATTTTTCTTCCATTCCAAAAGCCTTGAGCATGTGACCTGTCCCATCACAAACAGGGCCCCTTACCTTCATATTGCCATGGTTGACCTCTAAGAATAGTAGTTATTGCAACATAACAGAAAATAATGGTTTCCTCAATGCCATAGCTTTGGTTGATATGACCGGCTCAGAACAACAAATTAGCAGTAGCATCTTAACTTAGCTATGGTCTTTTAAAGTGCCTCCCCCATGTTTTTACTAATTAAAAATCAGCACAATGGATAAAATTTCTTGTTTTATGATTGTAATTTCGTCAAAAATAATTTTAAGGCTTAATTCCAAAAAACTACCAAAACCTTATGGGCTGTGATAAGTAACTACCAAATTCTTTGAAAATTACAGAAAACTAGCAAAGTGTATGGACATCCTTAAACTAGTTTGGTAGCTTATTAAAAATTTAGTATACAAGTTTGGTAGTTAATTGAATATTTACTAAATAAGTTTGATAGTTTATTGAATATTTACTAAACACGTTTGGTAGTTTATTGAACATTTACTCAACCAGTTTGGTAGTTTATTGCATATTAATTTTATAAGTTTCCATACACTTGATTGTTTCTTATATTTTTCACAAAATTTGGTAGTTACTTACCACAGCCCCGAAGTTTTTGGGAATTAAACCTAATTTTAATTAAAAAGGAAACAATATTGTGGTCTTTTCCTCACATGATTTGTTAAATTTTTGGTCTGGAAAGCATCATGTCATATATATTTACTTTTCATTTGTGCCAAGAGACGGATCTAGGACTGTAGGAGCCAATTCAGCACTCCCTTTTTCGTTTTGGTTACACCATATCCAACTTTTCATAACTTTCACATAATACTAATCGATTCATTTTCTATGCATTTGAGTCTAGGCGACAACTCCAGAGTACAAAGCATACCAGGAGCAGGTCCTTAGTAATTGTGCAAAATTTGCTCAGGTATGTACTTCTATGTCTTTTTGTATCCTTGCTTTCCCATAAGTAGTTGCTTATTGATGCCACTAATAACTTTAGTTTACTTTCTCCTTGCCACTTCTAACTTCTGAAGTGCATTTATATTGCAGAGATTGGTTGAACAGGGGTATGAGCTTGTTTCTGGTGGTACAGAGAACCATTTAGTCTTGGTGAATCTAAAGAATAAGGTAATTATGATATATGTTTCTCTTTGAACTCAGGAAGGAAAAAGAAGATGAAAAATGCTAGCCAATAGATTGCTGTCATACCCCCCACCCCACCCCACACACACACAAAAAAGGAGAAGAAAAAAATCATAATAATCATCCAATTATGAAAGTGCACTTGATTTATTCAAAACATGTGAAAAAGAGGATAGTATCCCATCAGCATTTCAATTTGCACAATTATTCAAACATCTATTCTTTTCTAACCTAACTAAATATATTACCTTTTTGATATCATTGTATTCGCTTTGTTATCTATTCTAAAAAGTATAGTTTTCAAATAACTTTGACACATCAGAACAACAAACCACCAATGTTGAAAATAACGTAGCGTAAAGCGTAGCGTTTCGTCTCTAAAAAACGAAAAATGCAAATAGCGTTGCACAAAGTGTAAGTTACATGGATTATTATTAATTAGTTTTAATAATTATACTTATTCATATTTATCTCAAATTTAAGTAAATTAGTTTTAAAATTAATACATTCTTTAAATAGTTAAGAAAATAATGCAAAACCTACTAGTATAAACATAACGAATTCTTAATCCTCAACAAGTTTGCATTCATGCTTAGGTAGTCAAAGTGATCAAGTGGAATTACTTTTTATTTATAAATCTTTTGGTTATGGAGAATTAAAAGTTAGAGAATGTATAACATAAATACTAGATTCCTTTGATTATTGAAGTTCAAATCCAGTTTAATAACAAAAATTCGTATGTAAAATCTTATTTACAAATAGCGCAGACTATGCTATTGCTATCAATTCGTAGCGTAATGTAAGTTAGTTGTAGAAATAACATAAAACGACAAAGTTACTTTGTATTTAAGTTATTTGGTTAAGTTATGTAGCAAATAGGTTGAATTATGTTACATAACGCAAAATAACAAGTAACATAACGAGTTTTTTCAACATTGCTAACCACTATACCAGTGCCAGCTTCCGGTTATATAATGTTATTTTTGTAGGCAATTAGTTTTCTTTTTATATTGTGGACCCTATAACATTGTCATTTCTTCAAAAACTGATTATTGAAACTGCTTTAATATTAATAACTTTTTTCTGACGATTGCAAGTGTGCAACATTCACCATGAAAATTCTTGATACAGTTATAAGATCACCAACTTGTTATGGATTAGAGTTTGGGCAAGTAAGAAATAAATTGGCAAAAAAGGGTGTAGCTGAATTGAGCATGTTAAGATGGACGAGTGATATTACAAAGACAGGATTAGGAATGAGTGGATCCGTAAGATATTTGATGGATCATTTGAAAGGAGTTTGTATCACTTGTCATATCATAGTGTATCCTAACTTCCTAAGGTAAATTTTCTCTTGTGTAATATCTACATAATTAAGTATACGATTAACAATGTTGTAAAACAAGGTTTAAAAGGACAATTACTCATCCATTAACTGTTTTCCGCTAGTAATCACATCAATAATATTAAAAGGTGAATGGATGTATAATTGGCCATATGCAAAAGCATGCGGACCGAATGCCATTTTACCGTATGATGTGCATATCCTATGGAATTTCCAAAACATGATGCACAATTGATGCGCACTTGCTGTGTCAACAATCCTAATATCCACTTAATAAAGTCATAGAGTTGTCCTCCCATGTGCATGTTCTCTTTCTACCTCTTCTCATAATTATTTTCAGTTTTTTCCAAAGCACATATGCATAGTAAAATCTATTTTTAAGCATTTCCGCATAATCTGATTAAATGGCGTATAATCAGTTTATGCATAATGAGTTTGACCAAATGAATACATGTTTTACAGCATTGAAACTTATATGTCACAAGTATACGACCAAATTAGCGGAAGGTATAACCAAGAAAAATGTAAAAGTTTTCAAGGCTCAAGTGCAAAAACATAATCATATTCTAGTAAATGATTGTAAGGTCATATATTGAAATGACACCAAATAGTTGTATGACATAATATATTCATAATTAGTACCATGGATGCAACTTTCCCGACGAACTTCATTTTATACCTCCCAAAAATATAACACACACACAACACACCCGCACACACATTTATAAGCATGCCCAATTAAAAAAAGGAACTTAATAATTTGCAGCTATACAGATAGGTATATATCCTCTCTTCCTTTTCTAACTTCTAAGCACTATCGGATCCTCCTTGTTCAAGTTCAATACGCTCTATAAATAACCATCCACGATCTTTTGGTAAGCTAGGTTTTACTCTATATGTTATATATTTTTGTGATCCATTTATCATCTTGTTCCATGTTCAATAGACAAATTTGATCATCTTCTCTCTGGAATAAGGTGCTTTTAACTAAAACTTCTAGTTATTGGTTTGCTCCTCTCTTTAAGAACTATCTTTAAAACAAGAATGTCGTCTAGTACTGAGTCTCTTGCCTCGTATCTAATTGTAGATTGTAATAAACAGGAAACAGAGCATTGATCCTTAGGTATTCAAATTTAAATATCCTTTTTGAGTCAAAAAATCGAATCACTTTACAATTTCTCTCACACCCCATACATGTTATATTTTAATATGACCAACGATGCATATGCAATATGGAATAATCTTAATAAATTGTTCCTTATTGCAAGTATTGTGCATCATATCTTCATAAATTGTTCCTTATTGTACAAGTATTGTGTATCATATGATATCGATAGGTAGCTCCCCTTGTAGTAAAATGGAGAGCAGATTGATGAGATGGGCATGTGCGTAGCAACATATATCTGCACCTCATAGGACTGACATAATAATAGTTGATGAACCAACTAGAACTTATAGGTAGGCCTAAATGACTATGGACAAAGGCCACACATGTTACTCTATTTGCTAATTTAATCATCAGGACAGTCCCTTAAGAGGCTGAACCAAAAAACAAGATGATAAAGTAGCCGTCCCCAAACATTTGGGATAAAGACTTTGTTGTTGATTTTTAACATCATTATAATAGACCAAATGAATTTGCCCATGGTCCGCTATTATCATTGCCATATGCTATTTTAGAATTATATCCATCTGATTTGATATTTGTTCTTTCAATATTGTCGTCTGACTTTTAATGGAAACCTACAAAAAGTTGCAATCTTGACTGACCTTTATGGTTGTAGAAGAGTGATCATTTATATTTGTTGAGTCTACTTGACAGGGAATCGATGGATCCCGAGTTGAGAAGGTGTTGGAATTAGTTCACATTGCTGCTAATAAGAACACAGTTCCTGGTGATGTATCTGCAATGGTTCCTGGTGGCATTAGGATGGGTAATGAATGCTACTCACATGACCTGGCGCACAAGAATAAATTTATTATTATTATTTTACTACTCTGTTTATCTTACAAGCTCCTTTTTCCTCTGCAGGAACTCCCGCACTTACATCAAGGGGATTTGTGGAAGAAGACTTTGCAAAGGTTGCCGACTTTTTTGATGCTGCTGTTAAGCTAGCTCTCGAGGTCAAGGATCAAACCACAGGTATCTGATTCTCGTTAATGTATTGGTATTTCTGTGCCCTGTAATTTGGCTATCCATTTTTATATCTGTGTAGTAGTAGTGATATGATGAAATTAATAGGTTTGTGCTGGCTTACCTTAATTAAGACGACTATAATAATTAGTTCTCTTCTTTTCTGCTTAAAATGAAAAACAGGTGGGTCAAAGCTTAAGGACTTCATGGCTACTATCAAAACAGATGCGAATATTCAATCAGAGATTGCAAAGCTCCGCCATGATGTAGAGGAGTATGCAAAGCAGTTCCCGACAATTGGATTTGAGAAGGAGACAATGAAGTACAAAAAGTGAGCGGAGACTTCAATAATCGAGGTGTGAGTAAGGAGAACATGCCAAATGATTTGCACTTCTGTTAGCTTTCATGCACTAGAAAAATATAGCCGAATGATTGTCATATTAATCACGTATAGCCATATCTCGATATGGTTTCAATCTATACACACACACACACATATTAGAATAATGGAGAAAAGAGGCCATAGGAGGGGATTTCATCCTATGGCGTCAAAAAAATACAACCCCTGCCATTTTTTCCGACGATTGGCATCCATCATCATCATCGTTATCATCTAAGATGTGCATACACCAAATTTCATGTGATTCCACCACCTTTTCACCGTTGAATTAGGAATATAAAAAGTTCTATTGTCGGTAAACCATTAATTTTGCACCAACTAAATCAACGGTGAAAAAATAGTATAATCACATGAAATTTGGTGTATCCACATCTTAGATGATAAAAATGGAGGTGATGTATGCCGATCATCAAAAAAAATCACGGAGGGTGCATTTTTCCGACGCCATAGGAGCCTATGGCACCTTTCCTCCATTAGAAGCGCTCTCTCTCTCTCTCTCTCCCCATATATATATATATATAGAGAGAGAGAGAGAGAATAATGGAGAAAAGATGCCATAGGAGGGAATTCCCTCCTATGGCGTCGAAAAAATACCCCCTCCACCAATTTTTCCGACGATCGGCCCCCATCATCTTCATCGTCATCATTTAAGATGTGGGTACACCAAATTTCATGTGATTCTACAACTTTTTCACCGTTGATTTGGCAATGTAAAAAGTTCTATTGTCGGTAAACCGTTAATTTTGAACCCACTAAATCAACGGTGAAAAAGTTGTAGAATCACATGAAATTTGGTGTACCCACATCTTAAATGATGACGATGAAGATGATGGGGGCCGATCGTCGGAAAAATTGGTGGAGGGGGGTATTTTTTCGACGCCATAGGAGGGATCCCTCCTATGGCCTCTTTCCTCCATTAATCTCATATATATATATATATATATATATATATATATATATTGAATTCGTGATGTAATAATAGGTTGGGAAGCTCTCCTGCGTCCATCCCTGTTATGTTTCACTGATGGTCACGGGAAGAACAGTGCGAGAATGAGAATTGCCTAGGGTTTGAATGCTTATTTGGAAAAAACCGAAAAATGAATAGTTCTGTTGAAGGAACTGCTGCAACACTTGATACTGAAGCAAGTTTTTATCTCTTTTTTTTTCCCTTCTGCAGCAAGTGGAGACGGGCTACGGTCAAGGCAATCAATAAGGTGAAGTAGAAAAATGGAAATACTAATGTAATGTATATGATGGAATGACCGGTTTTATAAAAGATCCTGCAAATTAGATTTTCTTGTTGAGATGTACAAATATGGACTGATACCCTCTCCTTCTCTCTCGTTCATGGGATTACTAGTAATTAAGATTGCAGTCTATGCGATAACATCTTTCAATGTCTTTCTGATTTAAATATTGTCTTTATCATTAATTATGCACTGTTCATTGCGATGTATGGCGAACAATAAAAAATACAGTCAACATCAGTCAAGTCTATAATGTTAAGGTTAGCTTTAATATTGTCTTTATCTACTCCTGTATCTCAAATCAATTCTGGCGGTTGGTTCTTTTAGATAGTTTTTATTCATGATGAATGTCGAATATCACATCCTCATCTTTATTTTTATTACTCAAAGATGAATCCAACATCGAGTTCGTTGGAGAGTCGGCGCGTAACATTGGTTTTAGTTGGGAGCTACGTTGCGCTTCCTTATCTGCCACCTCAAGATTATACACAATGTCACCAATTCATACAACCCTCAACTGTTGGGAGAAATGCCCCAAACCTAATTACCCGCCGCCACAAACTGAATACTTCTCACCACCATCACCACCACCCTCCTCACAACCAAAATTTTCACACATCATCAATTTCCTGCTCATTACAACCACCACTGTACTGGCCTCTAAGCATGAGAAATTATTCGGTGTGAATACATCCGGATAGGGGGTGAGAGGGAGGAGGGAATTTTGGACAACCTTGTGTAGCGTGTGGGGTCTACACTTTTATTTCTTTTTGTTGGGAGAGGGAAGCCGTTCCACGGAATAATGCTCACGACAATAAACAACTAAATCATGTAATTAATCAACCACGCAATTATCAACGAAAGATCACAATAATAATTGATGTGAGAATAAATAAGAAATCAAACAAAAACAAGAGATGATTTGTTAGCGAGCTTCACACACCGTATGGTTAGTCCCCGGCAGAGCGGAATCTGTAAACGTCCACTAGAATCCTTGAATCAATTATACGAGCAACCCGAGCAGTTTTCTCACAAATCTCTCTAGATTTTACAAATCTTAACCGTCACCCTCTCAATATAATGATCTCTCTATATTAATCTTGACAACAAATAATATATACGAGAGATCCCTAATATATACGAGAGATCCCTTATAGGCAAGTCCTAAACCTATCTTAAACAAGAGATAAATCTAATTTTACCAAAATAGATTCGCAGCAGATTCACCGTCGACAAACATCTGGCCCACAATTTGGCAGACGTCTCTGAACTATGTTTCTTAATTTTCCTGGAGCATACGTCTGTCTTCTCCCCAGACGTCTGGTCTCTGGTCTCAGCTTCATCTCTTCACTTGACGTCTGAACCACACTTGGTCAGACGTCTGGCCTTCAATCTATACTGGGGCTTGGTTTTTTGCAGACGTCTGGCTAGCTGGCCTTCATATGTCTTCCGTTGTTCTGTGTTTCTGACATGGGCATGTCCAGACGTCTGCTCTTGTATTGGGCAGACGTCTGACCTGAATCTTTCTCCACAATTTCCAACAATCTTCCACTTGGAGATATTTCAGCCATGATTCCCAACGCTGATGGACTTTACACAACTCCACTCTACTCTCTCCTCATCAGATTTTCATGAAGAGCCTCACCAACTTGCAACAAAGCTCTAACTACGACTTTGGTGAATATATCCGCCGAATTCTTTTCTCACGCGATCTTTTGTAATGTCAACTCTTCTTCTTCCATCGCAATGCAAATGAAATGACACCGCATCTTGATGTGCTTCGTCCTCGAGTAATAAGCTGCGTTCTTTGCCAAATGTATCGCACTTTGGCTGTCGCTCCATAAGGTTCGGTCTTGTTTCTTACCCAATTCTTCAAGTAGTCCTTGCAACCATATCATCTCCTTGCTGGATTCCATGATCACCACGTATTCAGACTCTGTTGTTGACAATGCGACTACCTTTTGTAATTGAGAGACCCAACTCACCGCTGTTCTTCCAACCGTAAATACGTACCCCGTTATGCTCTTTCCACTATCTCGATCACCCGAGTAGTCCGTATCAATGTAACCTTGCACCTTTAGAGATTCACCCCCGAAACATAAGCAGTGACTTGACGTAGCCTTTAGATATCTCAACATCCACTCTCCTTCCCACGGTTTTGCATATACCTGCTAACAACTCCCATTGCATGTGCAATATCAGGTCTCATACTCACCATCGCATAAATCAAACTCCCCACCGTGGATGCATAAGGCACGCTCACCATCTCATCTTTCTACTCTTGAGTTGTCGGGCATAACTCCTTACTGAGTTTGAAGTGTTTTGCTAAGGGCGTTCTCATCGGCTTTGACCTGTCCATGTTGAACCGCTTCAAAACCTTCTCGATGTAGTCCCTTTGCGGTAACCACAGTTTTTGCTGCTTCCTATCTCTCACGATCTTCATGCCCAAGATTTACTTTGCCGCTCCCAAATCTTTCATGGAGAATTTTTCAGCCATCGTTTTCTTCAGATTTTTAATCTTCTCGAAATTCGGACCTGCTACTAGCATATCATCTATGTACAATGATAGAATAATATAGTCGTCGTCCTTAAAATTCTAAATGTAGACGCAGTGATCAGATTCATATCTCACAAATCCCGTCTCTAACATGAATAGATCGAATTTGAGATACTACTTTCAAGGAGCTTGCTTGAGGCCATACAAGCTCTTTCGCAGTTTACACACCATAGTTTCTTTCCCCTTCACTTCGTATCATGGTGGCTGTATCATATAGATCTTCTCCTCCAAGTCTCCATGAAGGAACGCGGTCTTGACATCCAGCTGCTCTAAGTGAAAGTCCTCCACCGTCACGATACTAAGAATCACCCGAATAGATGTCATCTTTACAACTGGGAAAAATATTTCTTGATAGTCAATACCATGCTTTTGTGCGTAACCCTTGACTACCAAATAAGCCTTGTACCGCTTCACGCCATGAGCCTCATCTTTAATCTTTTACACCCATTTGTTTAGCAACGCTTTATGACCCTTGGGTAGCTTTACTAGATCTCACGTACGGTTCTTCTTCAAATAATCCATCTCCTCGTTCATAGCTTGCTCCTACTGCTTGCTAGCACCATCGCTTGTTGCTTCTACAAGGGATTCAGGCTTTCCCGAATCCGTGTACAAAACGTAGTCGATAACAAGTCTATCAGGTAGCCTCTTCTCTCATGTAGTTTTCATCAGAATTGGTATATCTGATTGTTGAACATGGTCACCATCCTGTTCTTGAACCTTATCCTGCACTGCAGCCTCCTCCAAATTCTGATTACCACCTGTAGGCAGCCGATTACTCTCTTGAGTTCCGTCTAACTCTACAAACTCTGATACTGCATCTTTTTTGGCTTGCTTCTCTTCTTTGTATAAGTGTTGCTCATCAAAGATGACGTTCCAGTTTCGTATTGCCTTCTTACTTGCATAATTCCACAACCGATATCTGAACTCGTCTCTACTATAGCCGATGAAAGCACACTTCTTAGACTTTGAGTCAAGTTTACTCCTTTCTGCCTTATCAATAAAAAAATATGCAATACTACCCAAAACTTTGAGATGTGTATACTTAACTGGTTTACCTGACCAAATTTCTTCCGGAATACCTCCATTGAGCGCACTCGCCACGTTTTTATTGATCTGATACACAGCAGCATCGACAGCTGCTGCCCATAGGAACTTTGATACGTCCGCATCCAAGATCATGCTTCGCACTCGCTCTAGGATCTTCATGTTCATCCTTTCAGCGATACCATTCTGCTGTGGCGTCCACGGTATCGTTTTCAACCAACGAATACCCTTTTATGAGCAAAATACCTCGAATTCTTGCGTGCAATATTATTCTCCATTATCGGACTTAAGGCATTTTTATCTTAGCCCCCGTTTGGTTCTCCACTTGTGCAATCCAATGTTTGAAGATACCAAACACATCGGATTTCTTCTTCATCACATACACCTATGTTTTCCAGCTTACATCGTTGATGAACGTTACGAAATATCGATCCCCTGTATAAGACTCCATTAAGGCCGAACCCCATACGTCCGTATGCATCATCTCTAGCTTCTTGGTCTTTTTAGCAATACCTCCAATTTGAAATCTGAGTGCACTTTGTTTCTCGCAAACGCAACTCTCGCAAAACCCCAACTTCACCTTCTTCAGCCCCAAAAAAAGCCCCCTACTGTGAAGAATCTTCATGTTCCTTGCTGAGGTGCCCCAATCGCTTATGCCATAACGAAGTCTTCAAATATATCTCCGAACCCGTCTCTAATGCAACCGAACCTCCACTACCCCCACTAAAGGAATACAATGAACTACTCAACTTGCCTCTTATGATCATCAACGATCCTTTGGAAATTTCTACTGAGAATTCCCAAACACGATCATATAACCTTCGTTGTCAAGCTCACTTGTGGAAATAATACTTTTCTTTAAATCTGGAATATTTCGTGTGTTCTTTAGCTTGATTTGACCTCCTCCTGACGGTTACAAGATGATCATCCCTTTGTCAACGATCTTGCACGGCTGACCGTTTCCCACCGTCACATGTCCAAGATCGTCTTGAATATACTCGCTGAAGTGATGCCGGCCTGAAGTGTAATGAAAGGATGCCCCCGAATCTAGAAACCAAGTATCCGCATTTGTGCTCTCGTACGCCGATAAAAAAAGCCTTGTTCCTCCTGTTCTTGTGTAGACACCACATTCGCTTCATTTTCATCCTCCTCATTTGAGCCTTTCTTTGGAGATTTGCATTCATTTTTTCTGTGATCCTTCTTCCTACAATTCCAACACGCGCCTTGATTTTTCCTTGAGATTTTCCTCAGGTTTTAGACTTGCCCTTCTTCCTTTTTCCCTTTCCATCGTCCTACCGCGATTCTTCACTACAAGCGCAGAAGTTCCCGAACTCCCACTCACAGCTTTTCTCCTCATCTCATCGCTTAATATTCTTCTCACAGCATCATTAAACGTGAGAGTCCTTGAGATAGAGTTGCTAACCTCCATCATGAGGTTTTCCAAACTCTCCGGCAATGAACAGAGAAATAGCATGGCTCGAATCTTTCCTTCAAATATAACTGAAATGGATTCTAATTGACTCGTTACTTTGTTGAAATTATTTAAGTGTTCTGTCACTGAACCACTTTCTGCCATCTTCATGTTGAAAATCTTCTTCATCAGGAAGATCTTATTTGATGTAGAAGTGTCACGACCCGGAATTGGCACGTGATCGGCACTTGAATCACGTGAAGTCTATAGGACCCCACCGTAATCCAAGTAAGCCGAAAGCATAAAAATCTAAGCCCTTTTAGGAAAATAATGGAGTTGAAGTTTTGAAATAAAGGTATAATGTAATCAAGTTCTTTCTTTAATAGTATAAGTAATATTATGTGAAAATACAAGTAGGTCGTACGCTATAGTTGAAAACATTTTCGTCATTTGAAATTTGGGCAGTATCTCCTTTGTAAATTTTGATCCAAAACCGATACATAACAACAATAATATAGGCATCTCCAAGCGGGAGCTAGCCTTTCACTAATTGACGGAAACAACCACACAAATAAGGATATATGACGCCCAAGGCGAAAATCAAACACATAAAAGAAAGTAAAGAAACCAAAACAACATCAAACCCAGAATAAAGAATAATACACACATCCCGCTCTATGTCTGAAAGAATATACAAGTCTGTGGTTTATAAGTCTACCAAATATACATAATCTGGTTGATGGAGCTTTTAAATAGATACAAATGAATAATAATAAATGCATACAAGGGTGGTTACGCTCTGAACTGTAACCCACCTACCAAAAGTAATCACCCAGAAAGGAGCAGTGTTCCAGCAAGCCGCTACGGAATCCGAGCAGTCGATCCTGCAAGAAAACTGTGGAACAACGAGGGTGAGTTGCCAACTCGTGAGTAGAAGATATCAGCTGGTAGAAATCGAATGTATAACGATCTCCTAGGTCATACTGTAATATAAAATATCATACTGTGTGGTATCTAGGATGATCGTGTATACATATGTGTAATACTAACAATGTCATGTAAGTATCAGTATATAAGACCAAATCATCTGTGTCATACGTATGTATATACGTGTATCATCCAATGTGTGTCGATCAACGACACATCAAATCATCAAGAAACCTGAGTTCCTGGCATCGACACTTGAAATCATCTTAAAACCCGTGTCTAGTATCGACATGTAAATCCTCATATCTCAGGCGCCGTCTCATCGGATCGGCCCTCATATCCATCTGTCTCAGTCGCTCCGGTCGGTATCCTCCGGATATCCGCCGAGTCCAACACTATCACTGGTAGGTAGTATTCCCCTACCGGGCTCAACGCCTTTCTATACGATCTTCTTGCCACATGGTACCGTACCGGATCCACCATATATTCGTAGACGGTGCCTCCTCACTTCTCGAATCGGGTAGTATCATAGCTCAGAACTAAGAAATCTCATGGTGGACGTCGAAATATTATATCAAGAGAAACCACGTTTTTAAAACAATCATAAGACTTTAAAAATGTATCTGCGGTTCTCAAATCCAGAAATCTCATGAAAACAAAATCGCATATGCATGTAACCATGATGGAACAGTAAGTACAAGCACATAACAGTACTGTAAGGTATAACCGGTGTTTTCATATAAGCATGTCGTGTAACTAGGTAAGGAAGTGCAATATCTAAACTAGCATGTGTGGTAATGAGTACTAAATAAATAACTGTAATTCTATAATTTAGGGAATAATACAACTGTTTCCCCCAATCAGAGCAAAGCTCTGTTTGAATTTCAAAAAATTAAAAAGTTGAAGCAACGCTTCAGATTCCTTGCGCTGCGCGCAATGCGCCACGTGTCAAAAGCAGACACGCCAGCGCTGCGCCCAAGACAGCACACCCAATCAGAGCAAGGCTCTGTTTTAAAATAAAAATAAAGGAAGCAACGCTTCAGATGACTTGCGCTCTGCGCTGCGCGACACGTGTCAGCGCAGTTGCGCTAACGCGGTTGCGCTGCGCTCTGCGCTGGGTGATACGTGTCAGCGCAGTTGCGCTGCGCTCTGCGCTGCGCGACACGTGTCAGCGTAGACATGTCAGCACGGTCGCGCTGCGCTCTGCGCTGCGCGACACGTGTCAGCACGGTTGCGCTGCGCTCTGCGCTGCACGACACGTGTCAAGCGCAGATGCGCTTGCGCCAATTGTGCCAGCATTTAAACAATAAAATTCTGGAAAGATCTTTCCAATCTTGTTAAAAACAAGAAGATTGCCTTCTGTAAAACAGAAGCCTTAGGATCAAAGATCCAACGGTGGGGAATATCCCCAGATCAATCAGAGAAAGATCTCTTTAACTGATTTAACAAATCAATTGACACTATATAAAGGCCCCTAGACTCCAAGTCTAAGGGACACAGAGACAGAAAAAGAGATACAGAGAGCTCTTCTAAAAACTTTGAGAAGAATTCAGAGAGAAAGAAAAAAGGTAAAACCTTTGGAAAAAAAGAAGAATTTCTTCTAAAAAGATCAATGATCTAAGAACAGGATCAAGATCTTTAATAAAAAGAATAATAATAAAGAAGTAATCTACTTCATGACTAGATCTTTTGATCTATATAAAAGCATTGCCTTTTGATGAACCACTGGTTCTTGAAATTTGAGGCAGAACCTCTCTGGAAAATGAAAAAACTTGTTTTCTTTGATCTAAATTTGATCAAGATATTAAACAGTGCCTTGCACTTTTGAAATTTGCACTGTTGCGCTCCTTGAATTGGCGCAAGCCACCAGAGAGCGCCACGTGTCAATCACAGAACAATTGCGCCTTGCACTTCTAAAAACAGAGCACTGCTCTCTTGGTTTGGCGCAAGTCACCAGAGCGCGCCACGTGTCAGCAGCGCACTGGTGCAGCGCACTGCGCTAACAGACTTGCGCTCACCAGAGCGTGACACGTGTCACCTCCACATGAATTTGCGCCTTGCGCTCCTCAATTGGCGCAAAGCGCCTGACAGGCCACGTGGCGCATTGAATGCTCTGCATTATAAAAGAAAAGGAGCAGAGCCCAATTAAAAAGGCCTAACAGGCCAAAATAAATGCTGTGCATTTAATTAAAAGCCCAATGCTTTAAAAAGGGCAGAACTCGATCAAAGGCCTAAACAGGCCAATCCTGAACAAAATGTTAAACATTTTCAAATGGACTTGTAACAACCCAAATTTTCATATACACTTTTTTGTACAAATTTTTTTTAAATTTTTTAAATCCATAAAGGAGTATTTTAATCTGAGCACAAGATATATATAATTAATTATTTTGTTTTTAAATAATTTCATTTTTAGTGTACATATAATTGTTTTAAAATTAAAGTGTACTTGGGGCATTTAGTGTTGCTGTTACCACTTTAAGTAGTTATTTTCCCATAATAATTAAAAGAAGGAGCTTGTAGCTCATTGGTAATACCTTGCACTGCTGAACCAAGCCACCAGAGTTCGAATCCCATGCCCCACATTATTTTTAGATTATTTTTCTTTTAAAATTCTTGGAAGCCCAACAGTCCACAGGCCATATCTCTCAAATGATGAACTGAAACCTAAAATCGGAGTATGCCAAAAGCCCCACCAGAAGACCCTCTTCGATTTGGCCGCCGGACTCGGCCGAACGGCCGAGTTGCCAACACGAAAAGTTTGCCTTTTCGTCTTCCCATCTCCCCTGTTTACTCTAATTTAATTGATCGGTTTTTAAATGATAAATACATCCTATTTAATACAAATTTTTAATGATTTTTCTTTAATTTTTCAATTTTTTTAAATAAAGAAAACCTTTCACCTACCCTACCCTAGCTATCCTATAAATAGACCCCTACCCTCTACCCTCTTATCCCAAAACCTTAGATTTACTCTCTTGAAATTTCCACAAGAAAAATGTGTTCATGGCGAAGCGCTGACGGATTTCCGGTGACGTTCTTTGAAGCAACCGGCGACGAAACAAAGCCTCGACTATTTCCCTTGTTCCTCTATACTCTTTAGAAGAGTTTGAAACCCGTAAGTCCCATTCTTCTCTCTTTTCTACTTCTTAAAATACGAATTTATGAAACCCGACGGAAATCGGAACAAACCGATTTCCGATTCGGTTTTTCTACAAAATTTCACTTGTCACCAATTCCATAACACCTAAACATATTCATGATGACTATTAATCACATAAAAATCAATTTGGACAAACTTTCTCACATGAAATGATAGCTTTCTTGTAATATCGTTTTCTTTTCACAATAATACCATAAAGTTTATTTTTCTTCTTCTAATCAATTCCCTCATTCCTAAACATGTTCATCTTGACCACTAAACTTGTAAAAATCAATTTGAATGAGTTTTCACACATGAAATGGTAACTTTTGCAAATACCGTATTCTTTCACTTAAATACCCTCATGTTTAATATATCATGTTTAACCCCTAAACTTCACAATACCTTAAAATAAGTCACAAGGTAATGACCTACCTCCACACACACACAAACACGACTCTAATTGATATCATCAAAACTTAGAATACGAAAATACAAGACATACATTAAAATACCATTTTCTTTATAAACCTTTTCTGAAAGCTTTAAGTTGTACACAATTCTAAAACAAAATCTTTTAAAAGAAAATACGATATGTCATGGACATCGATCGTTTATCTAAACTGATTTTGTGGTGTCCAGGCTAGGCAAGTGAGCTTGGGTAACTTTAAAAGGCCCGCCTCACGATTCGTGAGCGGATCCCTTCCTCCTCACTTGTACTTATTTGGCCACAATTGGCGGTGAAGAGGCGATTTGAGACTTCTAATGACTTGTCGTTTAGACCCTTAGAAATAGGCTAGTTGGCTTAGGAAACCCTAGAAACTAAAATACGGAAATTTACATTCTTTTACAAATAAATACCTTATCTTTATAAAACCGTTTTCTAAATGAATAGTATTTATTAAATCTTTGCAAAGCGCCGCTACAACCCACCTTTGAGGAACCCGTTAGGGATAGTACGGTTCATCGTGCACCCGCGGGCTAGTACTGCGAGATTCAGACCTCCGCAAGGAGCATTCGGTCTCGAAAGGTTTAAAATACGACATTTAAGAAAAATAAGATTTTGGAAAATAAAATATTTATTTAAAATTATTCTTGTATTAATATATATATATATATAATTATCATTTAAACACCTATTTTATTATAAGATAAAGTTTCCATTTTTTTTCTAAAATTACAAGATTAAAAGTTACATTAAAATACCATGAATTTCAAATAAATCAATATTATAAATTAATACTTTTATTAGGATATATTCACTAGAATAACACAAATAAAATTTACACTCATTATAACTATAAAGACGAATAATAAATACTTGAGGTGTATCTTGAAAACTATACAAAAGTACTTTTTACATAAAACCCTCTCAAGTTTTATAAATTACAATAAGGACCCTAATAATTACCTTTCTTTTAGTCTGACTCGGGTTAGAGTCTGACTATTTCTGACTTGAATATGATTCAAGTTAATCTATATTCTTTAATATTCCAACTCAATATGAACACCTGAATCCCTGAATCCAGTTAACAATCTATATAACTTGACTGAATCAAACCATGGATATACATCCATTATTCCGTTATTCCATTTACCTGATTATGCAGTTACAACATATTTACTGATATCATGTTTTGGTCAGTCATCCAACTTACATAAAACAATACAACAATACTGTTAAAACACTACGGGGTTAAGGGGTAGATTGGTACGGAAGGTGTTAAAGGTGGCACGAGGTGGTCAGATTAAGACACCTAACCTATATTCCGTTGCTGTTGTACCGTGGCTTAACGGTTCCTTGTACTTTCCGTTTGCCCTGATCTCTAGCATATAGAGACCCCCCTCGTATACACTAGCATCCTTCTGTACCAAGCTACAAACAACAGTGTTAACATAACATTACAACAATAGTTTACACTTTAAAATGTATCTTCTCATTCTGTCTTCTCTACTTCCCTCTTACCTTTGGGACTTACCGAGCGATCTGTTCGCTGACGACATTCTGTTTCTCTCTTCTTTGAATGTCGTCAGGTGACTTGGACCCGGCAGAAGTTGAGCCATCACAAGAAGACTTGGAGCAGTTTACTGAGGACCCTGCACTGTAGTATCATTGTACACTTTTCTTTTCAGTACTTTTTCATTTCCTGATATGCCACTGTTTAGGAATCTTTATTTCAGTTGTATTTCCTTTTCATATATTGTAAAAAGAATGTTAATAAATAAAAGTTGCTGTTCTTTTTATACTCTTGTCTCTTGTGTATTTATTTCTATATTGCTTAGCTACGCTTAGCGTATGTACTTCTGAGTACATACGTAGCGGACCTCGCCGCGTCCCCTTCGCCGTACACTGGAAAGCGGGGCGTGACAGGACTTAACCCAATTATGGCTGTAAGTCCTCAAATTAAATTGAACTGAGCACAACTGCGCTCTCAAATCAATTTACATCCGGTTCAAGGGTACATCTCTGAACTCCTCTGATATTTGTCGTTGTAATCCTTCAACGTCGTCAGAGAGGTGATGGGTCCCGACAATCACACGGTAATACGGACTGTGGGGTATTTAAACTCATGGACTAATGCGTCCTTAAACCAATATTCATTCCCAAAATGGAAATGTTGGACCACCATGTCCCCTAAACTGGCAATGGACCACCATGTCCCTAAACTGGCAATGGACCACCATGTCCCTAAACTAGTAATACGGACTGTAGGGTCCTTAAACTTATAGACTAATGCGTTCTTAAACCAATATTCGTCTCCAAAATGGGAATGTTGGACCACCATGTCCCTAAACTGGCAATGGACCACCATATCCCTAAACCGGTAATGCGGACTGTGGGGTCTTTAAACTCATGGACTAATGCGTCCTTAAACCAATATTCATCCCCAAAATGGGAATGTTGGACCACCGTGTCCCCTAAACTGGCAATGGACCACCATGTCCCTAAACTGGCACTGGACCACCATGTCCCCTAAACTGACAATGAACCACTATGTCCCTAAACTGGAACAATAGAGCCCAAATGCTCTTTTGTCGGATCTAAACAATCCTGTTAAGTTGATCTTAGTCTCAAATCAGACTAACGTATCCTTAACAAACGTTTAAGTTGATCTTAGCCTCAAATATGGCTAACGTATCCTTAAACCAAAACCTTCAAACAGACTTTAGTCCCGAATTGGACTATAGATCTCCCAACTAACTTTGGTTCAAGGGTACATCTCTGAACTCCTCTGAAATCTATCGTTGTAATCCTTCAACGTTGTCAGAGAGGTGACGGGTCCCGACGACCATACATTCAATGGACCACCATGTCCCTAAACTGGTAATACGGACCGTGGGGTCCTTAAACTCATGGACTAATGCATCCTTAAACCAATATTCGTCCCCAAAATGGGAATGTTGGACCACCATGTCCCCTAAACTGGCAATGGACCACCATGTCCCTAAACTGGCAATCGACCGCAAAGTCTCTAAACTAAACAATAGAGTCTAAATGCTCTCTTGTCGGATCTAAACGATCCCGTTAAGTCGATTTTAGTCTTAAATTAGACTAACGTGTCCTTAACAAACGTTTAAGTTGATCTTAGTCTCAAATAAGGCTAACGTATTCTTAAACCAAAACCCCAAACCCCAAATCTAAGAAAATACGGATTTGGACTAATCCACGTCCTACGGGCGACAACATAAATTAATCTCCGTATACAATCCACGGGCAACCACAAATAAAACAAACACCCACGACACGAAGTGAAATGCTGGAGAAGGAGAAAGTTGTTACCGCGATGCGGCAGCGTAATTAATTGCAGGGGCTTGCGCCTGCAGGGAAGAGTGTCCCCACAATCAAAAACCCTTCAAATGAGGGGGAATCTGACGAAGTCTGCTACATCGGCCGCATCCGTTTAAACCTTCGATACACGGTGCCATAAATCAACTTAGCATCTTCGGAGAGGTGGACGGATAAAACCAAATAGCATCTTCCCCGAATCTCAGGCAAGACGTCCCTGTCTTGTCCGTCCTTCGGAGGGGAACAGATTCTGGCACGCCCGGTGGGACCACCATATCCCTAAACTGGTAATACGGACTGTGGGGTCCTTAAACTCATGGACTAATGCGTCCTTAAACCAATGTTCATCCCCAAAATGGGAACATTGGACCACTATGTCCCTAAAATGGAAATGGACCACCATGTCCCTAAACTGGCAATGGACCACTATGTCCCTAAACTAGAACAATAGAGCCCCCAAATGCTCTTTTGTCAGATCTAAACGATCCGGTTAAGTTGTTCTTAGTCTCAAATTGGACTAACGTATCCTTAACAAACGTTTAAGTTGATCTTAGCCCCAAATATGGCTAATGTATCCATAAACCAAAACCCCAAACCCAAATCTAAGAAAATACGGATTTGGACTAATCCACGTCCTACGGGCGACGACATAAATTAGTCTCCGTATACAATCCACGGGCAACCACAAATAAAACAAACACCAACGACACGAAGTGAAATGCTGGAGAAGGAGAAAGTTGTTACCGCGATGCGGTAGCGTAATTAACTGCAGGGGCTTGCGCCTGCAGGGAAGAGCGTCCCCACAATCAAAAACCCCTCAAGCGAGGGGGAATCTGACGAAGTCTGCTACATCGGCCGCATCCGTCTAAACCTTCGATATATGGTGCCATAAATCAACTTGGCATCTTCAGAGAGGTGGACAGATAGCACCAAATAGCATCTGCCCCGAATCCCAGGCAAGATGTCTCTCTATCGTCGTGCCGCCATTCGGAGGGGAACATATTCTGGCACGCCCGGTGGGACCTCTTCCTCTTTCCACTCCACACTTCGTGTGTCGTGTTCGTGAACGAATCGCGGTTTACTGTGGTTGCCTGTGGATTTGAGGTACTTAGATTTGGTGTCTTGCTCCGTGCAGAAAACAGAAGATCAATGGCTTCAAACTGCACTACCTGCAACTGCAACTCTCGCTCTGTCCTTTCTGGAGGAGTGACTTATGGGCCCTAAGCGGCCTCTCTTTTCAAGATGCCAGTGGAGCAGGTAACTCAAGTCACCACTAGACTATTCTTCGGGACCATGCTCCCACCGATGAGCTTCAATGCCCCAATGACGTCGCAAGAAGCTCCAAAGAAGTCGGTATTTGATCGGCTTACAATTACCGTAGCCCCTCTCAACGGGTCGCCCAACTCCAATGCCTCAGTTTTTAACAGACTAGGCCAGAGCTCCAATGGGCCCATGATGAAGCCTGCAATACCAGAAGGCGTTATCCCGAAGCGGATAGCCATCCCTGCTCCCGTTCCAGGCGAAATCACCAAGGTTGCTTCCCCTACTCGGAAGTCTGCTTTTGATAGGAGGGCCGTCCCCATTCAACGGATGTCGGTCTTTAAAAGGCTGATACCAGCAAATTCTGACCAACACAGGGGGCATGAGAAGGTCACCCCTACGGCTAAACCCAATCGCGCGACATACTCACCGTCGTCACTGGCGCTGGATAAGGAAGGCTGGGGGCAACTCCTCCTCTGGGCTAACTCCGCCGACTCCGGTGGTGGAAATCTGTCACGACCCGAATATTTCGACTCGTGACCGGCACTTAACCACGCTACGTCTACAGGCGTAACGCGACTAAGTAAGCCGAACCCAGAAATCAAAACCATTTAAAAATAGTGAGTGTTGAAAACATTTAGTTAAAACATTTAGAAAACCTTAAATAATTCAACAAGTTCCTTTAAAGTTACTTAATCATTTAAATAATTTTGGCAGCATTTCCTTTGTAAAAGTAGCCCCGAGACCGAGTATAAAAGAGGATATGAGTAAAAATGGGATATAATGAAACAAAACATTCCCAAACGGGAGCAATCACACCCAACGGCGGAAACCATCATCACAAGAGTAATATACGACGCTGTAGCGAAGAATGAGCAATAAGTAAACATCACAGAATATAAACTGCATATAAAAACAGTCGGCTCCCACGAGCTCGACACCAGAATACAAAATACACAACATCGTCCTCACACAGCATCTATGTCCAGTACATAAATGGTAGATGGAGAATACTAGATACAAAAGGAGTACAATAAAAGTAATCAGATACCACAACCCACCTAAAATGCAAAATAGCTCTCACACCAACAGTAGTGGTATCTGTAGCCAAAAGATGCAAAAGGCAGCCTGCCGCGACTACTCTGAAGGGCAACCTGCAAATACTGTGGCACAACGGGGGTGAGTTGCCAACTCGTGAATAGAGATAACATATAAAGGTAATCGCGAGCATGTACGTACTGTGCTACTCTATCAAATGCCAGCAAGTAAGATCTATATGCGACAAGCAGTAGGTGCAATAATCATGCAAATGCTCTGTCAGGTAAAATAACTACAAGATGAGATATATGACAATCAATGCTGAGCATGGGATAAACAACATCTACACGGAATATCAACGTGGAAAATAATCGGTGCCCACAACTGCACCCAAATCCCAAATAACTCAGGCGCCGGCACACCCATCGGCCCTCAAATCCTGTAAATCTCTGAGAAATCACGAGTGCCCAACATCGGCACTCAAAATATGATAAAATACTCATGTCCAGCATCGACACGCAAATTCTCATATATCGGGCTCCGTCAGTCCGTATCGGCCCACGGGCTCCGTCTGTGGTATCGGCCCTAGGCCCCGGCAGTACGGATCATCCCGCATCCATCTCTCGACTCTGGTCAGTATCCTCCGGATAACCGCCAGGTCCAACCAATCACCGGTAGGTACTCGCCACCCTGCTAGGCTCATCGTCTACTCTACGAAAAACATTTCTTGCCCCGAGGAACCATACCGGGTCCACCACGAACCCGCAAACGGATCATCCAACTCCTCGAATCGGGTTTCAAGCATACATCTCAGCACCGAGAAAACGCGTGGTGGACGCACCAAAATATCATATCACGAGGAACCGGGTTTTCAAATAGTGCATCTTTTCTTAAAAATCCCACGGTCCTCAAAACCAGAAATCACATGAAAATCCAACACCAAGAAGTAAATCCAATGCGATGTGCTATGTACATCAATCCATGATATAGGTATAAAGGAAAACCGCTTTTAAAAATAGTTTCCGTTTTTAAAGGTATCATGCGGCTCCCAATTTCCATGAAAATCAAATCGAATCATATGTGAAATGAACTACAGCAATATAATCATTGCAGTTCTACAGTGAGTGTGTCATGGCAATTACTAACGGTGTGTGTGTAACATGCATAGTAGTGCTCGTGCAACATGAACCGTTAGTAATAGTGCGGTGTTCTATCAATTCTAAGCATACATACAGCAGGGAATGCAATATGCAATGACAGTCCATGAGGTAAATGCAACATATAATAATAAGGTCCTATCAGCCCTGACGCATAACGCCATGTGGGCGATATCCCCGTAGATGTTAAATCTACTCACCGAAGTCTCACGCTAAGTGTAGCCGACGTCTTGCTTCCCCTTCTTCGCAGCGTCTGTCTCACTCGCCTGCGAATCTAGAATCATACAATATATATCACACATAAGCTCAAATCCATAAAAACGTGATGTTACGGTCAACTAGAAACCCGTGTCGCAAACCAGTCGCGCGTGTGCGCGATACGCTAAAACGTGTGATCACGTGCCTGAAACTATCCTAACGCGTCGCGATACGCAGAAACCCCAAACCCACACACGTATCACGCGTGTCGCGAAGGTTAAAAAAAATACGAGAAATAAGTATACAGTTCCAGATTTTTCTGCAGCAAGAATCAAATAAAATTATACATGCCAGGAGTCTAAGGGTTGCAACAGACACCTATAGGACCAAACCCTAACCCATTCCCTCCCCATCTGGCCGCAAATTGCGGCCAGATAGAATTTTTCGGCGGCCACAGTACGGAGTTTGGGGGTCGGGTTCTACCTGGGGTATCAGCACCTAACAACTATACTGCAGTCTTCTCAAATTTATTCTGAACTCACCGGGTCGATAGCAGTTTTCAGAAACTCAAATTTTGCTTAAAAACGATGAATTTGCATCAAAAAGGAATCTGGTGGTATTTTAGTGCAATTGGGGTTTAAGCTGGGTTAATATGGCCCTAACAACACTCTAGCAACTTACTAACACAAAAACATACATCACTTGGCTAAGGTTCCCACTAAACACCTCATATCGTACTAAATCACATCAATAACCACTAACCGAAACAAAACTACACTAAACGAGTAAACTAGGGAGTAAGTTTAGGAATTATACCCCACACTCGACCCTAGGGAGCTGGAGGAAGAAGAAGAAGTGAAGGGAAGGAGCTGCAGCTGGAGTTGTGGCTGTTGCTGCTGCTAACTGCTGCTATTGGTGCTGTTGCTGAGATGCTTGCTGCTGCTGTTGTGAAGTCTGCTGCTGCTGCTGCGGATGCAAGGAGCTGCTGCTGTGGATGCTTGCTGCTGCAGCTGAAGAGGTAAGGGTGTGTGTATGTGTGAGAGTGGGGTTAAGAGAAGGAACAAAACAAATGAGAGAAAATCATAACCCAATGTCAACCCCTCCTCTCTCTCTCTCTCTTCATTAATTGCAAGCATGTCTTTTGCCATGATGCCTTCTCTCTCTCTCACCCTCACCAAGTCAACACCCAAAGGAAATTCAAATTAAAGAAACCATTAATTAACTAATTAAACTTAATTAAAACCCAAAAGACTTAATCCCCATGATTAACCCACCATGGTTACTAATCATGGTATTATCCTATTTAAAAACCCTAGTTTACATGCACATGTGTGTGCAAGCCTAGGAAAATTTTAGAAAATATCTATTAAATTAGGAAAAATATTTAAAACCCAATTTGGTAAACTTTTTATTAAAAACCCATTATTTAAATATAATTAGTCACTAAACACATCCTAAGGTGTTACAATCTCTCCCCCTTAAAGAAATTCGTCCCCGAATTTCAAAATCTAACTACACGTACCTTCGAAAAGACGGGGGTACTTCTTCCTCATCTCGCTTTCGGTCTCCCAAGTGACCTCCTCACTGCCCTGACCACGCCAAAGTACCTTGACTGATGGAATGTCCTTTGATATCAATTTCTTCACTTGTCGATCCAAGATCATCACCGGCTGCTCTGCATAGGAAAGGTCGCACTCAAGCTGGATCGTCGGGTGCTGAATCGCATGCGAAGGATCATGAAGATATCTACGGAGCATCGAGACGTGAAATATGGGGTGCACATCTGGAAAACTGGGCGGAAGGGCTAATCGGTATGCAACTGCACCAACACGCTCGAGGATCTCGAAGGGACCCACATATCTGGGACTAAGCTTCCCCTTCTTCCCAAACCTCATCACACCTTTCATTGGGGAGACCCTCAGGAAAACATGATCACCAACAGAAAACTCAAGTCTGCGTCGCCGACGGTCCGCATAAGATCTCTTCCTACTCTGGGCTGCTCTCATCCTATCGCGAATCAACTGGATCTTCGCGGTCGTCTCCTCAACAATCTGTGGCCCTAAGATGCTGCTCTCACTGAGCTCTGTCCAACAGGTGGGTGACCTGCATCTCCTCCCATAAAGAGCCCCAAATGGTGCCATCTGAATGGTCTCCTGGTAGCTGTTATTGTAGGAGAACTCTACTAAGGGCAAATGATGATCCCAGCTACCTCCGAAATCTAATACACAAGCTCTGAGCATGTCCTCGAGAGTTTGAATAGTCCGCTCTGACTGTCCGTCGGTCTGCGGATGAAATGCCGTGCTGAAACTCAAGCGAGTGCCCAAAGCCTCCTGAAGCCTCTGCCATAATCGGCTGGTAAACTGGGTGCCTCTGTCGGACACAATACACGTCGGGACTCCATGCAGTCGTACTATCTCGTCGATGTAAATCTGGATGAACTGAGCAAATCCGAAAGTCGTCTTCACTGGTAGGAAGTGAGCCGCTTTCGTCAAACGATCCACGATCACCCAGATGGAGTCATACCCCTGACTAGTCCTGGGTAGACCCACAATGAAGTCCATAGAGATCTGCTCCCACTTCCACTCCGGAATGGGTAACGGCTGTAGCTCTCCCGCGGGCCTCTGGTGCTCAGCCTTGACTTGTTGACAAGTCAGGCATCTCGACACGAAATCTGCGATGTCCCTCCATTCCGTCCCACCAGTAAACATCTCTCATATCATGATACATCTTGGTGGAACCGGGATGGACGCTGTACACCGATCGATATGCCTCCTCAAGAATCTCGCGCCGCAGTCCCTCAGCATCTGGTACGCACAGTCTAACTCCAAATCGTAGTACCCCCTGATCATCGATCACGAACTCGGAAAATCTGCCCTTTCCAATCTGTGCCATGATCTCTGAACATCAGTCATCACTGCGCTGTGCTTCAAGTATGCGGTCAAGTAACTGTGGGTGTGCACGAACATGCGCGATCTGTCCTCCAATCGGCGTGAACTCGAACTGTATCCGGCTGTCGCATAATATCTGCCAATCTGCCGATGACTGCCCCTGTACTGCGCTCAAACAAGATAGACTACCCCCGGGCCTCCTGCTCAAGGTATCCGCCACCACATTCGCCTTGCCCGGGTGATACAAGATCTCGCAGTCGTAATCCTTCACTAACTCCATCCATCGGCGCTGTTGAAGGTTCAGGTCCCGCTGCTGAAATATATATTTTAGACTCTTATGATCCGTGAATATCTGGCACGACTCGCCGTATAGGTAATGTCGCCAGATCTTAAGTGCAAAGACCACTGCAGCCATCTCCAAATCGTGAGTGGGGTAGTTCCTGTTCATGCTTCTTCAATTGTCGTGAGGCATACGCGATCACCCTGTCATGCTGCATCAACACGCACCCTAGCCCCACTCGAGAAGTATCACAATAGACCACAAATCCGCCTGATCCGGAAGGTAAAGATAACACCGGTGCCGTCGTCAGCCGAGTCCGTAGCTGCTGAAAACTGTGCTCGCGCTCCTCCGTCCAATCGAAAGGAACTCCCTTCCGGGTCAACCCGGTCAAAAGGTAAGCAATACTGGAGAAGTCCTGCACAAAGCGCCTGTAGTAACCGGCCAACCCCAAAAAGCTGCGAATCTCCATAACCGATGTGGGTCTGGGCCAACGCTGCACGGCCTCAATCTTCCTCGGGTCCACACATATACCGTCTCGTGAAATCACATGCCCCAAGAAGTCTACGCTATCCAGCCAGAAAGCACACTTGGAGAATTTCACATATAGCTGGTGCTCCCTCAAAGTCTGCAGTGTAATCCGCAGGTGCTGCTCGTGCTCCTCACTACTCCGGGAATACACCAAGATATCGTCAATGAACACTATGATGAACAGATCCAAATATGGCCGGAAAATACGGTTCATCAAGTCCATGAATGCTGCTGGCGCATTGGTGAGTCCGAACGACATCACCAAAAACTCATAATGGCCGTAGCGCGTACGGAAAGCTGTCCTGGGAATGTCCTCCTCTCGAACCCGCAGCTGATGATAGCTGATTCGTATGTCAAAAACTATATCTATTACCGCAATCAAGAACGGTGTCGCTTTGCAGCTAGCCGGTGAGTACGGGTCGGTCCACAGGGATGTTGTGAATCTCCTAATCGCGCTAACGAGTTAATTCCGAAGGGTGTTCGGATTGATTATTAAATCTAAAATCTAAATCTATCTATCTAAGATTAACTAGATCTAGTCTTGCTAGGGTTAGGTTTAGGGATAGTTTGGAAATGCAAGTAAATCTCAACGCTTTCTATACCCGAATGAAGATCTATGAGGAGTTATGGTAATTATCAATAAAGGGGATTAGATCCATTCGGAAAGGTGTTCCTTCCTCTAGGTTCTTGTCCTTCCTTTAGAGATCCTTACCCTAACCTCCATGGAAAACGCGCACAACCGGGCCTTTATACTACGGTATCACCGCTACCTCAAGGGATAGGGTGCCGTAGGGCGCGGTGTGTGCGTGTATGCATGAAGTCCTATTGTAAATATTTGATGGGTAAGAAAGGGATGAGAGATCTCATCTCTCAAAAGCCTTCCCCAAAACTAACTCTAAACAATTTTCTAGGGCAATGAATTAAATCTACCTAGGGCAAAGAATTAAAATCTAAACTAGAGCAATTAATTAAATCTACTTACAGATGGCTCTCTCCAATCATCAAAGCAGGTTTGTCAGATCTGAATTTCTGAATCGAAAAGAGGCACCGATGCTCTCCATAAAGAAATCTGTATTTTATTATTAAAAGGAGGCATAAGGTTTACAATCTTTAGAGTTCCTATTTATAGAGGATAGGAAACCCTAGGTTACATCTGATTCGCATGTATGCTTTTACAAAAATAGCCCTTATGTTGACCAATCAGCGCCGCACAAAAAAATTGGTAAAAATTTCACAAATTCCGGGCACTAAACGGCCGCGGAACCGCGGCATTTGTGGGCTTGGGCCGCGGTTCCGCGGCCCTTTGATGAGATCACTTCCTGAAAATTCCTGTGATGACTTCTGGATTTTTTGTGTCTCTGTTTCTGTGGTTCTTTTCTTCATTTGGATTCTAGATCTTCTCCAGATCTTTCAATGAAAACTTCCAGTGGTCTTTTAACCGTTTGCCTTGACATTTTGGATCTTGCGTTGCCTTGTTGATTGTGAACTGTTCTTCGTCTAGGCTTGACTAAGATCCTTCTACTTGTTGGTCAAAGTCCACTTTTTCATCGTCTTTATATCGTTTTCACCGTTTTCGTTCTAAGAACCTGTAACCTGTAATATGTAGCAGACATGCGTCAAAAGCACCTGTTTATTTATAAAAAGAATAAGAATGGGGAATATAATAATACAATATTATGGTGTGAACAAATACCCCCAAACTTATCTTTTGCTCGTCCTCGAGCAAACTTATTTTTATTCACTAAAATCCTAACCGCACTTTCGCAGGGAAACGCGATTGCACTGAGCACGTGCAACAAGCCGTTAAACCTCTAGGTGTCCCTAGTAGGAGGAGTGTTGTCTCCTGAGGGTTTTCAGCAGATACTACCCACAAAATCCTATCAATTTGGCTTTTCGACTTTAATTCTCCAATTAGGTTTTCTAACAAGGAATTCTATTATCTTCGACCCGTAAATTATCCTCCCATATTCTTCACACTTCCTCATTATCTAACTTAAGATTATATATGTTCTGCAGACCTACTTAGCTTTCGGCATTTCTTAAGTTTTCCTTCTAGGGCTCCATCTCCACTTAGGAATTTCTATCAACTTTACTAAAGATACAAGTTCTATTCTTCATTCCTCTCTCTTATCTAAATTCCAATCACATACCCCTACGTGTGTGTATAGATCACCCCTACACTTGGAAATTCAAATCAAGCAATCATACTCTCGTCCGTTGTCCAAAGCACTTCTTAATTGGTGAATTTTTAATTGAATTTTGCTTACACATCCTTCATGCGACCGTTAATACTTCTTGAGGCAACGACCGATTACAAAATGTGTTTGCACTTTAAAGCGTACTTCCTAGTCTTGCAACACCCAAGGCTTTAGCAGTGACTCCCAAACCAGTTGGTTTAAGGCACTAGGTGATGAAGCACCCTCGCTAAATATTTTTCTATTTTTGCAGCCTTAAGTAATCACAAAAACCAGTGTTCATTTTTTTTCTCTTTATTCACTTTTTTTTATTTTATTTTCATTGTACTAAGGACTTTAGACAAGAGCATTTCAAGGTCTCTTCTACTATTCCAAGTTTCAAGGTGCGTGATTGTGCAACTTGTAGGGTATACATTTTCAGAATCTAGACTTAAGCTAGGAACTATTTTTCAAACTTATACTCTAATAAGAACATCAATACTCTTCCCTTGTTTCGACTTAGCCCAAGAAGTGAACCCAAAATTTGCCTATTTCTAAATAAACTACAAGACATATACTTTCTACCGTTAAACTTTAAGGAAGGTTATTTTTAGGGTTTTTAATTTACCAAGTCTAAGATCTAGTTGTTCCTAGCAAGTTAACCTATCTGTCAAACTCTAGTCAATTAGCCAAAATTGAATACAATAATTTTTATAATTTTCGAAAATTTTCAATTTTTATAGGTTTTCAAATAAGTATGCAAATGCAAAAATATGTACAAATGAATGCGAAGGAAGAAGACGTACCGAGCATACCCCCAAACTTGAACTTGACAGTGTCCTCACTGTCATGCTTGCAATTCCTCTATGTGCTATTCTGTACTTGCAATTCCTCTATGCTCTGATATTATTTTTTCTATTTTGCTCTCTGTAAATCTCCAGATCCGCGATTCTTTGCTGTTCCTGCAAGATTCAAAAGATACACCCTTCAAACAGATAAAAATTGATAATTTTTTTTAATTTTTATTATTTTCAGATTTTTATAATTTTTAAAATTTATATCAACCCGAAATCACACAAAAGAAATTTTACGCCATCCCCGGCAACGGCTCCATTTGATTAATCCAAAAATACTTGTTTATCGTAATCAGAAACGGCGTCGCTTTGCAGCTAGCCGGTGAATACGGGTCGATCCACAGAGATGTGTAATTTTCTTAATGTGTTTTTACGAGTTGATTCCAAATGTTGTTTGGATTGATTTATTAGGTCTAAGAAACCTAGATCTATCAATAAACTAAATTAATCTTGTTAGTTATATGTATGCCCTAGAGGCCATTACTGTACATAGGATGTATATTGTAGTGGATGCTTGGACATATATAGGGAGGACTTTCTTGCTCGACATGATAGTATGCTATCTGGTTGCTCTTTACCTTAACGTGTATACTGATTGTCTCTCTGATTACATGTTGGTAAAGCCCTTAGGATGTGTACTTGACTACCTGGACTATGATGCGGATCATACTAGTGGGGACATGGTAGTCCATAAGTACATCCTTCAAGGTCCCTAGTCATGGGTGTATCGAGACGCGACATCGATATACCAGAGTAGATTAGCGTATACCTTCTCGACCCATACAGATGGGCGATGGATGATCCCATTTCCATTGGTGTTTGACATCGGAGATGATATACGGGTGCTCAGTGGAGACTGGGTACACTGGACGGACTCGCCGATAACTCCCAGATGGTATTATACCTTACGTCAGATGGCAGTTCTCTGGTGACACTGGTACAGGTTAGTCTGTAGACCCGAGATCGTCATAGAGTCTTGTGTGATTCCCACTGTGCTTTGATTTCCACCTTACCACATCCAAGAGGGCGTGCAAAACGGTGGTTTTTGGGTACAGTCCCGAATCACATGGAGGCAATGAGCGATAGGAGGGGATTCGTCTCTCCCGGTATAGGGAGTTGATGTTGCGCTGTGATCGATTGGCTATAACCGGAAATACCTGGCTAGGGTTGCTGAGATTTACTGGTAAGTGTTACCTGTAGTTTCTCGAACTGTTATAGACCTCATATCGACACGACTTATCGAGCTATTGGGGTCTGACGTTTACCACCCTAGGCGAGATATGCGACATATCAGACGATGAGACCGGACTGTACGGTAAGTGTTACTGGTTGGATTCACAGGAGTATGAGCGGGCTTGCTCATCGATCTTCTGATCGCTCAATACCCGGGTGGCCGTTACGTTTAGCAGACCGCTTGCGGCTTGTGGGTGTTTGATATGATCATCACCTACTGCCGGCGTATTAACGAGTCTTTAGAGTCCTACACAGAGCTTTCCTGGCTCAAGCGAAACGAAATAGGAGCGCATATGAGATATGTACGGGACCGAGAATAATGCGTGTATGTGATACCGTATTCTATTCTCGCGATGAATGTGTCGAATGGTTGTATGCGATATAACCTAGTTATCGAATCAAGGATTGATTCGATAAGCCGATACATTAGATATTAGTCGGTTATATGCGATATGACCGGATCGTTAAATCAAGTGTTGATTTAATGATTTAATGTATAATTATATATTTGATATATTACTTTACATTAACTAGTATTTGTTCACTTAAGATGGATTTTCTCACTTGATGTGCACATTGTATATATGATATAGTTTTGTGTACTAGTTTGTATCATGTTTGATGATACATGCAAACTTGGGTGTATGTTTGATTAAACCATGGTTAGTTAATGGTTAGGGTTTCATTTGCTTTATTTATTTATTTATTTATTTCATTTTGGCTTAAGATAAAATGGTGGCTTTCTTTGGATTTTGTTGAAGCTTCATGAAGCTTTGAAAAAGCTTTGACCATTTTGTTTTATTCCTTAAATCTAACCATTAAACCTAACCCTAGTTTATTCTCTACACTTGACCATGGTTGAGATATGATAAGAATCACCTTATTTTCTATTTATCAATAATTCTTATCATATTCTTTTTCTTCTTCCTCTTCTTCTTCAAGAAGAAAAAGCTTGCTAGCTTCAATGGTGATTTGAGAAAAAGAGTGAGAAATCCAATTCTAAAGTGAACCCACTTCCTATTTCTTCATCCTCTACCACTTGCCAAGTAGTATAGGGTGTTTTCTTCACAAGTTTCATGACTTGGTGAAGTTGGAGCTTGATCTTGTGTTGCCTCGACGTAGATCATCTTCGGCATCGAAGTCGACGACCTAGCCCGCCCATTTCTCCGATGAAGCCGACGCTAGAGCCCGGGATCCGATGATCGCAGCGAGGGGACTTCATCATGGAGCTATGGAGGTGGAGGACCGGATCTACAAAGGTTGTATTTCCGTTCACTTTTAGAGTAAATTCGTTTATTCGCATTTGTTTCGCCTAAACTCTAGTTAACGATCCGTATTAGGGTTTCTCGGCACTTGTAAAATTTGAAATTGGCATGGTTGATGCTATGTGAGACCTCATTAGTGTGCCTAGGAACCCTACAGTGGTATCAGAGCCTAGCTAGAGCCTTAGGCGATGTGTAGACGGAGTTAGAAGTCCGATCGAACCGAAACCCTAATCCAAATCCGCTCTCTGTACATTTTTTGAAATCGGGGATTTTTCTGAATTAAAAATACCTGAAAATTTTAGCAGGAAAATATAAGAATTGTGGTGAAAAACGAACCCCTAATTCGTACATTCCACCGCGGAACCGCGGCAATAGCCTGCTTAGGCCGCGGTTCCGCGGCCGTACAGAGGAGTTAGGCAATATTTTTTGCACCATAATTCCTATTTCTGTGATTTATATCTTAGGGGTATTTTTATTTTGACTCAAGAGTTGAGTGTTCTGGGTTTGTATTGGGGACTCGGTGATTCGATCGGATTATTTAATTTTGTTTACTGTGTTTTTCCGGATAATTTTAGAAAATCTTGAAAAGTTCGACCGGATATAAATACCCAATTTTTCCCTTGTCGGGAAATTTCCAAGTGTTGGATTTTTCCGTGGTTTAAAGACGTTCTAAGTAGTGCAAGTAACGCGATGGTCCCTCTAGAAGACAACAAACCTTAACTCGATTATGTGACCATCTTGAACTGCCCTTTGAACCTTAGGGTTTGGGGCAGTACGGCGTGCCACATGTGAGGCGTTGGCTTGACCCTTCTACGGCTGGACCGTTGGTACTGAGGCATGAAGTGAATGTCTTTGAACTTATTTCATGTGTTGAGCTGTTTCGGGAAAACTTGGGTGTTTGACTGTTCGATCGGAATGTTTAACATTTTCTATTTATCTGGAATGTGATACAATACTTGGAATCCACAAGTAGTTATGAGATAACTAATATGAATGTTATAAGCATAGCAGTTTAGTCTCACTTGATCGGTTGCCACGGAATTTTGATGTGATCAAATGTCCGTCGCAATCACGTAGCGTACGCGGATACTCGCCGGATAAACTTATTAGACAGCTACATCCTTTAGCCCCGACCAAGTGACTGTAGGAGAACCCCGTCGCCGAAAGCATCCGTTCGGGTGCTCGCGGTAGTGGTGTTCCGCCTTGGTGCACTTCGTCGACGGCATCGGGGGTGCAGCCGCCTACTAAAGTTTGCGACGAGCATTCGATCAGGATGTCGGGAATCTTGTTGAATTGTCCGACTTGATATTGAAAAGTGTTTTCGATAATGAGACTAAAATGCGGGGTTTATAATTGTTAGGCATGTGATGTCTAAGGAATTCATTTGGTCAGGCATGCGATGTCTGAGGAGGTTGCGGATTCCAACTGTTGTAGTTTTACACTTTCTTTTCTGTGACTGTAAGTGTAATATGTGATATCGCCGGTTTCGTTGCTATATGTCAACAACAATTGGGATGGCCATATTTACTTACGTTGATGACATGTGATGTTATGTGTTGCTGGATATGTTATATTGGATCGTCGTGTTTGAATAGCCGGTTTTTTTTATGTGAGATGAGTGTTTTTCATTTTCATTCATGTAAAAATTTGTATGTAATATTCTTTTATTGGGGCACTTCCAGGTTGCGGAAGATGTCACCTTTTGTATATTATTTACTTTTCCGCACTAGGATAGACCCAAGGAGGAAGGCACAAGTAACCGGGTTCTGGAGTCCAGTGGGAGACCAACTCGAGGAGTCGAGTCCGGGTCTCCTAACTCTAGAATTGGTAGGGTTGCTTGCCGCTCTCGTAGGGGTCTAGGGGTGTGGGTTTGGCTATTCATCGCGACCGTGGAATTCGTGTTTTATACTGGCTCGTACTAAAACACGGACGTCCTAGTATATCCAATATCTCATATATGTTTCTTCTGCTGCGATATCTGTGATGTGATCATGTGATGTTCTGTGATAGATACTGTATATAGTATATATGATATATTATATAGGCGTTACTTATGTTTTACACCCGCGCTAGCCCTGCCCCGCTCTGCCGTTAGTTACCTAACCTAACGGTGCACGAGGGGACATCGAGGCGAATGCGGATGGCATAAGTGTACGTCGTATTTATCTGTGATGTTTAGGTGCTTAAATGATGGGACTTCATTAATGTGATTAATGAAAGAAAAAAAAGAAACCTAAAGATGTTGTAGAATCGAATTTCAAAAATAAAACAGGTAGCTACAGTTCTTGCTTTGCATCGCGGTGTTCCTTGTAGAACATCCTGCACCTTATTCGATAGGGAAATGACCGAGATCCCGTCACCGGGAGTGACTCCTTTAGCAATAACTGGAAGATGCTACACACTCGGTTTGTCTTTTGATAGCTTCTATAGTTTCTTCTTTGCACAGTGATATATATGATATATCCCGCACCTCATTCGACGAGGAAAGGACCGACGATCCCTTCACCGGGAGTGACTCCTTTAGCAAAACTAGAAAAGCCTCAAAAACACTCTATTTTAAAATCATTTGATTCTACAACGATATCAAGTTCATTACGCAATAGGTTTTCAGAAAAACCTGTCACAGCCCTCCGTCATTTCAGATAAGTAGTAGTTAGTATTCGTGCTACGTTTGTTGGCCTGCGTCAAGGCGTAGTGTGCGGTAGTTAACTAGTATTTATCTGCTTATGCATATGATGCAGATTGGATTAGGGTAGTCGTGCGACTTTTTTGGTCTGCGTCAAGGGTGTAGGGTTCCTAGGCACCCTAATGAGGTCTCACAAGGCATCAACCATGCCAATTTCAAATTTAAACGGTGCCGAGAAACCCTAGAACGGATCGTTGGCTAGATTTCTAGGCGAAAAAGAAACTAGTTTACATCTAAACTAAAAGAACGGAAATACAACCTTTGTAGATCCGGTCCTCCACCTCCACGGCTCCGTGATGAAGTCCTCTCCGCTGTCCAAATCAAAATCCGGGCTCTAGCGTCGGCTTCATCGGAGAAATGGGCGGGCAAGGTCGTCGGCTTCGTGCCGAAGATGATCTACGTCGAAGCATCACAAGATCAAGCTCCCACTTCACCAAGTCATGAAACTTGTGAAGAAAACACACTCTACTACTTGGCAAGAGGTAGAGGATGAAGAAATAGGAAGTGGGTTCAGTTTAGAATTGGATTTCTCACTCTTTTTCATCACTTGCCATTGATGTAGCAAGCTTTCTTCTTGAAGTGAAGAAGAAGAAGAAAGCAAGAAGATGATAAGTGTTATGATAAGTTAATTTAAAATAGAAAAGAAAATCAAAACTTATCATAATCCAACCATGGTTATGTGTAGAGAGCAAACAATAGTTAGGTGAATGGTTAGGTTAGGCATAAAACAAAAATGGTGGACTTTATTCAAAGCTTCATGAAGCTTCAACAAAGAACAAAATTAGCCACCATTTTCCTTTTGCCAAAAAGAAATAAACAATTCAATAAATGAATGAATAAATATATAATAACCCTAACCATTTACTTAACTAAGGTTTAACTCTTTACACAAACCCTAGCATTCATGTATCATCAAACATGATACAATCAAGTGCACAAAAATATATCACATATACAATGTGCACAATTCAAGTGAGAAAATCCATTTAAAGTGAACCATTACTAGTTAATGCAAAGTAATATATCAAATATATAATTATGCATTAAATCATCAAATCAACACTTGATTTAACGATCCGGTCATATCGCATATAACCGACTAGTATCCAATGTATCGGCTTATCGAATCAACCCTCGATTCGATAACTAGGTTATATCGCATATAACCATTCGATACATTCATCGCGAGAATAGAATACGGTATCACATACACGCATTATTCTCGGTCCCGCACATATCTCATATGCGCTCCTATTTCGTTTCGCTTGAGCCAGGAAACCTCTGTGTAGGACTCTAAAGACTCGTCAATACGCCGGCAGCAGATGATGATCATATCAAACACCCACAAGCCGCAAGCGGTCTGCTAAACGTAACGGCCACCCGGGTATTGAGCGATCAGAAGATCGACGAGCAAGCCCGCTCACACTCCAGTGAATCCAACCAGTAACACTACCGTACAGTCCGGTCTGATCGTCTGATATGTCGCATATCTCGCCTAGGGGTGGTAAACGTCAGACCCCAATAGCTCGATAAGTCGTGTCGATATGAGGTCTATAACAATTCGAGAAACTACTGGTAACACTTACCAGTAAATCTCAGCAACCCTGGCCAGGGATTTCCGGTTATAGCCAATCGAACACAGCGCAACATCAACCCCCTATACCGGGAGAGACGAATCCCCTCCTATCGCTCATTGCCTCCATGTGACTCGAGACTGTACCCAAAAACCACCATTTTGCACGCCCTCTTGGACGTGGTAAGATGGAAATCAAAGTACAGTGGGAACCACACAAGACTCTATGACGATCTCGGGTCAA
Organism: Agapanthus africanus; assembly: GCA_030015575.1. Classification (NCBI taxonomy): domain Eukaryota; kingdom Viridiplantae; phylum Streptophyta; class Magnoliopsida; order Asparagales; family Amaryllidaceae; genus Agapanthus; species Agapanthus africanus. Next base: position 542,697,375 of record CM057348.1, read on the forward strand.
CAGACTACTCTGTACCAGTGTCACCAGAGAACTGCCATCTGACGTAAGGTATAATACCATCTGGGAGTTCTCGGCGAGTCCGTCCAGTGTACCCAGTCTCTACTGAGCACCCGTATATCATCTCTGATGTCAAACACCGATGGATATGGGATCATTCATCGCCCATCTGTATGGGTCGAGAAGGTATACGCTAGTCTACTCTGGTATATCGATGCCCCGTCTCGATACACCCACGACTAGGGACTTTGAAGGATGTACTTATAGACTACCATGTCCCCACTAGTATGATCCGCATCACAGTCCAGGTAGTCAAGTACACATCCTAAGGGCTTTACCAACATGTAACAGAGAGACAATCAGTATACACGTTAAGGTAAAGATCAACCAGATAGCATACTATCGTGTCGAGCAAGAAAGTCCTCACCATATATGTCCCAGCATCCACTACAATATACATCCTATGTATAGTAATGGCCTCTAGGGCATACATATAACTAACAATCTCCCACTTGCACTAGGGCCATCTGTAGCAGTGGTTGAAGTATCTCATACTCAACCATCCCATAAAAGTCTCTCTCTGGGAACAGGCCTTTGTGAGTGGATCCGCTGTGTTCTCCTCTGAGTCTACTCTCCAAACCTTGATCACCCCGGAGATTAACTATCTCCATGATCAGGTGATACTGCCTTAGAATATGTCTGGATCACTGATGGGACGGACGTTCCATGGCATAAGCCACAACTCCATTGTCACACAATGGGCGGAACTAAGTTCATTTCATGAACCAATATACACCCAGACAGCCACTTTGGTAGCATCTTAAGTAGCGATGTATCCAGCCTTTATCGTCTAGTATGCCACGGTATCTAGCTTGGAACTCTTCCAACATACCGTCCCTTTACTGAGAGTAAAGACAATGCCTGTGACTGACTTTCAGTCGTCCTTATCACCCTGGAACCCTTCCAGTGATTCTCCCCAGGATCGGTTGATACCATCTCACTACAACTAGTGAGAATCCTAACATCCAATTAGATCTATCTCATAGATCCAAAACTTAGGATTTAGGAGGTATCATTTTGATCCTACACGGAGAATCTTTGTGATAAACGGAGTGATCGAGCGTAGCATAGGAAACTCTTTCCCTATCAAGAGTATGTCATCCACGTACTCTACAAGGATCATCACCATACTCCCTACTACCTTTTTGTATATACAAGGTTCATCTACCATTTCGATGATGTCAAACTCTTTGACTACTCCATCAAAACAGATGTTCCACCTCCGCGATGCCTGCTTTATCCTATAAAGCATCTTGCACACGTTTCCGCTGCTCCCACTGTCTACGAGGCCCTCTGGCTGTGTACTTATAGACGCATTCTTCTAAAACATCATTTAGAAAAGCAGTCATGACACCCAACCGCCAGATATCGTAGTCATGGTATGTAGCCGTGGTAAGTAGGATCTGGATGGACTTAAGCATAGCCACTTGAAAAGGTTTCATCATAATCCACGCTTGGTCGATGACGAAAAGCTTTAATAAGTCTAGCTTTGAAAGTCTCAACTTTTCCATCTACACCAAGTAATCTTCTCAAGATATACTTGCTCCTGATGGGAATTTAACCCTTCAGATATAGCAACCAAAGTCCATACTTTGTTGGTGTATATGGATTCCATCTCAGATGGCTAAGCATCCAGCCATTCTTACAGAGTCTTACTCCTGATGGCCAGCTCGAAACTAGTTGGGTCATCATCTCATGATGCAATCCTCGCTCCCACTGTCATAGAGAAACCGAAGTATCTCTCAGGTGGGTGAGGAACCCTACTAGATCGGCGGAGAGGCTGAGGTTCGTTAGAATCTACTGAATCCTTAGGTTCTTTCAAATCATCAGCTGTAGTTTGTATAGCTGGAACATTTCCAGTTCTACATAACAGATCTTGCCTCGAGCTTGTCCGGATTTTGCTTTTAGACATAGGCCGGACAACCCTAAATCTTAACTAACTTAAGATATGGGCTCTTCCCTTATCATATCACATATGAAATGGTAGACAACTGATTTGATTTGAATCCTATTCAATAGGTATGCAGCTTCTCAAGTGCATAACTCCCAAAAGGGAATAGGTAACTCAGTAGTACTCATCATAGAGTACACCATATCGAATAGGGTGCAACTGCTCCACCCCGATATACCAACGTGCTATGGTGTATACGGAGGAGTAATGCTGAGAGAGAATCTCATTCTCCTTTAGAAAAGTCCAAGAATTCCGTGCTCTAGTATTCTCCTCCTTGATCTCATCAAAGGACATAATACTTATACCCATATTGGTTCTCTACTTCTAACTTATATTCTGTGAATATCTCAAAAGGTTCGGACTTGTGTTTCAACAGGAACATAGGTCTGAATCTCGAAAGATCATCAGAGAATGTAATGAAGTATAAAGAACCAGTCCTGGCATGTATAGACAGGGGACATTACATACATCATCATGTATCAGTCCCAAGAGTTCATTAACTCTTTCTCTGTTTCCAATAAACAGGGCTATGGTCATCTTATCTTTGTGACATGACTGGCGAGTTTCACAAGATGTAAATTCAAACTAATTTAAATATGCATCTTTATGTAACTCTAGCTAGTCGGGTCACATTGATCTGACCTAGTCTACAATACCTCAAGAAGGAATCGTTCAATTCTGAACTCTTCCTCTTGTGTGTGTTCCATATACTAAGAACTGCAGTTTGATTTAGAACATCAATGCTTTTAGATAACGTGCCTGAACCGATCAACTTTTGATATAGGAAATGTTCAAAACATTATCCAACAATACAAAATTTTATCATTTCTTTACTAATAAAGAGACTGATATGATTTTGTATATCAGGTTCGGTATCTAATAACATTCGTTCAGAATCAATGTATTTGTAATACAGGGTGACAGTGACCAACAGACTTGGCTGCAACTCTTGCCCCGTTTTCTGCCTCATGAAACTTATCACTCGTTCTCAGTCCTCTACCTTTCTGTAGCCCTATGTAACATATTACATATCTGGGATCCTGATCTGGTATCACATACCCAGGACGTAAAGGACACTGAGAAACAGTTCTCTGTAATGAACACACCCGAAGATGATGCATCAGCATGCACTCTCTTCGTTTGGGCGGCACGGGAATACTGGTATTCCCTAATTTCCTGCTCTGTCTTATAACAATTATAAGTTGGAGCAGGACCAACGTTCCCCAGCTCAGTATAACAAGCGGGTTCGGTCAATATTCCGTATTATTATCTTGATTAAGGCGTGATATGGTCGCTACCTGGAGAGAGAGAGAAGAAAACACTCAGCGTGCGCTCTTTCAAGAATAGATTGGTTATTATTTTATCTAATCAGGATGGCTTCCACTGCTTTTTATCAAATCTTCCTTCAAACCCTAAAAGGAAAGACGGGCCGGGATTAATTACACACTACAAGTTCGCCAATCTTTTAGCCAGGCCAGTGTCGGTACTTTGAGGGAGGTCCCCCGTGCTTTCGCACGAAACTAATTAATGTAAACCTCGTTTTCCCAGAGGCGTAACCCCGTTGACACCTTTCTAGACACCTACTTGATCGGCTAATTGTAATATGTAAAACTCTCCCAGGAGTAACTCTTACTCGCAGCGGGTATCGGGATCCAACTATCTCATAGAAGGTATGCAATCTCATTGCAAATTTCAACACTTGAAATTCCCGATAATTTTGCCCCTAGCGTCCTATGACCTTGACGCAGGCCAACAAACCATAGTGCGCTAGTCAAGTTCAACCCGTCATTTCCTGATTGAATTAAACCCACCCGCACGACCCTTAACATAGTCAACAAAGTCGCACGACTACCCTAATCCAATCACATCATATGCTTATGCAGATAAGCACTAATTAGCTACCGCACACTACGCCTTAACATAGTCAACAAACGTAGCACGAATACTAACTAGTACTTATCTGAAATGACGGAGGGCTACGACAGGTTTTTCTGAAAACCTATTGCGTAATGAACTTGATATCGTTGTAGAATCAAATGATTTTAAAATGGAGTGTTTTTGAGGCTTTTCTAGTTTTGCTAAAGGAGTCACTCCCGGTGAAGGGATCGTCGGTCCTTTCCTCGTCGAATGAGGTGCGGGATATATCATATATATCACTGTGCAAAGCAGAACTCTTAAAAGCAATCAAAAGACAAACCGAGTGTGTAGCATCTGCCAGTTATTGCTAAAGGAGTCACTCCCGGTGAAGGGATCTCGGTCCTTTCCTCATCGAATAAGGTGCAGGATATATCACATATACCTCTGTGCAAAGCAAGAACTGTAGCTACCTGTTTTAATTTTGAAATTCGATTCTACAACATCTTAGGTTTCTTTTTACTTTCATTAATCACATTAATGAAGTCCCATCATTTAAGTACCTAAACATCACAGATAAATACGACGTACACTTATGCCATCCGCATTCGCCTCGATGTCCCCTCGTGCACCGTTAGGTTAGGTAACTAACGGCAGAGCGGGGCAGGGCTAGCGCGGGTGTAAAACATAAGTAACGCCTATATAATATATCATATATACTATATACAGTATCTATCACAGAACATCAAATGATCACATCACAGATATCGCAGCAGAAGAATCATATGAAATATTGGATATACTTGGACGTCCGTGTTTTCAATACGAGCCAGTATAAAACACGGATTCCACGGTCGCGATGAATAGCCAATCCCACACCCCTAGACCCCTACGAGAGCGGCAAGTAACCCTACCAATTCTAGAGTTAGGAGACCCGGACTCGACTCTTCGAGTTGGTCTCCCACTGGACTCCAGAACCCGGTTACTTGTGCTCCCCTCCTTGGGTCTATCCTAGTGCGGAAAAGTAAATAATATACAAACGGTGACAACTTCCGCAACCTGGAAGCGCCCCAAATAAAAGAATATTACATACAAGTTTTTACATGAATGAAAATGAAAAACACTCATCTCACATAAAAAACCCCCGGCTATTCAAACACGACGATCCAATATAACATATCCAGCAACACATAACATCACATGTCATCAACGTAAGTAAATATGCGCATCCCAATTGTCGTTGACATATAGCAACGAAACCGGCGATATCACATATTACACTTACGGTCACAGAAAAGAAAGTGTAAAACTACAACAGTTGGAATCCGCAACCTCTTTAGACATCGCATGCCTAATCAAATGAATTCTTTAGACATCGCATGCCTAACAATTATAAACCCCGCATTTTAGTCTCATTATCGAAAACTCTTTTCAATATCAAGTCGGGCAATTCAACAAGATTCCCGACACTCTGATCGAATGCTCGTCGCAAACTTTAGTAGGCGGCCACACCCCCGACGCCGTTGACGAAGTGCACCAAGGCGGAACACCGCTACCGCGAGCACCCGAACGGATGCTTTCGGCGACGGGGTTCTCCTACAGTCACTTGGTCGGGGCTATGGAGCGAGGCTGTCTATTAAGTTTACCCGGCGAGTATCAGCGTACGCTACGTGATTGCGACGGACTTTTGATCACATCAAAATTCCGTGGCAACCGATCCAGTGAGACTAAATTGCTAGATTTACAACATTCATTCAGTTATCTCATAACTACTTGTGAATTCCAATTATTGTATCCCATTCCGGATAAATAGAAAATGTCAAACTTTCCGATCGAACAATCGAACACCCAAGTTTTCCCGATACAGATCAACACATGAAACAAGTCTAAAAACATTCAGTTCGTGCCTCAGTACCAACGGTCCAGCCGTAGAAGGGTCAAGCCAACGCCTCACATGTGGCACGCCGTACTGTCCCAAACCCGAAAGTTCAAAGGGCAGTTCAAGACGGTCACATAATCGAGTTAAGGTTTGTTGTCTTCTAGAGGGTCCATCGCGTTACTTGCACTACTTAGAACGTCGTTAAACTACGGAAAAATCCAACACTTGGAAATTTCCCGACAGGGGAAAAATTGGGTATTTATATCCGGTCGAACTTTTTAACATATTCTAAAATTATCTGGAAAGCCACATAGACAAAATCTGATACTCCGATCGAAACACCGAATCCCCAAAACAACCCAGAAAATAAAACTCTGGAATAAATATTAAAATATTCCCAAGAAAACCAGCACTGACTATTATTGATTATGGTGCAAATTTCGATGAGCAATACGACAAAACGGCCGCGGATCCGCCGCACGAGCCATGCTAGTGCCGCGGATCCGCGGCGTAATGATGGAATTAGCTCATCAAAATTCACCGTAACTCTTAGATAGCCCTGCTGATTTTTCTGCATATTTTTAATGTTGAAAAAACCACGATTTTAGAAAATGTCCAGAGAGCATGGAAAATTTGGGGTTTCGGTTCGTTCGGACTTCAAATTGCGTCTAGACTTCGCCTAAGGCTCTAGCTAGGCTCTGATACCACTGTAGGGTTCCTAGGCACCCTAATGAGGTCTCACAAGGCATCAACCATGCCAATTTCAAATTTAAACGGTGCCGAGAAACCCTAGAACGGATTGTTGGCTAGATTTCTAGGCGAAAAAGAAACTAGTTTACATCTAAACTAAAAGAACGGAAATACAACCTTTGTAGATCCGGTCCTCCACCTCCACGGCTCCGTGATGAAGTCCTCTCCGCTGTCCAAATCAAAATCCGGGCTCTAGCGTCGGCTTCATCGGAGAAATGGACGGGCAAGGTCGTCGGCTTCGTGCCGAAGATGATCTACGTCGAAGCATCACAAGATCAAGCTTCCACTTCACCAAGTCATGAAACTTGTGAAGAAAACACACTCTACTACTTGGCAAGAGGTAGAGGATGAAGAAATAGGAAGTGGGTTCAGTTTAGAATTGGATTTCTCACTCTTTTTCATCACTTGCCATTGATGTAGCAAGCTTTCTTCTTGAAGTGAAGAAGAAGAAGAAAGCAAGAAGATGATAAGTGTTATGATAAGTTAATTTAAAATAGAAAAGAAAATCAAAACTTATCATAATCCAACCATGGTTATGTGTAGAGAGCAAACTATAGTTAGGTGAATGGTTAGGTTAGGCATAAAACAAAAATGGTGGACTTTATTCAAAGCTTCATGAAGCTTCAACAAAGAACAAAATTAGCCACCATTTTCCTTTTGCCAAAAAGAAATAAACAATTCAATAAATGAATGAATAAATATATAATAACCCTAACCATTTACTTAACTAAGGTTTAACTCTTTACACAAACCCTAGCATTCATGTATCATCAAACATGATACAATCAAGTGCACAAAAATATATCACATATACAATGTGCACAATTCAAGTGAGAAAATCCATTTAAAGTGAACCATTACTAGTTAATGCAAAGTAATATATCAAATATATAATTATGCATTAAATCATCAAATCAACACTTGATTTAACGATCCGGTCATATCGCATATAACCGACTAGTATCCAATGTATCGGCTTATCGAATCAACCCTCGATTCGATAACTAGGTTATATCGCATATAACCATTCGATACATTCATCGCGAGAATAGAATACGGTATCACATACACGCATTATTCTCGGTCCCGCACATATCTCATATGCGCTCCTATTTCGTTTCGCTTGAGCCAGGAAACCTCTGTGTAGGACTCTAAAGACTCGTCAATACGCCGGCAGCAGATGATGATCATATCAAACACCCACAAGCCGCAAGCGGTCTGCTAAACGTAACGGCCACCCGGGTATTGAGCGATCAGAAGATCGACGAGCAAGCCCGCTCACACTCCAGTGAATCCAACCAGTAACACTACCGTACAGTCCGGTCTGATCGTCTGATATGTCGCATATCTCGCCTAGGGGTGGTAAACGTCAGACCCCAATAGCTCGATATGTCGTGTCGATATGAGGTCTATAACAATTCGAGAAACTACTGGTAACACTTACCAGTAAATCTCAGCAACCCTGGCCAGGGATTTCCGGTTATAGCCAATCGAACACAGCGCAACATCAACCCCCTATACCGGGAGAGACGAATCCCCTCCTATCGCTCATTGCCTCCATGTGACTCGGGACTGTACCCAAAAACCACCATTTTGCACGCCCTCTTGGACGTGGTAAGATGGAAATCAAAGCACAGTGAGAACCACACAAGACTCTATGACGATCTCGGGTCAACAGACTACTCTGTACCGGTGTCACCAGAGAACTGCCATCTGACGTAAGGTATAATACCATCTGGGAGTTCTCGGCGAGTCCGTCCAGTGTACCCAGTCTCTACTGAGCACCCGTATATCATCTCTGATGTCAAACACCGATGGATATGGGATCATCCATCGCCCATCTGTATGGGTCGAGAAGGTATACGCTAGTCTACTCTGGTATATCGATGCCCCGTCTCGATACACCCACGACTAGGGACTTTGAAGGATGTACTTATAGACTACCATGTCCCCACTAGTATGATCCGCATCACAGTCCAGGTAGTCAAGTACACATCCTAAGGGCTTTACCAACATGTAACAGAGAGACAATCTGTATACACGTTAAGGTAAAGATCAACCAGATAGCATACTATCGTGTCGAGCAAGAAAGTCCTCACTATATATGTCCCAGCATCCACTACAATATACATCCTATGTATAGTAATGGCCTCTAGGGCATACATATAACTAACAAAGGGTCGTGCGGGTGGGTTTAATTCAATCAGGAAATGACGGGTTGAACTTGACTAGCGCACTATGGTTTGTTTGCCTGCGTCAAGGTCATAGGACGCTAGGGGCAAAATTATCGGGAATTTCAAGTGTTGAAATTTGCAATGAGATTGCATACTTTCTATGAGATAGTTGGATCCCGATACCCGCTGCGAGTAAGAATTACTCCTGGGAGAGTTTTACACATTACAATTAGCCGATCAAGTAGGTGTCTAGAAAGGTGTCAACGGGGTTACGCCTCTGGGAAAACGAGGTTTACATTAATTAGGTTCGTGCGAAAGCACGGGGGACCTCCCTCAAAGTACCGACACTGGCCTGGCTGAAAGATTGGCGAACTTGTAGTGTGTAATTAATCCCGTCTAGTCTTTCCTTTTAGGGTTTGAAGGAAGATTTGATAAAAACAGTGGGAGCCATCCTGATTAGATAAAATAATAACCAATCTGATCTTGCAAGAGCGCACGCAGAGTGTTTTCTTCTCTCTCTCTCCTGGTAGCGACCATATCACGCCTTAATCAAGATAATAATACGGATTATTGACCGAACCCGCTTGTTATACTGAGCTGGGGAACGTTGGTCCCGCTCCAACTTATAATTGTTATAAGACAGTGCACGAAATTGGGGATTACCAGAATTCCCGTGCCGCCCAAACGAAGAAAGTGCATACTGATGCATCATCTTCGGGTGTGTTCATTACAAAGAACTGTTTCTCTGTATCCTCTACGTCCTGGGTATTTGATACCGGATCAGGATCCCAGATATGTAATCTGTTACATAGGGCTACAGAAAGGTAGAGAACTGAGATCGGGTGATAAGTTTCATGAGACAGAAAATGGGGCAAGTGTTGTAGCCAAGTCTGTTGGTCACTGCACCCTGTATTCCAAATACATTGATTCTGAACAAATGCTATTAGATACTGAACCTGATATACAAAATCATATCCGTCTTTTTATTAGTAAAGAAACGATAAAATTTTGTATTGTTGGATAATGTTTTGAACATTTCCTATATCAAAAGTTGATCGGTTCAGGCACGTTATCTAAAAGCATTGATGTTCTAAATCAAACTACAGTTCCTAATATACAGAACACACACAAGAGGAAGAGTTCAGAAATGAACGAGTCCTTCTTGAGGCATTGTAGACTAGGTCATATCAATGCGACCCGACTGGCTAAAGTTACATTTAGGTGCATATTTAAATCAGTTTGAATTTACATCTTGTGAAACTTGCCAGTCATGTCACAAAGATTAGATGACATCGGCTCTGTTTATTGGAAACAGAGAAAGAGTTAGTGAACTCTTGGGATGATACATGTTGATGTATAAAGGTCCCCTGTCTACACATGCCAAGACCAGTTCTTTGTACGTCATTACATTCTCTGATGATCTCTCAAGATTCAGACATATGTTCCTGTTGAAACACAAGTCAGAACCTTTTGAGGTATTCACAGAATATAAGTTAGAAGTAGAGAACCAATACGGGTATAAGTATTATGTCCTTTGATGAGATCAAGGAGGAGAATACTTGAGCACGGAATTTTTGGACTTTTCTAAAGGAAAATAAGATTCTCTCTCAGCATTACTCCTCCGTATACACCATAGCACGATGGTATATCGGGGCGGAGCAATCACACCCTATATGATAAGGTGCGCTCTATGATGAGTACTACTGAGTTACCTTTTTCCTTTTGGGGGTTATGCACTTGAGAAGCTGCATACCTATTGAATTAGGTTCAAATCAAATCAGTTGCCTACCACTTCATATGTGATATGGAAAGGGAAGAGCCCATGTCTTAAGCTAGTTAAGATTTGGGGTTGACCGGCCTATGTCTAAAAGCAAAATCCGGACAAGCTCGAGGCAAGGTCAGTTATGTAGAACTGGAAAGGTTCCAGCTATACAAACTGCAGCTGATGATTTGATAGAACCAAAGGATTCAGTAGATTCCAACGAACCTCAGCCTCTTCGCCGATCCAGTAGGGTTCCTCACCCACCTGAGAGTTACTTCGGTTTCTCTATGACAGTGGGAGCGAGGATTGCATCATGAGATGATGACCCAACTAGTTTCGAGCTGGCCATCAGGAGTGAGATTCTGTAAGAATGGCTGGATGCTTAGTGATCTGAGATGGAATCCTTTTACACCAACAAAGTATGGGCTTTTGTTGCTTTATCTGAAGGGTTAAATCCCCATCAGAAGCAAGTACATCTTGAGAAGATTACTTGGTGTACATGGAAAAGTTGAGACTTTCAAAGCTAGACTTGTTAAAGGTTTGCATCATTGACCAGGTATGGATTATGTTGAAACCTTTTCTAAGGATCTATGCTTAAGTTCATCCAGATCCTACTTGCCACGGCTACATACCATGACTACGATATCTGGTGGTTAGGTGTCATGACTGCTTTTCTAAAATGATACATGGTTTCAGAAAAGAGAGTCTGTAAGTACACAGTCAGAGGGCTTCGTAGACAGTGGGAGCAGCGGAAACGTGTGCAAGATGCTTTATAGGATAAAGCAGGCATCGCGGAGTTGGAACTTCTGTTTTGATGTAGTAGTCAAAGAGTTTGACATCATCAAAATAGTAGATGAACCTTGTATAAACAAAAAGGTAGTAGGGAGTATGGTGACGATCCTCGTAGAGTACATGGATGACATACTCTTGATAGGGAAGGAGTTTCCTATACTTCGCTCGGTCAATCTCCGCTTATCACAATGATTCTCTATATAGGATCAAAGTGATACCTCCTAAATCCTGGATTTTGGATCTATGAGATAGATCTAATTGGATGTTAGGAGACTCACTAGTTGTAGTGAGATAGTATCAGTTGATCCTAGGGAGAATCAATGGAAAGGTTCCAGGGTGATAAGGACGACTGAATGTCAGTCACAGGAATTGTCTTTACCCTCCGTAAAGGGACGGTATGTTGGAAAAGTCCCAAGCTAGATACCGTGGCATACTAGACGATAAAGACTGGATACATCGCTACTTAAGATGCTACCAAAGAGGCTGTCTGGGTGTATATTAGTTCATGAGATGAACTTAGTTCCTCCCATTGTGTGACAATGGAGTTGTGGCTTATGCCGAGGAACGTCCGTCCCATCAGTGATCCAGACATATTCTAAGGCAGTATCACCTGATCATGGAGATAGTTAATCTCCAGGGTGATCGAGGTTAGGAGAGAAGACTCAGAGGACAACACGGCGAATCCACTCACAAAGGCCTTTTCCCAGAGAGAGACTTTTATGGGATTGTTGAGTATGAGATACTACAACTACTGCTACAGATGGCCCTAGTGCAAGTGGGAGATTGTTAGTTATATGTATGCCCTAGAGGCCATTACTGTACATAGGATGTATATTGTAGTGGATGCTGGGACATATATAGGGAGGACTTTCTTGCTCGACATGATAATATGCTATCTGGTTGCTCTTTACCTTAACGTGTATACTGATTGTCTCTCTGATTACATGTTGGTAAAGCCCTTAGGATGTGTACTTGACTACCTGGACTATGATGCGGATCATACTAGTGGGGACATGGTAGTCCATAAGTACATCCTTCAAGGTCCCTAGTCGGGGGTGTATCGAGACGGGACATCGATATACCAGAGTAGACTAGCGTATACCTTCTCGACCCCTACAGATGGGCGATGGATGATCCCATATCCATTGGTGTTTGACATCGGAGATGATATACGGGTGCTCAGTGGAGACTGGGTACACTGGACGGACTCGCCGAGAACTCCCAGATGGTATTATACCTTACGTCAGATGGCAGTTCTCTGGTGACACTGGTACAGGTTAGTCTGTAGACCCGAGATCGTCATAGAGTCTTGTGTGATTCCCATTGTGCTTTGATTTCCACCTTACCACATCCAAGAGGGCATGCAAAACGGTGGTTTTTGGGTACAGTCCCGAATCACATGGAGGCAATGAGCGATAGGAGGGGATTCGTCTCTCCCGGTATAGGGAGTTGATGTTGCGCTGTGATCGATTGGCTATAACCGGAAATCCCTGGCCAGGGTTGCTGAGATTTACTGGTAAGTGTTACCTGTAGTTTCTCGAACTGTTATAGACCTCATATCGACACGACTTATCGAGCTATTAGGGTCTGACGTTTACCACCCCTAGGCGAGATATGCGACATATCAGACGACGAGACCGGACTGTATGGTAAGTGTTACTGGTTGGATTCACAGGAGTATGAGCGAGCTTGCTCGTCGATCTTCTGATCGCTCAATACCCGGGTGGCCGTTACGTTTAGCAGACCGCTTGCGGCTTATGGGTATTTGATATGATCATCACCTACTGCCGGCGTATTAACGAGTCTTTAGAGTCCTACACAGAGGTTTCCTGGCTCAAGCGAAACGAAATAGGAGCGCATATGAGATATGTGCGGGACCGAGAATAATGCGTGTATGTGATACCGTATTCTGTTCTCGCGATGAAGGTATCGAATGGTTGTATGCGATATAACCTAGTTATCGAATCAAGGATTGATTCGATAAGCCGATACATTAGATATTAGTCGGTTATATGCGATATGACCGGATCGTTAAATCAAGTGTTGATTTAATGATTTAATGTATAATTATATATTTGATATATTACTTTACATTAACTAGTATTTGTTAACTTAAGATGGATTTTCTCACTTGATGTGCACATTGTATATATGATATAGTTTTGTGCACTAGTTTGTATCATGTTTGATGATACATGCAAACTTGGGTGTATGTTTGATTAAACCATGGTTAGTTAATGGTTAGGGTTTCATTTGCTTTATTTATTTATTTATTTATTTCATTTTGGTTTAAGATAAAATGGTGGTTTTCTTTGGATTTTGTTGAAGCTTCATGAAGCATTGAAAAAGCTATGACCATTTTGTTTTATTCCTTAAACCTAACCCTAGTTTATTCTCTACACTTGACCATGGTTGAGATATGATAAGAATCACCTTATTTTCTATTTATCAATAATTCTTATCATATTCTTTTTCTTCTTCCTCTTCTTCTTCAAGAAGAAAAAGCTTGCTAGCTTTAATGGTGATTTGAGAAAAAGAGTGAGAAATCCAATTCTAAAGTGAACCCACTTCCTATTTCTTCATCCTCTACCACTTGCCAAGTAGTATAGGGTGTTTTCTTCACAAGTTTCATGACTTGGTGAAGTTGGAGCTTGATCTTGTGTTGCCTCGACGTAGATCATCTTCGGCATCGAAGTCGACGACCTAGCCCGTCCATTTCTCCGATGAAGCCGACGCTAGAGCCCGGGATCCGATGATCGCAGCGAGGGTACTTCATCACGGAGCTATGGAGGTGGAGGACCGGATCTACAAAGGTTGTATTTCCGTTCACTTTTAGAGTAAAGTCGTTTATTCGCATTTGTTTCGCCTAAACTCTAGTTAACGATCCGTATTAGGGTTTCTCGGCACTTGTAAAATTTGAAATTGGCATGGTTGATGCCATGTGAGACCTCATTAGTGTGCCTAGGAACCCTACAGATCTAAATTAAAGTCTTGCTAGGGTTAGGCTTAGGGGAAGTTGGGAGATTAAAGGTTCCCTCACCGCTTTTAATGCCTTATTTTAGATCTATTAGATGTTATAGTAATTATCAATAAAGTGGATTGGAATCTTTTGGGAAGATGTTTCTTCCTCTAGATTCTTGTCCTTCCTTTATCGATACTTACCCTAACCTCCATGGAAAACACGCGCAACCGGTCCTTTACACTACGGTGTCACCATTACCTCGAGGGATAAGGTGCCGTAGGGAGCTGGGTGTGCGTGCATGCATGGAGTTCTAATTCTTAGGTATGAAATGGCATGAAAGGGGTGAGAGATCTCATCTCTCAAACCTTTCCCTAAGGCTAACCCTAACAAGCGAGGAGATTACTCGCTCATTAGGGGATTAAAAGACATTCTAATTAAAATAGAATTAAAAGCGAAGAAATAAAATTAACTTACTAGTTTTTATTGATGGCTCCCTCCAAGCAATAATACAGAACAGATCTGAATTTGTTTATCGAAAAGAGACATGAGTTTTACAGATATGTGATTATAATTTATAGGAAAACAGGAAAATTAGGGTTACAGATTCTCGCACACATGATTTTACAGATATGCCCACGGAAAATCCAAACCCCCGCACCGACGCACCGACACGAGAAAAATCCACCGACACGGGCTTTAAATGGCCGCGGAACCGCGGCATTAGTGGGCTTGGGCCGCGGTTCCGCGGCCCTTTGGGGAGATCTCTTGGTGAAATTTCCTGGGTTGCTTCTTGTTGGCTTGGGATTCTTATTTATATATATCTTTTTCCATTTAGGCTTCTAGGTTGGTTCCAGATCTTCAGTGAACAATTTGCAATGGATTTTTAACCGTTCGCTTTGAGTCGATGTCTTGAATCTTGCTTTGTGAATTGTTCCTTATGTAGGCTTGATCAAGATTCTCTGTTTGTTGGTTAAAGTCCACATTTTCATCGTCTTTACATCGTTTGCACTGTTTTCTGTCCAAGAACCTATAACCTGTAATATGTAGCAGACGTGCGTCAAAAGCACCTGTTTATTTATAAAACGAATAAGAATTGGGGAATATAAACTGCAATATTATGATATGAACAAATACCCCCAAACTTATCTTTTGCTCGTCCTCGAGCAAACTTATTTTTTATTCACTAAAATCCTAACCTAACCGCACTTTCGCAGGGAAACGCGATTGCATTGAGCATGTGCAACAAGCCGTTAAACCTCTAGGTGTCCCTAGTAGGAGGAGTGTTGTCTCCTGAGGGTTTTCAGCGGATTACACCCACAAAATCCTATCAATTCGGCCCATTGACTTTTGTTCTCCAATTAGGTTTTCTAACTAAGAATTCTATTATCATCGACCCGCAAATTATCCACCCATATTCTTCACACTTCCTCATTATTTAACTTAAGATTATATATGTTATGTAGACCTACTTAACTTTCGGCATCTCTTAAGTTTTCCTTCTAGGGTTCCATCTCCACTTAGGAATTTCTATCAACTCTATTAAAGATACAAGTTCTATCTTTCATTCCTTTCTCTTATCTAAACTCTAATCACATATCCCCACGTGTGTGTATAGATCACCCCTACACTTGGAAATTCAAATCAAGCAATCGTACTCTCGTCCATTGTCCAAAGCACTTAGTGAATGAAATTTGCTTACACATCCTTCATGCGATCGTTAATACTTCTTGAGGTACCAACAACCGATTACAAGATGCGTTAGCACTTTAAAGCGTATTTCCTAGTTTTGCAACACCCAAGGCTTTAGCAGTGACTCCCAAACCAGTTGGTCTAAGGCATTAGGTGATGAAACACCCTCGCTAAATATTTTTTCTATTTTTGCAGCCTTAAGTAATCACAAAAACCAGTGTCCATTTTTTTTATTCTTTATTCACATTTATATATATATATATATATATATTTTCATTGTACTAAGGACTTTAGACAAGAGCTTTTCAAGGTCTCCTCTACTATTCCAAGTTTCAAGGTGCGTGAGTGTGCAAATTGTGGGGTATACATTTTCAGAATCTAGACTTAAGCTAGAAACTATATTTCAAACTTATACTCTAATAAGAACATCAATACTCTTCCCTCATTTTGACTTAGCCCAAGAAGTGAACCCAAAATTTGCCTATTTCTAAATAAACTACAAGGCATATACTTTCTACCGTTAAACTTTAAGGAAGGTTATTTTTAGGGTTTTTAATTTACTAAGTTTAAGATCTAGTTGTTCCTAGCCAGTTAAATATGGCCAAAATTGAATACAATATTTTTATAATTTTTGAAATTTTTCAAATTTTTATAGGTTTTCAAATAAATATGCAAATGCAAAAATATGTACAAATGAATGCGAAGGAAGAAGACGTACCGAGCATACCCCCAAACTTAAACTTGACAATGTCCTCACTGTCATGCTAAACCAAGAGGGTCAAAATACCGGCACTTCCCTGTTTATTTATTTATAATTTTTTTTTATTGTTAAGGAAAACAAAAATATATACAGAAAGGCCCTCCCCCAAACTTCATTTAAACTATGTTAGACGTTACTGCCAAACCTTGCATAGACCAAACGTTAACACCAACCAGTTGAAAAATTTATCAATAAAGAGTATCAGTTGGTGGAAGAATAAGTCGTACGATCCATAAAGAATTGGGGAAGATAGAAGTGGTGGTATGGAAGGTATGGAGGTGAATAGACGGGAGGTGGTGATGAATCAAAACGAGAATGTGAATGATCAGCAATCAGTGGAATATTGGCATTCTCGTAGCTTATTAAAAAAAATGGGGGTGGTTCAACTTCTAAAGGAGGAGGTTGACTAACCACAATACCCCCAAAATGTTCCTGTGGGTCCTCTATTGATGTAGCATCATCCATCAATTTCATATGATATTCAATTATAAGGGAACTGATCTCCTCGATGTCCGCCATAGTCCAACCGAAAACTTGCCGCCTATCTTGTAAGAATTTTAAAATAGCGTTCTCTTGCTCGAAGGCTAGAGAGGTTGATATTATAATGGGAGAAGTCTCATTCTCACCTATGTAAGCATATTTAAGGTGAGGCGGTAAGGACATGAGTTCGAGTTTCGGAGGCGAAAGAATCATTGAGGAATCTACCTCGAACTCAAAGGACTCCAATACAGGTTCGAAATCACTGCAAACAACCGATTCGGATGGTTCAACTAACTCATCCACAAATTCAAAAGACTCATATTCGGGCTGTGAGTCGTCATCATCCGAAAAAGTGAAACATTCATAATCCATATCGGTTGTGTCAACGATGGTAGGCTCAAGGAGGGACGCACTAGTGGCGTCAAAACTGTCTTCATCGAATAAAAATCTTTTAAGCTCGAAGTCCTCCTGCGTGATTTCGTGAACAGAGCAAACTTCTCGTGTATTAGTTTTAGGCACGAGAGGCAGACTTCCCATCTTATAAATATTGAACTCACTAGACATCTTCCCAAAGGATAGAGTCATGGAGCCATTGCGACAGTTTATCACAGCATTGGAAGTGGCCAAAAATGGTCGACCGAGAATCACCGGAATTTGGTTCCGTGGGTTAGCAACAGGTTGTGTATCGATAACAATAAAATCAACGGGGAATATGAACTCCCCAACTTTGATCAACACATCCTCTAGCTCACCCCTTGGATGGGTGATTGATCGATCAGCCATTTAGAGAGTACAACGAGTGGGTTTAAACTCTCCAACCCCTAATTGTTCGTACACGGAGTAGGGAAGCAGGTTAACACTAGACCCAAGATCTAAAAGTGTTCGATTAATTTTCTTATCCCCAATTGTGATTGAAATCGTAGGACAGCCGGGGTCATTTCGTTTTTGGGGTAAGGTTTGAGGGTGGTTAATAGCATTGCTCACTGCATTAGCCACTAGCACTTTCTTGGGTACTTGAGATGACTTTCTCTTCGAGGTGCATAAGCCCTTTAAGATTTTCGCGTATGAAGGGACTTGTTGGATTGCATCCAAGAGAGGTATATTTATGCTACCCTGCTTAAATATCTCCACAATCTTCTCCATTTGTGCAGTTGGTTTATTGGGACTTAACCTGTTTGGAAATGGAGCATTTTGAAAATTTGTTGAGTCAAATGTCTGTGGAGTAGAATATGGAGTAGGAACGGATCCCAATGTGGATGTGTTCGTGTTGTGAGAAATGGGTCCGTTCGAGTTAGAAGAAGTAGAGCCTTTTGAAGAATGGAGAATAGGCTCTAGCAGAGGAAATGAGGGTGAAGAAGAAGGAGAAGATGACAATAGAGAAGAAGAAGAAGAAGAAGAAGAAGAAGAACCACCGGCGGGGATGTCATCACTAATACCTACATTATTTTGCAACACTCTTCCGGATCTCAACGTGGTCACCGCATTTACATTGTGATTGTGATATGCGCTTTGAGTGTGACCGGGATTTGGCAATGGTTGAGATGGAAGCTTTCCCTTTTCTTTCTCGCTCAACGCAGCAGTTAATTGTGCAATTTATGCCTCAATAGATTTGATACTTTGATCGTGTGAGGCATTGTTATGCATCAAAGACTGAACATAATTTTCAAATCTTGCTGCGGATTCTGTATATTGCTTGAGAAATGCATCTAGACTTTTTTCGAGCGAGATAACCTTATCATCATTTGGTTGAACCAAATTGTTCTTTTGATTTGTATAAGGTTGTTGTTGGAAAGGTTGCTGGTTTTGAGTTTGTGAAGGTGCTTGTTGTTGTTGTGGAGGAGGAGGTCTTTGAAAATTGTTATTTTCTTGGAATTGTTGATTTTGGTTCCAAGCGAAATTTGGGTGACTCCTCCACCCCGGATTGTATGTCGAAGAGTACGGATCGTTTCTTTGTCGTTGCTGAAATGCAGCATTGACTTGATCCTGTCCTTGAGTAGATGCATTATAAGGACACTCTTCGGTTAGATGTGATGGATCCGTACAACAAGCACAAACAGTTCGTGGAGGCATAACAGGGGCAGGAGAAGACGATGAGATTTTGGTCTCAATGGCTTATAGCTTTTTCATAAGTGCGGCCATCTCGGCCTTCATAGCAATCGACATATCTACTTGATGTATGCCTGCCCTAGATTGACCAACAGAAGAAGATGATGTGGTCTTGGTACTCTCCCACTGAATTGTTTACTCACTAAGATCCTCAAGAAACCGCCACGCTTCGTCGCTAGATATGGAGAGAAAATGACCTTGACATATGGTTTCTACCAACTGCTTCGTTGCCGAGTTCAATCCCTCGTATAATGTTTGGCAAAGTTGCCAACTTTCGATCCCATGATGAGGGCATTGAACGAGTAGGTCTTTAATCTCTCGAAGCACTTCCAAAATGGTTCGGAAGGAAGCTGTGAAAATTGTATAATCTCGTTACGGATTCTAGCAGTTTTGTGATGAGGATAGAACTTTTTCAGAAAAGCTTTCACAAACTCATCCCAATTTCTAATGGAATGTGATGCGGTGCTGTATAGCCACTTCTCGGCTAGGTCACATAAGGTAAAAGGAATGACCCTTAACCTTATAGCGTCATCACTTAATTGGGTCATTTTCATCATAGCGCACACATTTTGGAATTTATTGATAAAGATATATGCATCTTCAAATTCCACACCATGAAATTTTGGCAGCATATTGATGAACTGTGGTTTTATTTCAAAATTGTCCCCATTTGCCGGTGGGGGTGAAAGACATGTAGGTAAGGAAGTGCGGACGGGGTAAAAGAGATCCTGGAGCGCGACTCGTGCGGGCGCTACAACAGGCGGAAGATTCGGGTTATTCGCACCTAACGGAGGTGGAATCATTCCCGTCGGTAAGGTCTCGTTGGGGTTGAATCCCGACATACCTTCGAAAGAAGAATTTGAAGGTGGAGGTAAGGAAATGGAAGGAATTTCGACTTCGGTGTCGAAAGGTTCGTCGGTCGGTACCAATGAAACACGGACTAATCGGGCGTTAGTATTCCTAGTCCAAAGTGACATACACTAAAAGGGTAGTGTAGTCAGAAAAAAGAAAAAAACAGAAGTGGGGGTAAGTTAACGTCAATGAGAAGAAGTGGTGGAAGTGAGTTGCAAGTTTTCTTAGCGACAAGTTGCAAGTTTTGAAAGTATTTTTCTTCTTTTTTTATGTGAGAGTTTTGCAAAGAGGTTTTTGAAAAGGGACTTGTGACACAAATGTATCAACCACACATGCACAATCAGGCCTAGATCTAGGGTCACCTAGGTCTGCTAGACAGCTCCTAACTGGGGCTAGAAATAGAACCTCAAACCGCCTCTTCACCGACAATTACGGCCAGGTAAGTGCCAGGTAAGTGGGAAGGAACCACAATAGTGGGCCTAATTAATAACCACTAGCCTAGACACACTTGCTTAGACACCGCAAAGTCAGTTAGGATAAACGGTCGATGCCTATACTAGTCCTTTTCCTATTGAGCTCGATGTCCTTAGGGCTGAGTCTAGTATTTTTTAATTAATTGTGGTCAATGCAAATGCTTTAAGTGTTTTCTGGGGTCCTGGGAAGGGTGATGAAATCCCCACCCAATCTAAGTTTGGTCAATTAGCCCCTTAAAGTCCGATTAAATTATGCAAAACAATAAAATGCACTTGCAATCAATTTTTTTAGTGCGGCGCAAAGAAACCTGCAGAAAATCTGTTATTTAGAAGGGGGAGAAAGAATTTTTAGCGCAAACAAATCCTGCAGAAAATTTTCACAAAAGATATATGGGGATTTTCAGAGAGGAGAATGAGGAAACAGACCAGAAAATTTGGTGCGCTGACATGGCAGTCAGAGCGCGGAACCGCGGCAAATGTAGGGATAGGGCCGCGGAAGGGCGGCGGAATAGTGGGATCAACGCTCTGTAAAAATTGTGCTATTCTGTACTTGCAATTCCTCTATGTTCTGATATTATTTTTTCTATTTTGCTCTCTGTAAATCTCCAGATCCGCGATTCTTTGCTGTTCCTGCAAGATTCAAAAGATACACCCTTCAAACAGATAAAAATTGATAAATTTTTTTAATTTTTATTATTTTCAGATTTTTATAATTTTTAAAATTTATATCAACCCGAAATCACACAAAAGAAATTTTACGCCATCCCCGGCAACGGCGCCATTTGATTATGTCCAAAAATACTTATTTACCGTAATCAGAAACGGCGTCGCTTTGCAGCTAGCCGGTGAATACGGGTCGATCCACAGAGATGTGTAATTTTCTTAATGTGTTTTTACGAGTTGATTCCAAATGTTGTTTGGATTGATTTATTATGTCTAAGAAACCTAGATCTATCAATAAACTAAATTAATCTAAATTAAAGTCTTGCTAGGGTTAGGCTTAGGGGAGGTTGGGAAATGCAAGTATCAACGCTTTCTATACCCGAATAAAGATCTATGAGGAGTTATGGTAATTATCAATAAAGGGGATTAGATCCATTCGGGAAGGTGTTCCTTCCTCTAGGTTCTTGTCCTTCCTTTAGAGATCCTTACCCTAACCTCCATGGAAAACGCGCACAACCGGGCCTTTATACTACGGTATCACCGCTACCTCGAGGGATAGGGTGCCGTAGGGCGCGGTGTGTGCGTGTATGCATGGAGTCCTATTGTAAATATTTGATGGGTAAGAAAGGGATGAGAGATCTCATCTCTCAAAAGCCTTCCCCAAAGCTAACTCTAAACAATTTCCTAGGGCAATGAATTAAATCTACCTAGGGTAAAGAATTAAAATCTAAACTAGAGCAATTAATTAAATCTACTTACAGATGGCTCTCTCCAATCATCAAAGCAGGTTTGTCAGATCTGAATTTCTGAATCGAAAAGAGGCACCGATGCTCTCCATAAAGAAATCTGTATTTTATTATTAAAAGGAGGCATAAGGTTTACAATGTTTAGAGTTCCTATTTATAGAGGATAGGAAACCCTAGGTTACATCTGATTCGCATGTATGCTTTTACAAAAATAGCCCTTATGTTGACTAGTCAGCGCCGCACAAAACAATTGGTAAAAATTTCATAAATTCCGGGCACTAAACGGCTGCGGAACCGCGGCATTGGTGGGCTTAGGCCGCGGTTCCGCGGCCCTTTGATGAGATCACTTCCTGAAAATTCCTGTGATGACTTCTGGATTTTTTGTGTCTCTGTTTCTGTGGTTCTTTTCTTCATTTGGATTCTAGATCTTCTCCAGATCTTTCAATGAAAACTTCCAGTGGTCTTTTAACCGTTTGCCTTGACATTTTGGATCTTGCGTTGCCTTGTTGATTGTGAACTGTTCTTCGTCTAGGCTTGACTAAGATCCTTCTACTTGTTGGTCAAAGTCCACTTTTTCATCATCTTTACATCGTTTTCACTGTTTTCGCTCCAAGAACCTGTAACCTGTAATATGTAGCAGACATGCGTCAAAAGCACCTGTTTATTTATAAAAAGAATAAGAATGGGGAATATAATAATACAATATTATGGTGTGAACAATAGCCCGATCGTAAATCGATCCTCGAAAAGTATCCTGCCCCTTGGAGCTGGTCGAACAAATCGTCGATACGTGGCAAGGGATATCTGTTCCGCACTGTCACCCTGTTCAGCTGGCGGTAGTCGATACACAGACGCAAACTGCCATCCTTATTCTTGACGAACAGGACTGGAGCACCCCAAGGAGAAACACTGGGTCGAATAAGTCCTTTATCCAGCAAATCTTGCAACTGACCCTTCAACTCTCGAAGTTCCACCGGGGCCATCCGATAAGGCGGTATGGAAATAGGCCCCGAGCCAGGAACCAAATCAATACAGAAAGAAATGTCGCGCTCGGGCGGTAACCTAGGAAGCTCGTCAGGGAACACATCAGGAAACTCGCTAACAACCGGAACCTGATCCAATGGAACCTCCGCAGTGCGAGCATCGCAAACATAAGCGAGAAATCCCTGACATCCCTTCTTCAAAAGCTGTCCAGCGTGAAAAGAAGAAATCACACTGTGAGGGGCGGCACCACGGTCCCCCAACACAACAAAAACCGACTCGCCTGGAAAGCAGAATCTAACTGTCTTCTCGCGGCAGTCCACGGAAGCATAGCACGTGGCTAACCAATCCATGCCCAAAAGAACGTCGAAGTCCAACATCTACAGAAAGATCAAGTCGACAGGCAACTCTCTCTCGCCAATACAGACGGTACAGGATCGGAACACGTGCCTAGCAACAAACGACTCTCCCACAGGAGTGGTCACAACAAGTGACTGATCAAGCAAATCGGACTCTCTACCCAAACTCGGCACGAAGTGTATGGATACGTACGAGTGCGTGGATCCAGGATCGAACAATTCGTGTGCATCAACTGAACATACTGGAAGGATACCTGAAACCACCGCATTGGACGCCTGCGCGTCCTGATACGTCAAAGCAAAAACCCGCGCCTATCCTCCACCTGTGACTGACTGCCCTCTGCCTCGGTCATCTCGCCCTCTCTGAGCAACTCTTCCACGTCCACGACCTCTCTGTGTATGAGTCTGGCGCGGAGCAATGGTAGGTACAATAGGCAACGCCCTCTGGGATGGTGAAGGTGGTAAAGTAACATGCGGTGCTGCCGCCTCCCTCCGGTGTGTCTCTGGACAATCTCTAACGAGGTGAAGTATACTGCCGCATCTAAAGCAACCCCGCGACGACTGCTGACTCTCTCGTGGATACGAACTAAACATCTGGCCCCGTCCCGAATCTCTGCCACTCCCCGTACCTGAACGATACCTGTCGCGGCGTTTGAATGTCTGTCTCCGTGCGGATATACCAGTACGAACTCTTTTCGGCTCTGGAACTGCCGAAGTCTCAGCCAGGCGCTCCTCGACCAATAAGGCTGCATCTACAGCTGCTGCGTAAGTCTCGTAGTACTGTGCGCTGATCGCAAGGAACAATGGTGTAAGTAGGCCTCGAACAAATCTCTTGACTCGCAACTCCTCGGTAGCTACTAAATACGGGGCATAAGCTGCTAGCTCTGTAAACAGCACGTTATACTCTGCCACTGTCATCTTTGGCGTCTTGCGCAAGGACTCAAATCTGTGTGCTCGGGCATCCCTAACACTCTGGGAAAGGAAACGGGCTAGAAATACTGTCATGAACTCCATCCAGGTCATAGGAGGAAGACCTGCTGCTCTGCCCTTCTCAACTGAATCACACCACTTCTGCGCAAGACCCTCCAGGCGAAAGCTCGTGAACTCGACCCATCTCGCATCTGCGCATCTGAGGGAACGGCATATCCGGGCCATCCTATCAATGAAGGACTGGGGGTCCTCGGCTGTATCGGTGCCTGTGAAGACCGGAGGCTTCAGCCTCATAAACTCTGATAACGATACAGTAATCACCTCCGTGGTTGCAGGGACAACTGGCTGTGCGGTCGGTACCATCGCAGTACCTGCGGCGGGTGGAGCTACCTCTGGTCGCTGTGCTCGAAGTGTCTCAACTAGTGATCCTATCATCTGGCGCATCTCCTGCATACCAGCCCCAAGCGTGGCAATTTGATCTGTCATAGGAGGAACAGTCTGCTCGGGTACAACGGGTGCACTGCCCGGATCAGTTCTTGTCTCGGACGAGTCTACTCGAATCTCGGCCCTCGCGGCCGCTCTCTGCGCCCTAGTAGTCTTTGGCGGCATAGTGACTGAAAAGGAAAGTAGGATCCGATGAGAATACGGAAATCGAATCGCAAGAATGTATGTATTCAAGAAGGAATTTTAAATCAATAATTCCTAAGGTCGCGTAGGAGGAGTACCGTGTCGTGAGTATGCCGCGGAACATACACACGCTACGCTACCCTGCTGCAGCTACCTACTCCATCATACCAGGGTCATCCTACACTCCGAAGGTAAAACCTACGCTCTGATACCAACTTTATCACGACCCGAATATTTCGACTCGTGACCGGCACTTAACCACGCTACGTCTACAGGCGTAACGCGACTAAGTAAGCCGAACCCAGAAATCAAAACCATTTAAAAATAGTGAGTGTTGAAAACATTTAGTTAAAACATTTAGAAAACCTTAAATAATTCAACAAGTTCCTTTAAAGTTACTTAATCATTTAAATAATTTTGGCAGCATTTCCTTTGTAAAAGTAGCCCCGAGACCGGGTATAAAAGAGGATATGAGTAAAAATGAGATATAATGAAACAAAACATTCCCAAACGGGAGCAATCACACCCAACGGCGGAAACCATCATCACAAGAGTAATATACGACGCCGTAGCGAAGAATGAGCAATAAGTAAACATCACAGAATATAAACTGCATATAAAAACAGTCGGCTCCCACGAGCTCGACACCAGAATACAAAATACACAACATCGTCCTCACACAGCATCTATGTCCAGTACATAAATGGTAGATGGAGAATACTAGATACAAAAGGAGTACAATAAAAGTAATCAGATACCACAACCCACCTAAAATGCAAAACAGCTCTCACACCAACTGTAGTGGTATCTGTAGCCAAAAGATGCAAAAGGCAGCCTGCCGCGACTACTCTGAAGGGCAACCTGCAAATACTGTGGCACAACGGGGGTGAGTTGCCAACTCGTGAATAGAGATAACATATAAAGGTAATCGCGAGCATGCACGTACTGCGCTACTCTATCAAATGCCAGCAAGTAAGATCTATATGCGACAAGTAGTAGGTGCAATAATCATGCAAATGCTCTGTCAGGTAAAATAACTACAGGATGAGATATATGACAATCAATGCTGAGCATGGGATAAACAACATCTACACGGAATATCAATGTGGAAAATAATCGGTGCCCACAACTGCACCCAAATCCCAAATAACTCAGGCGCCGGCACACCCATCGGCCCTCAAATCCTGTAAATCTCTGAGAAATCACGAGTGCCCAACATCGGCACTCAAAATATGATAAAATACTCGTGTCCAGCATCGACACGCAAATCCTCATATACTGGGCTCCGTCAGTCCGGATCGGCCCACGGGCTCCGTCTGCGGTATCGGCCCTAGGCCCCGGCAGTACGGATCATCCCGCATCCATCTCTCGACTCTGGTCAGTATCCTCCGGATAACCGCCAGGTCCAACCAATCACCGGTAGGTACTCGCCACCCTGCTAGGCTCATCGTCTACTCCACGAAAAACATTTCTCGCCCCGGGGAACCATACCGGGTCCACCACGAACCCGCAAACGGATCATCCAACTCCTCGAATCGGGTTTCAAGTACACGTCTCAGCACCGAGAAAACGCGTGGTGGACGCACCAAAATATCATATCATGAGGAACCGGGTTTTCAAATAGTGCATCTTTTCTTAAAAATCCCACGGTCCTCAAAACCAGAAATCACATGAAAATCCAACACCAAGAAGTAAATCCAATGCGATGTGCTATGTACATCAATCCATGATATAGGTATAAGGGAAAACCGCTTTTAAAAATAGTTTCCGTTTTTAAAGGTATCATGCGGCTCCCAATTTCCATGAAAATCATATCGAATCATATGTGAAATGAATTACAACAATATAATCATGGCAGTTCTACAGTGAGTGTGTCATGACAGTTACTAACGGTATGTGTGTAACATGCATAGTAGTGCTCGTGCAACATGAACCGTTAGTAATAGTGCGGTGTTCTATCAATTCTAAGCATACATACAGCAGGGAATGCAATATGCAATGACAGTCCATGAGGTAAATGCAACATATAATAATAAGGTCCTATCAGCCCTGACGCATAACGCCATGCGAGCGATATCCCCGTAGATGTTAAATCTACTCACCGAAGTCTCGCGCTAAGTGTAGCCGACGACTTGCTTCCTTTTCTTCGCAGCGTCTGTCTCACTCGCCTGCGAACCTAGAATCATACAATATATATCACACATAAGCTCAAATCCATAAAAACGTGATGTTACGGTCAACTAGAAACCCGTGTCGCAAACCAGTCGCGCGTGTGCACGATACGCTAAAACGTGTGATCACGTGCCTGAAACTATCCTAACGTGTCGCGATACGCAGAAACCCCAAATCCACACACGTATCACGCGTGTCGCGAAGGTTAAAAAAAAAACGAGAAATAGGTATACAGTTCCAGATTTTTCTGCAGCAAGAATCAAGTAAAATTATACATGCCAGGAGTCTAAGGGTTGCAACAGACACCTATAGGACCAAACCCTAACCCATTCCCTCCCCATCTGGCCGCAAATTGCGGCCAGATAGAATTTTTCGACGGCCACAGTACGGAGTTTGGGGGTCGGGTTCTACCTGGGGTATCAGCACCTAACAACTATACTGCAGTCTTCTCAAATTTATTCTGAACTCACCGGGTCGATAGCAGTTTTCAGAAACTCAAATTTTGCTTAAAAACGATGAATTTGCATCAAAAAGGAATCTCGTGGTATTTTAGTGCAATTGGGGTTTAAGCTGGGTTTATATGGCCCTAACAACACTCTAGCAACTTACTAACACCAAAACATACATCACTTGGCCAAGGTTCCCACTAAACACCTCATATCGCACTAAATCGCATCAATAACCACTAACCGAAGCAAAACTACACTAAACAAGTAAACTAGGGAGTAAGTTTAGGAATTATACCCCACACTCGACCCCAAGGAGCTGGAGGAAGAAGAAGAAGTGAAGGGTGAAGGGAAGGAGCTGTAGCTGGAGTTGTGGCTGTTGCTGCTGCTAACTGCTGCTACTGGTGCTGTTGCTGTTGCTGAGATGCTTGCTGCTGCTGTTGTGAAGTCTGCTGCTGCTGCTGCTGTGGATGCAAGGAGCTGCTGCTGTGGATGCTTGCTGTTGCAGCTGAAGAGGTAAGGGTGTGTGTGTGTGTGAGAGTGGGGTTAAGAGAAGGAACAAAACAAATGAGAGGAAATCATAACCCAATGTCAACCCCTCCCCTCTCTCTCTTCATTAATTGCAAGCATGGCTTTTGCCATGATGCCTTCTCTCTCTCTCACCCTCACCAAGTCAACACCCAAAGGAAATTCAAATTAAAGCAACCATTAATTAACTAATTAAACTTAATTAAAACCCAAAAGACTTAATCCCCATGATTAACCCACCATGGTTACTAATCATGGTATTATCCTATTTAAAAACCCTAGTTTACATGCACATGTGTGTGCAAGCCTAGGAAAATTTTAGAAAAATATCCATTAAATTAGGAAAAATATTTAAAACCCAATTTGGTAAACTTTTTATTAAAAACCCATTATTTAAATATAATTAGTCACTAAACACATCCTAAGGTGTTACAAAATCAATGCTGCTGTTCCAACCGAGAACAGTTTTGAACTGCTCAATAAGGTGCGCAGAAACTCTCCTACTGCAGTGCTGAAGAGAACTCCCACACCTGTGGATAATGCCCCAAAGGTGAAGCTGGAGCAGCCCCCTCAACGGCCGTCCTCTGAAATTTACAAGGTCCGGCGTCAAGTCCAAGACTCCGTGATGGATCAAGAATATCTCCGCCTACAGAAAAAGATGAAAGTTCGGCAGGAGTAGGACTACTCTGTCAAGCCACAAAGGACGACAGCTACTTGGGTGCCCACTACAACGGCCCCCTCAACTCGACTGCTCAAAAAAGAAGGAGGTCGGAGAAGATCCCTGTGTCTTTGGCAAATCACAAAGACACTGAATCTAAACGCCCCAAGTCTGGGGGCATGGTGGTTCACACCGTTTATATGGCTTCCGGAAAGGAGGAAAGCCGTGCTTCGATGGGTCACCGACCGCTCACTCGATCCGTGACCAGAGCCCAGGAACAGCAGCAGCAGAAGCTCCAGGAGATGCTGACTGCGATGGCCGCACTCACCGGGCCAAAAGAAAGCCCGGAAACATCATCAGAACAACGTCACGAACAAGAAACTGATGCTGACTTCCTACGCAGAGTCTGTAAGTACACGGTAGCGCCCCGGCCGTCTAACAGACGCCAAATGCGGAACAAAAACTTTTAGGCTGGCGCTATCGCATACTATAACCCGGATCTGCCATTAAAGCTAAACTAACAAACTACAAAGTGGGTAAAAATGTTATACCGAACGATCCGAGTCCTTCGGTCTTCAACCATCATCCCACGCTATGTTGCGGCTGCTCCGATCTTCTGAATCTCCAGTCTCCTCGTCCAGGTGGCACCACGTCGACGGATCTTTAAACGGGCTCCCGCCTCTGAATCGAGGCAACTCGATCATCAAGTTTGCTAAAAGAGATGACCAAGATTGATGTAGAGAATGAGTAGAACACTTTGTCTCGTTACGTCCAAAACTATGGACGAACGGTTAATGAAGTTGCCTTTTTGGATTGGAATGAAATGAGAACTTTTCCTATTTAATTTCCATGAATCCCAAAACTATCATATTTTCACAAATCAACAACTCTCTTTCTCACAAGGAATGGACGGCCACTTACATATAGGAGGGAGGTGAGTGTAGGAGAGAGGAGGGGGTGACCACAACATTAATGAAAGAATGAGTCATTTTAACCTTGTCACCAAAAACCATTAATGAACTAATGAATCATCTAACCTAGTCATCATACATTAATTGCACAATAAATGCACAAATGAGTCACTAGCCACCTCATCATCCTAGTCACCATCTAGATGCTTCATGAACCTTCCACACTCATCAAGAAAAGATAAATCCGTCTTAAACCGAATGTTTAAGACTGGCGATAGAAACTGGCAACTTTCAAAAGCGATCCTGAAACGAATTTCAGGATAACCCCATAACAGTATAAATATACCTGCATTTGTATTACGACCGAATACAAATGCAACTGAGACAAAGATATTATATCTACACAGTATAATACTCGGATCCGGCTTAAACCAAAGCCCACCAGTATTATCTGCCCGAAATATGACACGTACGTAAACGCAGGTGCATTTTCCGAACCATGCCATAAATCCATACGGCCTCTACAACGTTTCGCCCAAACTTGGAAAACTGTGTGTGGGGGACTCTAATGACTCATCAACACACTGGCACTGGGTATAACCTCTAGCACGTCAGAGGTACTGACTGTACGTAACGGTTGCCTATGTATTGATTGGAAGGGAAGCTGACGAGCGAACTCATCCAGAAACCCTACTGAGCCTGACAGTGACAATATCCATACAGTCCGGTCCGTTCGTCTAAGAGTATCGCATATCGAGTCTAGGGGGGTGGATAAAGTCAGACCTTTAATAACGCGATAATTCGTGTCGGTATGAAACCTATCACCTCCTGAGAAACTACTGATCCAAATCAGTAATTCTCCACTACCTCGGCCGAGGATTTCTAGTGATGGCCACCCGTGCACTGTACGACATCAACCCCCAATACCGGAAGAGACGAATCCCCGACGATCCGCTCACTGCCTCCATGTGGCTCGGGACTGTACCTGTTCCTATCAGATTTTTGCATTTTCATACCGCCCAATTTTTATCACATTGCATATCCGTAGATACTCTTGAGCCGTGTTTGCTAGTCAATTGCAGGATACAGGTTCTCGGTTCCAAAACGGTGAAATTCATGGAAAACACGACAAAATCCGGGTTCCTGCCAACCACAGATAAAACACGGTCTCCGCTCTTCATCCGTATGTTGCCAGATATCAATAGGAAGACAAAAGGTCAAATCAATGTCACCTTCATGCACAAGGCTCAATGGTAGCACAAGATCCAAGAGATCTACGCGGAGCTCGAGGCAATCATGACAAAATCTTGACAAAAAGTCCACCTTTCCCTCAACAGAATTCTGGAAAATTCGTGAAGCAATTATAAGAAAATACATATACCAGAATGAAGTACTCATCAGATCAGGCCACCACCAAAAAGCCCAAAGCCCAACTCCACAATAAGGCCACGGATCCGCGGCCAAAGTGGGGTCCAGGCCGCGGATCCGCGGCCGTTTAGGCGCCAAGCATGCAGATTTTTGGGGGGTGTTTTGGTCTTTTTGTTTGGGTTCTGGTGGTTGCCCTAGGGTTTCATTTTCTAGCCTATAAATAGCCCAGAACTTTGTGAAGGAGGGGGTCCATTCTTGTATTTTCTTTTTCTAGGATTTAGTTCACTTGTTCTTCTTCTTCTCATCTCTTCTCCATTAAACTTGTAGTGAGCTTTGTGAGGGAGGAATGATAAATAAAGAAGATCATTTTATTATCATGCTTGTCTTGCTCTTTCTTTACTTGTTGTAATTTTAATTGTTAAGTAGTTGTTGTTATTTCCTTGTTGTTTCTTTCTTCTCTCTTTTTCTTTATCCTTACATACGACAATGATACTTACGCTCGATCCTCGCCAAGGTGAGGTCGCAAACAGTTAGTCATATTCTTCTAATCTCCTTCTTTCTATCTTCCTCTTTTGTTTTGTTTTGTTTTTCCTATCATGAAGTGTGAGTAGTTTTTTACTTGTTAGGGTAGGATAAGGGAAGTTTGAGAGAAGGAAATCTCTCTCACTCTTTCCTTGCCCAACAACTTGAATCGACTCCCGTTAATTGAACCACAATCCGCTCGTTACGGCACCCTATCCTACATGATAGCGGTGATTCCGTAGTGAGACCGGTTGTGGTTGAATTAACCGGAGGTTATGGATAAGAGCCAAGAACGGACGGACAAGCACCAAAAGGAAGACTTATGCGTTGGAAAGCCTAGCTTATACTCGCAAAGTCCTTCCTAGTCGTGCTAATCCCCGTTGTTGCCGATTACCGTAACACCGATATTAAGTGGGGCAACGAAAGATGTAGAGACTCCTAACTCAAACTAACCTAATCCTAACCCTAACAAGCTCTCTTTAAATATCAACTTAACACTTAGATAACCACAACAAAATCTGAACACAGGACTTAACTCGTCGAAAAACACATAGAAAAAGATTCCCATCTCCCTGCGGACGACCCGTACTCAACCGGCTAGCTACAAGCGAAACCGTCTTGATTGCGGTCTTTTAAACTAAACTTGAACACGCATTTCTTACCTTCGCATTCATATGTATATTTTGCATCTGCATATTAATATCCATAAAATCCATAAAAATTTGAAAATTTTCTAAAAAATATAAAAACTTTTTTGTCAAGTTAGCTTGTGGAAGAACTCTGATTCAACATTCGACGGTTTTTGTTTGAAAAAATAGGAATAACTAGATCTTATGTTTGGATTTTGAAAACCTGAAAGATAACTCTCCTTTGAAGTTAACTATAGCTGATATACGTCTTTACATCACACTACACGTGTCGTAAAATTTTGGGAATTAGATGACAAGTCTTTCATGTTTAAACTTTTAAACAGATAAATGATTTTCTGAGGATTAAATAGGTTTGTTCTGAAATAAGTAATGTCAAGAATAGTTTATGAAGTAAAGCAAATATGAAGGAATATTATTGATGCCGTAATTGGAGCTAAGTCGGAAAAATAACCCATCTAAAACTTGATTGGAATGATTACACACCAAACCCACTAAACACGTCTTTTATCCAAAAAATATTTGAGCTGCCGGTTATATCTCCGTTCGTATTAAATCATCTGATTTTCACGACAAACTGTCTTTTGTTTTTGGACCTAGGTAACTTGAGTAATTAAGTCCGCTGGGGTGTTTCTACACCTAATGCCCTAAAACCAACTGGTTTGGGTGCATTGGCCCAAAGCTCGCTAAGAAGCCTAGAAAGTACAGTTTAAAACAAAGTCAAGCAAGTGTTCTCTCCGAGTTAAAATTCCTAACGGTTCTTTGTGTGAGAATAATCTTGATAAAAGACAGGCTTTTAAAAAATTTTTTTAACGGAGATATGAAGGTTTTATTCTATGATAAAGACTATTGCACGTTCACAGAGGTATGTATGAAATGAAAACAAGTTAAAAGGTGGAGTGAAAAATACGACTTAGTTTCCTGTTAAGGAAGATAGAAATTCTGAAGTTGAAACCTTACTGGAAAACGAAACTTGAAAAATGCTTAACTCTTTATAAACTTATGTGATCCTTTTCAAATTGTTATCTGGGCTTTATTGTGCGACATGATGACTTTAATCGATCCTTCTGGAACTTCACGACACTATTTGCACTGCACGTAAAGACATATAAAATCTGTAGTTAAATAAGAAGCGAGGTGTGAAAAATAAAGGTTCGATAGTCTAGATTTAGGATTATAGAATTGTTATTTTCTAAAACAAAACTTTAGGGTTTGAAACTTAGTCATTTTTACAAACCAACTTGACCGGATTTTGTGGGTAGTATCCGCTGAAAACCCTCAGGAGACAACACTCCTCCTACTAGGGACACCTAGAGGTTTAACGGCTTGTTGCACATGCTCAGTGCAATCGCGTTCCCTGCGAAAGTGAGGTTAGGAAATTTTTTGTGAATAAATGGACTTTGCTCGGGACGAGCAAATGATAAGTTTGGGGGTATTTGTTCCTATCAGATTTTTGCATTTTCATACCGCCCAATTTTTATCACATTGTATATCCGTAGATACTCTTGAGCCGTGTTTGCTAGTCAATTGCAGGATACAGGTTCTCGGTTCCAAAACGGTGAAATTCATGGAAAACACGACAAAATCCGGGTTCCTGCCAACCACAGATAAAACACGGTCTCCGCTCTTCATCCGTATGTTGCCAGATATCAATAGGAAGACAAAAGGTCAAATCAATGTCACCTTCATGCACAAGGCTCAATGGTAGCACAAGATCCAAGAGATCTACGCGGAGCTCGAGGCAATCATGACAAAATCTTGACAAAAAGTCCACCTTTCCCTCAACAGAATTCTGGAAAATTCGTGAAGCAATTATAAGAAAATACATATACCAGAATGAAGTACTCATCAGATCAGGCCACCACCAAAAAGCCCAAAGCCCAACTCGACAATAAGGCCGCGGATCCGCGGCCAAAGTGGGGTCCAGGCCGCGGATCCGCGGCCGTTTAGGCGCCAAGCATGCAGATTTTTGGGGGGTGTTTTGGTCTTTTTGTTTGGGTTCTGGTGGTTGCCCTAGGGTTTCATTTTCTAGCCTATAAATAGCCCAGAACTTTGTGAAGGAGAGGGTCCATTCTTGTATTTTCTTTTTCTAGGATTTAGTTCACTTGTTCTTCTTCTTCTCATCTCTTCTCCATTAAACTTGAAGTGAGCTTTGTGAGGGAGGAATGATAAATAAAGAAGATCATTTTATTATCATGCTTGTCTTGCTCTTTCTTTACTTGTTGTAATTTTAATTGTTAAGTAGTTATTGTTATTTCCTTGTTATTTCTTTCTTCTCTCTTTTTCTTTATCCTTACATACGACAATGATACTTACGCTCGATCCTCGCCAAGGTGAGGTCGCAAACAGTTAGTCGTATTCTTCTAATCTCCTTCTTTCTATCTTCCTCTTTTGTTTTGTTTTGTTTTTCCTATCATGAAGTGTGAGTAGTTTTTTACTTGTTAGGGTAGGATAAGGGAAGTTTGAGAGAAGGAAATCTCTCTCACTCTTTCCTTGCCCAACAACTTGAATCGACTCCCGTTAATTGAACCACAATCCGCTCGTTACGGCACCCTATCCTACATGATAGCGGTGATTCCGTAGTGAGACCGGTTGTGGTTGAATTAACCGGAGGTTATGGATAAGATCCAAGAACGGACGGACAAGCACCAAAAGGAAGACTTATGCGTTGGAAAGCCTAGCTTATACTCGCAAAGTCCTTCCTAGTCGTGCTAATCCCCGTTGTTGCCGATTACCGTAACACCGATATTAAGTGGGGCAACGAAAGATGTGGAGACTCCTAACTCAAACTAACCTAATCCTAACCCTAACAAGCTCTCTTTAAATATCAACTTAACACTTAGATAACCACAACAAAATCTGAACACAGGACTTAACTCGTCGAAAAACACATAGAAAAAGATTCCCATCTCCCTGCGGACGACCCGTACTCAACCGGCTAGCTACAAGCGAAACCGTCTTGATTGCGGTCTTTTAAACTAAACTTGAACACGCACAGATCCTAACAATCAGTACCCAACTAAAACCTGTTTGCACGTCTCCTTTGAGCGTGGTAGGGTAGTAATCAAAGCACAGTGGGAACTCACACGAGACAAATGACGATCTCAGGTCGACAAACTAACCTGTACACATGTCACCAGGGAACTGCTATCTGACGATATATATAATACCAACTAGCATGTTCCCGGCGAGTCCTGTCCTGTGTACTCATAATGCAATGAGCACCTGTATACATCTTAGGTGAACCAACTGACACCAATGGCTTGTGAGACTGGCCATCGCCCCTCGTCGGGGTTTCGACTGTATACACTAGTCTACTCTGGAGTATCGATGCCCTGTCTCGAAACTCCTACGACTAGGGACACTTTAAGGATGTGCTTACAGACCCCAGTTCCTACGTATATGATCGCCATCATACTGCTGGCAGTCAAGCAAAAATCCTATGGGCTCTATCAACATGCAATAGAGAACTAAAGCATGTAAACGATGATAAAGACAAACCAGATAGCATACTATCATCTCGAGTAAGACTTTCATATCGGTATAGGTCCTCCCTCAATCATTGCAATCACGTATCTGCGATCCAATAATTGACTTAGAGGGCACTATATCCAACAATCTCCCACTTGCACTTAAGGCTATTATTGCGATGTCGCATACTCATAGCCTCAGTGAGTGGATCCGCCCTGATGTTTCTTTCTATGTCTCTCTCTTAATCTCAAGTTCACGGAGACAGCCATCTCCCGAATCGAGCAATACCTGTCTTAGAATATGTCTGGATATCTGATGGGACCTAGTTCATAAATAAACTCCGAATCCAAACTTCTTAGACTGTATTGATAACTGAACCTAATCAGTATCGCGTACCATGCCTCCCACAGTATCCTCTTAGACCACCTGTCCATAATATTGTCCCTCGTCAGAGGGAAAACTATAACTCTGACAATCACTCTGTTATCCAGGTCACCTTGGAAGCCTGGAATGATAACCGTCTCCCGAAGGAGGCTGCTGTTATCAAATCCGTAGAACACTCACTTATGTTCTAAAACTGCTTCCTTATGTTTCTCCAGGATTGGATTAATATAAACTTATCGCATCTAGTGCAAAAACAACATCTGGTGTGGTACTTGACATCTCACGATTGACTCAATTGCCTAAGCAAGTGATCTGCCAATCATGTACGTCCCTCTCATCTTTAGTCTGTAAGACAACTTTAGAGAGGGTGACTCCATCATCTGCAGGTACACCACCATGCAAGGAGTCATCTATTCTAAAATACTATTAGAATACAGTCAAAGTACCCGCATTGGGAAACTACCCAAATCTAGATCTAAACTATAAATCTAGTAACCAGAATGTCAGATATTATATTCATATCCTGTCTGGATAAACAACTGTGTGACAACCACAGTACAACCGATTGTAGTATAGGAATATTACTTCCTACTCTGTGTATGTCATCCAAATACCAGAACATCACACCCTACTACCTTCTTAACAGATCCATCCTCTATTCTGATGAAGTCAAACACATGACTTTCACATCAAAAATTAGACGATCTAATCTCCGCTATATCCGCTCAAGCCTATAAATAGACATAAGCTACTTGCCTACTATACTTCCGCTGCTCCCACTGATCACAACAACCCTCTGGCAGAATAATATATGCATACACTTCTAAAGCTAGTTTAGAATGACGCTATACTTATCCTCCTGCCGGGTCTCATAGTCTGGAACAACAGTAGTGTCAAGTCTGGGTAAACATGAACCTCCCTGTCACCGTCCTTGAGGCTACCGGAGTATCTCTCGGGTGTCTGAGGTTACCCACCATATCTGCGGAGTGGCTAATGGAATGTCATACCTGATTGAATATATAGGTCCTATTAAATTTTCCGTAATCGTTTGCGGTTCTGGAATCACTTCCAGTTCTACCATACTCCCACTACTGTTTTCTGAAAAAATCCATTTTACTAAAACTGTGGCGAGTCAAGAACAATATCACTATTGATCTTCCAGATGGTAAAAAATCAACCCTCGTCATATCCAGGGTCAACCCACAAACCGCCATTACAGAAACGTGCCTTGAGTTATCCAGTGTCTGGTTTTAAGCATAAGCTAGACAACTCATCGTACCTTAACATCGTTAAGATATGAACCATTCTATATCCAATATAGAAACTTTGGCACTTATTTAATTGGAACCAGATTCAAACCATGCTTCTGTCTCCAGCGCATATCAACTCAATGGAGAAAGGATAATCGGTATTACTCAACTTAGGAATCCATCCAATTATGAGTAACCTGAAAGAGAAACAAGTTTCTCAAAACCATTAACTGAATACCAATCACAAGAATCTACATCTTCAATTTCTTTGAAGAATCCTGATACTTGCGACACCTGGTTCTCTACTTTATTCCTATACCCACAACTTCTCAAAACTTAGATATTGTATTTCTACGAAACACCTGTCTAAAAACTAGAGAAGTTACAAGTAAACAGAATAGAGTACGAAGACCTACCCCTTTTTCCTGATGGACACTGGACAACATACAATACTCTGTATAAGTCCGCTGAGTCGAATAACTCAAAACCTGTGCATCGTAGGTTGAAAACTGTACTTATGGTTAAAAACTATTCCGTTGTTCAATGCTCCTTACCCAATCGTCAACTGATATAGGTAAATGTCACGGACATAATTTCAAGAAGTTATATCTCACTTTATAAAAATAAACGTACAGATATATCATTTTGAAATTGGTGCACAACAACGGATATTCAAAACCAAATACATGTCGTCTGGCAAAAACTCAGGATGATCACCTTTATTCCCAATTACAACGAATTCCGATATAATGAGGATGATCACCTTTATTCCCAATAACCTACTCCCACTCATCATCTGTAAAACCATACAGATGTGAGAATCATACCTGGTAAATACATACCTTGGAGTAAGCATCTAATCGGGAAATCAGTTTTCCTTTAACAATGCACTGAAACATGAAAATGTTTCGTAGGGGTATCCTGGTATTCCTAGTAATGCCTCTTCCATAATCCAATTCATGACTATAACCATATATTTTTTTGCCATCTCTCCAAATCCCTTTATTTGTCTTTAGTCGTTACCTTTTGTATACCTTCGTTAGGCTAAATGGTTTTCTTCCTTCCCTACCGTTCGACACCAGCCTATGGTTTGGAAGAAGACTATCCAGTAAGCATAATAGGTGTACCCTCCTAAACCAAGGAGTACTCGCAACTTGAGAGAAGGTGATGATAAAAGACAACTGAATAATACCTTATTCTATTTCTCCCGAACTGGGGAAAAAGCAAAGGTGAAAATAGGAGTGGCGATGAAGTACATGGTTTGATCGTGAATGGTAACAGTCGCAATTTACTTTGCCCTCTTTCTAATCCCTTTATTTTGTCTTTAGTTATTACCTTCTGTACACCTTACTTAGGCTAATTGGTTTTCTTCATTCCCTACCTTTCGGCACCAGCCTTGTTGGAGATAGTGCCCTCAGAGTCAATTATTGGATCACAGGCACGTGATTGCAATGATTGAGGGAGGACCTATCCCGGTAGGACAGTCTTACTCGAGATGATAGTATGCTATCTGGTTTATCTTTATCATCGTGTACTGCTTTAGGTGACCTGACATGTCGCTATTACACGTTGATAGAGCCCTTAGGATTCTTGCTTGACGACCAGCAGTATGATGGCGATCATGTACGTGGGAGCTGGGGTCTATAAGCACATCCTTAAAAGGTCCCTAGTCGTGGGAGTTTCGAGACTGGGCATCGATACTCCATTAGTAGACTAGTGTATACAGTCGAGACCCCGACGAGGGGCGGTGGCCGGTCTCACAAGCCACTGGTGTCAGTTGGTTCACCTAAGATGTATACAGGTGCTCATTGGGTTATGAGTACACCGGACAGGACTCGCCGGGAACCTGCTAGTTGGGCTTATACCTGACGTCAGATAGCAGTTCCCAGGTGACATGTGTACAGGTTAGTTCATCGACCTGAGGATCGTCATTTGTCTCGTGTGAGTTCCCACTGTGCTTTGATTACTACCCTACCACGGCTCAAAAGAGTCGTGCAAACAGGTTTTAGTTGGGTACAGTCCCGAGCCACATGGAGGCAGTGAGCGGATCTTCAGGGGTTCGTCTCTCCCGGTATTGGGGGTGAGGTCGCGCTGTGTCTAGGAGAGCCATTACGCAAAGCCCTCGGCCGAGGCAGGAGATTTACTGGTAGGTATTCCAGTAGTATCTCAGGGCGTTCTGGGCTACACTCCGACACGACTTGTACCGCTTTTGGGGGTCTGACTTTTACCAACCCCCTAGGCCCGCCATGCGATACTCATAGACGAACGGACCGGACTGTACGGATATTGTCACTGACAGGCTCAGTAGGGTGTCAGGATGAGTTCGCTCATCGACGTCCCTTTTAGTCAATAGCTGGTGGCCCGTTACGTATTGGCTTATACCTCTGACGTGCTAGTGGTTAAATCCACAGCCATTGTATTGACGAGTCTTTAGAGTCCACCACACTTTCAGTTACTCAGCTTTCGGGCGAAACGCTGTAGAGGCCATATGGAGATATGGCAGGGTCCGATCAGATACGTGCGGTATTGCACGGATCAGGATCGGACAGCTTTGTACTAGTAGCCGTATAGTTATATGGCAGGGTTCGATCAGATACGTGCGGTATTGCACGGATCAGGATCGAACAGTTTTACTAGCCGGCTTTGGTTTAAACCGGTCCTAGTTTAGTACAGTGTAGATTTTGTCTCATTGCATTTGTATCCGGTCGGAATACAGATGCGGGTGTGTATGCACAGTGTCGGGGTTTTTCCTGTAATTTATTACGGGACCAGTTTTCTGGAGTTGCCAGTTTGCATTTCGTTCCGGCCGGTTTTCCTTTGTTCTTTCCCGGCCGGACTTTTCCGATGGAGGGGGTAATTTGCAGTTTTGCAAATTACACTTTGTGGAGGGTTTTCTTGCATAAAGATTTATTATGATAGCTTTCATATCTTTTCTTCCATTACTTGCATTTAATGAGAAAAGAAAGGGTATGGTTTGATGTAAGTTTTGTTATCATGATGTCTTTGATGTGGTCACCTCCTCTCTTGCTCCTACACTCACCTCCCTTTTTGCATTATGTTTTCTTCCTCCACCATTCACATTCTCACTTGAAGATGATAAGTTTTTCATGGTTGTGAGAAGAAGAAGAGAAAGTCTTTCATGGTTATGAGAAAAGAGAGTAGAAGAAAAAGAAAGAGAGAAAGAAAAAGAATGAGAGAGTTCATTTCATCTTCTTCTTGCTAGAAAATTGAAAGCACCAATTTTCTTTACCTCTTCCTCCATCCATCAATGGCAACTACATAAACTCCAAGAGACAAAGTTTCTACACTACTTCCTACAGCAAATCTTGAGCATGTCGAGTTGCCGGCTTCATGCTCGAGTTGCCTCGGTATTGAGGCGGGAGCCCGTAAAAGACGAAGGCGATGTGGTGCCCTTTCCGGCGAGGAGGCGACGATGTGGAGCCAACCTTTTCCGCGGGAGATCGGGATGATGAAGAGAAGACCGGAGGACTCGGATCACTCGGTATACTTCTCACCCTATCTCTTGATTGCTAGCGTAGGTTAATGGTTAACGATCCGGGTTTTCTTTGTCCGCGGTAGCGCCGGTTTCCGAGTAAGGAAAATTTTTGATTCCGCATTTTGGCCTCGAGTACGAGGCCGGGGCGCTGCCGTGGCGTAACATGGTATCAGAGCCACGCCATTAACCTTACCTAGCTTCGTTTGATGTGTTTGCGTTTCCGATCGACCGAAATTTCCAAAAACCGTATTTTATTGCACATCAGTTTCTGTCGAAATTTTTTGGAGTCTAAAAATTTTTCAGGTGGTCTCAGAATGATGTGCAGGGAGTTCTAAGAACTCTGAAAAAAAACGACAAAGTGAACCCTTACTTGGAGCGCGGAAGCGCGGCAATACCCCCATTTCTGCCGCACTTCCGACGCACTATGGTGGGCCCACTTGATCATTTTTCTTCAGTTGTCTTATGGGATGAAAATAGGGCTTTTGGGATATTAAAATTGGGCCAGTTATTTCTGTGAGTGCTACAGTTTTCTTTTGGGGCCCGCTTGTTAATTATTTGATCGATCGGATATTTTAAACACATTATTTCACAGTATTTACATTATATCTGCGACCGTGAATATCACTCGATCGGTAAATCCGGTCTAACTGCTATAGCCCGGTTAGACGGATTTGCGAACGTGACTTTCACGTTGATGTTCTATGTTTATGCTGTGTTGTTGCGGATCGGTCGGTGGGGATAGCCTGGATGCAATGCTAGTACAGTGCTGTTGTATTATGTACATTTGATATTGCGGGGCGAGCGTCCGACATGTGGACTGCCGTCACTGCCTGTTTGTATTATTCTTTTGGGGCACGACCTGGTTGCGGTCGATGTACCCGGTGTATGTATTTTTTACTTTCTGTACTAGGTTTGCCCCGCGGTGGGGTGCACGGATGGCCGGGTTCTGGAGGGCAACAAGCCCGCATCTCATGGCATTGGGACGGAGGGGGCTTCACTCCAGGATTGGCGGGCTATTCGCCGCACTCGTAGGGGGTACAGGTTGACCCAGGAGGGGTGCCCAAGTTACCGGATTCCGTGAAGTGCTGGGTGGTCCATTCACGGTGCTGAAGGGGGCTGCCTCGCTTCAGGTTTTGGCGGGTGACTTGCCGCACCCGTAGGGGTCTAGGTTTTCATTGCACAGGCTATCCACACGACCAGGGGAACGTCGGGTTTCCGCAGCGGCTCTGTGAAACCCGGGGCTTCCAGATATCTGTATTGTTCTGTGATGCTGTACATTTCTGTGATGTTGCATTTTATTCACGCCTTGAGCGAAATACTATATATTGGTATATATATTAGTAGATGTTGTATATGTTTTACATCCGCGCTAGTCCAGTCCCCGCTCTGCCGTTAGTTAGCTAACCTAACGGGTGATGACGGGACCCAGTGGCGAATGCGGATGGCATATACGTACGTCAGTATATTTTCGTTCTTTGTGGTGTGATTAATTGATGGGACTGCGTTGATTCGGATCAATGCAAGATAAACAAACCTAATCTGATGTTGTTGGAACATTTTTCAAAAAGCTGTTATTGCAAGGACGTTCACTTTTGTTTTGCATCGTGGTATTCATTTGGAATATCCTGCTCCTCAGTCGACGAGGCAAGGGCCGAGATCCCTTCACCGGGAGTGACCCCTTGGACAGAAGTTTGCGTCAGGGCATTAACTTCACTATAGCCGATTACTTTTGCTTTGCATCGTGGTATTCAGTTGGAATATCCTGCACCTCATTCTACGGGGAAAGAGCCGAGATCCCTTCACCGGGAGTGACCTCTTTAGTAAAGGTTTTCGTCACTATATTTTATAAAAGGCTATGCAGTTCCTTCAACGATATCAAGTTCTTTACGTTAAAGGTTTTTCGCCAAAAACCAGCCGTAGCCCTCCGTCATTTCCTACAGGTATTATTTGGTATTCGTGCTGCGTTTGTTGACCTAGTCAAGACGTAGTGTTCGGTAGCTAAGTGGTACTTGTTTGTTGCATAAGTGGGATTGGTTAAGACAGTCGTGCGGCCTTGTTGACCTAGTCAAGGGCACGTACGGGTGGGTT
This sequence comes from Agapanthus africanus, assembly GCA_030015575.1. Taxonomy (NCBI): domain Eukaryota; kingdom Viridiplantae; phylum Streptophyta; class Magnoliopsida; order Asparagales; family Amaryllidaceae; genus Agapanthus; species Agapanthus africanus. The sequence continues at coordinate 542,740,163 of CM057348.1, forward strand.
TAATGCAATCCAGAATAATGACGGGTTGAACTTGACTGGCGGTTTATGGTTTGTTGACCTAGTCAAGGTCATAAACCGCTTGGGGTAAAAATCACATCGGGAGTTTCAAAAGAACTGAAACTTGCCAGGCATGCGCATACCTTCTGGAGTGTGGTGACGTGAGTGGATTCCGTCACGTTATCATGCGATGATAGTTGGATCCCGATTCCCACTGATGAGTTGGTTTACTCCTCGGGAGATCCTGACTAATTCTTCTTTCAGGTTTGGAGGAGAATTTGAGGTACAGTGGGAGGTTTCCAGATTAGACAAAGTGATAACCATTCTGATCTAGGTTAGAGTGCACGCTGAGTGTTTCTTTTCTCTCTCTCTTTGGCAGCGACCATTGACCCGACCCTAAGACTATGACTCAGTGACCAAGTTGACCGAACCTTCTTAACACAGGCTTTTGGATTGTCAGAGTTGCAGACCTCTTTGCCACTCCTACTTTTACCCTTTTCTCCAGGACACCCCGTATTACTACGAACGTCCACTTCCATTGGACAAAACCATCGTATGGTTATATACGAACTCGAAGGACTTCGAGGATGGTTTCCGGTTTTGGAGAAAACGAATAGGATTATTCAGTTGTCTTTTCTTTTCACCTTCTCTCAGGTTGCGAGTACTCCTTGGCTTAGGAGTAGTACACCTATTACGCAGATTGGATAGTCTTCTTCCAAACCTTAGGCTGGTGCCGAACGGTGGGGAATGAAGAAAACCAATTAGCCTAAACGGTGTGCAGAAGGTATTAAGATTAAGACAAAGCAAGGGATTAGTAGGAGGGCAAAGTAAATTGCGACTGATATTCACGACCAAACCAAGTATTTCTTCGCCAATCCTAAATCACCTTTGTATTTCTCCAGGACACTCCGTATTACTACGAAGATCCCAGTTTATTGGATAATCCATCGTATGGTTATATACGAACTCGAAAGGAACTTGTTCCAGTTCGGGGATGGATCCTAGTTCAGGAGAAATAGGAATAAAGTACATTCAGGTGTCTTTTATCTTCACCTTCTCTCGCGTTGCGAGTGCTCCTAGGATTAGGACAGTACACCCTTTATGCCTTTTGGATAGTCTTCTTCCAAACCATAGGCTGGTGCCGAACGGTAGGGAAGGAAGAATACCATTTGACCTAAAGGGGTGTACAGAAGGTAATGACTAAAGACACATAAAGGGATTTAGAAAGATGGCAAAGAATTATACGGTTATAGTTGTGAATCTTGATAATGGAAGAGGCATTACTAGGAATACCAGGATACCCCGACGAAACATTCCAATGTTTCAGTTTCACTGTGTACTGTTAATAGAAAACTGATTTCCCGATTAGACACTTACTCCAGGGTATGTATTTACCAGGTATGGTTCTCACATCTGTATGGTTTTACAGATGTTGAGTGGGAGTAAGTTATTGGGAATTGGGTGATCATCCTCACTATATCGGGATTCATTGTAATCGGTGATATTTGAGGAAGTCACCTGGGTTGTTTGCCGGACGGCAATTTTTTGGTTTTGAATATCCGCGGTTATGCACCAATTTCAAATTGATATATCTGTACGTCTATTTTCATAGAGTGAGATATACCTTTTGATATTATGTCGATGACATTTACCTATATCAGTGGATGGTTAGGTAAGGAGCATTAAACAGCGGTGTAATTCTTCTTAACCATAGGTACAGTTTTCAACCTACGACACACAGTGAATGAGTTATTAGACTCAAGGGACTTATACAGAGTATTGTATGTCGTCCAGGGTCCATCAGGACAGAGGGGTTGGTCCTCATACTATATTCTGTTTACTTTTAACTTCTCTAGTTCTTAGACATGTGTTTCGTAGAAACACAGGGTCTAAGTTTTGAGGAGTTATAGGTATTTGAATACAGTAGAGAACCAAGTATTGCAAGTATCGGGATTCTTCAAAGTGATCGAAGATGTAGATACTTGTGTATGGTATTCAGTTGATAGTAATGATAAAGAGAACTTGCTTCTCTTTCAGGTCACTCATAATTGGAAGCATTCCTAAGTTGAGTAACGCTGATCGGCCTCTCTCCATTTAGTTGACATGCACTGGAGACAGCTGCATGATTTGAATCTGGTTCAATTAAATCAGTGCCTCTGGTTCTATATTGGATATAGAACAGTTCATATCTTAACGATGTTAAGGTACGGGGAGATGTCCGGCTTATGCTTAAAACCAGACTCCGGATAACTCAAGGCACGTTTCTGTAATGGCTGTTTGTGGGTTGACCCAGGCTATGACGAGGGTTGACTTTCTACCATCTGGCAGATCAATAGAAATATTGTTCTAGACTCGCCACAGTTTTATTAAAAATGGATTTTTTTTCAAAAACAGTAGTGGGAGTATGGTAGAACTGGAAGTGATTCCAGAACCGCAAACGATTACTGAAGATTTGATAAGGAACCTAAAGATTCAATCTGATTTGACATTCCATTGCCACTCCGCAGATAAGGTGGGTAACTTCAGGCACCCGAGAGGTACTCCGGTAGCCTCAAGGACGGTGACAGGGAAGTTCTTGTTTACCCACACTTGCCATTGTTGTTGTTCCAGGCTGCGAGACCCGGTAGGAGGATGAGTATAGCGTCGTTCTAAACTAGCTTTGGAATTGCACGTCTATATGACTCTGGCAGAGGGTTGTCGTAGTCAGTGGGAGCAGCGGAAGCATTGGTGGACTTCATGCTTATATCTATTTGTAGACTAAAGCAGAAATAGCGGAGATAGATCATCCATTTCTGATGTGACAGTCATAGGTTTGACGTCATCAGAATAGGGGATGGATCTGTTGAGAAGGTAGTAGGAAGTGATATTCCTATACTACGATCGGTTATACTTAGGTCGTCACACAGTGGTTTCTCCACAAGGGACTTGGATATTATATCAGACATACTGGTTACTAGATCTATGGTTTTAGATCTAGATTTGGGTGGTTTCCCAATCTGGGTACCTTGACAGCATTCTATGAGTATTTAGAATGGACGACTCCTGACACGGTAGTGCACCTGCAGTTGATGGAGTCACCCTCTCTAAAGGTGTCTTATAGACTAAAGGGGAGAGGGATACTCATGATTGGCAGATCACTTGCTTAGGCAATTGAGTCAATCATGAGATGTCAAGTACCGCACCAGATGTTGTTCTTGCACTAGATGCAATAAGTTGATATTGATCCAATCCTGGAAAAACAGTCGGAAGCAGTTTTAGAACATAAGTGAATGTTCTAGGGATATGATAACGGCAGCCTCCTTTAGGAGACAGTTATCATTCCAGGCTTCCAAGGTGACATGGACGACAAGGAGGTTGTCAGAGTTATAGTTTTCCTTCTGAGGAGGGGCAGTATTTTGGACAGGTGGTCCAAGGCAATACTGAGGGAGGCATGGCGCAGGATACTGATTAAGTTCAGTTGTTGATACAGTCTAAGAAGTTTGGATTTGGAGTTCATTTATGAGCTAGGTCCCATCAGACATCCAGACATTCTAAGACAGGTATTGCTCATTTCGGGAGATGGCTTTCTCCGGGAACTTGAGATATAGAGAGACATAGAAAGAAACATCACAGCGGATCCACTCACTGAGGCTATTCCTCGAACGCAATAGTTTCGCAAACGAGCTTTGTGAGACTGACTAGTAGAGGAGTTGGGTGTTCGGTATCACACAGGCTGTGAGTATGCGACATCGCAATAATTAGCCTTGAGTGCAAGTGGGAGATTGTTGGAGATAGTGCCCTCAGAGTCAATTATTGGATCACAGGCACGTGATTGCAATGATTGAGGGAGGACCTATCCCGGTAGGACAGTCTTACTCGAGATGATAGTATGCTATCTGGTTTATCTTTATCATCGTGTACTGCTTTAGGTGACCTGACATGTCGCTATTACACGTTGATAGAGCCCTTAGGATTCTTGCTTGACGACCAGCAGTATGATGGCGATCATGTACGTGGGAGCTGGGGTCTATAAGCACATCCTTAAAAGGTCCCTAGTCGTGGGAGTTTCGAGACTGGGCATCGATACTCCATTAGTAGACTAGTGTATACAGTCGAGACCCCGACGAGGGGCGGTGGCCGGTCTCACAAGCCACTGGTGTCAGTTGGTTCACCTAAGATGTATACAGGTGCTCATTGGGTTATGAGTACACCGGACAGGACTCGCCGGGAACCTGCTAGTTGGGCTTATACCTGACGTCAGATAGCAGTTCCCAGGTGACATGTGTACAGGTTAGTTCATCGACCTGAGGATCGTCATTTGTCTCGTGTGAGTTCCCACTGTGCTTTGATTACTACCCTACCACGGCTCAAAGGAGTCGTGCAAACAGGTTTTAGTTGGGTACAGTCCCGAGCCACATGGAGGCAGTGAGCGGATCTTCAGGGGTTCGTCTCTCCCGGTATTGGGGGTGAGGTCGCGCTGTGTCTAGGAGAGCCATTACGCAAAGCCCTCGGCCGAGGCAGGAGATTTACTGGTAGGTATTCCAGTAGTATCTCAGGGCGTTCTGGGCTACACTCCGACACGACTTGTACCGCTTTTGGGGGTCTGACTTTTACCAACCCCCTAGGCCCGCCATGCGATACTCATAGACGAACGGACCGGACTGTACGGATATTGTCACTGACAGGCTCAGTAGGGTGTCAGGATGAGTTCGCTCATCGACGTCCCTTTTAGTCAATAGCTGGTGGCCCGTTACGTATTGGCTTATACCTCTGACGTGCTAGTGGTTAAATCCACAGCCATTGTATTGACGAGTCTTTAGAGTCCACCACACTTTCAGTTACTCAGCTTTCGGGCGAAACGCTGTAGAGGCCGTATGGAGATATAGCAGGGTCCGATCAGATACGTGCGGTATTGCACGGATCAGGATCGGACAGCTTTGTACTAGTGGCCGTATAGTTATATGGCAGGGTTCGATCAGATACGTGCGGTATTGCACGGATCAGGATCGAACAGTTTTACTAGCCGGCTTTGGTTTAAACCGGTCCTAGTTTAGTACAGTGTAGATTTTGTCTCATTGCATTTGTATCCGGTCGGAATACAGATGCGGGTGTGTATGCACAGTGTCGGGGTTTTTCCTGTAATTTATTACGGGACCAGTTTTCTGGAGTTGCCAGTTTGCATTCCGTTCCGGCCGGTTTTCCTTTGTTCTTTCCCGGCCGGACTTTTCCGATGGAGGGGGTAATTTGCAGTTTTGCAAATTACACTTTGTGGAGGGTTTTCTTGCATAAAGATTTATTATGATAGCTTTCATATCTTTTCTTCCATTACTTGCATTTAATGAGAAAAGAAAGGGTATGGTTTGATGTAAGTTTTGTTATCATGATGTCTTTGATGTGGTCACCTCCTCTCTTGCTCCTACACTCACCTCCCTTTTTGCATTATGTTTTCTTCCTCCACCATTCACATTCTCACTTGAAGATGATAAGTTTTTCATGGTTGTGAGAAGAAGAAGAGAAAGTCTTTCATGGTTATGAGAAAAGAGAGTAGAAGAAAAAGAAAGAGAGAAAGAAAAAGAATGAGAGAGTTCATTTCATCTTCTTCTTGCTAGAAAATTGAAAGCACCAATTTTCTTTACCTCTTCCTCCATCCATCAATGGCAACTACATAAACTCCAAGAGACAAAGTTTCTACACTACTTCCTACAGCAAATCTTGAGCATGTCGAGTTGCCGGCTTCATGCTCGAGTTGCCTCGGTATTGAGGCGGGAGCCCGTAAAAGACGAAGGCGATGTGGTGCCCTTTCCGGCGAGGAGGCGACGATGTGGAGCCAACCTTTTCCGCGGGAGATCGGGATGATGAAGAGAAGACCGGAGGACTCGGATCACTCGGTATACTTCTCACCCTATCTCTTGATTGCTAGCGTAGGTTAATGGTTAACGATCCGGGTTTTCTTTGTCCGCGGTAGCGCCGGTTTCCGAGTAAGGAAAATTTTTGATTCCGCATTTTGGCCTCGAGTACGAGGCCGGGGCGCTGCCGTGGCGCAACAAGCCTATGGTTTGGAATAAGACTATCCAATAAGCGTAATAGGTGTACTCTCCTAAACTAAGGAGCCCTCGCAACCTGGGAGAAGGTGATAATAAAAGACAACTGAATAAACCAATTCTATTTCTCCTGAACCTGGATCCATCCTCAAAGTAGTCCCTCTGAGTTCGTATATAACCATACGATGGATCTATCCAATGGAAGTGGATATCCGTAGTAATACGGGGTGTTCTGAGAAATTCAAAGGGTAAAAGAAGGAGCGGCAATGACTTATGCAACCGGGACAATCCAAAAGTCAGTATTTTAAGAAGGTTCGGTCAACTTGGTCACTGAGTCATAATCTAGGGTCGGTCAATGGTCGCTGCCAAAGAGAGAGAGAGAAAAGAAACACTCTGCGTGCACTCTAACCTAGATCAGAATAGTTATCACTTTATCTAATCAGGAAACCTCCCACTGTACCGTCAAATTCTCCTCCAAACCTGAAAGAAGAATCAATCGGGATCACCCGAAGAGTAAACCAACTTATCAGTGGGAATCGGGATCCAACTCTCATCGCATGATAACTTGATGGAAGCCACTCAAGTTATCACACTCCAGAAGGTATGCGCATGCCTGGTAAGTTTCAGTTTATATTTGAAACTCCCGATATGATTTTTGCCCCATGCTCTTATGACCTTGGCGTTGATCAAAATGTCATAAGTCACATGCCAAGTTCTACCCGTCACTATCCAGGTCAATTTGAACCCACCCGCACATGCCCTTGACGTTGGCCAAAATGGCAGAACGACTGTCCTAAACCAACTCATCTATCTATGCAACAAATGAATACCCAGCAGCTACCAAACACTATACCTTGGCGTTGGTCAAAATACATAGCTTGAATACTACTGAATACCCAAAAGAAATGATGGAGGGCTACGGCTGGTTTTTGGCGAAAAACCTTTAATGTAATAAACTTGATCTCGTTGAAGGAACCTGATAGCTTTTTATAACATTATAGTGGCGAAAACCTTTTGCTAAAGAGGTCACTCCCGGCGAAGGGATCTCGGCTCTTTCCTCGTGGAATGAGGTGCAGGATATTCTAACTGAATACCATAATGCAAAGCAACTTATAATCGACTATAGTGAAGTTATTACCCTGACGCAAACTTCTGCCCAAAGGGTTACTCCCGGTAAAGGGATCTCGGCCCTTTCCTCGTCGAATGAGGTGCAGGATATTCTAACCGAATATCGCTATGCATAACAAAAGGAAACGTCTTTGTAATAGCACCTTTTAAAACTGTTCCAACAACATCAAATATAGGTTTGTTTTATCCTTGTATTGATAAGAATCAATGCAGTCCCATCAAATAATCACACCAGAAAAGAACGAAAATATAATGTACGTATATGCCATCCGCATTCGCCACTGGGTCCCGTCATCATCGTTAGGTTACTTAACTAACGACAGAGTGGGGGCTGGACTAGCGCGGGTGTAAAACATATACAACATCTAATAGTATATATACCAATATACAATAATCGCTCCAGGCGTGATAATATGCAACATTACAGAAAAGTAATAAGTATCACAGAACAATACAGATAATCTGGGATCCCCGGGTTTCACAGAGCCGCTACTGAAACCCGACGTTTCCCTGGTCGTGTGGATAGCCTATGCAATGAAACCTAGACCCCTACGGGTGCGACAAGTTACCCTCCAAAACCTGAAGCGAGACAGCCCCCTACAGCAAAGTGAATGGACCACCCAGCACTTCATGGAATCCGGTAACTTAAGCACCCCTTCTTGGGTCAACCTGTACCCCTTACGAGTGCGGCGAATAGTCTGCCAATTCTAGAGTGAGGCCCCTCTGCCTCTCAAAGCCATGAGATAAGGACCCGTTGCCCTCCAGAACCCGGCTATCCGTGCACTCCATTGCGGGGTAAACCTAGTACAGAAATAAAAATATGTACAACGGGTACATCGACCTCAGCCCGGTCGTGTCCCAAAAGAATATTATACAAACAGGCAGTGACGACAGTCCACATGTTGGACGCTCGCCCCGCAATATCAAATGTACAAATAAATCCAAACTGCACTACCATTACACATTGCTATCCACCACGACATATTCGCAACATCACAGCACAATACAGAACATCAATGCGAATGTCACGTTCGCAAATCCGTCTAAAAGAGCTATAGCAATTAGACGCAATTTATCGCTCAAATGACATTCCCGGTCGGAGATATAATATAAGTACTGTAAACTAATACGTTTAAATTTCGATCGACAAAATTTCCCGAAATGGGCCCCACGAACTTCTGCTGTACAGTAACAAAATCTGGGCCCAAAAGAAACAATCCAGAAACCACAATTCATTGTGTAGAAGTTACTGTAGAAAATTGGCTAATTGATCTCCTAATGCGGCGGCGGATCCGCGGCCAAACCCTAGCTTGGGCCGCGGATCCGCGGCTGTACAGAGGGATCACAGAGCCAATTTTCTCCAGTGTTCTTAAAAAACCCTGCTTGATTTTCTGAGATGCTCAAAATAATTTTTAGGCTTGATTTAAAATCGACAGAAAGTTTAAACAGAAAAATGTAGTTTCGGAAATTCTGTTTGATCGATCTTTTAAACGCGTTAGCACAAGTTAGTAAAGCTTAATGGTGAGGCTTTGATACCACTGTAAGTACATGGTAGCGCCCTGGCCGTCTAACAGACGCCAAATGCGGAACAAAAACTTTTAGACTGGCGCTATCGCATACTATAACCCGGATCTGCCATTAAAGCTAAACTAACAAACTACAAAGTGGGTAGAAATGTTATACCGAACGATCCGAGTCCTTCGGTCTTCAACCATCATCCCACGCTATGTTGCGGCTGCTCCGATCTTCTGAATCTCCAGTCTCCTCGTCCAGGTGGCACCATGTCGACGGATCTTTAAACGGGCTCCCGCCTCTGAATCGAGGCAACTCGATCATCAAGTTTGCTAAAAGAGATGACCAAGATTGATGTAGATAATGAGTAGAAAACTTTGTCTCGTTACGTCCAAAACTATGGACGAACGGTTAATGAATTTGCCTTTTTGGATTGGAATGAAATGAGAACTTTTCCTATTTAATTTCCATGAATCCCAAAACTATCATATTTTCACAAATCAACAACTCTCTTTCTCACAAGGAATGGCCGGCCACTTACATATAGGAGGGAGGTGAGTGTAGGAGAGAGGAGGGGGTGAACACAACATTAATGAAAGAATGAGTCATTTTAACCTTGTCACCAAAAACCATTAATGAACTAATGAATCATCTAACCTAGTCATCATACATTAATTGCACAATAAATGCACTAATGAGTCACTAGCCACCTCATCATCCTAGTCACCATCTAGATGCTTCATGAACCTTCCACACTCATCAAGAAAAGATAAATCCGTCTTAAACCGAATGTTTAAGACCGGCGATAGAAAACTGGAAACTGGCAACTTCCAAAAGTGATCCTAAAACGAATTTCAGGATAACCCCGTAACAGTATAAACATACCCGCATTTGTATTACGACCGAATACAAATGCAACTGAGACAAAGATATTATATCTACACAATATAATACTCAGATCCGGCTTAAACCAAAGCCCACCAGTATTATCTGCCCGAAATATGACACGTGCGTAAACACACGTGCATTTTCCGAACCCTGCCATAAATCCATACGGCCTCTATAACGTTTTGCCCGAACTTGGGAAACTGTGTGGGGGGGACTCTAATGACTCATCAACACACTGGCACTAGGTATAACCTCTAGCACGTCAGAGGTACTGACTGTACATAACGGTTGCCTATGTATTGATTAGAAGGGAAGCTGATGAGCGAACTCATGCAGAAACCCTACTGAGCCTGACAGTGACAATATCCGTACAGTCCGGTCCGTTCATCTAACAGTATCGCATATTGAGTCTAAGGGGGTGGATAAAGTCAGACCCCTAATAAGGCGATAATTCGTGTCGGTATGAAGCCCATCACCTCCTGAGAAACTATCGATCCAAATCAGTAATTCTCCATTACCTCGGCCGAGGATTTCTAGTGATGGCCACCCGTGCACTGTACGACATCAACCCCCAATACCGGGAGAGACGAATCCCCGACGATCCGCTCACTGCCTCCATGTAGCTTGGGACTATACCCAACTAAAACCTGTTTGCACGTCTCCTTTGAGCGTGGTAGGGTAGTAATCAAAGCACAGTGGGAACTCACACGAGACAAATGACGATCTCAGGTCGACAAACTAACCTGTACACATGTCACCAGGGAACTGCTATCTGACGATATATATAATACCAACTAGCATGTTCCCGGCGAGTCCTGTCCGGTGTACTCATAATGCAATGAGCACCTGTATACATCTTAGGTGAACCAACTGACACCAATGGCTTGTGAGACCGGCCATCGCCCCTCGTCGGGGTCTCGACTGTATACACTAGTCTACTCTGGAGTATCGATGCCCTGTCTCGAAACTCCTACGACTAGGGACACTTTAAGGATGTGCTTACAGACCCCAGCTCCCACGTATATGATCGCCATCATACTGCTGGCAGTCAAGCAAAAATCCTATGGGCTCTATCAACATGCAATAGAGAACTAAAGCATGTAAACGATGATAAAGACAAACCAGATAGCATACTATCATCTCGAGTAAGACTTTCATATCGGTATAGGTCTACCCTCAATCATTGCAATCACGTATCTGCGATCCAATAATTGACTTAGAGGGCACTATATCCAACAGAGTCCTCGAAAAGAAGGACAGAGAGGCAGCAGAAAAAGCTGCCAACATAAAACAAATGGCGCAAGACATGGTAGGGATGATGTTACAGCCTGACCCTCCAGCTGAAGACCCTCTAATCATTGTTGGAGACGACGGAGGGGAGACATCTAATCCTCCTCTGGCCCTTTTAGCAGCCAAGGAGGAAACCATTTCCAAAGCTGCACTAGACGATTATATTGCTCAGCAGATACGAGTCCACCGAGCGAATGAAGCGGCTGGGCAAATTGTTAAAACTGGACGACCCTATCCGGACTGGTATGACCAAATCAGTTATCCACCGGGATATACGATCCCTAAATTCCATGTGTACAAAGGGACAGGGAATCCACATCAGCATGTCGCTCAATTCAGGGCCTTATGCGGCAACACTGGAGGCGATGAGAAACTGTTGCTTCGCCAATTCGTCGGCAGCTTAGCTGAAACGGCCTTTGAATGGTATTCGAAGCTACCTAACGACTCTGTCAAAACATTTGTGGAGATGGAGCTATTGTTTACACAAAGATTCGCGAGTGCTAGTGAACACACCCCGATAACAACACTGATTAATGCCAGGGTAAGGCCAGACGAAATGTGGGTTCAATACGCAACACGATGGCGGAATCTATGGTCGAAATGCGAACAGCGGATCGAAAAAGCACCTGCGGTAGGCATGTTCGTGGGCACCCTAGACCCTCATGCAACTATCTCACAGTTCATGATGTTCTTCAAACCGACCACGTTCCAGGCTTTAATTGATAAGCTAGCCCAGATGGATCAAATGGGTCACAGATCATCTCCTCTGAAGCCGGAACCCCGAATTGACAAGTGTAAAGGGAAGGCGACCTTCATTGCGAACACCCAACAGCAGCCCAGTGCCCCAAAGCTAGCGGATCAACTAGAAGAGAGATGGCGGTATTATAATGAGAAAATGAAGCGCCCTTACTCATTCCCGCGGGATAAAACGAAGAGGCTGTTCGAGCTGGCGATGCGTAATAGGCTTATCTATCTCCCGAATCCAAGGAGACCACCGCAACCCAGCGAGGTGAATAATCCCAATTATTGCCTTTACCACCAAACGGTAAGTCACCCGATCGAGGATTGCTTCGTCTTTAAGGGATGGATCGAGGATCAGTACCAACGAGGCAGGTTTGCGCTGTCTGAAAAGTGGAAAGTAAACCCGCCACAACCACATGCTCCGAAAAAGATGGACATGCCGGGGGCATCATGCTCATTCATAGAGAAAGCCCCATGGACCACTATGTCCTAAAACTAGCTGTTGCCCGAGATGTCAAGAAGCTATGGCAGATAGCAGCGTCCTGAAGAAGAAAAAAAATATAAAAGAATAAAAAAGAATAAAAAAGAATAAAAAAAAGAGAAAACAGTATGTCCATATGCAAAAGGGGCACGGATGAAAACCCGAAAGGGCTCTGTGAGTAAAAACAGCAGGGCTACCGGCGAGTGTTTGTGAAAACCTGAAAGGGCGCAACTTCGTTAGAAAAAAGAATAAAAAAAAAGGGAATAAAAAAAACGGTATGTCCATAAGCAAAATGGGCACGGATGAAAACCCGAAAGGGCTCCGTGAGTAAAAACAGCAGGGATACCGGCGAGTGTTTGTGAAAACCCGAAAGGGCGCAGCCCCGTTAAAAGACACTTACAAGGTCCTCTCGACTTCGTAAGGAGAAACCACCTGCGTGAGATCCTTACGACTCACAAGGGTGCAACACACTTAGGGATCCCCACAATTCCTAAGGAGAAGTTACACTTGCAAGATCCTCACGACTCGTAAGGAGAACTCTCTTATGGGACCCTTACGGCTCATAAGATTTGAAAGTCTTATGATACAGAGACCTGAACCTGTTCTTAAGCAAACCCCCCCACAACCTTCGATATGGCCCTACAAGCGGCTCAATACTGACCCTTGTATACAATTCACGGGTGCGAATAAACATTTCCCCAGCAAAGTACCACCTGTGACTAGGGATATGTCCATATGGTGAACAACCCTTGTAAGTCCTCTCGACTTATAAGGAGAAAACCCTTTTGTAAGATCCTTACGAGTTACAGAAGAACATGCACTTAGGAATCCTCACGATTCCTAAGGAGAAAACACACCTACGAGATCCTCACGACTAGTAGGGAGAAATACCTTTGTGAGACCCTTACGGCTCATGAAGTCAAAAGCCTTAGTCGACAGGACCCTAACCCTGTTTACTAAGCCACTTTTGTTCGACATCGGCAGAGGCAAATGATGATTCGCTCCTGGTAATATCCCAGTTGTAGCTGTGCTGATACCGAAATCGGTGTCTAATCCCAATCTTACAGCGAAAAGACAGCAAGCCACACATGCATACGAAATAGCCGAAATGATGGGGCAACTTGCAACAAAATCAACAAGTAAAAAAATGTATGCATGCGAAATAGCCTAAATGATTGGGCAACTCGCAATAAAAAGCAGTGAGTAAAAATAAAACAAATAGCCGAAATGATTGTGCACCGCGAAAAATAGCCGAAATGATTGGGCAATCGCGACCTTCGCGATATAAAAGCTGAAATGATAGAGCATCGCAGAAATAAATAAATATATATATATATATATATATATATATATATATATAGTGAAATTTATGCCCTATAGGAGATATCACAGCAATCCCTGTATACAATCTAGGGGCACAAACACAGAAGGAAACATATCTTCCCTCCCTTTGCTCCATCAGAGAACGGAGCCAAGTCCTGACGGTAACTCATATAAAACCTGAAGGACCACCAGAGATCATTTTACCTCAGCGTGGAGTGATCACCACTTCGACGTTCGTCTTTACACAACAGACGAAATGTCACTACAGCGTCCCTCCTCCAACAGGATTCGGACACACCACAACAAGCGAAGCGAAGGCCAAATTCCTAGTTTCAGGGTCTTGACGGTAACTCATATAAAACCTGAAGGACCACCAGAGATCATCTCAACCCCTGGGAAATCAGTGTCCTTGGCAAATTCCTCGACTCAGGGAAATTAGCGTCCTTGACGAGAGCATCTTGATTTGCGTCGACCCGCAGAGAAACCAGTGTCTTTGCAGGAATACCTCGATTCGTTTCAACTCCGAGGAAATCAGTGTCCTTGGCAAATACCTCAACTCAGGGAAATTAGCGTCCTTGACGAAAGCATCTTGATTCGCATCGACCCGTAGAGAAATCAGTGTCTTTGCAGGAATACCTCGATTCGTTTCAACTACGAGGAAATCAGTGTCCTTGGCAAATACCTCGATGCAGGGAAATTAGCGTCCATGATGAGAGCATCTTGATTCGCGTCGACCCGCAGAGAAACCAGTGTCTTTGCAGGAATACCTCGATTCGTTTCAACCCCAGGGAAATCAGCGTCCTTGGCAAATACCTCGATTCAGGGAAATTAGCGTCCTTGATTAGAGCATCTTGATTCGCGTCGACCCGCAGAGAAACCAGTGTCTTTGCAGGAATACCTCGATTCGTTTCAACTCCGAGGAAATCAGTGTCCTTGGCAAATACCTCGATTCAGGGAAATTAGTGTCCTTGACGAGAGCATCTTGAATCGCGTCGACCCGCAGAGAAACCGGTGTCTTTGCAGGAATACCTCGATTCGTTTCAACCCCAGGGAAATCAGCCTCCTTGGCGAGAACATCTCGATTCGTCTCGACTCGTGAGGAAATTAGAGTCTTCGCGAGAACTTCTCGATTCGTCTCGACTTCCGAGATAAAGCCTTAGGCAGCGGGGATAAAAAAACTTGTTTCCTAAGCACTGGGACCCTGCAAGTCGGTCCAAAACAGTCTCTTGCATACTATCCATGGGTCACACTCTCCAAAGTCGAAGTTCGGCAAGGAGGGAAACAACCGCTTACGGGTCCTCTCGACTCGTAAGAGGGAAAATTCTCTTATAAGATCCTTACAACTTATAAGAGAAAACGCATTTAGGAATCCTCACGATTCCTAAGGAGAAAATACACCTATGAGATCCTCTCGATCCGTAGGGAGAAAAGTCTTTGTGATACCCTCACGGCTCATAAAGTTGAAAACTCTTAGGTAGCAGATCTGAACCTGCCTCCTAAGCCATCATTACCTCTTGAAGAAGCCAAGACAGGATGCTCGCTCTATCATCTGTCAACCATGTTTACTAAGGTAGCTTGCTGATAATAGAAGAAGGGAGAAAGCACAGAGATGACACAAGACATTGCAAAAGAAAATGTGTATATCTTTATTCATGAATTCAATTAAGTACAAGGCGAATCGTATAAAAGAATAAAGAATGTGTACATATTATTCAAAGATTATAAGTGTATAATTGATACAAAGCTACCGAGAAGGAAGCGTCTTAAATAGCCCCATCAATTGCTCACCCACTTCCTTCAATGCCTTCTCCTGACCAGCCGCCACCGCCAATTCTACTTCCACTTGAGCCCGCTGCTGCAGGAAGGATGAAAGCTGCTCCTCAACTGCCTGCTGAGCTGCTTCGCGACCTTCGGCATCATGCTCAGCGGCATCGAGCTTCTGCTTCAGTGTTAGCCCGTCAGAAATACTTTGCAGAAGGCCCCCGAAGATAGCCTTCACCTGGGCAGCGTTCGCATCAACCTCAGCACGCAGGCGAGCAGTCTCGCTTAAGGTCTCTTGGCATTCCCTCAGCCTTAAAACCGCTTCTTGTTCCAGATGGCGGAAGTAAGAAGCGCTCTGCTCGATCCATGCCGCCCGTTGAGTACTTGTGGCCAAAACCTCGGGGGCAGGACGCATAAGCTCCAGCTGATGCAGGCGGGCCTCGATCTCCCTGCAGTGATTAACCCAAGACTCGACGACGCCTTCATTATGAAAATTTATAAGCGTCGCCAGTATCGGATTAACCTCCGCAGCGAAATCTGCGGCAGATGGGGGAACGTCTGCGTCAAGCTCTTCGATATATCCGCTCAGCGTGCCCAAACTCATCGCAGCACCTTTTGAAGATGGACGTCTCAAGAAGGCCAGCTGGCATTATGATATGAGTCTCGAAGGGGGCCGGAACCGGAATGACAGCTGAAAAAACAAAACACAATCAGGTGACGGTTCAAGAAATATAGGAAAATCATCAATGAGGGAGTTTACTATACCAGCTGCAGCAGGCGGCAAAGCTGGGAGGACCGGTGGCGCAACCGATCCCTTATCTCCTTCTTCGATCTGTAACACTGCAATCCGGGCAGGGAAGAATCAGAAATAATTCCATTACTGAAAAAAGGAAGGGTATTAATTGAAAACCATACTCGCCAGCGCCACTGGAGGAAGCAAGCTCCGACGGGAAGGAGAAGTGTGGGCGCAACACCTGATAAAGGTGATCAAAAAGCACCCCTGCAAAGATGCAGTAGTACAACATCAGTACATAAATTATGCAATAAAGATAAGAATGATGGGTCACGAATCCATACCTTCCAGCATTTGTGACGGTGCGAGAGAAGGTAGAAAGGTGGCCACCGTCAAGACAGTAGCCGACGGCGCTCCTTCGAGCAATGGGGCATCAACACTGGCCGCGCCTGCATTAGAAACAAGATAAGCACTGTCAGAAAAGTTAAAGAATAAAGAAAAGGACGGTAACCCAAAATTTACCTATGAGTCACCAGCCGAAAC
Organism: Agapanthus africanus; assembly: GCA_030015575.1. Lineage (NCBI taxonomy): Eukaryota > Viridiplantae > Streptophyta > Magnoliopsida > Asparagales > Amaryllidaceae > Agapanthus > Agapanthus africanus. Next base: position 542,756,580 of record CM057348.1, read on the forward strand.
GGCGGCATCTCCTTCCTCCATTGACACGGGTCCACCTCCCGTTGCCTCATCGCCAGACTCTACGGGAGCCGTCGTCGTGCTCGGAAGGCCAGGAGACGGCGGAGGACCGTAGGCGGGGAGAGCAATGATTGGAGCATTGCCAGACTCTTGAGAAAGAGCGACTGGCTTGTCCTCGGGAATCATGCCTGTCTCACCCGCTACTCCCTCGGTCTCAGCGGTCGCAGCCGTCTCATCCACCGTTGCTATAGGGTCGTCGGTCTCAGCCGCTCCATCTGCTGCTGTTCTAGGCTCGGTTATAGCAGCCGTCTCATTTGCCGCTACCTTACGCTCGGCAGTGGTGGCCGTCTCAGGCGCAGTAGGCGTGACTGTCTCACCAGCTACTATCTCGGATCCGGCAACCCCGGCTACGTCGCCCACCGTTGCTTCGGGATCAGCTGCCACCTTCTCCACCGTCCCTTCAGGCTCGACGGTTTCCGTCGCTCCTTCAGTTGGACTTGGCCCTGCAAGACGAGATGTATCAGGACCGATAGTTTTGTAACTCTTACAACAAAGCCTCGAAAAACACATTACCTGAGGTGGAGTGATCGTTGGCCCCCCGAGCTGCACGCACCGCCCGCCTATGAGCAGTGGACAAGGCGACCGGAGACTCTTCCGAAGGAGTAGCAGCACGAGGAACGGCGCTTGGGCCCGCTCCTACGGCCAAAGCAGCTCTGCGCTCCTTCGCCTCGCGCCTCAAGCGCTTCCTCTCCTCCCGGGCCGTCACGACGGACCTCTTCGAAGCTTCCTTCATCAAGGCGTCATCGTCCGCGTTCAGAGTTGCCTCCAGAGCCTTCAAGGCATCCATCATCGGCTTTTTGAGTCGGGTCTCTTGCGGCAATTCCGAAGAGGCAGGAACATCGGTAGCTGGCCCGGGAAGAATCCCCGCATCGGCTTGCGCAGTAGATCCCGCGGCCCCTGCAAAGAGACAAAGAAAAGGTTAGATTGGCCATAAGAAAAGAGAATAAAGACTCAATGAGCCGAGACGTAGCAACGCCCGGTAGAGCGCGTTTCCTTTCCTCCTCCTGGAAGGTTTTCAAGGAAGCAGCGATGGCTTCTTCGGTAGAAACGCCTGTTTAAAAGAGGAAAAGCGTCAGTCAAAGACAATGATAAAAGTACGATGAAATAACGAAGAATGCAACTAATGATTACCCGATTGAGCAAGTTTAGCCAACCACGCTTCGAGCCTTGCCGATCGCTCAGAAGCTGCGATGGTGGCCGCCAGATCGGTATCTTCTGGCTCTACCAAGAAACCCTCGTTGCTTCCGTACTCGCTTAGGCCTTCGGTGGGAGGGGCCTGGAGCTCTAAGCCGAGGATGGCATCGAGGGAAAGAACGGACTTCTTCTTCCTCTTCTGCCCGCGGGTCCCGGTCGCCGCCAAAATCAGCTTACGCTTCGCAGGCACTTTAGGACGGTGGGTCCCGATGTCCGAGCCCACACCAGACTCCGACGAAACCACATTCACCGTCTCCACTGGAGCACGGGGCGCTGGGGGCACGTCCGCGGTAGTCCGGGGCAATCCGTGCGGAAGGCTCAACACGCGCGGTGGCTCAGCTCCAGCATCTCTCAGCGGAGGAACGACAGGGGTCCTTGGCCTCAGGGGAGCTTTGCGGTCGCTGCCGGGAGGCACACCCTTGCGGTCAACCAACAATCGTCTTTCTTCCTTAATAACGGCGCCCGTCGAATGCTGGTACCACGCCGTATATTTATTAAGGATCCGTGGGACGCAATTCGGCTTGCTGATGAAAAAATGAGAGCCCGTATTCAGACGCATGAAGTGATGCAGCGCGCTCCATATCCCTTCTTCAGTGGCAGCAGGTTCCAGCAAGAAAGCTTCCAACGGCACTCCTTGATTATAGCTCAGTTGCTGGGCAAAACGATGCGGGTTGTATCTCATGAAAAGCGCCGCATCATTTTGCCTAAATACCAGGAAACCCGGTCTGATAGAGTACAAATGGAGGGTCTCCCGGGCTGTCAGAATTGAGGCCCCATCTTTGAAAATATCTTGCAATGGCCGCACTGTGGTAGTAGACGCCTTTCCAATGGTTAACACTTTGTCAGTGAAGGACATCCCATCTCCAACTGTGCGGGGGCGAAGGAGCAAACCTCTGGCATTCCGTGGCGACGGATTTACATTGGAGGCACCGATCAATCGCATAATCCAAGAGAAGCTGCACCTGTCATAGAACGAAGGCCTTTTGTGCATACCAAAAATGCCAAGTGCATGTAGCTCAAGCCATGACTTGAAGTAATACATCGAAAAGATCACGTGCGGTACTCCAGGTTCATTAGCATCCACCGCTTGGCTAAGGCGGTTCATTAGCATCCACCGCTTGGCTAAGGCCATGATACAGGTGAGCTAAGCCGGCGATCCCAACGGCCACTTTTACCCCAATGGTCATCCGGTGAGCTGGGTAAAAGACAGATGGCCTCAAACGGTGAAGATGCATTGGAAGCACAAACCAACTCAGCCATAGCCTAAGAAATCCTAAGAAGAACGCTTCCTCATCCATCCCACGGGCTACAACCTCCGGAAAAGGGACAACCGGGGAGTTAGGAAGGAAGAATTCCTTTTGATCTACCTCCTTCGCTGGCAGGTTGTCCAAACCTAAACCGAAAGGGTCATCGAGTGTGGCAAACTTAGCAGCTTCCGTCGAGAGGACGTTTGGGTGAAGAGAACGAGCGATGAAATCCTCGAAACTGACCCCGCGGCTCCCGGATTTGATAAAAAGGCCCTCGTAGATATTCAACACTTTGATCAAACTAGGGAATTGGTGTTGAATGGCATTCGCCGGAGTAAGGCCCATTATCACTGGCTTAGCACCGAAGACATATTCGTCCGTGGGTAGAAGCTCCTCGTAATGCTCCCCTATGACCGGTAAGCCGGAAACTTCTGTGAACTCCTCTAAAGAAACCGACACTTCCCGGTCCAATGCCAGGAAAGTGTGAGTAAGGATATTCCATTGCTCCAAAAAAGCCTTAACCCACCAGGTAGGAAGCGTAGGATATTGGAAGAGAGAAGCATAAACAGCGGTGTACAACCCAAGCCTTATCAACTGCGACTTCTTCGCTGACAAAATGTAGCGAGCCCATGGCAGATAACCGATCGGATGACGGGGGATCAGACCTATAATATATGGTTGCCCCCAGGGTCGCGCTTCGCCTTGACAAATACGGCATCCCAAGATATCAAAAACCATTGGAGGCTGAACGGAAATTGCAGCTAGAGCAGGATGAAGAAGGCCTTCTGAAGTCTAGTCGACTATCTCCACGACGTACTTCACCGGGGGTGAGTTGGCATAATGGATCACCATGATGGGCTCTGATGGTACTGCGCATGAAAAGCTCTGTCAACCCCTGATAATTTGATTGTACCACGACCCCCAAAGGTGAAGATTCTTACGTTCCGGATCATGGTCTTTGATCAAAGCTAGGACCTCCCGGTCTACGGGTGCTCCAGGGAATTCTCCCTCCGAGCGAACGAATGGGAACGAAGTATCGAAAGACATGTTGCCTGCAAAAAGAAGAGGGACGGAGATCAACTGTCAGTATTATAATTTTTAATTTCTGACATTTGGAACTTTAAAAGTTGTACCATACTGCAATGCAGTGAAAAGAGGACCAAAGGGGGACCCACAAAATCTAGATGACAATGCATCAGTTAATAAGACTGCCCCATCATTGGATGAGACTTTCAATTAATGAGGAGATCCCCAAAAGAATATTCTCATTAAATGAGAAATTTCTTGAAACAAGGAGAAAATCTCCCTTTTCAGAGCAAAGCTCTGTTACAGAGTGACACTTGTTAATGATGAAAAAATCCATCAAAGGAAGAATTAACTCCTAAAAATTAAAGTGTGGTATCTTAAAGATCCATGAAAAACTCTTGAAAGTTCTTCATCAAGAGATCAAAAAGATCTATATTTTGTCCAAGAGCAAAGCTCTGTTCATGGGTTAAGAAACCCTGAAACAAGATCTTTTTAGATCCATGGATTCTTGAGAGCAAAGCTCTGTATATGAAACCCTAAAGGGGTTTTCTTTAGATCAGAAGATCTATGAGAGTAAGGCTCTGTTGGTTAAAATTAATTTAATCTAAGTTTTTACCTAAAAGTTTTTAGAGTTTAACTCTTGGAGTTCTTGAAAACGAGAGCAAGGCTCTGAAAAATCAAATTCTTGAAGATGATAGTCATCTAAGGAGGACCAAGGGTCCTATTTATAGGCGCTTAAGCGCCCCTTCAACTCCTGAGTTGATCTAACGGTTGGGATCTTGCCACCGCTGCACTCACGTGTGCGCCACGTGAGCGCAACGGTGGGAGGGGCATTTGTTTCCCCCAATCAGAGCAAAGCTCTGTTTGAATTTCAAAAAATTCAAAAATTGATGCAACGCTTCAGATTCCTTGCGCTGCGCGCAACGCGCCATGTGTCAAAAGCAGACACGCCAGCGCTGCGTCCAAGACAGCGCACCCAATCAGAGCATGGCTCTGTTTTAAAATAAAAATAAAGGAAGCAACACTTCAGATTTCTTGCGCTCTGCGCTGCGTGACACGTGTTAGCGCAGTTGCGCTAGCGCGGTTGAGTGCAGCTGCGCTAGCGCAGCTGAGCTGCGCTCTGTGCTGCGCGACACGTGTCAAGCGCAGATGCGCTTGTGCCAACTGTGCCAGCATTTAAACAATAAAATTCTGGAAAGATCTTTCCAATCTTGTTAAAAACAAGAAGACTGCCTTTTGTAAAACAGAAGCGCTAGGATCAAAGATCCAACGGTGGGGGAATATCCCCAGATCAATCAGAGAAAGATCTATTTAACTGATTTAACAAATCAATTGACACTATATAAAGACCCCTAGACTCCAAGTCTAAGGGTCACAGAGACAGAAAAAGAGACACAGAGAGCTCTTCTAAAAACTTTGAGAAGAATTCAGAGAGAAAGAAAAAAGGTAAAACCTTTGGAAAAAAAAGAAGAATTTCTTCTAAAAAGATCAATGATCTAAGAACAAGATCGAGATCTTTAATAAAAAAAATAATAATAAAGAAGTAATCTACTTCATGACTAGATCTTTTGATCTATATAAAGGCATTGCCTTTTGATGAACCACTGGTTCTTGAAATTTGAGGCAGAACCTCTCTGGAAAAAGAAAAAACTTGTTTTCTTTGATCTAAGTTTGATCAAGATATTAAACAGTGCCTTGCACTTTTGAAATTTGCACTGTTGCGCTCCTTGGATTGGCGCAAGCCACCAGAGAGCGCCACGTGTCAATCATAGAACAACTGCGCCTTGTGCTTCTAAAAACAGAGCATTGCTCTCTTGGTTTGGCGTAAGTCACCAGAGCGCGCCACGTGTCAGCAGCGCACTAGCGCAGTGCACTGGCGTAGCGTACCGCGCTAACAGACTTGCACTCACCAGAGCGTGACACGTGTCACCTCCACATGAATTTGCGCCTTGCGCTCCTCAATTGGCGCAAAGCGCCTGACAGTCCACGTGGCGCATTGAATGCTCTGCATTATAAAAGAAAAGGGACATAGCCCAATTAAAAAGGCCTAACAGGCCAAAATAAATGCTATGCATTTAATTAAAAGTCCAATGCTTTGAAATGGGCAGAACCCAATCAAAGGCCTAAACAGGCCAATCCTGAACAAAATGTTAAACATTTTCAAATGGACTTAACCCAATTCTGGCCGTAAGTCCTCAAATTAAATTGAACTGAGCACAACTGCGCTCTCAAATCAATTTACATCCGGTTCAAGGGTACATCTCTGAACTCCTCTGATATTTGTCGTTGTAATCCTTCAACGTCGTCAGAGAGGTGACGGGTCCCGACAACCACACGGTAATACGGACTGTGGGGTCCTTAAACTCATGGACTAATGCATCCTTAAACCAATATTCGTCCCCAAAATGGGAATGTTGGACCACCATGTCCCCTAAACTAGCAATAGATAACCATGTCCCTAAACTGGCAATGGACCACCATGTCCCTAAACTGGTAATACGGACTGTGGGGTCCTTAAACTCATGGACTAATGCGTCCTTAAACCAATATTCGTCCCCAAAATGGGAATGTTGGACCACCATGTCCCTAAACTGGCAATGGACCACCATGTCCCTAAACTGGTAATGCGGACTGTGGGGTCCTTAAACTCATAAACTAATGCGTCCTTAAACCAATATTCGTCCCCAAAATGGGAATGTCGGACCACCATGTCCCCTAAACTGGCAATGGACCACCATGTCCTTAAACTGGCACTGGACCACCATGTCCCCTAAACTGGCAATGGACCACTATGTCCCTAAACTGGAATAATAGAGCCCAAATGCTCTTTTGTCGGATCTAAACGATCCTGTTAAGTTGATCTTAGTCTCAAATCAGACTAACGTATCCTTAACAAACGTTTAAGTTGATCTTAGCCTCAAATATGGCTAATGTATCCTTAAACCAAAACCTTCAAACAGACTTTAGTCCCGAATTGGACTATAGATCTCCCAACTAACTTTGGTTCAAGGGTACATCTCTGAACTCCTCTGACATTTGTCGTTGTAATCCTTCAACGTCGTCAGAGAGGTGACGGGTCCCGACGGCCATACATTCAATGGACCACCATGTCCCTAAACTGGTAATACGGACTGTGGGGTCCTTAAACTCATGGACTAATGCGTCCTTAAACCAATATTCGTTCCCAAAATGGGAATGTTGGACCACCATGTCCCTTAAACTGGCAATGGACCACCATGTCCCTAAACTGGCAATCAACCGCAAAGTCTCTAAACTAAACAATAGAGTCTAAATGCTTTCTTGTCGGATCTAAACGATCCCGTTAAGTCGATCTTAGTCTTAAATTAGACTAACGTGTCCTTAACAAACGTTTAAGTTGATCTTAGTCTCAAATAAGGCTAACGTATCCTTAAACCAAAACCCCAAATCTAAGAAAATACGGATTTGTACTAATCCACGTCCTACGGGCGACCACATAAATTAGTCTCCGTATACAATCCATGGGCAACCACAAACAAAACAAACACCCACGACACGAAGTGACCATCTGGAGAAGGAGAAAGTTGTTATCGCGATGCGGTAGCGTAATTTACTGCAGGGGCTTGCGCCTACTGGGAAGAGCGTCCCCACAATAAAAAACCCCTCAAACGAGGGGGAATCTGACGAAGTCTGCTACATCGGTCGCATCCGTTTAAACCTCCGATACACGGTGCCATAAATCAACTTGGCATCTTCGGAGAGGTGGACGGATAAAACCAAATAGTATCTGCCCCGAATCTCAGGCAAGACGTCCCTGTCTTGGCCGTCCTTCGAAGGGGAACAGATTCTGGCACGCCCGGTGGGACCACCATGTCCCTAAACTGGTAATACGGATTGTGGTGTCCTTAAACTCATGGACTAATACGTCCTTAAACCAATGTTCGTCCCCAAAATGGGAACATTGAACCACTAAGTCCCTAAACTGGAAATGGACCACCATGTCCCTAAACTGGCAATGGACCACTATGTCCCTAAACTAGAACAATAGAGCCCCCAAATGCTCTTTTGTCAGATCTAAACGATCCGGTTAAGTTGATCTTAGTCTCAAATTGGACTAACGTATCCTTAACAAATGTTTAAGTTGATCTTAGCCCCAAATATGGCTAATGTATCCTTAAACCAAAACCCCAAACCCAAATCTAAGAAAATACGGATTTGGACTAATCCATGTCCTACGGGCGACGATATAAATTAGTCTCCGTATAGAATCCACGGGCAACCACAAATAAAACAAACACCCACGACACGAAGTGAAATGCTGGAGAAGGAGAAAGTTGTTACCGCGATGCGGTAGCGTAATTAACTGCAGGGGCTTGCGCCTGCAGGGAAGAGCGTCCCCACAATCAAAAACCCCTCAAGAGAGGGGGAATCTGACGAAGTCTGCTACATCGGCCGCGTCCATCTAAATCTTCGATATATGGTGCCATAAATCAACTTGGCATCTTCGGAGAGGTGGACGGATAGCACCAAATAGCATCTGCCCCGAATCTCAGGCAAGACGTCTCTCTATTGTCGCGCCGCCATTCGGAGGGGAACAGATTCTGGCACGCCCGATGGGACCTCTTTCTCTTTCCACTCCACACTTCGTGTATCGTGTTCGCGAACGAATCGCGGTTTGCTGTGGTTTCCTGTGGATTTGAGGTACTTAGATTTGGTGTCTTGCTCCGTGCAGAAAACAGAAGATCAATGGCTTCAAACTGCACTATCTGCAACTGCAACTCTCGCTCCATCCCTGCTGGAGGAGTGACTTATGGGCCCCAAGCGGCCTCTCTTTTCGAGATGCCAGTGGAGCAGGTAACTCAAGTCACCACTGGACTATTCTTCGGGACCATGCTCCCACCGATGAGCTTCAATGCCCCAATGACGTCGCAAGAAGCTCCAAAAAAGTCGGTATTTGATCGGCTTACAACTACCGCGGCCCCTCTCAACAGGTCGCCCAACTCCAATGCTTTAGTTTTTAACAGACTAGGCCAGAGGTCCAACGGGCCCATGATGAAGCCTGCAATACCAGAAGGCGTTATCCCGAAGCGGATAGCCATCCCTGCTTCCGTTCCAGGCGAAATCACCAAGGTTGCTTCCCCTACTCGGAAATCTGCTTTTGATAGGAGGGCCGTCCCCATTCAACGGAACCTCGGTCTTTAAAAGGCTGATACCAGCAAATTCTGACCAACACAGGGGGCATGAGGAGGTCACCCCTACGGCTAAACCAACTCCAATCGTGCGACATACTCGCCGTCGTCACTGGCGCCGGATAAGGAAGGCTGGGGGCAACTCCCCCTCTAGGCTAACTCCCCCGGCTCCGGTGGTGGAAATCAATGCTGCTGTTCCAACCGAGAACAGCTTTGAACTGCTCAACAAGGTGCGCAGAAACTCGCCTACTGCAGTGCTGAAGAGAACTCCTACACCTGTGGATAATGCCCCAAAGGTGAAGCTGGAGCAGCCTCCTCAACGGCTGTCCTCTGAAATTTACAAGGTCTGGCGTCAAGTCCAAGACTCCGTGATGGATCAAGACTATCTCCGTCGACAGAAAAAGATGAAAGTTCGACAGGAGAAGGACTACTCTGTCAAGCCACAAAGGACGACAGCTACTTGGGTGCCCACTACAACGGCCCCCTCAACTTCGACCGCTCAAAAAAGAAGGAGGTTGGAGAAGATCCCCGTGTCTTTGGCAAATCGCAAAGACACTGAATCTAAACGCCCCAAGTTTGGGGGCATTGTGGTGCACACCGTTTATATGGCTTCCGGAAAGGAGGAAAGCCGTGCTTCGATGGGTCACCGACCGCTCACTCGATCCGTGATCAGAGCCCAGGAACAGCAGCAGCAGAAGCTCCAGGAGATGCTGACTGCGATGGCCGCGCTCACCGGGCCAAAAGAAAGCCCAAAAACATCATCAGAACAGTGTCACGAACAAGAAACTGACGCTGACTTCCTACGCAGAGTCCTCGAAAAGAAGGACAGAGAGGCAGCAGAACAAACTGCCAACATAAAACAAATGGCGCTTCTCTTCCAAGACATGGTAGGGATGATGTTACAGCCTGACCCTCCAGCTGAAGACCCTCCAATCATTGTTGGAGACGACGGAGGGGAGACATCTAATCCTCCTCCGGCCCTTTCAGCAGCCAAGGAGGAAACCATTTCCAAAGCTCCACTAGACGATTATATTGCTCAGCAGATATGAGTCCACCGAGCGAATGAAGCGGCTGGGAAAATTGTTAAAACTGGACGACGCTATCCGGACTGGTATAACCAAATCAGTTATCCACCGGGATATACAATCCCTATATTCCATGTGTACAAAGGGACAGGGAATCCACATCAGCATGTCGCTCAATTCAGGGCCTTATGCGGCAACACTGGAGGCGATGACAAACTGTTGCTTCGCCAATCCATCGGCAGCTTAGCAGAAACGGCCTTTGAATGGTATTCGGAGCTACCTAACGACTCTGTCAAAACATTTGCGGAGATGGAGCAATTGTTTACACAAAGATTCGCGAGTGCTAGTGAACGCACCCCGATAACAGCACTGATTAATGCCAGGGTAATGCCAGACAAAACGTGGGTTCAATACGCAACACGATGGCGGAATTTATGGTCGAAATGTGAACAGCGGATCGAAGAAGCACCTGCGGTAGGCATGCTCGTAGGCACCCTAGACCCTCATGCAACTATCTCACAGTTCATGATGTTCTTCAAACCGACCACATTCCAGGCTTTAATTGATAAGCTAGCCCAGATGGATCAAATGGGTCACAGACCGTCTCCTCCGAAGCCGGAACCCCGAAACGACAAGTGTAAAGGGAAGGCGACCTTCGTTGCGAACACCCAACAGCAGCCCAGTACCCCAAAGCTAGCGGATCAACTAGAAGAGAGACGGCGGTATTATAATGAGAAAATGAAGCGCCCTTACTCATTCCCGCGGGATAAAACAAAGAGGCTGTTCGAGCTAGCGATGCGCAATAGGCTTATCTATCTCCTCAATCCAAGGAGACCACCGTAACCCAGTGAGGTGAATAATCCCAATTATTGCCCTTACCACCAAACGGTAAGTCACCCGATCGAGGATTGTTTCGTCTTTAAGGGATGGATCGGGGATCAGTACCTACGAGGAAAGTTTGCGCTGTCTGAAAAGTGGAAAGTAAACCCGCCACAACCACATGCTCCGAAAAAGATAGACATGCCGGGGGCATCATGCTCATTCATAGAGAAAGCCCCATGGACCAATATGTCCTAAAACTAGCTGTTGCCCGAGATGTCAAGAAGCTACGGCAGATAGCAGCGTCCCGAAGAAGAAAAAAAATATAAAAGAATAAAAAAGAATAAAAAAAAGAGAAAACGGTATGTCCATAAGCAAAAGGGACACGGATGAAAACCTGAAAGGGCTCCGTGAGTAAAAACAACAGGGCTACCGGCGAGTGTTTGTGAAAACCTGAAAGGGCGCAACTTCGTTAGAAAAAAGAATAAAAAAAAAGGGAATAAAAAAAACAGTATGTCCATAAGCAAAATGGGCACGGATGAAAACCCGAAAGGGCTCCGTGAGTAAAAACAGCAGGGCTACCGGCGAGTGTTTGTGAAAACCCGAAAGGGCGCAACCTCGTTAAAAGACATTTGCAAGGTCCTCTCGACTTCGTAAGGAGAAACCACCTGCGTGAGATCCTTACAACGCACAAAGGAGCAACACACTTAAGGATCCCCACGATTCCTAAGGAGAAGTTACACTTGCGGGATCCTCACGACTCATAAGGAGAACTCTCTTATGGGACCCTCACGGCTCATAAGATTTGAAAGTCTTATGATACAGAGACCTGAACCTGTTCTTAAGCAAACCCCCCACAACCTTCGATACGGCCCTACAAGCAGCTCAATACTGACCCTTGTATACAATCCATGGGCGCGAATAAACATTTCCCCAGCAAAGTCCTACCCGTGACTAAGGATATGTCCATATGGTGAACAACCCATGTAAGTCCTCTCGACTTATAAGGAGAAAACCCTTTTGTAAGATCCTTACGACTTACAGGGGAACATGCACTTAGGAATCCTCATGATTCCTAAGGAGAAAACACACCTACGAGATCCTCACGACTGGTAGGGAGAAATACCTTTGTGAGACCCTTACGGCTCATGAAGTCAAAAGCCTTAGTCGACAGGACCCTAACCCTGTTTACTAAGCCACCTTTGTTCGACATCGGCAGAGGCAAATGATGATTCGCTCCTGGCAATATCCCAGTTATAGCGGTGCTGATGCCGAAATCGGTGTCTAATCCTAAGCTTGCAGCGAAAGACAGCAAGCCACACATGCATACGAAATAGCCGAAATGATGGGGCAACTTGCAACAAAATCAGCAAATAAAAAATGTATGCATGCGAAATAGCCGAAATGATTGGGCAAATCGCAATAAAAAGCAGCGAGTAAAAATAAAACAAATAGCCGAAATGATTGGGCACCGCGAAAAATAGCCGAAATGATTGGGCAATCGTGACCTTCGCGATATAAAAGCTGAAATGATAGAGCATCGCGGAAAGAAATAAAAAAAATTATATATATAATGAAATTTATGCCCTACATGAGATATCACAGCAATCCCTGTATACAATCCAGGGGCACAAACACAGAAGGAAACATATCTTCCCTCCCTTTGCTCCATCAGAGAACGGAGCCAAGTCCTGACGGTAACTCATATAAAACCTGAAGGACCACCAGAGATCATCTTACCTCAGCGTGGAGTGATCACCACTTCGACGTTCGTCTCTACACAACAGACGAAATGTCACTACAGCGTCCCTCCTCCAACAGGATTCGGACACACCACAGCAAGCGAAGCGAAGGCCAAATTCCTAGCTTCAGGGTCTTGACGGTAACTCATATAAAACCTGAAGGACCACCAGAGATCATCTCAACCCCAGGGAAATCAGTGTCCTTGGAAAATACCTCGACTCAGGGAAATTAGCGTCCTTGACGAGAGTATCTTGATTCGCGTCGACCTGCAGAGAAACTAGTGTCTTTGCAGGAATACCTCGATTCGTTTCAACTCCGAGGAAATCAGTGTCCTTGGCAAATACCTCGACTCAGGGAAATTAGCATCCTTGACGAGAGCATCTTGATTCGCGTCGACCCACAGAGAAATCAGTGTCTTTGCAGGAATACATCGATTCGTTTCAACTCCGAGGAAATCAGTGTCCTTGGCAAATACCTCAACGCAGGGAAATTAGCGTCCTTGACGAGAGCATCTTGATTCACGTCGACCCGTAGAGAAATCAGTGTCTTTGCAGGAATACCTCGATTCGTTTCAACCCCAGGGAAATCAACGTCCTTGGCAAATATTCGATTCAGGGAAATTAGCGTCCTTGATGAGAGCATCTTAATTCGCGTCGACCCGCAGAGAAACCAGTGTCTTTGCAGGAATACCTCGATTCATTTCAACTCCGAGGAAATCAGTATCCTTGGCAATTACCTCGATTCAGGGAAATTAGCGTCCTTGACGAGAGCATCTTGATTCGCGTCGACCCGTAGAGAAACCGGTATCTTTGCAGGAATATCTCGATTCGTTTTAACCCAGGGAAATCAGCGTCCTTAGCGAGAACATCTCAATTCGTCTCGACTCGTGAGGAAATTAGTGTCTTCGCGAGAACTTCTCAATTTATCTCGATTTCCGAGATAAAGCCTTAGGCAGCGGGGATTAAAAAACTTGTTTCCTAAGCACTGGGACCCTGCAAGTCGGTCCAAAATGGTCTCTTGCATACTATCCACGGGTCACACTCTCCAAAGTCGAAGCTCGGCAAGGAGGGAAACAACCGCTTACGGGTCCTCTCGACTCGTAAGAGGGAAAATTCTCTTATAAGATCCTTACGACTTATAAGAGAAAACGCACTTAGGAATCCTCACGATTCCTAAGGAGAAAATACACCTATGAGATCTTCTCGATCCGTAGGGAGAAAAGTCTTTGTGAGACCCTCACGGCTGATAACGTTGAAAAGTCTTAGGTAGCAGATCTGAACCTGCCTCCTAAGCCATCATTACCTCTTGAAGAAGCCAAGACAGGATGCTCGCTCTATCATCTGTCAACCATGTTTACTAAGGTAGCATGCTGATAATAGAAGAAGGGAGAAAGCACAGAGATGACACAAGACATTGCAAAAGAAAATGTGTATATCTTTATTCATGAATTCAATTAAGTACAAGGCGAATCGTATAAAAGAATAAAGAATGTGTACATATTATTCAAAGATTACAAGTGTATAATTGATACAAAGCTATCGAGAAGGAAGCGTCTTAAATAGCCCCATCAATTGCTCACGCACTTCCTTCAATGCCTTCTCCTGACCGGCCGCCACCGCCAATTCTGCTTCCACTTGAGCCCGCTGCTGCAGGAAGGATGAAAGCTGCTCCTCAACTGCTTGCTGAGCTGCTTCGCGACCTTCGGCATCACGCTCAGCGGCATCGAGCTTCTGCTTCAGTGTTAGCCCGTCAGAAATACTTTGCAGAAGGCCCCCGAAGATAGCCTTCACCTGGGCAGCGTTTGCATCAACCTCAGCACACAGGCGAGTAGTCTCGCTTGAGCTCTCTTGGCATTCCCTCAGCCTTAAAGCCGCTTCTTGTTCCAGATGACGGAAGTAAGAAGCGCTCTGTTCGATCCATGCCGCTCGTTGAGTAGTTGTGGCCAAAACCTCGGGGGCAGGACGCATAAGCTTCAGCTGATGCAGGCGGGCCTCGATCTCCTTGCAGTGATTAACCCAAGACTCGACGACGCCTTCATTATGAAAATTTACATGCATCGCCAGCATCGGATTAACCTCCGCAGCGAAATCTGCGGCAGATGGGGGAACGTCTGCGTCAAGCTCTTCGATGTATCCGCTCAGCATGCCCAAACACATCGCAGCACCCGTTGAAGATGGACGTCTCAAGAAGGGGCCTGCCGGCATTATGATGTGAGGCTCGAAGGGGGCCGGAACCGGAACGACAGCTGAAAAAAAACACAATCAGGTGATGGTTCAAGAAATATAAGAAAATCATCAATGAGGGAGTTTACTATACCAGCTGTAGCAGGTAGCAAAGCTGGGAGGACCGGTGGCGCAACCGATCCCTTATCTCCTTCTTTGATCTGTAACACTGCAATCTGGGCAGGGAAGAATCAGAAATAATTCCATTACTGAAAAAAGGAAGGGTATTAATTGAAAACCATACTCACCAGCGCCACTGGAGGAAGCAAGCTCCGACGGGAAGGAGAAGTGTGGGCGCAGCACCTGATAAAGGTGATCAAAAAGCACCCCTACAAAGATGCAGTAGTACAACATTAGTACATAAATTATGCAATAAAGATAAGAATGATGGGTCACGAATCCATACCTTCCAGCATTTACGACGGTACGAGAGAAGGTAGAGAGGTAGCCACCGTCAAGACAGTAGCTGACGGCGCTCCCTCGAGCAATGGGGCATCAACACTGGTCGCACCTGCGTTAGAAACAAGATAAGCACTGTTAGAAAAGTTACAGAATAAAGAAAATGACGGCAACCCAAAATTTACCTATGAGTCACCAGCCGAAACGGCGGCGTCTCCTTCCTCCATTGACACGGGTCCACCTCCCGTTACCTCATCGCCAGACTCTACGGGAGCCGTCGTCGTGCTCGCAAGGCCAGGAGACGGCGGAATACCGTAGGCGGGGAGAGAAATGATTGGAGCATTGCCAGACTTTTGAGAAAGAGCGGCTGGCTTGTCCTCGGGAATCATGCCCGTCTCACCCGCTACTCCCTCCGGCTCAGCGGTCGCGGCCGTCTCGTCCACCGTTGCCATAGGGTCGTCGGTCTCAGCCGCTCCATCCACTGCTACCATAGGCTCGGTTATAGAAGCCGTCTCATTTGCCTCTACCTCACGCTCGGCAGTGGTAGCCGTCTCAGGCGCAGTAGGAATGACTGTCCAACCAGCTACTATCTCGGATCCGGCAACCCCGGCTACGTCGCCCACCATTGCTTCGGGATCAGCTGCCACCTTCTCCACCATCCCTTCAGGCTCGACGGTTTCCGTCGCTCCTTCAGTTGGACTTAGCCCTGCAAGACGAGATGTATCAGGACCGATAGTTTTGTAACCCTTACAACAAAGCCTCGAAAAACATATTACCTGAGGTGGAGTGATCGTTGGCCTCCCGAGCTGCACGCATCACCCGCCTATGAGCAGTGGAAAAGGAGACCGGAGACTCTTCCGATGGAGTAGCAGCATGAGGAACGACGCTTGGGCCCGCTCCTACGGCCAAAGCAGCTCTGCGCTCCTTCGCCTCGCGCCTCAAGCGCTTCCTCTCCTCCCGGGCCATCACGACGGACCTCTTCGAAGCTTCCTTCATCAAGGCGTCATCGTCCGCGTTCAGAGTTTCCTCCAGAGCCTTCAAGGAATCCATCATCGGCTTTTTGAGTCGGGTCTCTTGCGGCAATTCCGAAGAGGCCGGAACATCGGTAGCTGGCCCGGGAAGAATCCCCGCATCGGCTTGCGCAGTAGATCCCGCGGCCCCTGCAAAGAGACAAAGAAAAGGTTAGATTGGCCATAAGAAAAGAGAATAAAGACTCAATGAGCCGAGACGTAGCAACGCCCGGTAGAGCGCGTTTCCTTTCCTCCTCCTGGAAGGTTTTCAGGGAAGCAGCGATGGCTTCTTCGGTAGAAACGCCTGTTTAAAAGAGGAAAAGCGTCAGTCAAAGACAATGATAAAAGTACGATGAAATAACGAAGAATGCAACTAATGATTACCCGATTGAGCAAGTTTAGCCAACCACGCTTCGAGCCTTGCCGATCGCTCAGAAGCTGCGATGGTGGCCGCCAGATCGGTATCTTCTGGCTCTACCAAGAAACCCTCGTTGCTTCCGTACTCGCTTAGGCCTTCGGTGGGAGGGGCCTGGAGCTCTAAGCCGAGGATGGCATCGAGGGAAAGAACGGACTTCTTCTTCCTCTTCTGCCCGCGGGTCCCGGTCGCCGCCAAAATCAGCTTACGCTTCGCAGGCACTTTAGGACGGCGGGTCCCGATGTCCGAGCCCACACCAGACTCCGACGAAACCACATTCACCGTCTCCACTGGAGCACGGGGCGCTGGGGGCACGTCCGCGGTAGTCCGGGGCAATCCGTGCGGAAGGCTCAACACGCGCGGTGGCTCAGCTCCAGCATCTCTCAGCGGAGGAACGACAGGGGTCCTTGGCCTTAGGGGAGCTTTGCGGTCGCTGCCGGGAGACACACCCTTGCGGTCAACCAACAATCATCTTTCTTCCTTAATAACGGCGCCCGTCGAATGCTGGTACCACGCTGTATATGTATTAAGGATCCGTGGGATGCAATTCGGCTCGCTGATGAAAAAATGAAAGCCCGTATTCAGACGCATGAAGTGATGCAGCGCGCTCCACATCCCTTCTTCAGTGGCAGCAGGTTCTAGCAAGAAAGCCTCCAACGGCACTCCTTGATTATAGCTCAGTTGCTGGGCAAAACGATGCGGGTTGTATCTCATGAAAAGCGCCGCATCATTTTGCCTAAATACCAGGAAACCCGGTCTGATAGAGTACAAATGGAGGGTCTCCCGGGCTGTCAGAATTGAGGCCCCATCTTTGAAAATATCTTGCAATGGCCGCACTGTGGTAGTAGACGCCTTTCCAATGGTTAACACTTTGTCAGTGAAGGACATCCCATCTCCAACTGTGCGGGGGCGAAGGAGCAAACCTCTGGCATTCCGTGGCGATGGATTTACAATGGAGGCGCCGATCAATCGCATAATCCGAGGGAAGCTGCACCTGTCATAGAACGAAGGCCTTTTGTGCATACCAAAAATGCCAAGTGCATGTAGCTCAAGCCATGACATGAAGTAATGCATCGAAAAGATCACGTGCGGTACTCCAGGTTCATTAACATCCGCCGCTTGGCTAAGGCCATGATACAGGTGAGCTAAGCCGGTGATCCCGACGGCCACTTTTACCCCAATGGTCATCTGGTGAGCTGGGTAAAAGACAGATGGCCTCATACGGCGAAGATGCATCGGAAGCGCAAACCAACTCAGCCATAGCCCAAGAAATCCTAAGAAGAACGCTTCCTCATCCATCCTAGGGGCTGCAACCTCCGCAAAAGGGACAACCGGGGAGTTAGGAAGGAAGAAATCCTTTTGATCTACCTCCTTCGCTGACAGGTTGTCCAAACCTAAACTGAAAGGGTCATCGAGCATGGCAAACTTAGTAGCTTCCGTCGAGAGGACGTTTGGGTGAAGAAAACGAGCGATGAAATCCTCGAAACTGACCCCACGGCTCCCAGATTCGATAAAAAGGCCCTCGTAAATATTCAACACTTTGATCAAACTAGGGAATTGGTGTTGAACGGCATTCGCCGGAGTAAGGCCCATTATCACTGGCTTAGCACCGAAGACATATTCGTCCGTGGGAAGCAGCTCCTCGTAATACTCCCCTATGACCGGTAAGCCGGAAACTTCTGTGAACTCCTCTAAAGAAACCGACACTTCCCGGTCCAATGCGAGGAAAGTGTGAGTAGGGATATTCCATTGCTCCAAAAAAGCCTTAACCCACCAGGTAGGAAGCGTAGGATATTGGAAGAGAGAAGCATAAACAGCGGTGTACAACCCAAGCCTTATCAACTGCGACTTCTTCGCTGACAAAATGTAGCGAGCCCATGGCAGATAACCGATCGGATGACGGGGGATCAGACCTATATTATATGGTTGCCCCCAGGGTTGCGCTTCGCCTTGACAAATACGGCATCCCAAGATATCTAAAACCATTGGAGGCTGAACGGGAATTGCAGCTATAGCAGGATGAAGAAGGCCTTCTGAAGTCCAATCGACCATCTCCACGGCGTACATCACCGGGGGTGAGTTGGCATAATGGTGTAGGGTTCCTAGGCACACTAATGAAGTCTCACAAGGCATCAAACATGGCCAATTCAAATTTTACAAGTGCCGAGAAACCCTAATACGGATCGTTAACTAGATGTATAGGTGATGCGATGCAAGTAACCAACTTTAACTTAAAAGGAAAGAGGGTACAACCTTTGTAGATCCGGTCCTCCACCTCCTAGGCTCCGTGATGATGTCCCTCCACTGTCCAAATTGAATCCATGACTCTAGCATCAGGTTCATCGGAGAAAAGGGCGGACTTGGTCGTCGGCTTCGATGCCGAAGATGATCTACGTCGAGGCATCACAAGATCAAGCTCCCACTTCACCAAGTCATGAAACTTGTGAAGAAAACACCCTATACTACTTGGCAAGAGGTAGAGGATGAAGAAATAGGAGGTGGGTTCACTTTAGAATTGGATTTCTCACTCATTTTCACAAGTTGCCATTGATGGAGGCAAGCTTTCTTCTTGAAGAAGAAGAAGAAGATGATGATAATATGATAAGTTTTTTTTTTTAAAAAGAAAAATAAATGAATACTTATCATATTTCAACCATGGTCAAGTGTAGAGAAAGAACTATGGTTAGTTTGGATGGTTAGGGTTAAGCATGAAGACAAAATGGTCACTTAGTCAAAGCTTCATGAAGCTTCAACAACAAACAAAGAAAGCCACCATTTTCTCTTTATCATTTCCATAATAAATAAATAAATAGATAAATGAAAAAGTAAATCAAATGAAACCCTAACCACTAACTAACCATGGTTTAATTCTTTACACAAACCCAAGCTAGCATGTATCATCAAACATGATACAATCTTGTGCACAAAAATATATCACATATACAATGTGCATTTCAAGTGAACTTCAAGTGAGAAAATCCATTTAAAGTGAACCAATACTAGTTAATGCAAAGTAATATATCAAATATATAATTATACATCAAATCATTAAATCAACACTTGATTCAATGATCCGGTCATGTCGCATATAACCGACTAGTATCCAATGTATCGGCTTATCGAATCAATCCTCGATTCGATAACTAGGTTATATCGCATACAACCATTCGACACATTCATCGCGAGAATGGAATACGGTATCACATACACGCATTATTCTCGGTCCCGCACATATCTCATATGCGCTCCCATTTCGTTTCGCTTGAGCCAGGGAACCTCTGTGTAGGACTCTAAAGACTCGTCAATACGCCGGCAGCAGATGATGATCATATCAAGCACCCACAAGCCGCAAGCGGTCTGCTAAACGTAACGGCCACCCGGGTATTGAGCGATCAGAAGATCAACGAGCAAGCCCGCTCACACTCCTGTGAATCCAACCACTAACACTTACCGTACAGTCCGGTCTGTTCGTCTGATATGTCGCATATCTCGCCTAGGGGTGGTAAAGGTCAGACCCTAATAGCTTGATAAGTCATGCCGACGTAGGGTCCATAATATTCGTGAAACTACTGATAACTCTTACCAGTATATCACTGCAACCCTGGCCAGGGATTTCCTGTTATGGCCAGTCGAGCATAGCGCAACATCAACCCCCAATACCGGGAGAGACGAATCCTCTCCTATCGCTCATTGCCTCCATGTGAATCGGGACTGTACCCAAAAACCACCTGTTTGCACGCCTCAGTAGAGCCGTGGTAGGGTGGAAATCAAAGCACAGTGGGAGAAACACAAGACTCTATGACGATCTCGGGTCAACAGACTAAGCTGTACCAGTGTCACCAGAGAACTGCCATCTGACGAGAGGTATGATACCATCTGGGAGTTCTCGGCGAGTCCGTTCAGTGTACCCAGTCTCCACTGAGCACCCGTATACCATCTCTGATGTCAAACACCAATAGATATGGGATCATCCATCGCCCATCGCATGGGTCGAGAAGACATACGCTAGTCTACTCTGGAATATCGATGCCCCATCTCGATATTCCCACGACTAGGAACATTGAAGGATGTACTCATGGACTATCCAGGCCCCACTAGTATGATCTGCATCATAGTCCTGGAAGTCGAGTACACATCCTAAGGGCTTTATCAACATGTAACAGAGAGACAGAAAGTATACATGTTAAGATAAAGAGCAACCAGATAGCGTACTATCATGTCGAGCAAGAAAGTCCTACCTATATATGTCCCAGCATCCATTACAATATACATCTAATGTACAGTAATGGCCTCTAGGGCATACATATAACTAACAATCTCCTACTTGCACTAGGGCCATCTGTAGCAGTGGTTGCAGTATCACATACTCAACCGTCCCCTAAAAGTCTCTCTCTGGGAAAAAGCCTTCGTGAGTGGATCCGCCGTGTTGTCCTCTGAGTCTTCTCTCCTAACCTCGATCACCCTGGAGATCAACTATCTCCATGATCAGGTGATGCTGCCTCAGAATATGTCTGGGTCACTGATGGGACCAGGGTTCACGGGCCAAAGCCACACTTCCATTGTCACACAATGGTAGGAACCTAGTTCATCTTATGAACCAATATACACCCAAACTGCCTCTTTGGTAGTATCTTTAATAGCGATGTTACCAGCCTTTATCGTCTAGTTTGCCACGGTATCATGCTTGGAACTCTTCCAACATACCGTCCCTCCACTGAGGGTGAAGACAATGCCTGTGACTGACATTCAGTCGTCCTTATCATCCTGGAACAATTCCAGTGATTCTTCCCAGGATCGATTGATGCCATCTCACTACAACTAGTGAGAATCCTAACATCCATCTAGATCTATCTCATAGATCCAAAACCCAGGATTTAGGAGGTATCACTTTGATCCTATATGGAGAATTCATGTGATAAGAGGAGATTGACCGAGCGTAGCATAGGAAACTCTTTTCCTATCAAGAGTATGTTGTCTACGTACAATACGAGGATGACCACCTTACTCTCTACTACCATTTTGTATTTACAAGGTTCATCTACCATTTTGATGAAGTCAAACACTTTGACTATCATATAAAAACAGACGTTCCAACTCCGTGATGCCTGCTTTATTATGTAAAGCAACTTGCACATGTTTCCGCTGCTCCCACTGTTTACGAAGCCCTCTGGCTGTGTACTTATTGACGTTCTCTTTTAAATCAGTATTTAGAAAAGTAGTCATGACACCCAACCACCAGATATCGTAGTCATGGTATGTAGCAATGGCAAGTAGGATCTGGATGGACTTAAGCATAGTCCCTGGAAGAGGTTTCATCATTATCCACGCCTGGTTGATGACTAAAACCTTTAACAAGTCTAGCTTTGAAAGTCTTTAACTTTTCCATCTACACCAAGTAAACTTCTTAAGATATACTTGCTCCTGATGGGGATTTAACCCTTCAGATATAGCACCCAAAGTCCATACTTTGTTGGTGTACATGGATTCCATCTCAGATCGCTAAGCATCCAGCCATTCTTACAGAGTCCTTACTCTCGATGGCCTGCTCGAAACTAGTTGGGTCATCATCTCATGATGCAATCCTTGCTCCCACTGTCATCGAGAAACCGAAGTATCTCTCAGGCAGGTGAGGAACCCTACCAGATCGGCGGAGAGGCTAAGGTTCGTCGGGGATTATTGAATCCTTTGGTGCTGTCAAATCAGCTGCAGTTTTGTATTGCTGGAACCTTTCCAATTCTACAGAACTGACCTTGCCTTGATCTTGTCCGGATTTTTCTTTTGACATAGGTCGGACAATCCCAAATCTTAACTTACTTAAGAGATAGGCTCTTCCTATACCATATCTTATATGGAGTGGTAGGCATTGATTTGAATCGAACCCTATTCAATAGGTATGCAACTTCATAAGTGCATAACTCCCTAAAAGGAAATAGGAAACTCAGTAGTATTTATCATAGAGCGCACCATATCATATAGGGTGTGATTGCTCCGCCCCGATATACCTTCGTGCTATGGTGTATACGGAGGAGTAATGCTGAGAGAGAATCTCATTCTCCTTTAGAATAGTCCAGGAATTCCATGCACAAGTATTCTCCTCGCTGATATTATCATAGGACATAATACTTATACCCGTATTTTGGTTCTCTACTTCTAACTTGTGTTCTGTGAATATCTCAAAAGGTTCAGACTTGTGTTTCAACAGGAACATATGTCTGAATCTTGAGAGATTATCAGAGAATATAATGAAGTACAAAGAACCGGTCCTGGCATGTGTAGACAGGAGACCTTATATACATCATCATGTATCAGTCCCAAGAGTTTACTAACTCTTTCTCTGTTTCCAATAAACAGAGCTATGGTCATCTAATCTTTGTGACATGACCGGCAAGTTTTCATAAGATGTAAATTCAAACTGATTAAATATACATCTAAATGTAACTTCAGCCAGTCGGGTCACATTGATATGACCTAGTCTACAATGCCTCAAGAAGGATTCGTTCATTTCTGAACTCTTCCTCTTGTGTGTGTTCTGTATACTAGGACCTGTAGTTTGATTTAGAACGTTAATGCTTTTAGATAACGTGCCTGAACCGATCAACTTTTGATATAGGAAATATTCAAAACATTATCCATCAATACAAAATTTTTATCATTTCTTTACTAATAAAGAGACTGATATGATTTTGTATATCAGGTTCGGTATCTAATAGCATTTGTTCAGAATCAATGTATTGGTAATACATGGTGACAGTGACCAACAGACTTGGCTGTAACACTTGCCCCGTTTTCTGTCTCCTGAAACTTATCACCCGTTCTCAATTTTTCTACCTTTTTGTAGCCCTATGTAACAGATTACATATCTGGGATCTTGATCCGGTATCAAATACCCAGGATTCAGAGGATACTGAGAAACAGTTCTTTATAATGAACACACCCGAAGGAGATGCATCATATGCACTTTCTTCGTTTGGGTGGCATAGGAATTCTGGTATTCCCTATTTCCTGCTCTGTCTTATAACAATTATAAGTTGGAGCGGGACTAACGTTCCCCAGCTCAGTATAACAGGCGGGTTCGGTCAATATCTGTATTATTATCTTGATTAAGGCGTGATATGGTCGCTACCAGGAGAGAGAGAGAAGAAAACACTCTGCGTGCGCTCTTGCAAGATTAGATTGGTTATATATTTTATCTAATCAGGATGGCTTCCACTGTTTTTATCAAATCTTCCTTCAAACCTTAACAGGAAAGACTAGCCGGGATTAATTACACTCTACAAGTTCACCAATCTTTCAGCCAGGCCAGTGTCGGTACTTTGAGGGAGGTTCCCCGTGCTTTCGCACGGACCTAATTACAGTAAACCTCGTTTCCCCAGAGGCATAACCCCGTTGACACCTTTCTAGACACCTACTTGATCGGCTAATTGTAAAGTGCAAAACTCTCCCAGGAGTAACAATTACTCGTAGTGGGTATCGGGATCCAACTATCACATAGAAGGTATGCAATCTCATTGCAAATTTCAACACTTGAAACTCCCGATAATGGTTTTTACCCCTAGCACCTATGACCTTGGCTATGGTCAACAAATCATAGGTACTAGTCAAGTTCTACCCGTCATTTCGTGATTAATTAGACCCATCCATATGAACCTTGGCTAAGGTCAACAAAGCCACATGACTGTCCTAACTAATCGCATCATATGCTGTGTAGGAAGACATCACTTAGCTACCGCACACTACGCCTCGGCTATGGTCGACAAACGTAGCACGAATACTAAGTACTCTACTTCCTAAAATGACGGAGGGTTGCGAATGGTTTTTAAAAAAAACTTTAACGCTTTGAACTTGATCTCGTTGCGGAATCAAATGGTTTTTAAATGGAATGTTTTTGAAGCTTTTCTAGTTTTGCTAAAGGGGTCATTCCCGGTGAAGGGATCGTCGGCCCTTTCCTCGTCGAATGAGGTGCGGGATATATCATATATATCACTGTGCAAAGCAGAAACTATAGAAGCAATCAAATGACAAACCGAGGGTTGTAGCATTTGCCAGTTATTGCTAAAGGAGTCACTCCCGGTGAAGGGATCTCGGTCCTTTGCTCATTGAATAAGGTGCAGGATGTTCTATAATGAACACCGCGATGCAAAGCAAGAACTGTAGCTACCTGTTTTTATTTTGAAATTCGATTCCGCAACATCAATTAGGTTTATTTTCTTTCATTAATCTCATTAATGAATATCCCATCATTTAATACCACCTAAACATCACAGATAAATATAACGTACGCTTATGCCATCCGCATTCGCCTCGATGTCCCGTCTGCACCGTTAGGTTAGGTAACTAACGCCAGAGCGAGGCAGGGCTAGCGCGGGTGTAAAACATAATCAACGTCTATATAATATATCATATATACTATATACTATATCTATCCGAACAAATCACATGATCACATCACAGATAACGCAGCAGAAAATATCATATGAAATATTGGATATACTAGGACGTCCGTGTTTTCAATACGAGCCAATATAAAACACGGATTCCACGGTCGTGATGAATAGCCAATCCCACACCCCTAGACCCCTACGAGAGCGGCAAGCAACCCTACCAATTCTAGGGTTAGGAGACCCGGACTCGACTCCTCGAGTTGGTCTCCCACTGGACCCTAGAACCCGGTTACCTGTGCCCTCCTCCTTGGGTCTATCCTAGTGCAGAAAAGTAAATAATATACAAATGGTGACATCATCTGCAACCTGGAAGTGCCCCAATAAAAGAATATTACATACAAGTTTTTACATGAATGAAAAGGAAAAACACTCATCTCACATAAAACCCCCCGGCTATTCAAACACGACGATCCAATATAACATATCCAGCAACACATAACATCACATGTCATCAATGTAAGTAAATATGCGCATCCCAATTGTCGTTGACATATAGCAACGAAACCGGCGATATCATATATTACACTTACGGTCACAGAAAAGAAAGTGTAGAACTACAACCGTTGGAATCCGCAACCTCTTTAGACATCGCATGCCTAATCAAATGAACTCCTTAGACATCGCATGCCTAACAATTATAAACCCCGCATTTTAGTCTCAAAATCGAAAACACTTTTCAATATAAAGTCGGGCAATTCAATAAGATTCCCGACATCCTGATCGAATGCTCGTCGCAAACTTCAGTAGGCGGCCGCACCCCCGACGCCGTCGACAAAGTGCACCAAGGCGGAACATCGCTGCCGCGAGCACCCGAACGGATGATTTCGGCGACGGGGTTCTCCTACAGTCACTTGGTCGGGGCTATGGAGTGAGGCTGTCTATTAAGTTTACCTGGCAAGTATCCGCGTATGCTACGTGATTGCGACGGACTTTTGATCACATCAAAATTCCGTGGCAACCGATCAAGTGAGACTAAACTACTAGATTTATAACATTCATTCAGTTATCGCATAACTACTTGTGAATTCCAAATGTTGTATCACATTCCGGATAAATAGAAAATGTTAAACTTTCCGATCGAACAATCGAACACCCAGGTTTTCCCAATACAGCTCAACACATGAAATAAGTCTAAAAACATTCAGTTCATGCCTCAGTACCAACGGTCCAGCCGTAGAAGGGTCAAGCCAACGCCTCACATGTGGCACGCCGTACTGCCCCAAACCCGAAGGTTCAAAGGGCAGTTCAAGACGGTCACATAATCGAGTTAAGGTTTGTTGTCTTCTAGAGGGACCATCGCGTTACTTGCACTACTTAGAACGTGATTAAACTACAGAAAAATCCAACAATTGGAAATTTCCCGGCAGGGGAAAAAGTGGGTATTTATATCCGGTCGAACTTTTTTAACATATTCTAAAATTACCCGGAAAAACACACTGACAAAATTAGACAATCCGATCGATACACCGAGTCCCCAATACAACCCAGAAAACTCAAGTCTTGAGTAAATATTAAAAATTCCCAGAAAACTCAGCACTGCAAAATAAGAATTACTGTGCTTGATTCAATGCAAGAGGAGACTAAAGGGCCGCGGAACCGCCGCATTAGCATGCTAATGCCGCGGTTCCGCCGCGCTTTGATGGACTCAGGAGTACGGGCTTCTCAGTAATTCTTAGAATCTCCTGCTGGGTTTTCTGCATATTTTTAATTCTCAAAAATCCATGATTTCATAAAATGTACAGAGAGCAAGTTTGAATTAGGGTTTCAGTTCGATCGGACTTCTAACTCCGTCTACGCATCGCCTAAGGCTCTAGCTAGGCTCTGATACCACTGTAGGGCAGGCAGCCACCCTATCCAATGGGGTCACCGTGGCACCAACGGGTCCCTCAGCCGCTACTTTTTACGCATGCCCCCTCGCGAGGACTACAACCCGCCAGAACACCTTCCGGTCTCGGGACACCCTGGGGGTAAGAGCCTATGCTTCGCCACACTGTCACACAGTGAGAAGCCCCCATAGGTCGACATCCAATGCCTAGTAGCCCTGATACCACTGTAGGGTTCCTAGGCACACTAATGAAGTCTCACAAGGCATCAAACATGACCAATTCAAATTTTACAAGTGCCGAGAAACCCTAATACGGATCGTTAACTAGATGTATAGGTGATGCGATGCAAGTAAACAACTTTAACTTAAAAGGAAAGGGGGTACAACCTTTGTAGATCCGGTCCTCCACCTCCTAGGCTCCGTGATGACGTCCCTCCGCTGTCCAAATTGAATCCATGACTCTAGCATCAGGTTCATCGGAGAAAAGGGCGGACTTGGTCGTCGGCTTCGATGCCGAAGATGATCTACGTCGAGGCATCACAAGATCAAGCTCCCACTTCACCAAGTCATGAAACTTGTGAAGAAAACACCCTATACTACTTGGCAAGAGGTAGAGGATGAAGAAATAGGAGGTGGGTTCACTTTAGAATTGGATTTCTCACTCATTTTCACAAGTTGCCATTGATGGAGGCAAGCTTTCTTCTTGAAGAAGAAGAAGAAGATGATGATAATATGATAAGTTTTTTTTTAAAAAGAAAAATAAATGAATACTTATCATATTTCAACCATGGTCAAGTGTAGAGAAAGAACTATGGTTAGTTTGGATGGTTAGGGTTAAGCATGAAGACAAAATGGTCACTTAGTCAAAGCTTCATGAAGCTTCAACAACAAACAAAGAAAGCCACCATTTTCTCTTTATCATTTCCATAATAAATAAATAAATAGATAAATGAAAAAGTAAATCAAATGAAACCCTAACCACTAACTAACCATGGTTTAATTCTTTACACAAACCCAAGCTAGCATGTATCATCAAACATGATACAATCTTGTGCACAAAAATATATCACATATACAATGTGCATTTCAAGTGAACTTCAAGTGAGAAAATCCATTTAAAGTGAACCAATACTAGTTAATGAAAAGTAATATATCAAATATATAATTATACATCAAATCATTAAATCAACACTTGATTCAATGATCTGGTCATGTCGCATATAACCGACTAGTATCCAATGTATCGGCTTATCGAATCAATCCTCGATTCGATAACTAGGTTATATCGCATACAACCATTCGACACATTCATCGCGAGAATGGAATACGGTATCACATACACGCATTATTCTCGGTCCCGCACATATCTCATATGCGCTCCCATTTCGTTTCGCTTGAGCCAGGAAACCTCTGTGTAGGACTCTAAAGAATCGTCAATACGCCGGCAGCAGATGATGATCATATCAAGCACCCACAAGCCGCAAGCGGTCTGCTAAACGTAACGGCCACCCGGGTATTGAGCGATCAGAAGATCGACGAGCAAGCCCGCTTACACTCCTGTGAATCCAACCAGTAACACTTACCGTACAATCCGGTCTGTTCGTCTGATATGTCGCATATCTCGCCTAGGGGTGGTAAACGTCAGACCCCAATAGCTTGATAAGTCATACCGACGTAGGGTCCATAACATTCGTGAAACTACTGATAACTCTTACCAGTATATCACTGCAACCCTGGCCAGGGATTTCCTGTTATGGCCAGTCGAGCATAGCGCAACATCAACCCCCAATACCGGGAGAGACGAATCCTCTCCTATCGCTCATTGCCTCCATGTGAATCGGGACTGTACCCAAAAACCACCTGTTTGCACGACTCAGTAGAGCCGTGGTAGGGTGGAAATCAAAGCACAGTGGGAGACACACAAGACTCTATGACGATCTCGGGTCAACAGACTAAGCTGTACCAGTGTCACCAGAGAACTGCCATCTGACGTGAGGTATGATACCATCTGGGAGTTCTCGGCGAGTCCGTTCAGTGTACCCAGTCTCCACTGAGCACCCGTATACCATCTCTGATGTCAAACACCAATGGATATGGGATCATCCATCGCCCATCGCATTGGTCGAGAAGACATACGCTAGTCTACTCTGGAATATCGATGCCCCGTCTCGATATTCCCAC
Organism: Agapanthus africanus; assembly: GCA_030015575.1. NCBI lineage: Eukaryota > Viridiplantae > Streptophyta > Magnoliopsida > Asparagales > Amaryllidaceae > Agapanthus > Agapanthus africanus. The sequence continues at coordinate 542,785,352 of CM057348.1, forward strand.
GACTAGGAACATTGAAGGATGTACTCATGGACTATCCAGGCCCCACTAGTATGATCTGCATCATAGTCCTGGAAGTCGAGTACACATCCTAAGGGCTTTATCAACATGTAACAGAGAGACAGAAAGTATACATGTTAAGATAAAGAGCAACCAGATAGCGTACTATCATGTCGAGCAAGAAAGTCCTACCTATATATGTCCCAGCATCCATTACAATATACATCTATGGTACAGTAATGGCCTCTAGGGCATACATATAACTAACAAATGGATCGCCATGATGGGCTCTGATGGTACTGCGCATGAAAAGCTCTGTCGACCCCTGATAATTTGATTGTACCACGACCCCCAAAGGTGAAGATTCTTATGTTCCGGATCATGGTCTCTGATCAAAGCTAGGACCTCCCGGTCTACGGGTGCTCCAGGGAATCCTCCCTCCGAGCGAACGAATGGGAATGAGGTATCGAAAGACATGTTGCCTGCAAAAAGAAGAGGGATGGAGATCAACTGTCAGTATTATAATTTTTAATTTCTGACATTTGGAACTTTAAAAGTTGTACCACACTGCAATGCAGTGAAAAGGGGACCAAAGGGGGACCCACAAAATCTAGATGACAATGCATCAGTTAATAAGACAGCCCCATCATTGGATGAGACTGTTAATTAATGAGGAGATCCCTGATCAGTCGAAAATACTGCATTTTTAACACGGCAATTTCCCTATCTTTTGCACTCATCTAGAAGTGTTCGGCATTCATATTGCACATATTAGCAAAACATCTCCAAAATACCAGATTTCATGTGTTATACTCTAAAACCGGCACTTTAAGGGAAATTGATTGTTTATCACGGCATCACATCATTCTTGTGTAGCGCAACACTTTTTTCGAAGTCTGTGCAGGAAATTTCAGGAACCAAACCAAAATTGTCAAAGTGCTGATCAAAATTGCGCCAAGTCTATGATTTTTTATCTGGCATTAATACAGAGGGAATTAAAGAATTCAACATATCAATAAAATACCAAGAACTCATCAGCAAGCAGCAACAGAAAGATAAAGCCCTCAGGCTCCTATTAGGCCTTGGATCCGCGGCCTAAGCAGGTTCGTGCCGCGGATCCGCGGCGGCCTTGCCACGTCAGCTCCCCTGTTTTGCTTCAGAATTCCTCTCTCTGTGTGTACACCTCAGCAAGCTATGTCAAAGTATACAGAACTCTTAAAGCTTCTGCCAGATCAGCAAGGATCATTAAATCAAGCTAATCATGATTAAGCTAATTAACCTCCTAACAAACCATTTCTAGAAGCTCCCTCCAACTAACTACTTCTAGAAGCCTCTTTAGCTAACAAACTTTTGGACGGAAATTCAAATTTTGAATCCTTGATCTAGGGTTTTGGAAGGTCTATAAAAGAGAGCTTAGATCTAAGGTTAAGGGTTGTTCACTAGTTCATTAATCTTCATCTCCCCCAAATTCAATACAAGTTGAGTGACACAACTTGTAAAACCCTAACCCTAATTCCAATTCCAATCCAAGATCAAGAATTCCGAGTTCAATCAAAGCAAGAAGCCTAGATCCTTTTGGAGCGAAGCCGATCTTCATCCGAGCAAGTGATCAAAGCCGATCAGCGACTCACGGAGACGATGCGACGCTAGATTCAACGATCAAAGTTCCTTCCTCTTGTAGTTCTTGAGAGTTGTAACTTATTGTTGAATAAATAAAGATGATAATTCTTTTAACTTGCTTATCTTTTGAATTCGAGCATTATGATTCAATCTAGATTCTTGAATGTTTGCTTTGTGATAATGTTTGAGTAAACTCCGCTCGTAAAGGAGTCGAGACGATCGATAGAATGATGATGATTTAGATCCTTTTACAATTCTTAAATCCTATAACGTTTGTAAATTCTTGTAAATTGAATGATCGATGACCTAGTTTCAAGACGATGCTTTCTTGATTGTGTTCGCTCGAAACTAGAAATCAACGATCGATCATTAGATTTACTTGAAGCTAGTTTTTGAATGAGATTCATCGAAAGGACAAAGGATAAGATGAGGAAACCCTATCATTCTTCGCAAGATCCTTAACCTCGATAAATCGTCATCGATCTAGTATCAATTCGTTAATGGATAAGAATATGAAATCATTAGATCTCATCACATCTATAGATCCAATCTACTCCTACGAGCCACACTTCGAATCTAGATTGTTGATTTGGAAATCATCACAAATTCTCAAATATTGATTTTATCGTTTCTTGATTTAGACTAGACTTTTCTAATTCTTGAACTTCAAATCTTTAAATCATGAATTTTTGTTTCTTTTCTTTTCTTTAAATTTTCGACTCATCTAAATCGAAACACGAACGATTACACTTTCCCTGTGGACGATCCGCACTTACTAACGCGCTACAATTCGACACCGTTATTGATTGCGGTCAAATAATTTTTGGTTGTGATTTCTTTACAATTTTCCAACTACACAACGAGAATTCGTATCAATCAATCCCCAAAAGAATATTCTCATTAAATGAGAAATTCCTTGAGACAAGGAGAAAATCTCCATTTTCAGAGCAAAGCTCTGTTACAGAGTGACACTTGTTAATGATGAAAAAATCCATCAAAGGAAGAATTAACTCCTAAAAATTATCTTAAAGATCCATGAAAAACTCTTGAGAGTTCTTCATCAAGAGATCAAAAAGATCTATATTTTGTCCAAGAGCAAAGCTCTGTTCATGGGTTAAGAAACCCTGAAACAAGATCTTTTTAGATCCATGGATTCTTGAGAGCAAAGCTCTGTATATGAAACCCTAAAAGGGTTTTCTTTAGATCAGAAGATCTATGAGAGCAAGGCTCTGTTGGTTAAAATTAATTTAATCTAAGTTTTTACCTAAAAGTTTTTAGAGTTTAACTCTTGGAGTTCTTGAAAACGAGAGCAAGGCTCTGAAAAATCAAATTCTTGAAGATGATAGTCATCTGAGGAGGACCAAGGGTCCTATTTATAGGCGCTTAAGCGCCCCTTCAACTCCTGAGTTGATCTAACGGTTGGGATATTGCTACCACTGCACTCACGTGTGCGCCACGTGAGCGCAACGGTGGGGGGGCATTTGTTTCCCCCAATCAGAGCAAAGCTCTATTTGAATTTCAAAAAATTCAAAAACTGAAGCAACGCTTCAGATTCCTTGTGCTGCGTGCAACGCGCCACGTGTCAAAAGCAGACACGCCAGCGCTGCGCCCAAGACAGCGCACCTAATCAGAGCAAGGCTCTGTTTTAAAATAAAAATAAAGGAAGCAACGCTTCAGATGACTTGTGCTCTGCGCTGCGCGACACGTGTCAGCGCAGTTGCGCTAGCGCAGTTGCGCTAATGCGGTTGCGCTGCGCGACACATGTCAGCGCAGTTGCGCTGCACTGCGCGACACGTGTCTGCGCAGTTGCGCTGTGCGACACGTGTCAAGCGCAGATGCGCTTGCGCCAACTGTGCCAGCATTTAAACAATAAAATTCTGGAAAGATCTTTCCAATCTTGTTAAAAACAAGAAGATTGCCTTCTGTAAAACAGAAGCCCTAGGATCAAAGATCCAACGGTGGGGGAATATCCCCTGATCAATCAGAGAAAGATCTCTTTAACTGATTTAATAAATCAATTGGTACTATATAAAGGCCCCTAGACTCCAAGTCTAAGGGACTTAGAGACAGAAAAAGAGATACAGAGAGATCTTCTAAAAACTTTGAGAAGAATTCAGAGAGAAAGAAAAAAGGTAAAACCTTTGGAAAAGAAAGAAGAATTTCTTCTAAAAAGATCAATGATCTAAGAACAAGATCAAGATCTTTAATAAAACAAATAATAATAAAGAAGTAATCTACTTCATGACTAGATCTTTTGATCTATATAAAGGCATTGCCTTTTGATGAACCACTGGTTCTTGAAATTTGAGGCAGAGCCTTTCTGGAAAAAGAAAAAACTTGTTTTCTTTGATCTAAATATGATCAAGATATTAAACAGTGCCTTGCACTTTTGAAATTTGCACTGTTGCGCTCCTTGGATTGGCGCAAGCCACCAGAGAGCGCCACGTGTTAATCACAGAACAACTGCACCTTGCGCTTCTAAAAACAGAGCACTGCTCTCATGGTTTGGCGCAAGTCATCAGAGCGCGCCATGTGTCAGCAGCGCACTAGCACAGCGCACTGGCGCAGCGCACTGCGCTAACAGACTTGCGCTCACCAGAGCGTGACACGTGTCACCTCCACATGAATTTGCGCCTTGCGCTCCTCAATTGGCGCAAAGCGCCTGACAGGCCACGTTGCGCATTGAATGCTCTGCATTATAAAAGAAAAAGGATAGAGCCCAATTAAATAGGCCTAACAGGCCAAAATAAATGCTGTGCATTTAATTAAAAGCCCAATGCTTTAAAAAGGGCAGAACCCTATCAAAGGCCTAAACAGGCCAATCCTGAACAAAATGTTAAACATTTTCAAATGGACTTAACCCAATTCTGGCCGTAAGTCCTCAAATTAAATTGAACTGAGCACAACTGCGCTCTCAAATCAATTTACATCCGGTTCAAAGGTATATCTCTGAACTCCTCTGATATTTGTTGTTGTAATCCTTCAATGTCGTCAGAGAGGTGACGGGTCCCGACAACCATACGGTAATACGGACTTTGGGGTCCTTAAACTCATGGACTAATGCGTCCTTAAACCAATATTCGTCCCCAAAATGGGAATGTTGGACCACCATGTTCCCTAAACTGGCAATGGACCACCATGTCCTTAAACTGGCAATGGACCACCATGTCCCTAAACTGGTAATACGGACTGTGGGGTCCTTAAACTCATGGACTAATGCTTCCTTAAACCAATATTTGTCCCTAAAATGGGAATGTTGGACCACCTGTTGGAGATAGTGCCCTCAGAGTCAATTATTGGATCGCAGGTACGTTATTGCAATGATTGCGGAGGACCTATACCGGTAGGACAGTCTTACTCGAGATGATAGTATGCTATCTGGTTTGCCTTTATCAGTCGTGTACATGTTCAGGTGACTGATTACATGTTACACTTTGATAGAGCCCTTAAGATCTTGCTTTACTACCAATAGTAAGATGGCGATCATATACGTGAGAGTTGGGTAGTTTATATGCATATCCTTAATTGTGGTCCCTAGTCGTGGGAGTTTCGAGACAGGGCATCGATACTCCGGAGTAGACTAGTGTATACAGTCGAGACCCCGACGAGGGGCGGTGGCCGGTCTCACAAGCCACTGGTGTCGGTTGGATCACCTAAGATGTATACAGGTGCTCATTGGGTTATGAGTACACCGGACAGGACTCGCCGGGAACCTGCTAGTTGGTATTATACATATCGTCAGATAGCAGTTCCCTGGTGACATGTGTACAGGTTAGTTCATCGACCTGAGGTCGTCATTTGTCTCGTGTGAGTTCCCACTGTGCTTTGATTTCTACCCTACCACGGCTCAAAGGAGTCGTGCAAACAGGTAGTTTTTGGGTACAGTCCCGAGCCACATGGAGGCACGTGAGCGGATCGGCAGGGGATTCGTCTCTCCCGGTATTGCGGGCGAGATCGTGCTGTGTCTAGGAGAGCCATTACACAAAGCCCACGGGCGTGGCAGGAGATTTACTGGTAGGTACTCCAGTAGTATCTCAGGGTGTTATTGGGCTACACTCCGACACGACTTATACTGCTATTGGGGGTCTGACGTTACTAGCCCCCTAGGCAGATATGCGATACTCATAGACGAACGGACCGGACTGTATATACATTGTCACTGTTAGGCTCAGTAGGGTTTCCGGATGAGTTCGCTCATCGGCCTCCCTTGAGGTCAGTCCATGGGCAGCCGTTACGCATAGCTAGTGCCGCTGACAGTTTGTGGTTAAACCCACTGCCAGGGTACTGACGAGTCATTAGAGTCCCCCACAGACAGTTTCCCAAGTTCGGGCGAAACGTTGTAGAGGCCGTATGGTTTTATGGCAGGGTTCGGAAAATGCACGTGTGTTTACGCACGTGTCGGTTTTCGGACAGATGATACTGGTCGGCTTTGGTTTAAGCCGGATCCGAGTATTGTATTGAGTAGATATAATATCTTTGTCTCAGTTGCATTTGTATTCGGTCGTAATACAAATGCGGGTATATTTATACAGTTACGGGGTTATCCTGAAATTCGTTTCGGGATCACTTTTGGAAGTTGCCAGTTTCCAGTTTTCTATCAGCCGTCTTTTAACATTCGGTTAAAGACGGATTTATCTTTTCTTGGATGAGGGTGAGTCATGCTTCTCGAAGGTTCTAGAAGAGGTGACTAGGTTTGAATTGTGTTGGTGTTTCATTGGTTGCTTTTGGTGTGTTCACACTTTGTGTTCACACTTGAGATATTTTCTTGTGTTCACACTTGATATTTTTTCTTGTGGTCACCCTCTTCTCTCCTACACTCACCCCCCATCCCTATATATGGCCGGCCCCCTCTCCTCCTCCTCACACACACTTGAGTTTTCATCTGGTAAAAAGATTATGATAGATTTTGGGGTGTATGGAATTTCACAGCTCATTTCATTCCATCACCCGATTCGAGTGGCAACTTCATTAACCGTTCGTCCATAGCTTTGGACGGAACGAGACAAAGTCTTCTACTCATTCTCTACATCAATCTTGGTCGTCTCTTTTAGCAAACTTGATGACCGAGTTGCCTCGAGTCAGAGGCGGGAGCCCGTTTAAAGAATCGTCGACGTGGTGCCACCTGGACGAGCAGATCGGAGATCGAAGAGATCGGAGCAGCCGCAACGGAGCGTGGGATGATGGTTAAAGAATGAAGGACTCGGATCGTTCGGTATAACATTTCTACTCACTTTACAGTTTGTTAGTTTAGCAATAATGGCAGATCCGGGTTAAAGTATACGATAGCTTCAGTTAAAAAGTTTTTGTTCCGCATTTGGCGTCTGTAGACGGCCGGGGCGCTACCGTAGACTTACAGTGGTATCAGAGCCTCACCATTTTGCTATACTAACTTGTGCTAACGCGTTTAAAATATCGATCGAACCGGATATCGAAAACTGCAAAACTCCATTCACAGTTTCTGTCGATTTTAAATGATGTCCTAAAATTATTCTACATATCACAGAAAGTTGTGCAGGGTTTTAGAAGCACACCGACCAAATTTGAGCACGTGATTCTACCAAACCGCTGCGGAATCGCGGTCAAACCCATGGTTTGGCCGCGCATCCGCGGCCGTTCTGTTGAATCAGTGCACAAAATTTGCACTGTGTCTTCTCTGTTGGAATTTAGGGTTTTTGGTATATATCTTTTGGGCTCAGATTTTGTTACTGTTTACTAGTTGTTCGTGGGGCCCACTTCGTGATATTTAGTCGATCGAAATTTAAACATGTTAGTTTACAGTGCTTACATTATATCTCCGACCGGGAATGTCATTTGATCGGTAAACCGCGTCTGATTGCTATAGTTCTTTTAGACGGGTTTGCGAACGTGACATTCGCGTTGATGTTCTGTGTTGTGCTGTGATGTTGCGGATTTGTCGTGGTGGATAGCAGTGTGCAATGATAGTGCGGTTTGGATTTATTTGTACATTTGATATTGCGGGGCGAGCGTCCAACATGTGGACTGCCGTCACTGCCTGTTGTATAATATTCTTTTGGGGCTCGACCAGGTTGCGGTCGATGTACCTGTTGTACTATTTTTCATTACTGTACTAGGTTTTGCCCCGCGACGGAGTGCACGGATAGCCGGGTTCTGGAGGGCAACGGGTCCGCATCTCATGGCTTTGAGAGGCAGAGGGGCCTCACTCTAGAATTGGCAGACTATTCGCCGCACTCGTAGGGGGTACAGGTTGACCCATGGAGGGGTGCCCAAGATTACCGGATTCCGTGAAGTGCAGGGTGGTCCATTCACTTTGCTGTAAGGGGCTGCCTCGCTTCAGGTTTTGGCGGGTAGCTTGCCGCACCCGTAGGGGTCTAGGTTTCATTGTACAGGCTATCCACACGACAGGGGAACGTCGGGTTTCAGCAGCGGCTCTGTGAAACTCGGGGATCCCAGATTATCTGTATTGTTCTGTGATGCTTATTACTTTTCTGTAATGTTGCATATTATCATGCCAGGAGCGATTATTGTATATTGGTTTATATACTATTAGATGTTGTATATGTTTTACACCCGCGCTAGTCCAGTCCCCGCTCTGTCGTTAGTTAAGTAACCTAACGGGTGATGACGGGACCCAGTGACGAATGCGGATGGCATATACGTACATTTTATTTTCGTTCTTTTCTGGTGTGATTGATTGATGGGACTGCGTTGATTCTGATCAATGCAAAGGAAAACAAACCTGTTTGCAGTTGTTGGAACAAATTTAAAAAGTGTTATTACAAAGACGTTTCCTTTTGTTATGCATAGCGGTATTCAGTGGAATATCCTGCACCTCATTCGACGGGGCAAGGGCCAATATCCCTTCATCGGGACTGACCCCTTGGGCAGAAGTTTGCGTCAGGGTAATAACTTCACTATAGTCGATTACAAGTTGCTTTGCATAGCGGTATTCAGTGGAATATCCTGCACCTCATTCCACGAGGAAAGAGCCGAGATCCCTTCATCGGGAGTGATCTCTTTAGCAAAAGGTTTTCGCCACTATATTTTAAAAAGCTATCAGGTTCCTTCAGCGATATCAAGTTCACTACGTTAAAGGTTTTTCGCAAAAAAAAAAAAAACTAGCCGTAGCCCTCCGTCACTTCTTTTGGGTATTCAGTAGTATTCAAGCTATGCATTTTAGCCAAAGTTAAGGCATAGCGTTTGGTAGCTGCTGGGTATTCATTTGTTGCATAGATAGATGAGTTGGTTTGGAACAGTCGTTCTGCCATTTGGCCAAAGTCAGGGGCATGTGCGGGTGGGTTCAAATTGACAAGATAGTGACGGGTAGAACTTGGCATGTGACTTATGACATTTTGACCAAAGCCAAGGTTATAAGAGCATGGGGCAAAAATCATATCGAGAGTTTCTAAAGAAACTGAAACTTGCCAAGTATGCGCATACCTTCTGGAGTATGAGTAACGTGGATGCATTCCATCACGTTATCATGCGATGAGAGTTGGATCCCGATTCCAACTGATGAGTTGGTTTACTCTTCGGGTGATCCCGATTGATTCTTCTTCCAGGTTTGGAGGAGAATTTGACAGGACAGTGGGAGGTTTCCGGATTAGATAAAGTGATAATCTTTCTGATCTAGGTTAGAGTGCACGCAGAGTGTTTCTTTTCTCTCTCTCTCTTTGGCAGCGACCTTTGACCGACCCTAGACTATGACTCAGTGACCAAGTTGACCGAACCTTATTAAAATACTGGCTTTTGGATTGTCTATGTTGCATAAGTCATTGCCACTCCTTCTTTTACCCTTTGCATTTCTCAGAACACCCGTTTTACTACGGACATCCACTTCCATTGGATAGATCCATCGTATGGTTATATACAAACTCGAAGGGACTTCTTCGAGGATGGATCCAGGTTCAGGAGAAATATAATTGGTTTATTCAGTTGTCTTTTATTATCACCTTCTCTCAGGTTGCGAGGGCTCCTTGGTTTAGGAGAGTACACCTATTACGCATATTGGATAGTCTTCTTCCAAACCATAGGCAGGTGCCGAAAGGTAGGGAATGAAGAAAACCAATTAGCCTAAGTAGGGTGTGCAGAAGGCAATAACTAAAGACAAAATAAAGGGATTAGAAAGAGGGCAAAGTAAATTGCGACTGATATCATTCACGACCAAAACCGCGTACTTCATCGCCACTCCTATTTCACCTTTAAAAGAATAAGGTATTATTCAGATGTCTTTTATCATCACCTTCTCTCAAGATGTGAGTACTCCTTGATTTAGGAGGGTACACCTATTATGCTTACTGGATAGTCTTCTTCCAAACCATAGGCTGGTGCCGAACGGTAGGGAAGGAAGAAAACCATTTAGCCTAACAATGGTGTACAGAAGGTAATGACTAAAGACAAATAAAGGGATTTGGAGAGATGGCAATAATATATACGGTTGAAGTCATGAATTGGATTATGGAAGAGGCATTACTAGGAATACCAAGATACCCCTACGAAACATTTTCATGTTTCAGTGCATTGTTAAAGCAAAACTGTTTTCCCGATTAGATACTTACTCCAAGGGTATGTATTTACCAGGTTTCATTCTCATATCTGTATGGTTTTACAGATGATGAGTGGGAGTAAGTTATTGGGAATTAGGTGATTATCCTCATTATATCGGAATTCGTTGTAATTGGTGATATTTGAGGAAATCGCCAGGGTACAGTTTCCAACTTACGACGCACAGGTTTTGAGTTGTTCAACTCAGCGGACTTATACAGAGTATTGTATATTGTCCAGTGTCCCTCAGGACAAAGGGGTAGGTCCTCGTACTATGTTCTGTTTACTTATGACTTCTCTAGTTTTTAGACAAGTGTTTCGTAGAAATACAAGGTCTAAGTTTTGAGAAGTTGTGGGTATAAGAATAAAGTAGAGAACCAAGTATCACAAGTATCGGGATTCTTCAAAGAGATCGAAGATGTAGATTCTTGTGAATGGTATTCAGACGATAGTGATGGTTTTGAGAAACGTGTTTCTCTTTCAGGTTACTCATAATTGGATGGATTCCTAAGTTGAGTAATGCTGATTAGCCTCTTTCCATTAAGGTGATATGCACTGGAGACAGCTGCATGATTTGAATCTGGTTCCAATTAAATAAAGTGCCAAAGTTTCTATATTGGATATAGAATGGATCATACCTTAAAAGATGTTAAGGTACGGAGAGTTGTCCAGCTTATGCTTAAAACCAGACTCTGGATAACTCAGGGCACGTTTCTGTAATGGCTGTTTGTGGGTTGACCCTGGCTATGACGAGGGTTGATATTCTACCATTTGGAAGATCAATAGTGATATTGTTCTTGACTCGCCACAGTTTTAGTAAAATGGATTTTTTCAGAAAACAGTAGTGGGAGTATGGTAGAACTGGAAGTGATTCCAGAACCGCAAACGATTACGGAAAATTTAATAGGACCTAAAGGTTCAATCAGGTTTGACATTCCAATAGCCACTCCGCAGATATGGTGGGTAACCTCAGACACCCGAGAGGTACTTCGGTTGCCTCAAGGATGGTGACAGGGAGGTTCTTATCTACCCAGACTTGACACTACTTTTGTTCCAGGCTATGAGACCCGGTAGGAGGGTTGTCGTAGTCAGTGGAAGCATTGGAAGCATTGTGGGCAAGATGCTTGTGTCTATTTATAGACTATAGCAGTTATAGCGGAGATAGATCATCTATTTTTGATATGACAGTCATGGGTTTGACTTCAATCAGAATATGGGATGGATCTGTTAAGAAGGTAGTAGGGTGTGATGTCATCGTATCTGGATGACATACACAAAGTAGGAAGTAAAATTCCTATTCTACGATCGGTTGTACTGTGGTCGTCACACAGTTGTTTCTCCAGACAGGATATGGATATAATATTTGACATTCTGGTTTCTGGATCTATGGTTTTAGATCTAGATTTGGGTAGTTTCCCAATGTGGGTACTTTGACAGATATTCTAATGGTTTTTAGAATAGTTGACTCCTAGCATGGTGGTGTACCTGCAGGTGATGGAGTCACCCTTTCTAAAGGTGTCGTACAGACAGAAGGGGAGAGGGATGTGCATGATTGACAGATCACTTGCTTAGGCAACTGAGTCAATCATGAGATGTCAAGTACCACACTAGATGTTGTTTTTGCATTAGATGCAATAAGTTTGTATTAATCCAATCCTGGAGAAACATAAGGAAGCAGTTTTAGAACATAAGTGGATGTTCTACGGATTTGATGACGGCAGCCTCCTTCGGGAGACGATTATCGTTCCAGGCTTCAAAGGTGACATGATTGACAGAGTGATTGTCAGAGTTATAGTTTTTCCCTCTGACGAGAGACAGTATTATGGACAGGTAGTCCAAGAGGATACTGTGGGAGGCTTGGTGCAGGATACTGATTAGGTTCAGTGATCGATACAGTCTAAGAAGTTTGGATTTGGAGTTCATTTATGAACTAGGTCCCATCAGATATCCAGACATATTCTAAGACAGGTATTACTCAATTCGGGAGATGGCTTTCTCCGCGAACTTGAGATTAAGAGAGATATAGAAAGAAACATCTAGGCGGATCCACTCACTGAGGCTATTTCTCGAACACAATAGTTTTACAAACGGGCTTTGTGAAACTGATTAGTAGAGGAGTTGGATGTTTGGTTTCACACGGGCTGTGAGTAGTCGACATCGCAATAATTAGCCTTAAGTGCAAGTGGGAGATTGTTGGAGATAGTGCCCTCAGAGTCAATTATTGGATCGCAGGTACGTGATTGCAATGATTGCGGAGGACCTATACCGGTAGGACAGTCTTACTCGAGATGATAGTATGCTATCTGGTTTGTCTTTATCAGTCGTGTACATGTTCAGGTGACTGATTACATGTTACACTTTGATAGAGCCCTTAGGATCTTGCTTTACTACCAACAGTATGATGGCGATCATATACGTGAGAGTTGGGTAGTTTATATGCATATCCTTAATTGTGGTCCCTAGTCGTGGGAGTTTCGAGACAGGGCATCGATACTCCGGAGTAGACTAGTGTATACAGTCGAGACCCCGACGAGGGGCGGTGGCCGGTCTCACAAGCCACTGGTGTCAGTTGGATCACCTAAGATGTATGCAGGTGCTCATTGGGTTATGAGTACACCGGACAGGACTCGCCGGGAACCTGCTAGTTGGTATTATACATATCGTCAGATAGCAGTTCCCTGGTGACATGTGTACAGGTTAGTTCATCGACCTGAGGTCGTCATTTGTCTCGTGTGAGTTCCCACTGTGCTTTGATTTCTACCCTATCACGGCTCAAAGGAGTCATGCAAACAGGTAGTTTTTGGGTACAGTCCCGAGCCACATGGAGGTACGTGAGCGGATCGGCAGGGGATTCGTCTCTCCCGGTATTGGGGGCGAGATCGTGCTGTGTCTAGGAGAGCCATTACACAAAGCCCACGGCCGTGGCAGGAGATTTACTGGTAGGTACTCCAGTAGTATCTCAGGGTATTATTGGGATACACTCCGACACGACTTATACTGCTATTGGGGGTCTGACGTTACTAGCCCTCTAGGCAGATATGCGATACTCATAGATGAACGGACGGGAATGTATATACATTGTCACTGTTAGGCTCAGTAGGGATTCCGGATGAGTTCGCTCATCGGCCTCCCTTGAGGTCAGTCCATGGGCAGCCGTTACGCATAGCTAGTGCCGCTGACGGTTTGTGGTTAAACCCACTGCCAGGGTACTGACGAGTCATTAGAGTCCCCCACAGACAGTTTCCCAAGTTCGGGCGAAACGTTGTAGAGGCCGTATGGTTTTATGGCAGGGTTCGAAAAATGCACGTGCGTTTACGCACGTGTCGGTTTTCGGACAGATGATACTGGTCGGCTTTGGTTTAAGCCGGATCCGAGTATTGTATTGAGTAGATATAATATCTTTGTCTCAGTTGCATTTGTATCCGGTCGTAATACAAATGCGGGTATATTTATACAGTTACGGGGTTATCCTGAAATTCGTTTCGGGATCACTTTTGGAAGTTGCCAGTTTCCAGTTTTCTATCAGCCGTCTTTTAACATTCGGTTAAAGACGGATTTATCTTTTCTTGGATGAGGGTGAGTCATGCTTCTAGAAGGTTCTAGAAGAGGTGACTAGGTTTGAATTGTGTTGGTGTTTCATTGGTTGCTTTTGGTGTGTTCACACTTTGTGTTCACACTTGAGATATTTTCTTGTGTTCACACTTGATATTTTTTCTTGTGGTCACCCTCTTCTCTCCTACACTCACCCTCCCATCCCTATATATGGCCGGCCCCCTCTCCTCCTCCTCACACACACTTGAGTTTTCATCTGGTAAAAAGATTATGATAGATTTTGGGGTGTATGGAATTTCACAGCTCATTTCATTCCATCACCCGATTCGAGTGGCAACTTCATTAACCGTTCGTCCATAGCTTTGGACGGAACGAGACAAAGTCTTCTACTCATTCTCTACATCAATCTTGGTCGTCTCTTTTAGCAATCTTGACGACCGAGTTGCCTCGAGTCAGAGGCGGGAGCCCGTTTAAAGAATCGTCGACGTGGTGCTACCTGGACGAGCAGATCGGAGATCGAAGAGATCGGAGCAGTCGCAACGGAGCGTGGGATGATGGTTAAAGAACGAAGGACTCGGATCGTTCGGTATAACCTTTCTACTCACTTTACAGTTTGTTAGTTTAGCAATAATGGCAGATCCGGGTTAAAGTATACGATAGCGCCAGTTAAAAAGTTTTTGTTCCGCATTTGGCGTCTGTAGACGGCCGGGGCGCTACCGTAGACTTACACCACCATGTCCCTAAACTGGGAATGGACCACCATGTCCCTAAACTGGTAATGCGGACTGTGGGGTCCTTAAACTCATGGACTAATGCGTCCTTAAACCAATATTCGTCCCCAAAATGGGAATGTTGGACCACCATGTCCCATAAACTGGCAATGGACCACCATGTCCCTAAACTGGCACTGGACCACCATGTCCCCTAAACTGGAAATGGACCACTATATCCCTAAACCGGATCAATAGAGCCCAAATGCTCTTTTGTCGGATCTAAACGATCCTGTTAAGTTGATCTTAGTCTCAAATCAGACTAACGTATCCCTAACAAACGTTTAAGTTGATCTTAGCCTCAAATATGGCTAACGTATCCTTAAACTAAAACCTTCAAACAGACTTTAGTTTCGAATTGGACTATAGATCTCCCAACTAACTTTGGTTCAAGGGTACATCTCTGAACTCCTCTGACATCTGTCGTTGTAATCCTTCAACGTTGTCAGAGAGGTGACGGGTCCCGACGGCCATACATTCAATGGACCACCATGTCCCTAAACTGGTAATACGGACTGTGGGGTCCTTAAACTCATGGACTAATGCGTGCTTAAACCAATATTCGTCCTCAAAATGGGAATGTTGGACCACCATGTCCCCTAAACTAGAAATGGACCACCATGTCCCTAAACTGGCAATCGACCGCAAAGTCTCTAAACTAAACAATAGAGTCTAAATGCTCTCTTGTCGGATCTAAATGATCATGTTAAGTCGATCTTAGTCTTAAATTAGACTAACGTGTCCTTAACAAACGTTTAAGTTGATCTTAGTCTCAAATAAGGCTAACGTATCCTTAAACCAAAATCCCAAACCCCAAATCTAAGAAAATACGGATTTGGACTAATCCACGTCCTACGGACGACAACATAAATTAGTCTCCGTATATAATCCACGGGCAACCACAAACAAAACAAACACCCACGACACGAAGTGACCATCTGGAGAAGGAGAAAGTTGTTACCGCGATGCGGTAGCGTAATTAACTGCAGGGGCTTACGCCTACAGGGAAGAGCGTCCCCAAAATCAAAAACCCCTCAAACGAGGGGGAATCTGACGAAGTCTGCTACATCGGCCGCATCCGTTTAAACCTCCGATACATGGTGCCATAAATCAACCTGGCATCTTCGGACAACCAAATAGTATCTGCCCCGAATCTCAGGCAAGACATCCCTGTCTTGGCCGTCCTTCGAAGGGGAACAATAATGATATAACGGTTTCTAATGTGTACGTGGCATGTCAATTACCGAAGAGAAGTGTGTGAGCCGGCGAGTATGTGTACGTGCAACATGCGCATCATCGGTAATGGTGCATGTGTCCTAATAGACGAAGTCATATAAAGATAAGCACAAGGAAACGTAGTAAGTATGTCGCCAAAGAAAAGTAATACGAGTGTAACAGAAATAAGAAAAGCGTAAATGCGAACAGTATAATACTATTGGGGTCAAAATTTGCATCCCGGTCGACCAAATCAAAGTCAAGGTCAACCCCGAGCCAGGTGGGCCTAAGCCCAGGTCAAGCAGGCCCATGCCCAAGTCGAGCCCGCGGCCAGCCTCCTCCATGCCAAATTAAAAATCATGTAATAAATAATTTTTATGTAATTTTTATGCATGAATGGGCATAAAGCCAAATTTTTGTAAAACCCATGGCTTATGTGAAAAAAGAAATGGCACATGAGCCATGGGATGGGCAAAATGCCATTTTGTAAAGGCCAAGAGGCTATATGTAAATATGTAAGCCTATATAAGGCAACATGATGATGAATAACATATACAACTTTTCATTCTCTCAAACTCTAGGGTTTTTTGTGCCTCCTTCTCCATCCTCAAGGTTCTAAACCTTCTTCTCCTTTTGAATTAAATCAAGAGTTTTACACTTCCTTTTCCAAAACTAAATAGTTTTTCACCACAAAACCCACAAAGGGGAACTCAGATCTTCCATTAGATCTCAAAAAGGTGAGATTTTTAAAATCTCATAATTCTTGTTCTTCAAGATCCGGCCAACAGAGGAGGAAGAAGGAGACCCACCTCCAAGAACCCCACTTTGGGGAAGATCCAGAGCCAAAGGGAGAAACAAAGCAGCCCCCTTTGATCATTTCTAAATATTTTTAGGAGTCTAACCCCATTCAAGTTCCATTGGAGTTTAACTCCCTAAATTAATCTCTGTCAGGAGTTCGACTCCATAAGTCAAATCGGGAGCACAGCTTCCAGTCCAGGGACCAAGTCTCTTTTGCTGCTGGCGCCTAGCGCCCGCGTGCCAGGCACGTGGGGCGCTGGAGCTCTGGCGCGCAGCGCCCGCGTGCCATGCAAGTGGTGCGCTGGCGCCTTCTCACACGCATCCTTTGGATGCCCTTTCCCTTTATATATATATATATATATGTATGTATGTATATATACATCTACATACACACACATACTCTACAACACTGTCACTCGTTAGAAAAAATTTCTAACGGGGCGCTGTCCCGTACCCCGCAAGGGGGCTGCTAGCCCCTTTGACCCCCAGCCCGCTATCCGGGTAGCGGGACCCCCGTAAAAACTCTGCAGGGCCCCCGATATATCCAAAACCCCTTTTAAAACACAACACACGTACACTGCACGTTGAGTTCGCATGAATAGTTGACCCATCAATCGGAGGTTCTCTCGCCCCAAAGGCGAAGGGTAATTAACGGCAGCTTAGTCCGCAGCTGCCGGAGATTCAGATCGCTACAATCAATAAACCCCAGCCTACCCTAGACAGGGGGAATCTGTAATGCGCCGACAAGCATGCGCGCATTCCCATTTCAATGGGATGACGAAAAACACCCTGCAGATTCTGGCACGCCCGGTGTGACACAATTTCTCCTCCCATATTTCGGGTTAAACGTTCATGCGAACTCAATCAATATACATATCTATATTTATACTAAAATAATGCTCTTTCATGCAGGTCTTCAAGTAATCTCTTTTCAACAATGTCTCCAAGGACGATCTCAGCTCTCAGCACAGCTCCCATCTCTTACACGATGAAGATGGATGCTAGGACGGTCCTTCCGGCCAGTCTCGGGCGACAATGGGAGGAGCCGCCGCTACCATTTGGCTCTATTCTATTCGTGTCAGCTAGCGCCGTCCCAGCTTCTCAAGCTCCAGCAACAGACAGACCGGTTTCGAAAGGCAGGAGGCCAAATGTGGTGGTCTCGAAGGCGCCCCAACCCAAACGCAAGTCGGTGTTTGAACGACTTTCCTTGGCCCCAGCTGGGGGCAAGGCCATCAACACCAACAAAGCAACAAGGCTTCTCGAGCAAGCTCCGGCGGTGCCCCTTACAACTGCTCAATTGGGTATCTTCTCTAAGCTTCCTGTTAATCGGCTCACGACGGCCTCTTGGATGACGGATGCCCGCCAAGCCCTCAAAATCGAGAAGCTAAGACAGAAAAGGCTCAGATACAGAGCCAACAAAAGGGCTAAGGCTCCTACTAGGCTGAACTTCATGAGGTTCGAAGAACAGGATTGCCCCGCCAAAGATGAGGAAATGGCTGGATATGTGGTCCACACTGTCTACATGGTGGGCACGCGCAGCAAGAGCAACGATGGGGCCACTACATCTCAAATCCAATCTGGTGTGAATGTGGCTGTCACTTCCCAAGACTAGCATCCTCCGGAAGATAATGAAAATCCTCCCAGTGAAACTGATAAGCGGAGAGATCCCTCGGTTCATGAGGAGTCGAGCTCGGAAAGCGAAGATGAGCCAATCTTTCATCCTAAGAACGCAAAGCAGCAACTTCTACAAGAGCTCCGAAAACAGCTCAGAAGTAAAGACAAGGAGATGGCCAAACTCTACTCCAAAATTGACGACTTGACGAATGTCGTGATGCAGCTCACGGCCCGACTTGCCTCTCAGCCGCCCAATCAAGCGCAGGACTCTGCTCATGAACCGGGAAATGGTGTCCCGAAACAGCCGACGCCTATTCCCTCAAATCCAAAGGTGGGCGGACCACATGAAAGTCAGTCGCATCCTATCTCGAGGAATGTCTTGGCTACCGATGGCAGTAGCCCGCTAACTCAAGATCAAATCATGGATTTGGTTGCCAACAATGTCAAAACATTGGTAGCCGAAGTCGAAACGCAAAAAGATATCAGCAGTAATGGGAGACCATATCCTGCTCAGTATGATCTGGTAGAATTTCCTAGCGGCTATGTCATCCCTAAATTCGGAAGATTCGATGGGATGGGAAATGCGAATCAGCACACCGCCCACTATAAAGCCTCATGCGGGAATACTGGAGGCAATGATGTGCTTCTCCTCCGCCAGTTCATTAATAGCCTGGCCGATGTTGCTTTCGACTGGTACGCGAGCATACCGAATGGCTCTGTTACAACTTTCTTCCAAATGGAGCCTCTGTTTCGGCAGAGGTTCATGAGCGTCAGCGATAAGATCACTATCGCCGACCTCGTAAGGACCAAGCCAAAGAACAGCGAAAGCAGCACGGATTTTATAACCCGATGGCGCAATCTCTCCGTCAAATGTGAACCGCCGATTGAGCAGGACCAATCTGTCAGTCTCCTCGTCGGAAATTTCAACAATTGGATGGCCTTGTTTCTATGCACTGCGGGTCTCAAAATATTCCAAGAGCTGACCAGAAAAGTCCAGATGTTGGAGCGCTCAAAGCAGGAGTCCTCCTCGGATTCCCAAAATAACAATAGGTCCTGGAGAAACCGAAAGGATGATAATCGCAAAGGCGGAATCCCGAAGATTCTGAATCTTTTTGTTGGATATAGTGCCCTCAAAGTCAATTATTGGATCGCAGGTGCGTGATTGCAATGATTGAGGCAGGACCTATACCGATAAAACAATCTTACTCGAGATGATAGTATGCTATCTGGTTTGTCTTTATCATCATGATAGAGCCCATAGGATTCATGCTTGACTGCCAGCAGTATGATGGCGATCATATATGTGGGAGCTGGGGTCTATAAGCACATCCTTAAAGTGTCCCTAGTCGAGGGAGTTTCGAGACAGGGCATCGATGCTCCAAAGTAGACTAGTGTATACAGTCGAGACCCCGACGAGGGGCGTTGGCCGGTCTCACAAGCCATTGGTGTTAGTTAGTTCACCTAAGATGTATACAGGTGCTCATTGGGTTATGAGTACACCGGACATGACTCGCCGGGATCATGCTAGTTGGTATTATACATATCGTCAGATAGTAGTTCCCTGATGACATGCGTACAGGTTAGTCTGTCGACCTGGGATCATCATTTGTCTCGTGTGAGTTCCCACTGTGCTTTGATTTATACCCTACCACGGGTCAAAGGAGTCGTGCAAACAGTTATTTTTTGGGTACAGTCCCGAGCCACATGGAGGCAGTGAGCGGATCGTCAGGGATTTGTCTCTCCCGGTATTGGGGGTGAGATCGCGCTGTGTTTAGGAGAGCCATTACACGAACTCCCTGGCCAGGGTAATCGAGATTTACTGGAAGGTATTCCAGTAGTATCTTAGGGTGTTCTGGGCTGCTCTCTGACACGACTTATATAGCTATTGGGGGTCTGACATTGACCAGCCCCCTAGGCCCTATATGCGATACTCATAGACGAACGGACCGGACTGTATAGATATTGTCACTGTCAGACTCAGTAGGGTTTCTGGATGAGTTCGCTCGTCAGCTTCCCTTCCAATCAATACATAGGCAACCGTTACGTACAGTTAGTACCTCTGACGTGCTAGTGGTTATATCCAGTGCCAGTGTGTTGATGAGTCATTAGAGTCCCCCACAGACAGTTTCCCAAGTTCGGGCGAAACGTTGTAGAGGCCGTATGATTTTATGGAAGGGTTCGGAAAATGCACGTGCGTTTACGCACGTGTCATTTTTCGGGCAGATAATACTGGTGGGCTTTGGTTTAAGCCGGATCCGAGTATTATACTGTGTAGATATAATATCTTTGTCTCAGTTGCATCTGTATTCGGTCGTAATACAAATGCGGGTATGTTTATACTGTTATGGGGTTATCCTGAAATTCGTTTCAGGATCACTTTTGGAAGTTGCCAGTTTTCAGTTTTCTATCACCCGTATTTAATATTCGGTTAAATACGGATTTATCTTTTCTTCATGAGTGTGGAAGCTTCTAGAAGAGGTGACTAGGTTTAGTGTGTCATCACTTTGCATTAATGGTTTAATGACCCGCTTGTTGCATTTAATGTTTTATGCAAGGTGGATTTTGCATTAATGAGGTTTTGTAACTTTAAGATATTTCTTCTTGATATTATTCCTTATGGTCACCCTCCTAGCTCCTACACTCACCTCCCCCCTCATCATAAGTGGCCGGCCCCTTGTGGGAAGTGAGATGGTTGTTCATTTGATAAAAAGTGTATGAAATTTGCTTCATGGAAATTTCATAAGTTCATTTCTCATTTTCACCCGATCCAAAAGGTAACTTCATTAACCGTTCGTCCATCGCTTTGGACGTAACGAGACAAAGTGTTCTAATCATTCTCTACATCAATCTTGGTCATCTCTTTTAGCAAACTTGATGATCGAGTTGTCTCGGTTCAGAGGCGGGAGCCCGTTTAAACATCCGTCGACGTGGTGCCACCTGGACGACGAGACCGGAGATCGAGGAGATCGGAGCAACCGCAACAAAGTGTGGGATGATGGTTGAAGACCGAAGGACTCGGATCGTTCGGTATAATATTTCTACCCAGTTTGTAGTTTGTTAGTTTAGCGATAATGGCATATCCTGGGATATAGTATACGATAGCGCAGTTCTAAAAAGTTTTTGTTCCGCATTTTGGCGTCTGTTAGACGGCCGGGGCGGTACCGTAGACTTACTCTTTTAACATTTCGGCTAACTGAAATAAGCAAGGGATGAGCGGGCCTAATGCTAACCGGCCTCGAAAGCCAGTGTTCAGAGAGGGAGGAGAATCTCCACTGAAAGAGAAGCTGAATAAGGTATATTCCTTCAGAAGGGACAAAATCCGTAAGATATTCAAAGACGCCCTGAGGAACGGTCTACAGCTACTAGAGTCAAAAAGACCGCAGGAAGAGAATATGACCGACGACCCCAAATACTGCCCCTATCACAGAGTGACAAGCCATGCCATTGAGGACCGCTTCGTCTTTAAAGATTGGGTCGAAAAGCAATACAAGGCAGGAGAGATAGAACTGTCTAAAGGCGTGTTAACAAACAGTCCAGCTGCGACCGCCAATTTCATACAAACGGAGACCGAAGTTCTTCGTGAAACTGATTCTCTCAGACATCTGCCTTTCTCTGAAAACAATTGACCACCATGTCATTAAACTGGGAATAATTGACCTCTAAGTCGTTAAACTGGGGATGTAAAAAAATGTGTGTAAATAAATAAATAAAAAGAAAAGCCGAAATGATGAGGCAACTCACAATAAAAATCAGCGAGTAAAATAAAGATGAAAAATAAAACCAAAATGATAGGGTAACCGCGAATAAAAGCCAAAATGATAAGGCAAACCGCGAATAAAAGCCGAAATGATAGGGCAATCGCGACCTTCGCGATAAGAAAAGCTGAAATGATAGAGCAATCACGGTAAAACAAAAAAACAAAAAAAAAAAACAACGGCGAATGATGAGTCGCTCCTGGAACCATATTCCAGTGCAGCGATGCAGACGCCAACCAAAATCCAATTTCCCAAAATTCTTCCGGCCCTACGTTTGGTCCCCAAGTTGACTACCGTATACAATCCACGGGCTCAAATAATTCTCATCATACCCATATCCCACTGCAATCACCAGTCCAGCGGCCGGTCTCCGCCCTCGGAATTATGCTCCATTTGGGAAGACCCACTCATGTGTCCTCACGATGCATGAGGAGAACAAAACTTATGGGATCCTCACGACTCGTAAGAAAATACCTTCGTGGGATCCTTACAACTCACAAAGAAAAAATACACTTGGGAGTCCCCACGACTTCTAAGGAGAAAGTACACTTACGAGATCCTTACGACTCGTAGGGAGAAAATACTTTTATGGAACCCTTACGGCCCATAAAATTGAAAAGCCTTAGGTGATGGGGATCTAAACCTGTCTCCTAAGCCATCGCTTCCCAATAGGCAATGGCGAATGATGAGTCGCTCCTGGTACCATATTCCAGTGCAGCGATGCAGACGCCAACCAAATTCCAAATCCCATACCCCAATGGCGAATGATGAGTCGCTCCTGGTACCATATTCCAGTGCAGCGATGTAGACGCCAACAAAGTCCCGAAAATTTTTCGGCCCTACGGTCTGGATCATACATCCTGCAAAACCGTATACAATCCACGGGCGTAAAACGATCGCAGTCTCTCCCAAGTCCTACCGGCGAGACCACATTCAAAGTCCCAACGGCGATGAAAATTCAAAAAAAGAAAAAGAAAAAGAAAGGTATGTCCACAAGCAAAATGGGCACGAATGAAAATCCGAAAGGGCTCTATGAGTAAAAACAGCAGGACTGCCGGTGAGTTTGTGAAAACCCGAAAGGGCGCAAACTCGTGAAAAAGAGATGAAATGCACTCACAAAGTCCTCTCGACTTTGTGAGGAGAAAATTCCCGCATGAGATCCTTACGACTCACAAAGGAGCAACACACTTGGGGGTCCTCATGACTCCTGAGGAGAAAATACACCTACGGGATCCTTACGACCCGTAGGGAGAAAATCCTTTGTGAGACCCTTACGGCTCACAAAATTGAAAAGTGTTAGGTGATAGGGACCTAAAACATGTTTCCTATGCCATCGCTTCCTTATAAGAAAGCGCAAATGATGGTTCGCTCCTGGTACCATATTCCAGTGTAGCGATACTGATGCCAAGCAAAAACCAATTCCCAAATCCTCCCGAGGCAAATGATGAGTTGCTCCTGGCATTATTCCAGTACAGCAATACAGATGCCGCCCAAAAAAAATTCAAATCCCCAAATCCTCTCATGACAAATGATGATTCGCTTCTGGTACCATATTCCAGTGTAGCGATGCTGATGTCAACCCAAACCAAATCAAATCAACAAGATCTGCGCCGGAATTATGCTTTGTCTCAGAGTGTACCCCGCGTCGAAATCAAGCTTCGCCTCGGTGTATCTGCCTTCCCTGTCGGAATTATGTTTCGGCTCGGACTTAACCAGCGACCTCCTCGTCGGAATTAAGCTTCGCCTCGGGATCAAGTCAACCAGCAAGCTCTGCGTCGAAATCATGCTTCGTCTCAGAATGTACCCCGTGTTGAAATCAAGCTTCGCCTCGGAGTATCTGCTTTCCCCCTCGGAATTATGCTTCGCCTGGAAATCAACCTCTGCATCGAAATTATGCTTCGGTCAGAATGTCTGCCGCTCTTCGGAATGATGCTCCGACCCTGGAATCATGCTCCGCTCTTTGGAATGATGCTCCGATCCCTGGAATCATGCTCCGCTCTTCGGAATGATGCTCTGATCCCTGGAATCATGCTCTGCTCTTCGGAATGATGCTCCGACCCTGGAATCATGCTCCGCTCTTTGGAATTATGCTCCGACCCCTGGAGTCATGCTTCGCTCTTCGGAATTATGCTCCGATCCCTGGAATCATACTCTGCTCCCGGAATGATGCTCTGATCCTCGGAATTATGCTCCGACCCCCTGGAATCATGCTCCGCTCATCGGAATTATGCTCCGACCCCCTGGAATCATGCTCCGCTCATCGGAATTATGCTCCGATCCTGGGAATCATGCTCCGCTCTTCGGAATGATGCTCCGATCCCGGAATTATGCTCCAACCCTCGGAATTATGCTCCGACTCTTCGGAACGATACTCCGACTCTGGAATTTTTCTCTGCAAATCGGAATGATGCTCCAATCCCTGGGAATCATGCTCCCTGAGGGATGCTCCGCCCCCGGAATGATGTTCCACCTCGAAGTCCAGCTTCAAGATCCATCAATTTCATCCACACAACTAAAATGTGCGGTGTGTATTTATTGATGGGGGGCACTTTGTTGGGGTCAAAATTTGCACCCCGGTTGACCAAGTCAAAGTCAAGGTCAACCCCGAGCCCGGTGGGCCCAAGCCCAGGTCAAGCAGGCCCATGCCCAAGTCGAGCCCGCGGCCAGCCTCCTCCATGCCAAAATAAAAATCATGTAATAAATAATTTTTATGTAATTTTTTATGCATGAATGGGCATAAATCCAAATTTTTGTAAAGCCCATGGCTTATGTGCAAAAAGAAATAGCACATGAGCCATGGGATGAGCAAAATGCCATTTTGTAAAGCCCAAGGGGCTATATGTAAATATGTAAGCCTATATAAGGCAACATGATGATGAATACATATACAACTTTTCATTCTCTCAAACTTTAGGGTTTTTTGTGCCTCTTTCTCCTTCCTCAAGTTTCTAAACATTCTTCTCTTTTTGAATTAAATCAAGAGTTTTACTCTTCCTTTTCCAAAACTGAATAGTTTTTAACCACAAAACCCATAAAGGGGAACTCGAATCTCCCATCAGATCTCAAAAAGGAGAGATTTTTAAAATCTCATAATTCTTGTTCTTCAAGATCCGGCCAACAGAGGAGGAAGAATGAGACCCACCTCCAAGAACCCTACTTTGGGGAAGATCCAGAGCCAAAGGGAGAAACAAAGCAGCCCCCTTTGATCATTTCTAAATATTTTTAGGAGTCTAACCCCATTCAAGATCCATTGGAGTTTAACTCCCTAAATTAATCTCTGTCAGGAGTTCGACTCCATAAGTCAAATCGGGAGCACATCTCCCAGTGCAGGGACTAAGTCACTTTTGCTGCTGACGCCTAGCGTCCGCGTGCCAGGCACGTGGCGCTCTGGCACACAGCGCCCGCGTGACAGGCATTTGGTGCGCTGGCGCTCTGGCACGCAGCGCCCGCGTGCCTGGCACGTGGGGCGCTGGCGCCTTCTCCCACGCATCCTTTGGATGCCCTTTCCCTTTATATATATATATGTGTGTGTGTGTGTGTGCGCGCGCGCGCGCGCATACACACACACACATACTCTACAACACTGTCACTCGTTAGAAAAAAATTCTAACGGGGCGTTGCCCCGCACCCCGTAAGAGGGCTGCTAGCCCCCTTGACCCCCAACCCACTATCCGGGTAGCGGGACCCCCGTAAAAACTCTGCGGGCCCCCCGATATATCCAAAACCACTTTCAAAACACAACACACGTACACTGCATGTTGAGTTCGCATGAATAGTTGACCCGTCAATCGGAGGTTCTCTCGCGCCAAAGGCGAGGGTTAATTAACGGCAGCTTAGTCCTCGGCTGCTGGAGATTCGGATCCCCACAATCAATAAACCCCAGCCTACCCTAGGCAGGGGGAATCTGTAATGCGCCTGACAAGCGCGTGCGCATTCCCATCTCAATGGGATGACGAAAAACACCCTACAAATACGTGACTACATATGAACCATACAGTATAGCTTAAAATAGTACGAATCATTGTTTGAAAATGGGGGCTACGGTGTTTTTGAGAAAAAGATGCCATTTGAAAATCCGTACCATCCCTTGAGATTGTCATTAAAGTGTATAACGATTCGTTAGTTTTGAAAATAGGTATGGTTCTAAATATATCCTAATATCTATTTAAGTGATCTTAATCAATATTTCTCGAGTCGATATATATGTATTGGTGATTCATCCTCATCAAATCATGTACGGTATAATCCATCGTACGATATCATCAATCAATAGTGCAGATCTATAGTCACGTATATCATCCCATCTAATATCATCATATATCATATCATGTCATATCGTATCATATATATATCGCCTCGTATCCTCGTACCAAATCATATCGACTCGTGTCATCATATCCGATCATATCCTCATCTCATTATATCATCTTGTAATTTTCCTCATGTTTATAGACATATACATATAAATGTAAATACATATAATTCATGGACTAAGGAAAACTAAAACTAAGGATACACCTTCCTACATGCACATTACTATGGTTTATAGTATCCCAGAACCCTATTAGCTGGGTATATACATCTAAATTATATATATATATATATATATATATATATACACACACACACACCGTATCTCTAATATCCTAGTACTATGGTTGTGGGGGTGCTATACGCCATCCACCCAACATCCCCCGTAGATAAACATCTACTCACATGCTATCCTCGCTCTACTCGAAGTCGATGAACGCCTTACTTTTCTTCGTCGTCCTGGAAGTCCACGCGAATGTACCTACAAATCAATGCATATCGTATCAAAATCAAAATCAAATCCGAAAATCGATACGGCAAGCAAAGTGCACATAGGTTAGAACCTACGGTCCACGCATGCAAGAACAACCAAACAACCTCCGACATTGACGTACAAACGTCAAACGACCGAGTCAAAACTCAAATATAAAAAACCTAGTTTTCAAAAGTCGCAAAACGAAATCTAAAACTTAGTAAAACACTCCCAGATTCTACCTAGGGTGAAATTAGGACATTTTGCATATAGGGTAGGTCTATTCATCATATGTGTGCCATAGAACCAAACCCAAACCCTAACTCAAAGATCAGGCCGCAATTTGCGGCCATATGGATTAAATTGGCGGCCAAGAGAGGGAATTGAGGGCTCGGGTTTTTAGGGTAGTTTCCTAATTGCCTGCGCGTCCCACTGTATTTTCAATATATTTTTCAGATTCCTCGAGTCATTCCAGATTCTAATTGATCACCACAATTCAACAAAAACCCGATATCGAAAAATTCTAAGTTCGTGTTTGAACATTCTAAACCCGTTTCAGATCAGAAATTCTATCACTAAAGGCTAGTAACACTCTCTAAGCCCTCTACTATATCACTAATACTCATTTAAACCATCAAAGATCACCTTAGAATTTTCCAAGATCACAAAGCTAAACTTTTTTAACTCTAAACTAACACTTGAGCTTAGAAAACTTAAAATTTGAAGGAAGGTAAAGGTTTTACCTCATGGAGCAACTCAAGAAAATTCTTAAATGGTCCAAAGTGCTCAAAACTCTAACTTGCTTCTACCATGGGGTGTAGGATGAGACTGTGGAAAGTTTTTGTGAAGATGGTGTGAGGTTTTAATAAAGTTTTGGGAGTGGTTCAAGATGGTAGTGGAGATGGAGGTGAAGGAAGAAAGAGGAGATGAAGAAGAGAAAGAAGATGAAGAAGGAGGGGAAAAAGAGAGTGGTTGTAGAACCATATGTCTCTCTCTCTCTCACTCTCTCTATTCATAAAACCTAGTCACATCATGTCTTCTCTCTCAATTATTCTTTTTCTTTTCTTTAAAACAAAAATAACAACAACAAAAAATGAAACCATGTATGAAACAAAATACAATGTGTCATAGCACATTAGATACGGTTAACAAAAATGGATTTGGCTTAATACATAATTAGTAATATACTAATCAAGTTTAACAGAAACTTGTATGTAAATGATTGTATAATAATTTATAAAAGTCCAAATCCAACAAATGCCTTCAAAATTAATAATTTATTTTAATTTCCAAATATTTTCCAAAGTATAGGTATATAATTATACTATTTTACTAAACTCATTTCCATACTTATATAATATTCATAAAATTTATTATTTTATTATTTAAATTCCAAAAATAATATTTTATTTTTTTCTGAAATGTTACAATCTTCCCCCCTTAAATAAATTCGATCTCCGAAATTAAAATTAAATGCCCCAAATATTAAAATTTTTCAGTAAATCAGTCAAATCAACGGGCTCCGAAATCATGAATACGCAAGAACAACACAGCGCATCGTATACGCATGAAAACGGGTGCAAAAACTCAAAATCGAAACTCTTTCAAGCGTTATGCAATTATGGTAGTTATGATGAAGATGCAAGTTTCGAAATCTACAGTTTAATTCAAGTGTCATATACTTATGACTATAATACATATATAGTACACATCCTTGAGAAATCGTCTAAATAACTGAATAAAACGTATGCAAAAATTCTTTTCAAATCGTCGTGCGATGCGTATGTCACGGTACGAGTAGCGAACGTTCACTTTATAAAGGAATATATATATATATATATATATATATATATATATATATATATTTTACTTAAGATATACGTCCTGGCTTTTTTTGAAAAACATCTCAGAAGGTTTTCCTTGTAAAAATTCGTGTCACTCATGGACACGTAAGAAAATAGCGAGACTATAGCTCCTTTTTGAAAACTTCTTCGGTAAATGTCGATGCATGAAAAAATACTCAGGTACTGTCCTCAGACCAGTCCTGCTCGACTACTATATAATATAGTATATTATTAAAAAAACATGATGCTCAAAAGAAGAAATCAACCTTAATAAGTGCACATGATAATACCACATGCGTATGGTGCGTACGGAAATCAAGGACAAATCCAAGTGCCACAATGTGCCTGAAAGCGAAAACTAAGTGCAACAGGTGTGCACGAAAGTATCTGTTAAGTACAACGGGTGTGCATGATAACAATACCAAGTGCATCTAGAGTGCACGAAAATCTCAACCAAGTGCAACTAATGTGCACGAAAAATCTCGATTAAGTGTATCTGGTATGCACAAAATCACATCAAGTGTGCCAAGTGTGCGCGAAAATCCAAATCAAGTGCGTCAGGTCCGTACAAAAGCATCTAGTGCAACAGGATGCACGAAAACAAATGTCAATTACACATGGTGCACGAGAACATAAATCTAGTGCAATAGGATGCACAAAAACGAATGTCAAGTGCACATGGTGTACGAGAACATAAATCTAGTACAACAGGGTGCACGAAAACGAATACCAAATATATGAATCAAGATCAACGGTATACAACATACACGAAATCAAAATCAAGTATACCGAGGTGTATGAAATCATAAACATGTGCAACTGCATGCACAAAACCCATATCAATGCACTGGAAACACATGTGAACTACACCGAGTGCATATGTCAAAATCAAGTGTATACAACATGCACGAAATCAAAATCGACTGTATCGGGATACAGAAAATCATAAATATGTGCAACAAGTGCACAAAATCGATATCAAGTGCAATGGGTATGCAAAAAACATAAATCAAATGTAGTGGATGTAATAAACATAAATCAAGTGCAACTACAATACACGAAATATCAATCATGAAACTAAATCATCAGAACTCAAAATTCTAAAACGATATAAGCGTGATACTCGGATCACTAAACAACATAAAAAATAAATGACATTGAGACACATCCTTCAATGTCAAAAGGTGCCAGTGCACCCAAGGCTGGCAGAGAAAGAATATCTACTTGCCTCCTGGCCACGGTCTTAGCCTTCTCTGTCTCTGGGTACTTGTTTCTTTCTGTAGATCACCAATCCCATAATCTCTCGGCCCGATAGCCTGGTTAGGAGTAGCGACGGAAACCGTCCCGCTCTGACGTCTCTCTGATCATCTCCTGACCAATTTACATGGTCACTCGTAATGTAGCACATCAATGATGGCGGCATCTGGCCCCCTAAATGCATGCTATACAACCGATCCTGGGTCTAAATATTTACCGCTGAAGTACTCAGGAAAGAACTTGCCATTGTCTTTTCCAATCTCAGCTCTGCTGAACTGTCCGGAGACTGGCACCCTTTACTTTATCCTCTTAAGTTCCGGGACAGCTGCAATCTTATCACGACCTTCCTCATTTAATATGGCCGTATCCAACGCCTCTGTGTACATATTAAGCCTCTAGTATCAACGAGGAGAAACAACAACTCGTTAAGATCCCATACGAACCTCTTATTCCACTTTTCTTCATTATCGTCCTAATCGGAATCATCTCTTGTAGCTGTGTGGACGGCAATACAATTTGGCTATCGTCATATTCAGAGTCTCTTGTAAGGACTCGAAGTTACGATCAGGAATCTTCGCCACTCTATGGAAGACATCTGGTCGATTACGTCCTCGGCAACCCATCCAAGTTATCGGAGGAATACGCTTTGCTCGTCCTTTCTTGATCGACGCACAACACGTCTGGGTGAGGCCCCTCTAACTGAAGCTAGTCAACTTAACGACTTCGCATCGGAGCATCCAAATGAAAAAATATCCTAGTCACTTATCTAAAGGTGACTAGCGATCTTCTATCACATCCCTTTCTGTAAACTCATGTGGCTTCAGCTTTATAAACTCTGGAGGCGACATCCCGTCAATCTCGGCAACAGTTGGTTCATCTGTCTGTACGGTAAACAACACAACGATCTTTGGAGTAGGCTGTACGTCAACAATCCTCTCAATCTGGCTGGCCTCAAGCGATGGCCCGATCATCCAATGCAAATCCCGAACGCTCATGTCAAACGAGAAATCATAGTAAAACAATAAATCAATACGTTCCTATGTCACCGGAAGAATATCATGGTCAGTTCTCGTTCCTGACGAGCTCGCTCTGACCGCATCTCTAGCCGCAGCTCTCTCTGCTCTCGTAGCCATGGTGATAGGAACCGCAAACAAATATCAATGATGATAGATCATAGGAACAAATAGAATAACGGATCTCAAGAAATGTACATCCTAAGGTTACTTAAGTGGAGCAGCGTATCGTAAGTATGTCGCGGAACATACACACGGTACGTCACTCTACTTAAGTTACATACTCTATCAACCAATGTCAATCTACATAACGAAAGTTCGGGTCTAATACCCTCTCAGTCAAGTCTAAGTTCCATAAGGTCAAGCCTAGGTTCTGAAGTATATATACACCCTAGACTCTGCATAGTCAAACCTAGACTGGAACCAAGGTTAAACTCAACACTCTGATACCAACTTTGTCACGACCCGGAATTGGCACGTGATCGGCACTTGAATCACGTGAAGTCTATAGGATGCCACCGTAATCCAAGTAAGCTGAAAGCCTAGAAATCTAAGCCCTTTTAGGAAAATAATGGAGGTGAAGTTTTGAAATAAAGGTATAATATAATCGAGTTCTTTCTTTAATAGTATAAGTAATATCATGTGAAAATACAAGTGGGTTGTATACTATAGTTGAAAATATTTTCGTCATTTGAAATTTGGGCAGCATCTCCTTTGTAAATTTTGATCCAAAACCGATACATAACAATAATAATATAGGCATCCCTAAGCGGGAGCTAGCTCTTCGCCAATTGGCGGAAACAACCACACAAATAAGAATATATGACGCCCAAGGCGAAGATCAAACACAAAAAAGAAAGTAAAGAAACCAAAACAACATCAAACCTAGAATAAAGAATAATACACACATCTCGCTCTAAGTCTGAAAGAATATACAAGTCTGTGGTTTCTAAGTCTACCAAATATACATAATCTGGTTGATGGAGCTTTTAACTAGATACAAATGAATAATAATAATAAATGCATACAAGGGTGGTTACGCTCTGAACTGTAACCCACCTACCAAAAGCAATCACCCAGAAGGGAGCAGTGTGCCAGCAAGCTGCTACTGAATCCGAGCGGTCGATCTTGCAAGAAAACTGTGGCACAACGGGGGTGAGTTGCTAACTCGTGAGAAGAAGATATTAGCAGATAGAAATCGAATCTATAACGATCTCCTAGGTCATACAGTAATATAAAATATTATACTGTGTGGTATCTAGGGTGATCGTGTATACATATGTGTAATACTAACAATGTCGTGTCAGTATTAGTATATAATACCAAGTTATCTGTGTCATACGTATATATATACGTGTATCATCCAACATGTGTCTATCAACGACACATCAAATCATTAAAAAACTTGAGTACCCTGCATCGACACTCGAAATCATCTTAAAACCCGTGTCTAGCATTGACACGTAAATCCTTATATCTTAGGCGCCGTCTCATCGGATCGGCCCTCATATCCATCTATCTCAGTCGCTCCGGTCGGTATCTTCCGGATATCCTCCGAGTCCAACACTATCATCGGTAGATAGTATTTCCCTGCCGGGCTCAACTCCTTTCTATATGATCTTCTTACCCCGGGGTACCATACCGGGTCCACCATGTACCCGAAGATGGTGCTTCCTCACTCCTCGAATCGGTAGTATCATGGCTCAGAACTAAGAAATCTCATGGTGGACGTCGAAATATCATATCAAGAGAAACCACGTTTTTAAAACAATCATAAGGCTTTAAAAATGTATCTGCGGTTTTCAAATCCAGAAATCTCATGAAAACAGAATCGCATATGCATGTAACCATGATGGAACAGTAAGTACAAGCACAGAACAATACTATAAGGTATAACCGGTGTTTTCATATAAGCATGTTGTGTAACTACGTAAGAAAGTGCAATATCTAAAGTAGCATGTGCGGTAATGATTACTAAACAAATAACTATAATTCTACAATTTAGGGAACAATACAACGATATAGCGGTTTCTAATGTGTACATGGCATGGCAATTACCGATGATGAGTGAGTGAGCCGGCGAGTATGTGTACGTGCAACATGCGCATCATCAGTAATGGTGCATGTGTCTTAGCAGACGAAGTCATATAAAGATAAGCACAAGGAAACGTAGTAGGTATGTCGCCAAAGAAAAGTAATACGAGCGTAACAGAAATAAGAAAAGCGTAAACGTGAACAGTATAAAATATGTGACCACATATGAACCATACAATATAGCTTAAAATAGTATGAATCGTTTTTTGAAAACGGGGGCTACGGTGTTTTTGAGAAAAAGATGCCATTTGAAAATCCGTAGCGTCCCTTGAGATTGTCATTAAAAGTACATAACGATTCGTTAGTTTTGAAAATATGTATAGTTCTAAATATATCTTAATATCTACTTAAGTGATCTTAATCAATATTCCTCGAGTCGATATTTATGTGTCGACGATTTATCCTCATCAAATTACGTACGGTATAATCCATCATACGATATCATCAATCAATAGTACGGATCTATAGTCACGTACATCATCTCATCTCATATCATCATATATCATCTCATGTCATATCGTATCATATATATATCGCCTCATATCCACATTCTAAATCATATCGACTCGTGTCATCATATCCGATCATATCCTCATCTCATTATATCATCTTGTAATTTTCCTCATGTTTATAGACATATACATATAAGCGTAAATACATATAATCCATGGACTGAGGAAAACTAAAACTAGGGATATACCTTCCTACACGTACACTACTATGGTTTATAGTATCCCAGAACCCTATTAGCTGGGTATACAAATCTAAATTATTTATATATATATACTGTATTTATAATATCCTAGTACTATGGTTGCGGTGGTTCTATACGCCAACCACCCGACTTCCCCCATAGATAAACATCTACTCACATACCATCCTCGCTCTAGCCGAAATCAATGAACGCCTTGCTCTCCTTCGTTGCCCGGGAAGTCCACGCGAATGTACCTAAAAATCAATGCATATCGTATCGAAATCAAAATCAAATCCGAAAACCGATACGGCAAGCGAAACGCATATAGGTTAGAACTTACAGTCCAAGCATGCAAGAACAACCAAACAACCTCCGACGTTGACGTACAAATGTCAAAAGACCGAGTCAAAACTCAAATATCAAAAACCTAGTTTTCGAAAGTCGCAAAACGAAATCTGAAACTTAATAAAACACTCCCAAATTCTACCTAAGCTGAAATTAGGACATTTTTCATATAGGGTAGGTCTATTCATCATATGTTGCTATAGAACCAAACCCAAATCCTAACTCAAAGATCATGCCGCAATTTGCGACCATATGGATTAAGTTGGCGGCCAAGAGAGGGAATTGAGGGATCGGGTTTCTAGGGTAGTTTCCTAATTGCCTGCACATCCTATTGTATCTGCAATATATTTTTCAGAGTTCTCGAGTCATTCCAGATTCTAATTGATTACCACAATTCAACAAAAACCCGATATCGGAAAATTCTAAGTTCGTGTTTGAACATCCTAAACCCGTTTCATATCAGAAATTCTATCACTAAAGGTTAGTAAACACTCTCTAAGCCCTCTACTATATCACTACTACTCATTTAAACCATCAAAGATCACCCTAGAATTTTCCAAGATCACAAAGCTAAATCTTTTTAACTCTAAACTAACATTTCAGCTTAGAAAACATAAATCTTGAAGGAAGATGAAGGTTTTATCTCATGAAACAACTCAAGAAAATTCTTAGATGGTCCAAAGTGCTCAAAACTCCAACTTACTTCCACCATGGGGTGTAGGATGAGGTTGTGGACATTTTTTGTGAAGGTGGTATGAGGTTTTAATAAAGTTTTGGGGGTGGTTCAAGGTGATAGTGGAGATGGAGGTGAAGAAAGAAGGAGGAGATGAAGAAGAGATAGAAGTTGAAGAAGGAGGGGAAAAAGAGAATGGTTGTAGAACCATATTTCTCTCTCTCTCTCTCTCTTCCTCTTTCTCACCCTCTCTCTTCATAAAACCTAGTCACATCATGTCTTCTCTCTCAATTATTCTTTTTCTTTTCTTTAAAACAAAAATAACAACAAACAAAAATTGAAACCATACATGAAACAAAATACAATGTGTCATGGCACATTAGACATGGTTAACAAAAATGGATTTGGCTTAATGCATAATTAGTACTATACTAATCATGTTTAACATAAATTTGTATGTAAATAATTGTATAATAATTTATAAAAGCCCAAATCCAATAAATGCCTTCAAAATTAATAATTTATTTTAATTTCCAAATATTTTCCAAAATATAGGTATATAATTATACCATTTTACTAAACCCATTTCCATACTTATATAATATTCATAAAATTTATTATTTTATTTTTAAATTCTAAAAATAATATTTTATTTTTTTCCTGAAATGTTACAAGAAGTCTTCTCATACAACTTGGCTAACATCGTTATTAGCCCCATGGCTGTCTTCTCCATCGAGATATTAAAGGGCACCTGAGGAGTCAACAACCACCTAATTGTCGCCAATACTTTCCTATCCAAAAGATTCCATGCCCCATCAGCCATCTTCTCGGGCTTTTCGCCTATCAATGGAAGATACAGATCCTTTTGATATAAGTAGTCCTCCATCTGTATGCGCCATCAACCATAATTGTGACTATTGAACTTCTCGATCCTTATCTTATCATCCACCATCTTTCGCTCTATAGTTGCAGCAAACACTTCTCCCTTGAATCTGAACCAACGCCTTCAAAACGACGATCTAAGAAAGTGAGGAAAATGTTATAGTTGTCATTACCCACCGTTGACCTAGATCGTAGAATTTAAGAACCCTAGGTTTCTTAACCAAGCACTAAGCTCTGATACCAGTTGTTGGGAGGGGGAAGCCATTCCACGGAACAATGCTCGCGACAATAAACAACCAAATCATGCAATTAATCAACCACGCAATTATCAACGAAAGATCACAATAATAATTGATGTGAGAATAAATAAGAAATCAAATACAAACAAGATAGGATTTGTTAACGAGGTTTACCCACTGTATAGCTAGTCCCTGATAGAGTGGAATTTACAAACGTCCACTAGGATCCTTGAATCAATTACATGAGCAACCTTAGGAGATTTCTCACAAATATCTTTAGATTTCACAAACCCTAGTCGTTACTCTCTCAATACAATGATCTCTCTCTATATTAATTTTGGCAGCAAATAATACTTATGAGAGGTCCCCTTATATAGGCAAGCCCTAAACCTACCTTAAACAAGAGATAAATCTAATTTTACCAAAACAGACTCACAGCAGATTCACCGTCGACAGATGTTAGACCCATAATTGGGCAGACGTCTGTCTTTGAACTGTGTTTCTTAATTTTCCTTGAGCAGACGTCTGGCTTCTCTCCAGACATATGGTCTCTGGTTTCGGGTTGGGGATTCATCTTTTCACCAGACGTCTGAACCACACTTGGTCATATGTCTGGCCTTTAATCTGCAGACGTCTGGCTAGTTGGCCTTCAGATGTCTTTCGTTGCTCTGTGTTTCTGTCATGGGCATGTCCAGACGT
Organism: Agapanthus africanus; assembly: GCA_030015575.1. Taxonomy (NCBI): domain Eukaryota; kingdom Viridiplantae; phylum Streptophyta; class Magnoliopsida; order Asparagales; family Amaryllidaceae; genus Agapanthus; species Agapanthus africanus. The sequence continues at coordinate 542,821,719 of CM057348.1, forward strand.
CTGCTCCTGTAATGGGCAGATGTCTGACCTAAAGCTTTCTCCACAATTTCTAACACTTCTCTCTCTTATCCGGGTGTATACGGCCGGTACATGGAATAAATTTTCCTTAAGCACCACCTTCACATGCTTTCTCTCCACCACCACCTCCGAGCTCACCACAACCCCTGAATAATACCCAGTGTGTAACATTTTGAAAATTACAAATATTATTTTATAATTTAAATAATAATATTATGAGTTTTACGGAAATAATACCGAATATGGATTTGGGTTTTTCGGATTGGTATCCGTATGTATATTTATTTTTGGGAATTGGAAAATGTGAGATATTTTGAAAATGATAAATATTTTGTATTTGGGAAATGATATGCGATTTTTGTGATATTGAATTATTGTAGAGAAAGAGAGCCCATACCCTCACCATATCCATAACACCCTTTCTCCTCCTCCTCATTATTTCATTTCCATTCTCTCTCCAAAATATCTTCTCATCTCTTTCACGATCCGAATTTAGTTCGTGACCGGCACTTAAATCACGCAACATCTAAAGGCGCAACGTAAATTAAGTAAACCGAAACCCAGAAATCTAAACCCCCTTTTTTTTTAAATTTCGGGCAGCACCTCCCTCGTATATTTTGAACCAAAACAGATATCCAACAATATTTAGGCATCCCCAAGCGGGAGCTAGCTCTTCGCAAAAATGGCAGGGTCACAACCACGCAAGACAGATTATAAGTATACGACGCCCAACGGCGAAGATCCACACAAGGAATAAAGTAAAGCAAGCCATCAAACCCACCAAGCGAACATAAAATGCATCGCTCATGTCTTGCAACTACAAGTCTTGCTAAGTCTTACTACTTATACAAATATTAGTTTCTGATTTGGTGGAGTTGACTAGATACAATAGGAATAATAATACAATAGTGGCACGATCCAACATGTACCACCTACCAAAGCAAATCACCCGAATACAGCTGTGTGCCAGCGATGCCGCTACTGATCCATGCGGTCAACCTGCAAGAACTGTGGCACAACGGGGGTGAGTTGCCAACTCGTGAGTAGAAAACATCATCAGGTAGAAATCGAAATAAACAACGATTCCTAGGTCAACTATATCATAAAGGTAATACTATGATATCTAGGGTGACCGTATCTGCATATGTGCCAACAACATGATCAATGCCTATCAGCAAGTGGATATCATCCAACCATATAATCAAATGCCTGTATGCATGTGGATCTCATCCATATGTCAACCACTGACACAACAACTCATGCATATAAATGTCATAAAAGCATATGCAGGTAAATATGAGGATATAAATCAACGTGTGTCCCTCACAACACATCAAAATCATGGAACCTGAGTGTCCAACATCGGCACTCGAAAACATCATGAATTACTCGTGTCCAACATTGACACGTAAATCCACATGTCATATCTGTACATCTCACGGAACCTGAGTGTCCAACATCGACACTCGCAATCCTCGGAACCTGAGTGTCCAACTCTGACACTCGCAATCCACATATTCATACATCTCACGGAACCCGAGTGTCCAATATCGACACTTGCAATCCACGGAACCTGAGTGTTCAACTCCGACACTCTCAATCCACATATCCATACATCTCACGGAACCTGAGTGTCCAATATCGACACTCGCAATCCACGGAACCTGAGTGTCCAATTCCGACACTCGCAATCCACATATCAAGAGAAACCGGGTTTTGAAAACAATACACATTTCTTGAAATATCCCCGCGGTTCTCAAATGCAGAAAATCATATGAAATCCATATCTCAATGCGTAAATCCAAGTAATATGATGTATGCAACATAGAACAACAATATGAGCATATCAAGGGAAAATCCGCTATTTAAATGCATTAAGTTATTAAATATATCATGCGGTTCCTAATTTATCCAAAATCCATCGCAACATCATATGAAGCTGAACATGTAGCTATAGTAAGGTCTATGTGTAAGCATGTAGGTATGCGACATATAACAGAATGTAAGCATATCCGTATATCATGCAACGTGGAACAGTGATATGAACATAGCAAGTATATCATGCAACATAGTATAGTGATGTGAGCATAGCAAGTATATCATGGCATGATGTAGTAATTCTACTGTGTAGTGACATAGCAATTATCAATGATGAAGGTGTGTGAGCCGGCCAATCTGTGTAGGTGTAACATACGCATCATCGATAACGGTGTAGGTGTACTAACACAGGTATATGTAATGCAATGCGAATATCATGAGCGTAGCATAAGGTACATTGTAAGCGAAACGCTACAAGGTATACGTGTCTACAATATATCCGAGTCGGTGAATCTATCAATCGGCATCCAGCCTCACAACATCACGTACGTTATAATCCATCGTACGGCATATCACTCAAGATTCACAACATTATATATGTCTATATACCTATATCCCAGGTCACAACCATATCAATCTCATATCGTTGACCGACAAAGGTATCAACTATCTCATATCGACTCGCATCCATATAACGACATATCACACTAAGTCATCATATCACATCGTATACTCGTTCTCTTTCAATTCGTGCCTATCATGATTCACTTCTCATTTCATACCCTCAAATGTCACTATGTTCATTTGTGCAAACTTTTATCATATTATCGTTATTAAATCCTATAATCATGTCCGTCGCATATCATTTATCAGGATATAATAATCAAATGATCTTCCATATCAATGTTTGCGGGGGTGCTATACGCCATTCACCCGACTTCCTCCGTAGATATAAATCTACTCACCTGCTAAACTCCTCGCTCAGCTGTAGTCGATGTGCTTCGTCGTCTCGGAATCCACGCGAAGGTACCTATAATATCAACACATATCGCAATACCATTAACATCAAGTTCCGAAATCTAATACGACACATGGATCGCCTATAGGTTAGAACCCATAGCATCGCATGAAAAACACAACCAAATAACCCTCATCGTTGACGTTCAAACGCTACACGATGGAATCCAAATCAAATCTAAAAACCACGTTTTAGAAATCGGAAAACGAAATTCAGCAACAAGGGAAAACACCTCGAGATTTTGACTCAGGTAAAATTAGCCAATTCTGCACATGGGATTGCTCTAGGTATAGGATAACAATGCCACAGACCAAAAATCACAAGGTTTCACACCGACTTGGCCGCAAATTGCGGCCAAACCTAATAAATCTGCGGCCTGAACAAGAGGATATAGGCTCGGGTTTCTACGGTAGGTTCTCGGTTGCCTGCACGTCTCTCTATGTTCGCTAAATATTTTTCAGGTCCTCCGGGTCATAGCAGATCTCGGAATCCTATCACAATTCCCACAAAATACGATATCGGGCAATTCTAACTTCCGTGTTTTGGTTTCTATTCTCGGTCTTGGCCAGTAAAACACCCTCTAAGGTCAAGTAAACACTCACTACACCTCAACTTATCATTTGACAGCAACTTTCAATATTCTAAAATCCAAAAACCTAATCAACTCAATTTCTAACTAAAAGATACGATATTAAGCACAAATTCTAAACTAAAGTGAAAGGATTACCTTAATAGAAACCAAAGAACTTTCTTGAGTTGTCCAAGTCTTCAAAATCCAAACTTGGTTGGTCCAATGTGTTTGGAATGGGTGTGTGCATGTTTTTAATGAAGGGGGTATAGGATTTTGGTGAAGGATTGGAGATGATACTTGAGGTAGTGGAGGTTGAAGAAGAAGAAGAAAAGAGATGAAGAAATAATGGGGGACATGAAAGAATGGCAGCCCCTCTCTCTCTTCTACCCTCACTCTCTCTTATTCTCACTCTCTCACAAACAAATATCCCTTTTGTTTTACTCACAAATATCTCATGACATCTAAAACTATTCCATTCACACTCAAACTGTTTATTTCCTTGCTTTCTCTTTTCCTTTTCATTTCCTTTCTCATTTTCTATCTCACAAAACTCACAAACACACACATGCACATGACATGGTGAAAAATCAAGAAAAAGGTAAAAACACGGATTTTATCCAAAATCCGATAAATATCATTAATATAAATAAATCATTTTATTCTCCGATTAATTTCCAAATATTGGTATACGCTTATACCACTTTACGAAAATCCCAATTTCGCAAATCGGGTAGTTTCCGCGAAATATATTATTTTAATATTAAATTTCCAAAAATAATATTTTATATTTCCGAAATGTTACAATCTTCCCCCCTTTCCCCAGGCCCAGTTCGAGTCTATTTCTCCGCAAATAAATTCGATCCTCGAATTTAAATTTAATTCCCCACATATTAAAACATTTCAATAATCAGCTCAAATCAACGGAGCTCCGAAATCACGGAAGATACAGAAATACCACAACGCATCCTGTGCGCCAGAAAATGAGTACGAAACTCAAAACCGAACTCCGTCAAGCGTCATGCAAATCATCGGATTTGCACGCATATCATCGGAGTCACAATGGAGATACATTTCGAAATCCACTACTGAAATCCCATATGCACTAATCAAATACTATAATACATATATAGTACGCATCCTTGAAAAACCATTTTAAAAACTGAATAACTCATGCCAAATATTTCTTAAATCGTCGTGCTATGCGTAGCTCACGGTACAAGTGACAGACGCTCAAATATACGTTCCGCCGTTTTAAAATATCCCAAAAGGTTTTCCTTTGTAAACGTTCGCGTCGCTCGCGGACACGTAAGAAATAGCGAGACTATACCCTTTTCGAAAACCTTTTGTTAAACTTTTTATGCATGCAAAGTACTCAGGTACTGTCCTCGGATCACTCCTGTTCGGCTACTACATAATATAGTACCCATCATGAAAACAAAGTGCTCAAGAGCAAAATCATCCCCAAAAGGCGTATCTAATAATCACGTACGTCTGGTGCGCATGGAAATCAAATCCAATAAAAGTGCCACAATATGCACAAAAGCAAAACTAAGTGCAACGGTGTGCACGAAAACATCTATCCAGTGCAACCAGCATGCACGAAAGAAAATCCCAATCGAGTGCATCTGGTATGCACAAAATCACATCTCCCATCATGCGCCCAATATGCGCAAAAATCCAAATCAAGTGCATCCGTCATGCACGAATAAAATCTCACTCAAGTACATTCGATGCGCACAAAATCCAGTACCCAGTGCCTACTATGCGCAAAAATCCGACCCAAGCGCGTCAGGTCCATAAAACATCTGGTGCGGTAGCATGCACGAATACGAACATCAAGTGCAAACGCGCACAAAACACAAATGCTCAAGAAATAAATCGGGTGCAACCAAGGCACGGAGTCTAATTCCGGTGCAACCAATGCACGAAATAACAATCTAGTGCAACAAATGCACGAAATACGAATCTGGTGCAACAAATGCACAAAATACAAATCGGGTACATCCAGTGCACGAAAAACCAAATCCAGTGCATCCAGTGCACGAAATACAAATCCAGTGCATCCAGTGCACGAAATACCCAATCCGGTGCAACAAATGCATGAGAACTCATTAATAACTCAAATGCGTATAAAAGCAACACCGAGTGTGCCAAGGTGTATAAAAATCATAAACGTGTGCAACTACGTGCACAAAATATGTACTAATGCACTGCAAGCATACATGAGCTATACCGAGTGCAAAAATCAAATCGAGTGTTTACCACATGCACAAAACCGATATCAAGTGCAATAACTGTGCACGAAATACAAATACCCAGTAGGTGCAGCCAAGGTGTATAAAAACCATATTATGAAACTCAAATCCAAGCGATATAAGCGTGAAACTCGGATCAAAAACACAAATCAGAATAAATGACATTGAGGTACACCTCCTACAATGTCGAAAAAAGTCGATGCGCCCAAAACTGGCAGAGCAAGAACATCCACTTGCCTCCTGCTCACAGTTTGGCGTCCTCTGCCTTTGGGTCCTCATTTCTCTGTGGATTACCAATATTGCAATCCATCAGCTCACTGGCCCGGTCAGGTATGCTAAAGGAAACGATTCCGCTCTGGCACTCCTCTGGTCATCTCTCGGCCAATCGGTATGACCACTCGTAAAGCAGCACGTCACTGGCGTCATCCTCTGGCCCTCTGAATACACGTGACACAACTGATCCTCGGTGCAAATCTCATCGCAGCAGTGTCCTGGAAGGAACCTACTCAAGGTCTCTTCCGATCTCGCCTATGCCGAACTATACAGAGACTGGTACTCTTGCATAATCTCTTCTCGTTTTCTGGACATTTGCGTTCTAAGAACAACATTTCCTCGGGAACTGGTCATATCCCAACGCCTTTGTATACATATCAGATCTCTAATCTTAACGGGGAGTAACAACAGTTCGTTAACATCTCGCATGAACTTCTTGCTCCACTATTCTTTATTATCGTCCACTTCGACGTCACGTCATGCTATCTGCGTACAGCAAATGTTCTCGGCTACAGTTAATCCGGAATTTCTCGCACGGACTCGAAATCACGAACTCGGTATCTTCATCACTCTGTAGAAGATACCTAGCCGAACGCGTCCTCGGGAACTCATCGCCATCATCGGAGGAATACTCCATATTCATCCGTTCTCAATCAACTCACAACGCATCTGGGTGAGGTCCTCTATATGAAGCTGGTCCACTTAATGATCTCCTATAGGATCATCCAACGAACTACGTCATCTCTGGATCGATCTACTCTAGATCCGAGTAAGACTCTCCACACTGTAAATCTTCAAATCAACTGGGCCTGCGTCGGTGCATCAAATATGAAGAATCACCTTCGTCTCTCAACTCGAGATAGACAAGTTATCTCCTGTCACATCTCTGCCTGAAAGCTTCAGCGATCTCAGCTCGTAAGCCCTGGAAGCGATATCACATCAATCTCAGCAACAGCTGGGTCATCTGTCTGTACGGTAGACGACATCATAATCTCTGAGGTATGCTGTATATCAACAGTTCTCTCACAATAGGCAACCTCTAACAATGGCCCGATCATCCGGTACAAAACCGCACACTCGTCTCAAACGAGAGGTCACAACACAACACTACATCGATACGTTCCCATGTCACCAGAAAACACGATGGTCAGTCCTCGTCCACGACAAGCTCGCCCTGACCGTATCTCTAGCAGCAGCGCAAACTGCGCTCAAACCATGGTGACAGGAACCTCAATCATGTATCTACGAAAATAGATCAAAGGGATGAAATGAATCAACAGATCCAGAATGAATACATGATCATAAGGAGAAACGGAATCAGTGAGGGTATGATCATGGAAACGAATAAAATCAAGGATCTCAAATGGATGTATAATCAAGGGGACGAAAAGAATCACAAGTCTCAAGATATGTACAGCCTAAGGTCACATAAGTAGAGTATCGTATCGTAAATATGCCGCGGAACATACGTACGGTATGTCACTCTACTCAAGCTACCTACTCCATCAATCAGGGTCAGCCTATGTAACAAAAGTTCGGGTCTAATACCCCCCGTTCAAGTCTAAGTTCCGTAAGGTCAAGCCTAGGTTCCGAAATAGATTACGCCCCAGACTCCACATAGTCAAACCTAAACTCGAACTAAGGTTAAACCTAGCGCTCTGATACCAAATTTGTCACAACCCGAATTTAGTTCGTAACCGGCACTTAAATCATGCAATGTCTAAAGGCGCAACGTAAATTAAGTAAGCCGAAACCCAGAAATCTAAACCCTTTTTTTTTAAATTTCGGGCAGCACTTCCCTCGTATATTTTGATCCAAAACAGATATCCAATAATATATAGGCATCCCCAAGCGGGAGCTAGCTCTTCGCCAAAACGGCGGGGTCACAACTACGCACGACAGAATATAAGTATACGACGTCCAACGGCGAAGATCCACATAAGGAATTGTTAGTGATATGTATGCCCTAGAGGCCATTACTGTACATACGATGTATATTGTAGTGGATGCTTGGACATATATATGGAGGACTTTCTTGCTCGACATGATAGTATGCTATCTGGTTGCTCTTTATCTTAACGTGTACACTGATTGTCTCTATGTTACATGTTGATAAAGCCCTTAGGATGAGTACTTGATTACCAGGATTATGATTCAGATCATACTAGTGGGGACAGTGTAGTTGCTAAGTACATCCTTCAAATGTTCCTAGTCGTGGGTGTATCGAGACAGGGTATCGATACACCAGAGTAGACTAGTGTATAGCTTCTCGACCCATGTAGATGGGTAATTGATGTGTAAGTCTACGGTAGCGCCCCGGCCGTCTTTCCGAGGCCAAAATGCGGAAACAAAAACTTTTTTTTGACTAGAAACCGGCGCTACCACGGACTATAAAACCCGGATCGGACCATTAACCTACTACTAGCTAACTGGAGAAAGGGTAGAGAGCTATATTGAGCGATCCGTGTCCTTCGGTCTTCGGCCACCTTCCCAAGCTCCTCGCAGCATCACTGATCTCCGGTCTCCTCGTCGGAAGGGCACCACATCGAGAAGTCTTTTTACGGGCTCCCACCTCTTAACCGAGGCAACTCGGACACGAAGTTGGTTAGCCGACGTGTCCAAGATTGCTGTAAACTAAGTGTAGAATGCTATGACTCGAGGGTTTATGAAGTTGCCATTTTTGGAGTGGAGAAGGAGATGAACTTTAAAGAGGAGCCAAGGACTTTGATGCAAGAAGAATGAGATCAAATTTTTCCTTTCAAAATTTGGACAGCCCCATCTTATTTTATGGCCGGCCATGCTCCAAAGAAGAGGAGGGAGTGTGTGAATAATGCAAGAAAAAGAATGATGAGTGATCATCATGAAGAATGTCATTCCAAAGTCTTTTCCAAAAACCCATCACCAATCCCATCTCAAAAAGCAAGTAATGATGAACCATCATGAAACAACCATGTGCCACAAGAAACCACCATCCTTTTTGTAAAAGACACTTTTACAAATAAGCCCCTCCCATCAATTTTCAGCCAAGAAGGAATAAAGAAAAATGGCCGAAACGGAATGAAAACTGGCAACTTCAAAAAGTGATCCCGTAATAAATTACAGGAAAACCCCGCGACTGTACATACATACCCGCATTTGTATTCCGACCGAATACAAATGCAATGAGACAAAATCTATACTGTATAATACAAGGATCCGGCTTAAACCAAAGCCCGCTAGTATTATCCGTCCAAACCATAACACGTGCACAAGTGTGCACGTACGTTCGAACCCTGCCATAAATCCATACGGCCTCTACAGCGTTTCGCCCGAAACTTGAGAAACTGTCTGTGGGGGACTCTAAAGACTCGTCAATACTTTGGCTGTGGATTTAACCACTAGCACGTCAGAGGTATTAGCCGTACGTAACGGGATACCAAGTATTGACCAAAAGGGAGGTCGATGAGCGAACTCATCCTGACACCCTACCGAGCCTGTCAGTGACAATATCCGTACAGTCCGGTCCGTTCGTCTATGAGCATCGCATGTCGGGCCTAGGGGGTTGGTAAAAGTCAGACCCCCAAAAGCGATACAAGTCATGTTGGAGTGTAGCCCAGAACACCCTGAGATACTACTGGAATACCTACCAGTAAATCTCCTGCCTCGGCCGAGAGCTTTGTGTAATGGCTCTCCTAGACACAGCGCGACCTGTAATACCCAGCCCCTTTTATACCTAAACCTGTATTTTGTTACTCTAGAATTCTATTTATTTTTTTTATAATTCTATTTATTTTTTTAAACTCATTTATTTTCTTATCCATAAAAACCAAACCCATTCTTTATAAATTAACTTAAATTTTTCCCCTTATAACCCAGCTCCTTCCTAAGCCCAACAGTTTTCCCCGGCCCAATCCCATATATTTTTTCCATTTGATTTTTTTTCCATTAAATTCTGCAGCCCTCAGCCCAGCAGCCCGAGCCCACGAAAATTAATTAAACCATTTTTCTTTCTCTCTTGGCCCGGCCCAGTCTCCCCCGAGCCCACTCCCGACCCGTTCACCAAACCTGACCCGGCACTTCATCTTCTCAACGGCTACCCCCACGTTTCCCGCTCCCTGCTCCCCGCGATCCACCTCCTCCGCCCTCGCCCGCGCCAACGTCTCAGCGCCGTTACCCCACGACGTGCCCCCTCACGATTCCCTCATCTTCCCTATCTCTCTCCCCTTACGTTCTCTCTCTTTTTCCCATTCTTCTCTTTCCCTCTCCTCATCTCGAACCCATACCCGCGCCCACGAGCGCCACGTCGCCGTTGGTATCATAGCCGGCATCTCAGTCGCCACCTCACATCCCCCTCGGTCTCTTCACCTCACCTCCTCACCGAGCCCTGTACATTCAGCCGCCACCAAGATTTCCCCGCGACCCAGAACCCCGACCCTCCTCATCCTAGCTTCGAGTTTTCCCGACGACCCAATGTCGAGCCACCTCTGGGCACCCCTCTCCTACCCGAGCACCACCATCATCATCACCCTCGCCATCATCCCTGCATCTCTCTCTCGAGCTCTCTGCCCCCTCTTCTCTCTTCCTCTAACTCCTCTCTTTCTCTGTACTCTCTCTCTCTCTCTCTCTCAGTTCTCTCTCTCATTTCTCTCTCTCTGCCTACATCTCTCTTCTCTCTCCTTCTTTTCCTGCATCTCTCTGCTCTTTCTCTATCTGCTTGCTCTTTCTCTCTCTCTCCCTGTGCTCTCTTTCTCTCTCTTCACAACCCTTTCTCTCTCTGTTTCACTCTCTATTCTCTCTCTCTGTTTTCCCCCCTCTCTCTACATCTTACACTCTCAATACAACTCTCTCCCCCTCTCAACATCTCGGTTTCTCTCCCTCTCCTCCTTCTCCCCACTCTATCAAGCAACCACCTCACTCCCAACCGCAGTCATCGGCCATCGCCTGAGCATCGCTGCAACCATCAACGGAGCCACAACATCGCCTGAGCACACAGAGAGCCCCAACTTCCACGAGCCTCGACTGCTTCCTAGCCGAGCCCAAGCTTGTGGTCATAGTATCGCGTTCGTGACATTACCGTCACCGTACAACCCCGAGACATTCTCAGGCAAGTATTTTACTTGCTTACATGCTATTTACTTAAGTTACAATCGCTAAATACATAGATTATAAAGTTACAAGTTTAAACCAATTATGTGCCATACCTGTTCGACGCGTGTTCCCAAAGAAAATACTTTTCTAAATTGACGGAACTGGATTACTTACATTGGCCCTTGCTGTGATGAATACCTTGTGCAAGTTTCACTGGAAAATATGACCGTTAACGACTAAAACAACTACCCCCAAGTTTAACCGTAAAACTGGAATTTTCTTGTACCTGAAAACAATTAAAATCACCATAAATTATATACATAATGGAATGTTGCGCTCGAGGGCTCAAATCGAATCCAACTCGACGAACTATAACCCTATACTAGTTTCCAAATATTCCTGTACTCAAATTATGATGATATTTGGATCGGAGTGCGACACTGGACTGCAGTCCAGAGCGACTCCAACTATTGCTTGCTGTTCCGTAATGGGTACCACAAGATTTCCTTAAATCGTAGGTTGCGGAACTCTGCTGTTTATTGTAGGTGAACCTGTTATCTAGACAACACAAGTAGTTTCATCCTATTTCGTTATCGTTTGTTATTTAATTTGTAATTTAAAAGATCGGGACGCATAACAGTCCCAACAGAATCAGAACTGACATATTGGTATTGAACAGTGTATAACTCCTAACGTACAGACGCGAGTGAGACTCCGTCCATTGCGTTGAAAACCTTACTGAAAACCCTAGATTTCATCCAACAGTAGCATCGCTAAAATCTGATCCCAAATGGGATTAAAATGCGTTACGAAACGGACTTCTGATTCTGAAACCGGATTTCCAGCCGCGAGCGCTTAAAATGAAATGGTTATAATTAATGATCCTGGAAACCGATTGGCATGAAACTAAATTCGATGGATGGACAACTGAACATACTAATTATTACCTGTTTATCGTTTCGCTAAACTATACACGTACGTTTCATGATAAATTGTGCAAGTGATAGAATACTATTTTTATGACACCTTAATCATGCTTCATATACTGTTTACGTATCATATCATACCCATATCATTGCATTGATAACATAGTGATATCGTGCATTTACCCAGTGTTAGATTTTAGTGATGATTGTGGCAAGTACGTCAGTGTTCGTGTATCCGTGAATAAGTGAAAGTGATACGTACTTGTACACAATCAGTGACCCTTATTATTATATTGCATTGTCGACGTCTGTGGGACACGTGTACGTGTGACTATAAGTGGTATGGGACACTTATGGAAGCTCTTGCACGGGTGTCACAGATAAGGCACCAGACACTGCCATTTATCTTAGGTATTAGTCGGGATGTGCTTGATGGAGGTCCTGCCTCCAGTTCTCGCGCAGACTTGTCACAGACCGATTGGTATTTAGGGTTATGGTTAGCGTTTGATGTAGACCATGGGGTGTGGGGTAGTTTAATTGTGAGTTCAACAGAATCTCGGGAGTCCCTTGCCGGCTTATATATTTAGGGAGATATATGGACATTTACAGGGTATGTGATTATCACCGTGATATACATGTTGGGCCCGTGGTCCCTTGCCCTTGGGTTCTACCCTTGGGTGGAGGACACTCATGAGTGGTTGACTCTCACACCTGGACTGACGGTAGGCTTAGTGACCTGTACAGTGAGACTTAGAGACTGATAGGGATACTGGCATTGATATATCTTACTTACTGTGTTGACATACGTGGCATATCGTTCTACTGCTTTTACTGTTCCGCTGCATTGATTACTGCACATTCATTTTCATGTTGTCATTGATTTACTGTTATACATATCTATTACTACTGTTAGAGTTGTCATATGATTTATACACATTATATTGCTATTGTGTCGCTCTGACGACCTGAGTATGCATGCTCAGTGTGAGGAGAAGATTTAGCCTGGACCAGGACTAGACGTACATCACAGACATCTTGATTAGCTATTCAGAGTTATATTCGTGTGTTTCCCCTCAGGTCAGTTCTTTACCTTGTTTCACTCCGTTACTGCATTTCTCATTACCTGCGCATCATTTACTGTTTACCATGAAAAACTAGAAGCCGAAGTGTGACTACGGCAGGACATTTCCTTGACCGTAGGAGCATGGCTGGCCTTGTCTACCCCTCGTATTCCGTATTTTGGGAAGCGGGGTGTGACATGGTTTAGTTGGTATCAGAGCCAGGTTTTGCTTCGATTGGGATTGCAGTTTTCCGTGTATAGCTTGGCAATCTAAGACATTCCTTGGTCTAGGTTGTAAATTCGTCATTCTTGATTCATATTCACCGTGTGTGTGTTCTGCTATTCATTCGCTAGGGTTTCAGATGACTTGGCAAGGTTACGTGGTTGTAACTGTGAACTACATCATGGTTACACTACCGCACTTTGGTTAAGTGACTTAGAGCTCTACAGTTGATTTCCACTTGTAATGAATTTCATCACATCTGATATACTTGAATCTTTGTACTATCCATATTATATTTTGATTCATATAGCTTATGCCTTATATCATCCTCAAAATCATTATTTCAGGATCATGTCTTCCAACGACTCTTCCTCTATCTCCACTCCCCAGTTTCAGACCGTTGAGATTCTGAGTGTACTGCAAGGTCTGAAAGAAGCCCAAGAGCGAACGAACGACTTGTTAGCTGAAGAACTGAGAAGGCAGGTGAGTCAGGCCCCAGCGGGAGTCTCAAATCATAAAGGGATCCCCGTTAGATGAGGAAAAGAGAAGAAAATGAAGCGCCAATTTGTTTCCCCGCGATAGAAGCAGCAAAAGACCCCATGTTGTGGGTACTGTAAGAAGCCAGGACATCTTCAGAGGGATTGTCGCCGCGTCCAAGGGAAATGTTTGATTTGCGGGTCCAGCGGACATCTTATCAACGGTTGCCCAGAAAGGAAAGAACTACAGGGAGGAGACTCGTCCTACTTCTGCCAAGTGAGGATTACTACGTAGTTCGGATTTCGAGGATGAGGCGGACCCAACGCAGGTTCCAATTCGCGTGACGAGAATGCAGCGGCCTAGCAATCAAAGAAGAATTTTCCTGTTTTCCAATTTCAGCATTATGTTGTCATCCACTATGAATACTTCTTTCCGTTTGAAATCTTGTATCCGTTGAACTCTTAGTTAAACGCAATAAAATTTGAATCGTAATATATGTATCATTCTCTTGTCATTTCCCTTTTTCATACTATTCATTAGCATAACATTTTAATCTTGATTTTTCAATTCCTGCCACCGCATATCTTTCCGTACTTCGTACACTTAGCCATTTTCCTGATGAATTCCATTGCCTAATCATGACTCTTTTCTTTCAGGCCATGGCCCACCTTGGAGCAGCGCCGCATCTGGATGAGGATGCACAATCTTGCGTTTTCTTAGACCACGCGCTGATGAGTTCTGACGATGAGATCAACGGTCCCCAGGTCAATTTCAGAAATGACGATTCAGAGGACGAAGGAGTAGCATCCCAGAGTTTGACATGATAGCTGATTCCGACGTAGAAGAAGGAGACCCTGAAGAGAACCCAATAGAAGAAGATCCCGAGGAAGATCCGATAAAAGAAAATCCAGTGGAGGAAGGCCCCATGGAAGAGAACCCAGAAGGAGAGGATCACATGGAATCGGACCACGATGAAGAAGCTCCACCCGAGAAAGAAAGACCGGAAGATCAAGACCCTGCTGTGTAAGAACTTCCAATGGTGATGTCCGCGAGGCGCTATGGAAATGGACGTCCCTAACTGAGCGCGCGAGCCTACCGCAACCTGCTGAATCTTCACAACCGCGACTGACGGGATTTCTTTCAGATGTTGTCTTCTCTGGCCAAATAAAACTGTGTATAGTTTAGGGCCACCTTTCATCTTTTAGAATGATTTGTTTAGAATTTCCTGGAGTGAAATAAATTGCTGAGCTGCTAATCCTTCGATCTTCTTAGTCCCCTTGAGGTTTGATTATTTCTTCTATATAATTATTTTCTCTACTGAGATCTGTTCACTCCTACTCCTTACCTTGTCTTAACCCTCACTGAGATTCACTAGTAACACACCCGATTTTTGAGGTCCACCCTTCATCCTTCGTCTGCGCTCCGTTTGAGATCCTGCCGGGAGGAGGACCTTTCTTATGAATTTCCGAGTTAGCTAACCCATCAAAATTTTGATTCATATGATGTACCAACCACCGATCTCTGCATACTTTTTTCCCTTGTAGTCCTTACTGCTCACCCTTACCCCAATCTCTTTGACTGCTAGCCTAAAACCGTCATACTCGCACCTTTGAATGATCCACATTTCCTTATAATCCTTACCCTAGCTAGCCCTGTACATTTTATGTGTTTTCCTATTACCCTATATTTATACTTAGGGACATTATTATTCGAAAATTTGCTTTTCATTATTTTATATTTATCGAAGAGAGTGTTTTATCAACTATTCACGTTTTACGCATTTCAAGTACTCCACTACTAGCTTTCCTATTATTTTCAGTAGCGAAATCTTACACCGCGCATATTCTTGTTCCATGTTTCATATTTTCACTATATGAATTTTCTAAGTTATTTTAAAACTATTTGATCGATATATAGTCCTAAAATGTTTTGACCTACCGACAAATCTTTCACTATTTTATTGTCGTTATTTTATTTTTCGAGTAGGGTGCCTTATACTTACTATTTCTGATGTTCTAGTTTTGATATACGTATATGTGCATATATTTGAGTTTCGATTTTATCGAGTACGCCTCGAATATCATTGTTCATTATTGTTGTTATTGCTATTCTCATAGGTTGCCTTTGTAGTTGTTCTTGTCTTATACTTATTTAAACCTATATTTTTGTATTATGTTCTTACATATATAAACCTTCAAATTTCTTCATCCGCCTTTTTCAAGTAAAACTTTGTGTGTTAGTTGCAATATAATAGGTTTCGCCTATGTTTGTATTATTTATCGTTTATTTTAAATTTCGAGGACGAAATTTTTGTAAGGGTGGTATGATGTAATACCCAGCCCCTTTTATACCTAAACCTGTATTTTGTTACTCTAGAATTCTATTTATTTTTTTAAACTCATTTATTTTCTTATCCATAAAAACCAAACCCATTCTTTATAAATTAACTTAAAATTTTCCCCTTATACCCCAACTCCTTCCCAAGCCCAACAGTTTTCCCCGGCCCAATCCCATATATTTTTTCCATTTGATTTTTTTTCCATTAAATTCTGCAGCCCTCAGCCCAGCAGCCCGAGCCCACGAAAATTAATTAAACCATTTTTCTTTCTCTCTTGGCCCGGCCCAGTCTTCCCCGAGCCCACTCCCGACCCGTTCACCAAACCCGACCCGGCACTTCATCTTCTCAACGGCTACCCCTGCGTTTCCCGCTCCCCGCTCCCCACGATCCGCCTCCTCCGCCCTCGCCCGCGCCTACGTCGCAGCGCCGTTACCCCACGACGTGCTCCCTCACGATTCCCTCATCTTCCCTATCTCTCTCCCCTCACGTTCTCTCTCTTTTTCCCATTCTTCTCTTTCCCTCTCCTCATCTCGAACCCATACCCGTGCCCAAGAGCGCCACGTCGCCGTTGGTATCATAGCCGGCATCTCAGTCGCCACCTCACATCCCCCTCGGTCTCTCCACCTCACCTTCTCCCAGAGCCCTGTACATTCAGCCGCCACCAAGATTTCCCCGCGACCCAGAACCCCGACCCTCCTCATCCAAGCTTCGAGTTTTCCCGACGACCTAACGTCGAGCCACCTCCGGGCACCCCTCTCCTACCCGAGCACCACCATCATCATCACCCTCGCCATCATCCCTGCATCTCTCTCTCGAGCTCTCTGCCCCCTCTTCTCTCTTCCTCTAACTCCTCTCTTTCTCTGTACTCTCTCTCTCTCTCATTTCTCTCTCTCTCTGCCTACATCTCTCTGCTCTCTCCTTCTTTTCCTGCTTCTCTCTGCTCTTTCTCTATCTGCTTGCTCTTTCTCTCTCTCTCCCTGTGCTCTCTCTCTCTCTCTCTCTACAACCCTTTCTCTCTCTGTTTCACTCTCTATTCTCTCTCTGTGTTTTCCCCCTCTCTCTACATCTTACACTCTCAATACAACTCTCCCCCCCTCTCAACATCTCGGTTTCTCACCCTCTCCTCCTTCTCCCCACTCTATCAAGCAACCACCTCACTCCCAACCGCAGTCGTCGGCCATCGCCTGAGCACCGCTGCACCCATCAACGGAGCCACAACATCGCCTGAGCACACAGAGAGCCCCAGCTTCCACGAGCCTTGACTGCTTCCTAGCCGAGCCCAAGCTTGTGGTCATAGTATCGCGTTCGTGACATTACCGTCACCGTACAACCCCGAGACATTTCCAGGCAAGTATTTTACTTGCTTACATGCTATTTACTTAAGTTACAATCGCTAAATACATAGATTATAAAGTTACAAGTTTAAACCAATTATGTGCCATACCTGTTCGACGCGTGTTCCCAAAGAAAATACTTTTCTAAATTGACGGAACTGGATTACTTACATTGGCCCTTGCTGTGATGAATACCTTGTGCAAGTTTCACTGGAAAATATGACCGTTAACGACTAAAACAACTACCCCCAAGTTTAACCGTAAAACTGGAATTTTCTTGTACCTGAAAACTATTAAAATCACCATAAATTATATACATAATGGAATGTTGCGCTCGAGGGCTCAAATCGAACCCAACTCGACGAAATATAACCCTATACTAGTTTCCAAATATTCCTGTACTCAAATTGTGATGATATTTGGATCGGAGTACGACACTGGACTGCAGTCCAGAGCGACTACAACTATTGCTTGCTGTTCCGTAATGGGTACCACAAGATTTCCTTAACTCATAGGTTGCGGAACTCTGCTGTTTATTTTAGCTGAACCTATTAGCTAGACAACACAAGTGGTTTCATCCTATTTCATTATCGTTTGTTATTTAATTTGTAATTTAAAAGATCGGGACGCATAACAGTCCCAACAGAATCAGAACTGACATATTGGTATTGAACAGTGTATAACTCCTAACGTACAGACGCGATTGAGACTCCGTCCATTGCATTAAAAACCTTACTGAAAACCCTAGATTTCATCCAACAGTAGCATCACTAAAATCTGATCCCAAATAGGATTAAAATGGGTTGCGAAACGGACTTCTGATTCTGAAACCGGATTTCCAGGCGCGAGCGCTTAAAATGAAATGGTTATAATTAATGATCCTGGAAACCGATTGGCATGAAACTAAATTCGATGGATGGACAACTGAACATACTAATTATTACCTGTTTATCGTTTCGCTAAACTATACACGTACGTTTCATGATAAATTGTGCAAGTGATAGAATACTAGTTTTATGACACCTTAATCATGCTTCATATACTGTTTACGTATCATATCATACCCATATCATTGCATTGATAACCTAGTGATATCGTGCATTTACCCAGTGTTAGATTTTAGTGATGATTGTGGCAAGTACGTCAGTGTTCGTGTATCCGTGAATAAGTGAAAGTGATACGTACTTGTACACAATCAGTGACCCTTATTATTATATTGCATTGTCGACGTCTGTGGGACACGTGTACGTGTGACTATAAGTGGTATGGGACACTTATAGAAGCTCTTGCACGGGTGTCACAGAAAAGGCACCAGACACTGCCATTTATCTTAGGTATTAGTCGGGATGTGCTTGATGGAGGTCCTGCCTCCAGTTCTCGCGCAGACTTGTCACAGACCGATTGGTATTTAGGGTTATGGTTAGCGTTTGATGTAGACCATGGGGTGTGGGGTAGTTTAAGTGTGAGTTCAACAGAATCTCGGGAGTCCCTTGCCGGCTTATATATTTAGGGAGATATATGGACATTTACAGGGTATGTGATTATCACCGTGATATACATGTTAGGCCCGTGGTCCCTTGCCTTTGGGTTCTACCCTTGGGTGGAGGACACTCACGAGTGGTTGACTCTCACACTTGGACTGACGGTAGGCTTAGTGACCTGTACAGTGAGATTTAGAGACTGATAGGGATACTGGCATTGATATATCTTACTTACTGTGTTGACATACATGGCATATCGTTCTACTGCTTTTACTGTTCCGCTGCATTGATTACTGCACATTCATATTCATGTTGTCATTGATTTACTGTTATACATATCTATTACTACTGTTAGAGTTGTCATATGATTTATACACATTATATTGCTATTGTGTCGCTTTGACGACCTGAGTATGCATGCTCAGTGTGAGGAGAAGATTTAGCCTGGACCAGGACTAGACGTACATCACAGACATTTTTATTAGCTATCCAGAGTTATATTCGTGTGCTTCCCCTCAGGTCAGTTCTTTACCTTGTTTCACTCCGTTACTGCATTTCTCATTACTTGTGCATCATTTACTGTTTACCATGAAAAACTAGAAGCCGAAGTGTGACTACGGCAGGACATTTCCTTGACCGTAGGAGCATGGCTGGCCTTGTCTACCCCTCGTATTCCGTATTTTGGGAAGCGGGGCGTGACAACCCCCAATACCGGGAGAGACGAATCCCCTGCCGATCCGCTCACTGCCTCCATGTGGCTCGGGACTGTACTCAACTAAAACCTGTTTGCACGACTCATTTGAGCCGTGGTAGGGTAGTAATCAAAGTACAGTGGGAACTCACACGAGACAAATGACGATCTCTGATCAATGAACTAACCTGTACACATGTCACCAGGGAACTGCTATTTGACGCTAGGTATAATACCAACTAGCATGTTCCCGGCGAGTCCTGTCCGGTGTACTCATAACCCAATGAGCACCTGTATACATTTTAGGTGAACCAACTGACACCAATGGCTTGTGAGACCGGCCACTGCCCCTCGTCGGGGTCTCGACTGTATACACTAGTCTACTAATGGAGTATCGATGGCCTGTCTCGAAACTCCCACGACCAGGGACCGTTTAAGGATGTACTTATAGACCCCAGCTCCCACGTATATGATCGCCATCATACTGCTGGTCATCAAGCAAGAGTCCTATGGGCTCTACCAACGTGCAATAGTGACCTGTAATGTCACCTAAAGCAGTGCACGATGATAAAGATGAACCACGGTAGCATACTATTCTCTATCAACGTGTAATAGTGAACTACAATGTCACCTAAAGCGTGTACATGATGATAAAGACAAACCAGATAGTATATAATCATCCTGAGTAAGACTGTCCTACCGGTATAGGTCCTCCCTCAATCATTGCAATCACGTGCCTGTGATCCAATAATTGACTCTGAGGGCACTATATCCAACAATCTCCCACTTGCACTCAAGGCTAATTATTGCGATGTCGCATACTCACAGCCCGTATGATACCGAACACCCAACTCCTCTACTAGTCAGTCTCATAAAGCCCATTTGCGAAACTATTGCGTTCGAGGAATAGCCTCAGTTAGTGAATCCGCTCTGATGTTTCTTTCTATGTCTCTATTAATCTCAAGTTCGAGGAGAAAGCAATCTCCCGAAATGAGCAATACCTGTCTTAGAATATGTCTGGATATCTGATGGGACTTAGCTCATAAATGAACTCCAAATCCAAACTTCTTAGACTGTATCGTCAACTGAACTTAATCAGTATCCTGTGCCATGCCTCCCTCAGTGTCCGCTTGGATCACCTGTCCAAAACACTGCCCTTCGTCAGAGGGAAAACTACAAATCTGACAGTCACTCTGTCATCCAGGTCACCTTGGAAGCCTGGAATGATAACCGTCTCCTAAAAGAGGCTGTTGCTATCATATCCCTAGAACATCCACTTATGTTCTAAAACTGCTTCCGAACGTTCTTCCAGGATTAGATCAATATCAACTTATTGCAGCTCATGCAAAAACAACATCTGGTATGGTACTTGACATCTCATGATTGACTTAATTGCCTAAGCAAGTGATCTGCCAATCATGCACATCCCTCTCCCCTTTAGTCTGTAAGACACCTTTAGAGAGGGTGACTCCATCACTTGTAGGTACACTACCGTGCCAGGAGTCGTCCATTCTAAAACACCTTTAGAATATTGTCTAAGTACCCAGATTGGGATACTACCCAAATCTAGATCTAAAACCATAGATCTAGTAACCAGAAAGTCTGATATAATATCCAAGTCCTATGCGGAGAAACCACTGTGTGACAACCAAAGTATAGCCGATCTTAGTATAGGAATTTCACTTCCTACTCTGTGTATGTCATCCAAATACCAGGACATCACACCCTACTACCTTCTTAACAGATCCATCCCCTATTTTGATGAAGTCAAACCTATGACTGTCACATCAGAAATAGATGATCTATCTCCGCTATATCTGCTTTAGTCTATAAATAGACATAAGCTATTTGTCCACTATGCTTCCGCTGCTCCCACTGACTATGACAACCCTCTGGCAGAATAATATACACGTGCACTTCTAAAGCTAGTTTAGAACGACGCTATACTCATCCTCCTGCCGGGTCTCACAGTCTGGAACAACAGCAATGGCAAGTCTGGGTAAACAAGAACCTCCCTGTCACCATCCTTGAGGCTACCGGAGTACCTCTCGGGTGCCTGAGGTTACACACCATATCTGCGGAGTGGCCAATGGAATGTCAAACCAGATTGAATCTTTAGGTTCTTATCAAATTTTCAGTAATCGTTTGCGGTTCTGGAATCACTTCCAGTTCTACCATACTCCCACCACTGTTTTCTGAAAAAATCCATTTTTATTAAAACTGTGGCGAGTCAAGAACAATATCATTATTGATCTTCCAGATGGTAGAAAGTTAACCCTCGTCATAGCCCGGGTCAACCCACAAACAACCATTACAGAAACGTGCCTTGAGTTATCCAGAGTCTGGTTTTAAGCATAAGCCGGACAACTCTCCGTACCTTAACATCGTTAAGATATGAATCGTTCTATATCCAATATAGAAACAGAGTCACTAATTTAATTTGAACCAGATTCAAATCATGTAGCTGTCTCCAGTGCATGTCAACTAAATGGAGAGAGGCCGATCAACATTACTCAACTTAGGAATGCTTCCAATTATGAGTAACCTGAAAGAGAAGCAAGTTCTCTTAATCATTACTATTAAATGAATACCATACACAAGTATCTACATTTTCGATCACCTTGAAGAATCCTGATACTTGCAACACCTGGTTCTCTACTTTATTCTTATACCTATAACTTCTTAAAACTCAGACCTTGCATTTCTACGAAACACATGCCTAGGAACTAGAGAAGTCATAAGTAAACAGAATATAGTACGAGTACCAACCCATCTGTCCTCATGGACACTGGACAACATAAAATACTCTGTATAAGTCCCCTAAGTCTAATAACTCATTCTCTGTGTGTCGTAGGTTGAAAACTGTACTTATGGTTAAGAAGAATTACACCGCTGTTTAATGCTCCTTACCTAACCATCCACTGATATAGGTAAATGTCATAGACATAATTTCAAAACGTTATATCTCACTTTATATAAAAATAAACGTACAGATATATCAATTTGAAATTGGTGCATTACAACGGATATTCAAAACCAAATATTTGCCGTCCGGCAAACAACCCAGGTGATTTCCTCAAATATCACCAATTCTAATGAATCCCGATATAATGAGGATGATCACCCAATTCCCAATAACTTATTCCCACTCATCATCTGTAAAACCATACAGATGTGAGAATCATACCTGGTAAATACATACCTTGGAGTAAGCATCTAATCGGAAAATTAGTTTTCCTTTAACAATGCACTGAAACATGAAAATGTTTCGTAGGGGTATCCGGGTATTCCTAGTAATGCCTCTTCCATTATTCAGATTCATGACTATAACCGT
This sequence comes from Agapanthus africanus, assembly GCA_030015575.1. Classification (NCBI taxonomy): domain Eukaryota; kingdom Viridiplantae; phylum Streptophyta; class Magnoliopsida; order Asparagales; family Amaryllidaceae; genus Agapanthus; species Agapanthus africanus. The sequence goes on from CM057348.1 coordinate 542,844,603, forward strand.
ATATTTTTTTGCCATCTCTCCAAATCCCTTTATTTGTCTTTAGTCGCTACCTTCTGCACACCATCGTTAGGCTAAATGGTTTTCTTCCTTCCCTACCGTTCGGCACCAGCCTATGGTTTGGAAGAAGACTGTCCAATAAGCGTAATAGGTGTACTGTCCTAATCCTAGGAGCACTCGCAACGCGAGATAAGGTAAAGATAAAAGATAACTGAATAAACCTTATTCGTATTTCTCCTGAACCAGAATCCATCCCCGAACTGGAACAAGTTCCTTTCGAGTTCTTATATAACCATACGATGGAATATCCAAAATAACTATGGATCTTCGTACTGATACGGAGTGTTCTGGAGAAATGCAAAGGTGAAGTAGGAGTGGCGATGAAATACTTGGTTTGGTCGTGAATATTAGTCGCAATTTACTTTGCCCTCTTTCTAATCCCTTTATTTATCTTTACTTAATACCTTCTGTACACCGCACTTAGGCTAATCGGTTTTCTTCATTTCCTACAGTTCGACACCAGCCTAAGGTTTGGAAGAAGACTATCCAATAAGCATAACGGGTGTACTATCCCCTAATTCAAGGAGCACTCGCAATCTGAGAGAAGGTAAAAGGAAAAGACAACTGAATAGTCCTATTCGTTTTCTCCAGAATCGGAAACCATCCTCGAATCTGGAACAAGTTCCTTCGAGTTCGTATATAACCATACGATGGTTTTATCCAATGGAAGTGGACGTTCGTAGTAATACGGGGTGTCCTGGAGAAAAGGGTAAGAGTAGGTGTGGCAATGAGGTATGCAACTCTGACAATCCAAAAGCCAGTGTTATAAGAAGGTTCGGTTAATCTTGGTCACTGAGTCATAGTCAAGGGTCGGGTCATGGTCGCTGCCAAAGAGAGAGAGAAAAGAAACACTCAGCGTGCACTCTAACCAAGATCAGAATGATTGCCAATTTATCTAATCAGGAAACCTCCCACTGTATCCTCAAATTCTCCTCCAAACCTAAAAGAAGAATTAGTCGGGATCACCCGAGGAGTAAACCAACTCATCAGTGGGAATCGGGATCCAACTATCATCGCATGATAACGTGACGGAATCCACTCACGTTATCACACTCCAGAAGGTATGCGCATGCTTGGCAAGTTTCAGTTTCTTTAGAAACTCCCGATGTATGTTTTTACCCCTAGGACCTAAGTGACCTTGACAATGCCAACAAATCAAAGAGTCCTAGTCAAGTTCAACCCGTCATTATCTTGATTGCGTTAAACCCACCCGTATGAGTCCTTGACAATGCCAACAAAACCGCACGACCGTCCTAACCAATCTACATATCCATGCGACAGAAAAACATTACAGAGCTACCGAACACTACGCCTCGGCAATGCACGACAAACGTAGCACGAATACTAAGCAATACTAATCTGAAATGACGGAGGGCTACGGTTGGTTTTTGGCGAAAAACCTTTAACGTAATGAACTTGATATCATTGAAAGAACCGGATAGCCTTTTATAAAAATATAGTGGCGAAAACCTTTGCTAAAGAGGTCACTCCCGGTGAAGGGATCTCGGCTCTTTCCCCGTAGAATGAGGTGCAGGATATTCCAACTGAATACCACGATGCAAAGCAAAAAGTAATCGGCTATAGTGAAGTTATTACCCTGACGCAAACTTCTGTCCAAGGGGTCACTCCCGGTGAAGGGATCTCGGCCCTTGCCTCGTCGACTGAGGTGCTGGATATTCATAACCGAATACCACTGTGCAAAACAAAAGAGAACGTCCTTGCAATAACAGCTTTTTTTTGAAAAATGTTCCAACAACATCAGAATAGGTTTGTTTAGCTTACATTGATCCAAATCAACGCAGTCCCATCAATTGATCACACCAATAAAGAACGAAAATACGATGTACGTATATGCCATCCGCATTCGCCACTGGGTCCCGTCATCACCCGTTAGGTTACTTAACTAACGACAGAGCGGGGACTGGACTAGCGCGGGTGCAAAACATATACAACATTTACTAGTATATATATCAATATATAATATTCGCTCAAGGCGTGATAAAATGCAACATCACAGAAATGTAATAAGCATCACAGAACAATACAGATAATCTGGGATCCCCGGGTTTCATAGAGCCGCTACTGAAACCCGACGTTCCCCTGGTCGTGTGGATAGCCTGTGCAATGAAATCCTAGACCCGTACGTGCGCGGCAAGTTACCCGCCAAAACCTGAAGCGAGGCAGCCTCCTTCAACAACGTGAATGGACCACCCAGCACTTCACGGAATCCGGTAACTTAAGCACCCCTTCTTGGGTCAACCTGTACCCCCTACGAGTGCGGCGAATAGCCGCCAATTCTAGAGTGAAGCCCCCTCCATCTCAAAACCATGAGATGCGGGCCCGTTGCCCTCTAGAACCCGGCTATCCGTGCACCCCACCATGGGGTAATCCTAGTACAGAAAGTAAAAATATATACAACGGGTACATCGACCTCAGCCCGGTCGTGCCCCAAAAGAATAATATACAAACAGGCAGTGACGGCAGTCTACATGTCGGACGCTCGCCCCGCAATATCAAATGTACATAATAATACTAAACTGTACTACCATTACATCCAGGCTATCCACCATGACAAATCCGCAACATCACAGCACAACACAGAACATCAACGTGAATGTCACGTTCGCAAATCCGTCTAAAAGGGCTATAGCAGTTAGACAGGATTTACCGATTAAGTGACATTCACGGTCGCAGATATAATGTAAATACTGTGAACTAACATGTTTAAAATTTTCGATCGACTAAATTTCCCGAAGTGGGCCCCAAGCACAACTGTAGCACTCAAAATTAAATCTGGGCCCAAACAGAATATACCAAAACCCCCATTTCCAACATTAAGATTACTGTAGAAACTTTGGAGCAGGGAGGCCGCTAAGTGGTGGCGGAACCGCGGCCAAAACTAGGGTAAGGCCGCGGTTCCACGGCTACACTATAGCAACTTTCTACCAAATTTTCCCAGATGTCTTAAAAAACCCTGTATGGTTTTCTGCAATATACCAAATAATTTTTTGAGCACAGAACAGAATCGACAGAAACTGATGCTTTGAAATTGTGGTTTTTGGAAATTCGTTCGATCAATATTTTAAATACGTTGGAACAAGCTAGAAAAGGTTAACGGCGTGGCTCTGATACAATGTAAGTCTACGGTAGCGCCCCGGCCGTCTTTCCGATGCCAAAATGCGGAAACAAAATCTTTTCTTTGACTAGAAACTGGCGCTACCGCGGACTATAAAACTCGGATCGGACCATTAACCTACTACTAGCTAACTGGAGAAAGGGTAGAGAGCTATATCGAGAGATCCGTGTCCTTCGGTCTTCGTCCACCTTCCCAAGCTCCTCGCGGCATCACTGATCTCCGATCTCCTCGTCGGAAGGGCACCACATCGAGAAGTCTTTTTACGGGCTCCCACCTCTGAACCAAGGCAACTCGGACACTAAGTTGGCTAGCCGACGTGTCCAAGATTGCTGTAGACTAAGTGTAGAATGCTATATCTCGAGGGTTTATGAAGTTGCCATTTTTGGAGTGGAGAAGGAGATGATCTTCAAAGAGGAGCTAAGGACTTTGATGCAAGAAGAATGAGATCAAATTTTTCCTCTCAAAATTTGGACAGCCCCATCTTATTTTGTGGCCGGCCATGCTCCAAAGAAGAGGAGGGAGTGTGTGAATAATGCAAGAAAAAGAATGATGAGTGATCATCATGAAGAATGTCATTCCAAAGTCTTTTCCAAAAACCCATCACCAATCCCATCTCAAAAAGCAAGTAATCATGAACCATCAAGAAACAGGCATGTGCCACTGTAACGTTTTGAAAATCGTTTCGGTGAAATTTCGGAAAAATCGGTAAAATAAGGGGGTTTTATGTAAAAAGTCAAAATACAAATATCTTTATTATAAAATTAAATATACATATTGTAGCTATGTAATTGCTAGTATTTGGTGTTTATTGAGCCACTGGTAAAATTTCTAATTTTCTGAAAATTTTTCCTAAATTAATTATTTTAATATTATTTTAAGCTATCACTAATACATTTAATTAGGGAAAATTACAAATTGGAATGGGTTGATACAAATTTTGTGCATCATGACATATTTAACTAGCTTGGAAAATATTATTTTTGAAATGAAAAGAAATTCCATGTTGATTCTAAAAATTTAAAGGAAAAGGCTAAATAGAAAAGGGAAAATTAAAGGTTATTATAAGGAATATGAAACATGGGCTTGTTGTTTGAGCTTTGGGCTTTGTTTACTTGAAATTTCCCACACCCACCCACACACTAACCCCCCCCCCCCACCATGGCTGGCCGAAATCTGCAGAATTCCCCCCCAAAGTTTTCCCCAAATGCAAGTTTAAAAGTTAAGAAAACAATGAATTAAAATGAAAGAATGAACATGTAAGTATGGGCCTTGTTGCCTTCGACTTTCAACACCCCATTCCCTCTCTCCTCCCCCCCCCAAATTGGCCGAAACCCTTCCCTCTCACTGCAGCAGCCCCTCCTCCCATCTTCTCCTCTCATTTTCCATAAAAAAAATCACCAATTTCCATCAAAATTCAAATCAAAGCCCTACCCATTTTCCCTTATCTCTTTTAGCATGGATCTTGGTGCAAAGATTTCAATTTGGAGGTCAAGTTTCATGTTGATCTCAAGATGGTTGTGAGGTATAAATCTTGTTCTTTTTTTTTTGAGTTGTTTGTTATTACTTCAAATTATGTTAATGAAGGGTTTAGTTTAGATTTTAAATTTCAAGTCCAAATTCAAGATTAGGGTTTATGAAATTGAAGTGAGGTTTTGTTTTGGAGTTGAATGGTGATCAATTGTGCATGGTTATGTGATGTATTTTTGTATCTTAGGGCATGCAAAATGTAATCTTGTTGCTTAGTGCTAATTGTAACATTAAAATATCCAATTTAGCTTTATTTAAGCAAACTAGTTTTTAGCTTTTGGTTCCAAATGGGTGATCTAAAATCTAATTAAGGTTTTGATGACTTTATTAACATTTTAATTTATTGTTCAGCAATTTAGATCATGCAAAACCAAGCTTAATTGATGAATTGTGAATTTTGCTAAAAAAGGTGTTAAAAATTGATATTTTTGCAAACTAGGATTTTGGAAATTATGCAAATTTATGACAATAAATTATAGAAATGGTTTGTATGACTTAGTTATGATATTTAGTGGATATTGTGGCCGCTAAATTTTTTTAAATATCGAGTTTTGTACTAAAACGGTTAATTTTGCTTGCTAGATTTTCGGAAAAATAGCTTTTAAAGTGAGTTTGAGGTTTTTGTGAATTGCAACCTATTTCATATTATAATTAGTGTTTTTGAATATATAAATGGGTGCGTTTGGGTTTTTCTCGATGGTTTGGCGTTTGTACGCCGACTTCGAGGGTTTTTAGGTTGATTTGTGGAAGCAAACCATAGGTTTTGACCTATGTGGGATTCGTGCGTCGTTTTGGTCATGAGTCGGATTTTAATGCGATATGGTGCGTTTTGATATGTAGGTACCCCATGTGGACTTCGAGACGACAAGCAAGCGCGTGGCGATGTCGGCACCGGCGAGCGAGGACCAGGTGAGTAGATTTATATCTACGGGGAGAAGTCGGGTGGATGGCGTATAGCACCCCCGCAATCCGTGGTGGTGTATACGGATGCGTATACACACCAACAACTATTATATGTTATTTTGGATTAATAACGATGTTTAGGATGGATATTGGTGTGTTGGATTATTTTAGTGTTGCGAACCCTAGGGTAGTGTGGCACTACACATACACACATACATACTTGCATACATTCCTATTTATATGTGCTCATGGGATTCTTTATAGTTATGTGTTCACATGGGTATGAGACTATGTGTTCACATACGGATTTGAGGATGATACTTGGGATTGAGCTGAGTCGATGAGATTTGTTTTGTGGTTGTGATATCGGTGATATGGCAGGATTCGTACTTGAGGTACGTCCTGGTGTTATAGCGGATCTTGTGACGACGATACGGGTGAATAGTGTTATTAATAAAATGGTCGACATGTGATCGTGATATGAGATATGATATGCTAGGATATTGATACTAGGCCGTATTGGGCGATGTATACCCCTTGATGATGATATGTGCTGATGATATCGGTTTTTACGAGATTGTCGATCAGTAGTCAGATCATGAGTATATTGAGGATATTAGTATTGTACTAGACATAGGTCAGTACCCTAGACTATGATCTTGGATAAAGAGGATACCAGAGAATTAGCGTGAGGAATATGATATTGACCTGTACCTAGATTTGGGATGCCGTATGACGGATTTACGTACGAGCTATATTGATGATTGATCCGCACTCTTGACTTGGGATGAATGATTATAGATATGGTATCGGATATGATATTATTGAGGCAGGATCACCGACTATACATATACATGTATGTATATGTATCGACTCAGATGATAGGCGGTTTCCTTACCTGTAGTTCAGCTTGTTAGTTCAGCCGTATAGTTTAGCGTAGTTGTTAGATTAGATTAGACTCCTACCTATTTCAAAACTAGCGGATCGTGGTTATTTTAGAAGATAGGTCAAGGGATCTACGGATATTTCAAAAGACGTATCCTTTCTTAAAAAACCACCGTAGCCCCTATTTTCAAAACCCCGCGATTCGTGTTATTTCAAATGGCACCATTGTTTAATATTTAGCTCCCGCTCATTATGGTTGCTCGCTCCGCATCGCATACTTACATTGTTATTTCATATTGCATTGTTGATATTATGTGGTTAGGACACCAGCACCATTACCGATGATGCGTATGTACCACGTACACTTACTTGCCGGCTCACACACATCTTCATCGGTAATTGCCATGTCACGCACACCCTAGAAAATATTATTGCTAACTTCACTTGATAGCTAGTAGTTTGACATGATATTAGTGTACTTACCTTATATGCCAGCTTAGATATTGTAGTTATTACTGCCGCTTCATGCATACCGTTATTCATTGTTATGCCGCATTCATGGATTCTCATGCATATATTCACTTTTTACGTGCTATTGAGGTTTTGGATTCTGATTTCCATGAGATTTTCTGGATTTGGGGAAAACCGCAAAACATATACAAACTTCTTCTTTCTCTTTTTAAATGAAAAGCGCGGTTTTTCCCATAATGTATGAGCCGTCCACCATGAGTTTGCTGATGGATTTCGAGACCCGATTCGAGGAGTTGGATGAACCGTTTCGGGTACATGGTGGACCCGGTAAGGTACCCCGGGGCAAGAAGCTCGTGGTGATAACGATGAGCCCGGCAGGGGGAGACTACCTACCGGTGATTTTACCCGACGCGTCGGATATCCGGAGGATACCGTCGTGGTCTTGAGATGGATGGTAGGGGCCGGTCTGGACTGACGGCGCCCTAGATATTGTGATTGAGACATTGAGATTTCGAAATATTGAGGTACAGAGACTGTGATACAGAGATATCGAGATATTGAGATTACGTTTTGTGCCGATACTAGGCACTGTTTTATGCTGATTTCATTATGATACCTCATTTTAAAAATACAAAGGAAATCTCACTAATTTATGAAAACAGTTTCTTCATTTACATGTACTCTGTTTTCATGCATTCATACCTCATTCATATGATATATTGCTACCTGAGGCACTGACACGGGCACATGAGATCACACTCGGGTTAGATATTACCCTAGCCATTGTTATAGGCTACATGTTATTCATATATTTGAGGATATATTATGATCATTGACCTAGGTTGCGTTATTTATGCGATTTCTGTGCGTAGATATTTTTCTATTCACGAGTTGGCAACTCACCCCCGTTGTGCCCCAGTTTCTTGCAGGTTTGCCGTACAGGTTTCATTACGGCTTGCGGGCATAGTTTCCTTCGGGTGATTTGTTAGTAGGTGGGTTTACTTATATCGTACCCCTATTATATATCTTATATATTATTATTCTGTTGTATCTAGAAGTTCCATCAACCAAACATGTATTTATTTTTGAGATAGAGACCAGTGAGGTTATTCTTTCGACCTTAGAGTCGCGCGTTGTATTTCTGTGGATTTCTTGTTGTTTTGAGTTCCTTTTGAGTTTTGATCCTCGCCCTTGGCGTTGTATATTATATTGCTTATGTGGTTGTGGCCGTCGATTGACGAAGAGCTAGCTCCCGCTTGGGGATGCCTTTTTATTGATTTCGTATACTATTCATGTTGTATCCCGTTTGGGAGCCAGTATTTACAAAGGAGACTCTGCTGAAATTTTCAGGAAATACTTGATGTTTTTTTAAAACCGCATAATTCGGTTTATGCTATTAAAATTACTTTATTTAAATTGGTTTTCCTTCACTCTACTACTTTTCTTGGTTTGGATTTCTGGGTTTTCGGCTTACTTAGATTACGTACGCCTCGAGGCGTTTCGTAATTTAAGTGCCGGTCATGTTCCATCTTTTCGGGACGTGACAAAGTTGGTATCAGAGAGTTAGGTTTTACCTTCGGAGCGTAGGATGACCCTTTGTTGATGGAATAGGTGACTAAAGTAGAGTGACGTACCGTGGGTATGTTCCGCGGCATACGTACGATACGCTACTCCACTTAAGGAACCTTAGGATATACATTTCTTTGATCAGTATCATATTCATTCCTGATCTAGCCTTATCGGTACCAGTTGCAGTTTGCTGCCACGATTACGGGCAGGGAGAGCTACAGCTAGAGTTGCGGTCAGCACGAGCTCGTCACGAACGAGGACTGACCAGGGCGAAATTCCGGCGACACACGATTGCGGAGATGTGTCTTTTTACTGTGTTTCTACGCCACGAGCGTTTGGCGGATCGCCTTTATGAGGTTACTCGGATGTGCTGATCGACACTAGAGGATTGAGCCAATGATAGAGGCCAGCCAGATTTTGATGACCGTTGGTGTATTGCTTACTCATGATGATTAAGGCACTGTTCAGCGTGCAGACGAGTGAGCCAGTTGTTACTGCGAGCGACGAGATATCGCTCCATATGTTGGAGCTATTGCAGTACAGGTTGTACTAAGAGATGATAGAAGGTCGCTAGTCACCCGAGGATGAATGACTAGGACATGTGGTTCGTTCGCCTACCCGATGAGAGGTCATCAGATAGATTGATTCCAGCAAGAGACGACTTCACGCGGAGACGTTGAGAGTCGACAGAGACGATCGAATGTCAGAAACCTATTATTCCAAGTTTAAAGTATTCGGAAAGACATGCAGGCAATTCTATGGACCCTCTAGAAGAATGAAACCCTAACTCGACATAATAACCATGTGAAAGCCTTTGAACCTTCGGGTTTGCGGCAGTTCCACTGCGCCATTAGTGAGGCTTGGGTTTGCCCTTCTACGGCTGGACCATCGATACTGTGGTACGTACTCGATACTGTTAAACTGTACCCAAGATGTTGAACTTTTGGGGGATTATGAGGTTCTGACGAATCAATCGGATGGTTCGACTTTAATCGGATGCTAGGCGGTGAGATGCATTCTTGGGAGACTCCAGATACGAGGATAGCCGTTGGAGCTCAGTCCATGCAGCCATAACGAGACGAGTCCGAAGCAGTCGACATTAGGGAAAAGTGGAGTAAGAGGTTCGTACGAGATCTTGATGAGACGACGTTCCACTCCGCCGACATCAGATATGCGATACGCATGCCGAGGCGTTGTACTTGGATATACTTCCAGAAGGAGTCGTGATGAGTATGCAGCCGTTCCGGAACGAGCACAGATCTAGTAAGGGACGATGACTTTCGGACAGTTCGGCAGAGGCGAGATTTGGGAGAGATCTCGACAGGACCTTTCTGGGATGAATTACGAGAAGACTTGGACCCAGGAGTGGTCATGTTACGCACACCGGCAGGCCAGAGTTCAAGATCGTCGACGAGAGATGCTATGAGTGACCACGACAGTTAGCCAGAGATTCTTGGAGGATGTGCTTGAGCGGGACTATTCCGCCATACTTGATTTCGGTATTTTGGGCGATCTATTCGCATGATTGATTTTGATGATTGAGTTTCATGATATTTGTTTTCATGGACCATGGTTGCACCTACTGAGTATTTATGATTTTTGCACAGTTGTTGCACTTGATATCGTTTTCATGCCTTGGTTTCTCATGTTTATGATTTTATGGATTTCATGATTTCGTGCACGATGGATGCACTTGATTTGGATTTTCGCGCATGTTGAGCGCATGTTTGAGATACGATTTTGGTGCACCCCAGAAGCACTAAATCGAGATTCTTCGTGCATGTCAGATGCACCCGTTTTTGCCATCAGGCACACCTGTTGCCCTTGACAGATGTTTTGTGCACACCCGATGCACTTAGATATTGTTTCTGTGCACATGTATAACACATTTATGGATTTCGATTTTTGTGCGCACCAGACGCACATGGCATTCATATATATATTTGGGACTGATTTATGTTGGAGCAGTATATTGTATGATGTTTGCTATTTGGTTTAGTACTGAACAGGACTAGTCACAGGACAGTACCTAAGTATATTTTCGCATGCATTGCTAGTTATCGAAGGGATTTCCAAAGAAGAGCTATAGTCTCAGTATTTACCTACGTGTCCGAGATGACACGAAACATTTTATAAAGGAAACCCTTCTGAAATTGCTTTCAAAATGGCGGGACGTGCATATTAAACAAAGGATATATATGTAGTTATTTTATTACAATAGACGTCCGCTACTGTGCAGTGCTGCGAGCATCGCACAGCGATTTGAAGAAGATTTGGCATGCATTACTTCCAGATGTTTTAATGATGTATATCATATTGATTTTCATTTTGGATTTAGACATTGTGTCTTCACCATGACTCCGATGATTGCGGGATGCTGGATGGAGTTTTGGTTTTGAGTTATATGCTCATTTTTCATGCGCATGCGCTGCGCTACGATTTGTTTTATATGTTTATGATTTCGGAGCCCCGACGACTTGATGGTTTTGCTTAGATGTTTTAGTATTTGGGGGAAGTTTTAATTTAAATTCGGGGACCGAATTTCTTTAAGGGGGGAAGATTGTAACGTTTTGAAAATCGTTTCGGTGAAATTTCGGAAAAATCGGTAAAATAAGGGGGTTTTATGTAAAAAGTCAAAATACAAATATCTTTATTATAAAATTAAATATACATATTCTAACTATGTAATTGCTAGTATTTGGTGTTTATTGAGCCACTGGTAAAATTTCTAATTTTCTGAAATTTTTTCCGAAATTAATTATTTTAATATTATTTTAAGCTATCACTAATACATTTAATTAGGGAAAATTACAAATTGGAATGGGTTGAAACAAATTTTGTGCATCATGACATATTTAACTAGCTTGGAAAATATTATTTTTGAAATGAAAAGAAATTCCATGTTGATTCTAAAAATTTAAAGGAAAAGGCTAAATGGAAAAGGGAAAATTAAAGGTTATTATAAGGAATATGAAACATGGGCTTTGTTTACTTGAAATTTCCCACACCCACACACACACTCACACCCCCCCCCCCCACCATGGCTGGCCGAAATCTGCAGAATTCCCCCCCAAAGTTTTCCCCAAATGCAAGTTTAAAAGTTAAGAAAACAATGAATTAAAATGAAAGAATGAACATGTAAGTATGGGCCTTGTTGCCTTTGACTTTCAACACCCCATTCCCTCTCTCCTCACCCCCCCAAATTGGCCGAAACCCTTCCCTCTCACTGCAGCAGCCCCTCCTCCCATCTTCTCCTCTCATTTTCCATAAAAAAAATCACCAATTTCCATCAAAAATCAAAGCAAAAATTCAAATCAAAGCCCTACCCATTTTCCCTTATCTCTTTTAGCATGGATCTTGGTGCAAAGATTTCAATTTGGAGGTCAAGTTTCATGTTGATCTCAAGATGGTTGTGAGGTATAAATCTTGTTCTTTTTTTTTGAGTTGTTTGTTATTACTTCAAATTATGTTAATGAAGGGTTTAGTTTAGATTTTAAATTTCAAGTCCAAATTCAAGATTAGGGTTTATGAAATTGAAGTGAGGTTTTGTTTTGGAGTTGAATGGTGATCAATTGTGCATGGTTATGTGATGTATTTTTGTATCTTAGGGCATGCAAAATGTAATCTTGTTGCTTAGTGCTAATTGTAATATTAAAATATCCAATTTAGCTTTATTTAAGCAAACAAGTTTTTAGCTTTTGGTTCCAAATGGGTGATTTAAAATCTAATTAAGCTTTTGATGACTTTATTAACATTTTAATTTGTTGTTTAGCAATTTAGATCATGCAAAACCAAGTTTAATTGATGAATTGTGAATTTTGCTATAAAAGGTGTTAAAAATTGATATTTTTGCAAACTAGGATTTTGGAAATTATGCAAATTTATGAGAATAAATTATAGAAATGGTTTATATGACTTAGTTATGATATTTAGTGGATATTGTGGCCGCTAAATATTTTTAAACATCGAGTTTTGTACTAAAACGGTTAATTTTGCTTGCTAGATTTTCGGAAAAATAGCTTTTAAAGTGAGTTTGAGGTTTTTGTGAATTGCAACCTATTTCATATTATAATTAGTGTTTTTGAATGTATAAATGGAAGTGTTTGGGTTTTTATCGATGGTCTGGCGTTTGTACGCCGACGTCGAGGATTTTTAGGTTGATTTGTGGAAGCAAACCATAGGTTTTGACCTATGTGGGATTCGTGCGTCGTTTTGTTCATGAGTCGGATTTTAATGCGATATGGTGCGTTTTGATATGTAGGTACCCCATATGGACTTCGAGACGACAAGCAAGCGCGTGGCGACGTCGGCACCGGCGAGCGAGGACCAGATGAGTAGATTTATATCTACGGGGAGAAGTCGGGTGGATGGCGTATAGCACCCCCGCAGTCCGTGGTGGTGTATACGAATGCGTATACACACCAACAATTATTATATGTTATTTTGGATTAATAACGATGTTTAGGATGGATATTGGTGTGTTGGATTATTTTAGTGTTGCGAACCCTAGGGTAGTGTGGCACTACACATACACACATACATACTTGCACACATTCCTATTTATATGTGCTCATGGGATTCTTTATAGTTATGTGTTCATATGGGTATATGACTATGTGTTCACATACAGATTTGAGGATGATACTTGGGATTGAGCTGAGTCGATGAGATTTGTTTTGTGGTTGTGATATCGGTGATATGGCAGGATTCGTACTTGAGGTACGTCCTGGTGTTATAGCGGATCTTGGGACGACGATACGGGTGAATAGTGTTATTAATAAAATGGTCGACATGTGATCGTGATATGA